>OU015663.1:4812500-6012500 GCA_907165275.2 Zygaena filipendulae
TTGCATGGTGTTTCACTTTCTATTCTATAGTGTCCGGCTGGCTAGCAACCACCTTATAGTAATCTCTCGCCAATCACCTAAAGATGTGTTTCAGCAATCTAACTTGAAAGCCAGTTCCCCCAGATTTGTATCTGCTTATGGTCAAACGCTTAGCGAGTTAAAAATCATATAAAAATCCTAACATACAAACCTTTACATATTTTATAACAGGTACCTATCTACTATAGTAGCTAGGTCTATAGAGGAAGAGGAGGTAAGTCGAATTTCATGAGATTTTTATTTTTTATATTCCAGAAACAGCGCGGAGACTCCAAGCGCCAGGGGCGTGCTTGTTGGGAATCCTGAAATCAGCGTATGCGCCAGTGGAACGGGCTGAGCGGTTGTTCCTACAATTGAACAACCTTTCTACTATGATCAGTCAAGTAAATATACCTACATAATATACTGTTATTTTCATCAATAAAGAATTAGAGAGATATTTCGCGTACAATTAATAGAGTACGATAACATAATATTCGTAAATTTCTAACATTTTTGATTTTTTTTTCCAACTTGAAAGCAATTTCTGTAGGTACCCGAGAATATAATTTTCTAATATTACAAATAAAATTCAAAACCATACTATCATTGGGTGGCGTCATATTATCAAGTACTTAACAAAAACTAGCGCATCGCGGTCAAATGATGTACATATGTACCTAATGGAAAATTATGATGGCATCTTGGAGTAGTTGATTTTGTTATAGAATATTATATAAAAGGACAATGCCGGATTCAGCCCCGTCCTTGCAACTCAAATGGTTCTTCATCCTTCTAAATAAGTCAGTCTTCTTTTGCTTAGTTTCCATCACTGAAACTGGCCATCCACCAAGCGATTTTAAAATAGTAGTAGCAGCGATTAAAAAAGTTATGCTGCCTACTGCCTATTCTCTAACGATTTCTTTTTGTTTTTCAGCTATTGGTGTTCACAGCCTGGGATCGACTACTGGTCTCTCAGGGCAGACTGACGTGCCTATATTCCCTGATGTTCTATAACGTGGTCACTTATTCCGTTAGCTATGTTCGCGAAATCTGCACCAAGGAAGACTGGTCACCGTATGTGAACCTGACGCGCAACTCCCGCGTAAAACACCTAGCCATGTCTGCCACGAAAATAGTTTTGGAGTGGACCAAAGCTGTTACATTCATAGTAACAGTCACTTTCGTCCTATTAGCCTTAGGTTTAGAACAGGGCTTGGAGCATTACCGTCCGACCGCTCTCTACACGGCCATCACTGGCACGTACTATCTTCTCACAGAAAGAACGTTCCTCGAGCTGGGACCGATTGCACTGACGGCTTTAAAAATTGAAAGGTTGGAAGGCATGGAACTGTTGTATTATATGGTTGGAGCTAGGAGTGTGACCACAGCAATAGCGCTTCCGTTAGTGCCAGCGCTTGCGTGGTGCGAGCGCTGGAGACTGGCTGCGTTGGTGCTGTACGTTTGTGTGATCGTGCAAGGGCGACACCGTTTACGGGAAGCTATTGTTAAGCTCAACGAAGCATGCGGCTCGCTCGCTAGGTTCAGGCGTGCGACGCCGTCGGAGCTGGCGAGTTTGGAGGACGTTTGTGCTGTATGCCTAGGAGTAATGAAGTCGGCACGCGTAACTCCGTGCGCGCACTTCTTTCACGCAGACTGCCTTAGGAAGTGCCTCGCTGCATCGGACCGGTGCCCAATCTGTGTCAGACCCTATATATTTTGCTGATATCGATTGAATGTTCATGGGAGCAATAGACTGCTGTATTAGTATTGATGTTGTACTATGTATTTCTTATTACAAGGGACTAGCTTATGATGAAGGGTCTTTACTCAGTAGTTCAATTAACAGTTCAATTGATTGTTCTACTGCAACTTTTCAGGTTCATTAGTTTAATCAAACTTTTTAATTGAACTACTGGTACTTAAAAGTGAGATCTCATAACGTACCAAAACGTAATAAGTGTCGATAATTAATGTGTATCTTGTACTGCAAATTATATGGTGATAATTTAATTATATTGTAAATTGTAATGTACTCCGACTTATTATGTTAATGAAATTTCATATTTATATTTTGTATCGCTTAATAAATAAAATTCTTTCTTTTATCATTTTTTTTAAACTATACGAGTATTACAAATAGTCAGTAACAATTAAGGAATGACATTCAATAATATTATTTACTTTATTTTTCATCCAGATCAAAATCAAATTTGAGAAATATTTTCTAAGAACAAATTCTTATTTAAATAAAGAACTTTTACTATACTGCCTTTATTAGCTGTTTCCTTGGACGAATCAACCACGCTGTTTCCTGGGGTCTATCCCTCGTGTCCAAGTCTTCACATTTATTTAAGCAGTGAAAACAATTCTCAGTCCGAATTGTGTTTCGATTATATTAGATATTAGTAAGTGTGGATTACTTGGACCTGCGCAGAACCCAAGTATTGAACGACATTATTTGTTTTCACAGCCTAGATATTGCTTAGGTTATCCAAACATTCGAATACAAATAAGTTTCTCGAAACCTTAATACTAGTCATTATCAGCTTATTCGTCTGTCTGATGGTGAGTTTGATCTGTGGTGAATGATGAATTGGTGATACAATTATTGCTGAGTAGAAATGTTATAAAAAATATTGATCACAGAATATTTAATTTTTTGCTTTGTAGTATTTTATTGACTCTATACTTCACTAAAACTGTAGATACCTATAATATGCCCAACTCGGTATCGAAAGCTCTAAAGTGATAACACTTTGACATTTCCTAGATCTTACTGCAATGGTAATAAAGACTAAAGTTCAACTGAACAAGTATGTTTTGATGTCGACTGTATGGAGTCAGGATGTTATAGAAAGGTGTAGGTAGGTACCTAGTAATATTTGAAGGTCGTATTATAGTAATCGGCTATTATTTATCATTTAAAACTGGTTACGAAACCGATGCGAAGAAATATTAAACCACTTCCAAAGCTAATGGCCGCACTCAGAGTCGTTTTAATGATTAAGTACTTAATTTTAAATAAAGATTTTTAAAAAAATACTGTCGTAAAGACGTTCATTAAAATAAGATTTTGTCATTTGACTAATTAACGGCCGCACTCAGAGGCGACTTTAATGATTACTTAATTAAGCATAGATTTTTAAAACAAAACTGCCGCAATCAGAGACGCTCAGTAAATTAATGTCAATTGGCATTTAACGAGATGTATCTTAATTAGTTAAATGCCAATTGACATTAATTTATTAAAGTTGTCTGATTGCGGCAGTTTTGTTTTAGAAATCTATACTTAAGTAATCATTAAAATGACTCTGAGTGCGGCCATTAGCTTTGGAAGTGGTTTAATATTTCTTCGCATCGGTTTCGTAACCAGTTTTAAATGATAAATAATAGCCGATTACTGCAGAACTCGACCTCGCTATTAGCATACCTAATTGTTTTGTGGCGGACGTAATCGATAAAAATACTTTTGGTTTTAAAAGGTGTTTGCGCTAAATGCCAGTTTAAAATTATTGCAAGCGAACACCAGAACAAAATTTCAAATATTATGACCACACCTTTTTGGAACATCCTGTATGTCTGTCTCAAGCAATTTGTAATGGTAGGTAATTCGTATTTTAAAGATTTTTGACGTTTTGTTTAGTGCTAATAATGATTTGAGGACAGAAAAGGCATTGTGGTGGGTGCTGGCATATCGGTACTGTTTGTTTTACCGACGATGCTGTTTGTATGAATTTGTCGATCTCATCATCATCTTATCATTATTATTTTACAACAGGTTATTATGTCGCATTCAGGTAACTACTTGAGGCCCAAATCCTGTCCAGACAGCCATAGATTTAGGAAGGTAGGTTAATAATTTTTTGATGACAGGGACCAAAAAAATAATTTGAATAATAATTTACGGCCGCACTCAGAGTCGTTTTAATCATTACTTAATTTTAAGTAAAGATTTTAAATAAAATCTGCCGCATTCAGAGATGTTCATTAAATTAATGTTAATTGGCATTTAACTAAATTTAACTTAACAAGTTAAATGCCAACAATAATTTAAAGAACGTCTCTGAGTGCGGCAGTTTTGTTTTTAAAAACTTTACCTACTGAAAATTAGTAATTACTAGCTGTGCTCCGCGGTCTCACCCGCGTGAGTTTCGAAATTCCCGCAGGACCTCCGAACTTCTCACCGTTTAAACCTTCCCTGAACTTCCACAAATCTTTCAAGATCAAAATTAATCAAATCGGCCCAGCTATTCTCGATTTTTAGCGAAACTAACGAACAGCAATTCATTTTTATATAGGTATTTAAAGATTAAAAAGACTGAGTGACTAGTGCGACCGCTAGACCTCACACAAATTCAACAGCTAGTACCATGACATCATGCTGGTGCCCATACATATCTCAAACTTATGAAAATATATACGTCCTTTTCCTACGTTCCACATCGTATTGATGTTTTCTAGCTGTCCCTTTTTAGTTGGTTTATCAAGTACAGTTTCCTCGTATGAGCTATGAAACCAAAATGTCGTAAGTCGTAACTCTGAATACAATATTCACCGCAAGCAGTCGTCGGTCGCTCCATGCGGCTCTCTTTCGTGTATATTGTGTAGGCACTTGCTACATAATATTTAACAAAAAGCCGGCAAATTGTTAAACGGATGCCGTATGTTTTACCTTACGTGTAAAAAAGTTAACTAATTTTAGGTGTTATTTTGAATTAAATAAAACTGTATCAATCTGTTGTGGTGTTTATCAAAATTATTCTACTTCGACGATATCGGATACTGATAAAAGGTATGTAATACCTATGATTCGTATGGTTTTAACAACAATAGCTTTACGGTTCGGTTCACATACATGGATCTAAACAATTTTTCCTGTACTTATGTAATAGTTATCTTTGCCTATACCAAGCTGATTAGGTAGTGTGTAGCGGATAACAATATAAAAAACGAAGGTAAATTAGGTAAGTTAAAAATTACAAATTAAAAGTTTTGTATTATAAATTAAAAAGGAGCAATTAAATATTTTTAGGACGAGAGCGGCTATTTTGAAGCAGAGCAAAAGATTCTACCTACAGTAGAATCCCGATCGTAGCGTGGGATTCTAACACTGTTATTATTTGTCAGAATACCTACTTACTGATACTTTTTATCCCTACATAACAAAGAGTTATCGATTTTAGTTGCAGAAAGGAAAATCATAAAAATTGGATCCTTCAACAGCCACTTGCAGCAGCGGCATTAGTTAATATCTACAGATGCCGCTTCTGCAAGTGGTCGTCTGTGCTTTGTAAGTTCGAACGACCTATACCTGACCGATTGCGGTCATATTCACACATTATAAACGTACCGCATGAATTCCAAAATTCAGTTCATTTGGTACCTATACAATATATTATATACTAAGTTACGTATAGTTTAGGACTTGGAATAGGAGAGAGCAAAAGTAATCCCGATATTCATGCGGGAATTCCGAAACTCACACGGGTGAAACTGTAGCTAAAAAATTAGTATTAATTGGGAGACGACTTGGGGTGGAAATGTAGACCGTGAAAACGTTGAGTCTAAGCATAGGTACCTACAGGTAGGATAATCTATGCCTACACGACAGATAATCTGGGGGCACGGCAGTGCCCCCGCCAAGTCGAGCAACAAAAGCGGCACGGCCGTACTATCCTTTTCTCGAAGCAATTCAGGCCATTTTCGACCCCCTATAACTTCGTTGTGGATAAAACTAGAAGCCTGAATTTTTAGTAAACAACCAGGTATTGCATAAAGACGGTATAATTTAAATTTCATTCGATTTGAACCAGTAGTTTAAGAATTATAACTAGTCAAAGTTTCTTAATTTTGTAGGTCACTCACTCACTCACTCACTCACTCACTCACTCACTCACTCACTCACTCACTGACCGATCATCAAAACTCTAAGGCACTTCTAGCAGACATAGAAGTTTGAAATTTAGAATACAATTAGTGTTTATTGTATAAATCAAGGAAAAACTAATATATTTTGCAATTTCGGTCCAGTTTTCTAGATACATTAACTGCATAAATAACTTTGTAATCCCATATAAATGTATGGAATTACAAAGTTATACAACGTGTTAATGAATTAACTGAAAACCTGATACACCCCATTTAAAAAAATAAACAATAATATGATTAAAATATATTTTATGTCTAAAATATTTATACTTTAAAAGTTATTCAACATTAGTTTGGAGGTGACCTATCTACGAAATTCTAAGTGCTACGCCCGCGCCTTCCGGTTCGATTTTTTTTGCTGCGGGCTGTGTACGCGCCAAAGATTGTATTATAAACAATTTAGACATGGCCTAGTAAAAATGAAAAAATATAACCTATATCAAAACATAGTGCGATCGATTCGCTAGTCGATTCTGAGCAAACTACTTTCTAGTTTTCAGTTAATTCATTAACACGTTGTATATGCAGTTATATGTACCAACTGCACAAATAACTTTGTAATCCCATATAAATATATGAGACTAGCTGTTCCCCGCGGTTTCACCCGTTTACTATATGTATTGCCTATGCTATAACTATACACAAGAGTCAGGGCCTAAGTCTGAATAATGCGCTGATGGATATCGGTTCTACAGTATTCACATCCGGTCAGGCTTACGTGGCGCTTTCGAGAGTTACAAGTCTGGGTGGCTTACATCTAATTAATATCGACTTTGGAAGTATTAAAGCGCAGAAATCCTCAATTTGTGAATACAATAGATTAAGAAGCATTTACCGTCCAGACTTGTCAAAAATTGTAACATCGAAGCCTCCGAGAAAAATCCATAGAGACAGGGAGTGGGCTTTGCGAAAAACTGTAGCTGAAGCTCAAGAAGTAGTACCAGAAAAGAAAAGGAGGAAGACCATTTACAAAAAGAAATGAGATCCCATCAAAAACAAACTTGTAAAAAAGTCCCAAGTCTCGCAACTCAGTTCTTCTACAGTAAAAAGTTGTGAGATCAATATAATACCAAGTCGGTTAATTTATTCAGTATCTCACAAGTAATACATATTATAATTAAATTAGATTGTTTAGAACCATAATTATGTATTACATGTGAGATATATTGTGTTTTCACGTGATCGCCAAGCCAATCAATCTATTTAAAACATAAAAGATTTTTAAATTTGATATGGTCACTATAAAATGTTATTAGATTAGCTTATAACATGATACCTTTAGACAGAAGGACCCTTAAGTAGGCACTGAATAAATTAACCGACTTGGTATTACATTGATCTCACAACTTTTTACTGTAGAAGAACTGAGTTGCGAGACTTGGGACTTTTTTACAAGTTTGTTTTTGATGTGATAATACTATACTAGTAGCCCGTAGCCGTATCACGTAGTATTTTAAGCTAATTACATTAAAAGAACAATATTGGTTTGTCATACTAAAGTGATACCGATTACTAGAATCGCTAACATGAGAGCAAACATGTGAAGGATTGATTGTTCGTGATTTTCTCTGAAATCAAAATCAATCAATCGAAATAAAAAATCAATCGCTGTTCTAACGCCAAGAATAATCTAAAATTAAAGCATAATGATCCTGGAAATAGGTAGTCACCTCGCCAATGTTGGGTCCTTAGAGCGTCCTTGACCTTGTGGATATCGACAAAGCCGAAGCTCTTTGATTCTGACAGAGCGTGGCCTGGGCGTTGTTATTATAAATAGGTACAACTATAGTAGATGACGGAAAATAGATTTAGATTTAGGTAAAAGAAAAACCTAATCCAAATTACAATTATTTGACCCAAGCCTGTCATACCTAAATATTACTCATATTAATGCAGCATTACAGTACAATCTTTTTAGGGTTCCGTAGTTCCTTACCTCAAAAGGAAAAAATACGTAAGTTTCGTGGAACACACGGTGGGAACTCCATTTCTGTTCCTCGTAGTTTCCGAGAAATAAGTTTTCGAAAATTTGACATTTAACAGATTTTGCGCCCTGTTGTTTTCTTCAGTAAATTTTAATTTTGCTGTTTCTAGGGAGAAAACTACTTACTTGCAACATCTCTGTTTTTGATAACTAATAACCATGGTAATGAGTAGATTTTGTATTTCAATTTCGAACAATAGTTTGAATAAAACTATCGTTCTAGGCAAATACATTCTATATAACTAAAATATCATTGATTCTAGGTGTATTATCTTTATGGCTTAATACTTATAATATAGCGGTCTTAACTCCATCTGGAGTTAAGACTTATATTGCATGGCGTTGGCGTATAATATCGTGTAACCATCACCGAACTAATATGCCGAGTAGTATCTACGTGAACCGGTGAAGGTGTCAGTCAGTACGCATTCCGTACTACGCCACCTGCACCAGTCAGACGTTCGGACCCCATCTGCCTTTTTCTACTCGATTTGTGTATTTCATACCTATATCAAGTACGTTGACAAACCAACAACTGAACGCTACTCGTAATGAGAGTAGCCGGCGCCAACCAATAAGCATCCAATAATCGTTCCAAAAACCAATAACTAACCAATAAGTGCGCACCTATGATGCCATGACTGAAAATTTCGCCTAACCCCTCATCCTCCGTTGCTGTACGATAAAAACTTCGTTCTAAAAAAAAAATAAACGGAACCCTTAGTTGTTAGTTTGTTGTCCGTCAGTCTGTCTGTCTGTCAAGTGTCAAGACCATCTGGAGTTTAATTGGTTCATGATCTCGAGTAAGAGCAACTTGTGGAGACCGCGTATTTGCTTTTTTAACAGAAGGAAGAAAAACTTAATAGCTCAGCGGTTTCAATTCTTATTACCGACTGAACTTGTTGAACTGAACAGCTTGTTCTTTACAACTTTAATCTTTATTGGAAAATAACGTAAATTTACTCGTAGTTGGTTTAGATTTTGTACCAAATCACCTATTAGAATTTTGCACGTTTTGCTGTTAATAGGGTACTTGCATGAATTTTTTTTTTCAGTCTATTTTAAAGATATATGGCCTACTTAAACAAAGCAAGAAAAAGAAAAAAAATATATGCATAAATTAATTAAATACAGCGTTTCAAAGTTCCTACTTTAGACTTTACCGCCGAAACGCGGAATGACGTCACTTGTTCAAAATTACGCCTTATTAATCTGCGATAGAAATGTCACTGTCGTATTGACAGCGTCATGTGACACTGACAGACAGATAACTCCAATATCCAAAAGCGAAATTAAGGTTGAACTGTGTCGATTTACTTCCAAAAGTTCCAGTAAAGAATCGAAATGCATCTTACCGATGAATTTTAAAGTAAAAAAACTTTAGAAAATGGAAAATATGCGTTGTCTGTATGCACTTAGTTTCTTTTGCCTTCTCTGAAAGAGGTAAAAAATAAAAGTGACGTCATGTGTCAAGCTGGGCTGTGATTGGTGTTTCGTTGCAACGTTCCGTTTCACAAAATTAAAATTTGAATATTTTGGAAACTATTGAAATTTTTTTAGTAAATCTTTCACGATAACGCTTTCCTAAGGCTCTATTTTTGAAATATTGACACAATTTCTTATTATAAATTTCATGCAAGTACCCTATTGTTATACGCGGTATTTACAAACTGCTCTTACGCGGATTCGCACGCGCAGCGACGATTTGGCAACTCGCTACACGGTTAGGTATGCTTATAAATTATAATACGTACGATCGCGCGATCGTGGGACCATAAAAACCCTGTGTTATAAACAGAATTTTAAATGAGCACATTACGTCATATCATTGAGCGACTTTACGAGACGTATCTATAGACTATGTACAATATTACAACAGCAGAATATTCAACTATTCCTTTTCAACTATTATGTATTAAGTTAGATATCCCTATTATTAAATGTTTCTGTATATCCTTTTGGTGTGTGTGTGTGTGACATGTGTGTGTATATTTACTTATATATATTTACTTATATTTATATAATACCTAAATATTTAAGTACGTATTTTATGTTGTGTAATATTTATATATTAATTATCTCTATGTTCAGTCCTTGTGTATGTCTTAGTTTATAACAGTTTTTAGTTTTCAATACTATTATTTTTTATTCTTTTTCGTTTTTTCCGTAGGTTACACACCCCGTCCCTCTTATCTCTCTGTCCATCCAATGGTTAACTGTCAGAGAATGCCGCAAGGCCTGAAGTTCGCCATTTGTACTATTTTTAACCGACTTCCAAAAAGGAGGAGGTTCTATGTTCGATTGTATGTATGTTTTTTTTTTTTTTTTTTTTTTTTTTTTTTTTTTTTTTTTATGTATGTTCACCGATTACTCGAAGACGGTTGGACCGATTTGAAAAATTCTTTTTTTGTTTGAAAGGGTATACTCCCAATTAGGTCCCATTGCCACCAAGTCGGGATCTGATGATGGGATCTTGGAGAAATCGAGGGAACTCTTCAAAAATTATAGGCACACCTATAGCGATTTGGGTATTTTTGATAGTAAATCGTTCATTTGCTTTCGGAAAGCAAAATTTGAAGAGGTTGAACTGATGATGAAGACCACAGGTGGTCATCGGAACAACTCAAAAATAATACGTATTTCACGGGTTCCGATTGAAGCGATTTCAAAAATTGTTTTTTGTTTGAAAGGGGATACTCCCAAATTGATTCCATTGTCACCAAGTCGAGATCTGATGATGGGATCTTGAAGTAATCGAGGGAACTCTTCAAAAATTATGAGAACACTTATAGCGATTTTTGTATTTTTTATAGTAAAACGTTTCTTTGCTTTCGGAAAGCAAAATTTCAAGAAGAGGAACTGATGATGAAGACCACAGATGGTCATCGGAACTACTCAATAATGGGTATTTCA
This sequence comes from Zygaena filipendulae, assembly GCA_907165275.2. NCBI lineage: Eukaryota > Metazoa > Arthropoda > Insecta > Lepidoptera > Zygaenidae > Zygaena > Zygaena filipendulae. Next base: position 4,823,347 of record OU015663.1, read on the forward strand.
CGGGTTCCGAATCGTTAACTTTAATATGGTTTCTAAACAATTTATGCCCGTCACAATGTATATGGTGAAGTGGAACTGATGGTGATGTACTAGGAGAACTCCTCAACAATTAACGTCCCTGCGTCGGGAAAAGCAATATTTTGTAAAAGGTGATGAGCAGTTGACATTAAGCTATTGTAACTTAGAGAAATTACGAACTAAGTCACTTAAAAGCGAGAAATAAACAAAATTTTAACAAAAAAATTAAAACCGACTTCCAAAAACACAAAACTAAAAAACTAAAAATAAAAAGCTAAAAATAACAAAATACCGATTTAATCCAAAAGACAAAAACACACGTAATATTATTATTCGTTTGTGCTACCACTGATCGGTATGAAGTCGGTGACAAGCCAAATATGGAGGGGGAAGATGGGCTAAGTCGACTCCCGCCACCAGCTCTTCGTGAGCAGAACAACCCAAGTGGGCAGACACCAGCGGGCTTGTCACCGAATTCAAACCGATCAGTGGTAGCACAAACGAATAATAATATTACGTGTGTTTTTGTCTTTTGGATTAAATCGGTATTTTGTTATTTTTAGCTTTTTATTTTTAGTTTTTTAGTTTTGTGTTTTTGGAAGTCGGTTTTAATTTTTTTGTTAAAATTTTGTTTATGTGCAAGAAGAATAAATAAATAAATAAATATGAATCGACCATCTAAATACATAAGTAGTAGGTACAATGATAATATTATATTTGCCAATGTTAGTATAAGTAATACCTATCTATTCCAATATAATTTTCCTTGCTAAGCTTTTGCTGCTAAACTCTAACTTTCTCGTATTAGATAAAATAGTCAGAAAGCGGGTACCTACCAATCCGAAATGAATACTCATAAAATACTTTTTCAACTCTATTTTCAGCTGAGTCTGCTTATTTTCCCGATTGAGGTTATACCTACCTACATTATTTTTGTTATTTAATTTACTAAAAAGAAAGAAGATGCATAGAATGTGGATGGACGAAACCTTTAAGTTTTTCTAGAAGACTTATCATGCATCTCACATACAGAGGTAGTTAGTTAGATCATTCAGATATACTTAAGTTAAATTTTGATTCATCGGCTTCCTTTCCAACTAGTCCTGTTCTCCCCAGTTAAAACCTAAGTTGAAACTCAGTTTAAACTTTTAACCGTGTTTCCCAAACTATACCTAGCATGCCTTTCTATCAGCGTGTAGTTTGGTCACGTATTGACAATTTGGATAGCTGCGACGCAACTGTGACGCAACAGTCGCAACACAAAATGCGGTAGCCCAAAGAGAAACCTACTTGCGTAGGTAACCTTCAATTAATCTCATGTTAGGCTATGATCTCATGTGAATAATTTACGTTAGCCCGTTAGACATGCGTACCTTCGCGAACGCTAGTTTGTTGGTAAGTACTTGCAGCTGCTTTACCTAAACTTGGCTGGAAGCCAACCGAAATCGAATAGGGGCCGCAGTCATTGCCGCAAACCAACTCAATATTTAGGTAGGTATATACTTTTGTATTAGATTGCGTGGTTTTTGGAAGTACGCTGGCGTAGTCATCACAATAATAGTTTCTTAATAGTGTCTACAGAAGCGTCTCTGGCCCATGTAGCGCCCGTGTGCAAACATTACCCTAGGGCCCCCTAGTAAGCGCGCGGTCAAAATGGAATAGGTATACAAAGTACAAGTATGTAACAGGCAACAGCACATCAAGTTACCACAAACTATTCAGTCAGCTATTTCTCTCCTCTTAGCCAGCGGGAGCAAATGATGCTTCCGGCAAAGATCGTTGTAATGATAGGAATCGCAGCTATCCCCAATGCGTAACCCAAATATCTGAAGAACCTTTTCTATATGCTCTCGATGCGGGTTATATAAGTGGCGTATCGAGGATTCCAGACCTGAGAAGCATACTCCAGTTAGCTGCGAACAAACGTACAGTAAAGAACTTTGAATGTTTTCCTAGAAGCTTGGTTCACTATTTTATTGACACACATTAATTTCAGAGTTCCCGCGGGAATTCCAATATAAAAAGTACCTTATGTCCTTCTCTGTATCCCTGATGTGTGCAAAATTTCATGGTGATCCGTTGAGCCGGTGATGTGTGAAAGCGTAACAAACAAACAAATTCACTTTCGCATTTATAGGTATAATATTAGTAAGGACTGTAATCGTCCACCCACGCTTGGAACCGACCCCAGGGTCTCAAATCAAATCAAATCAAATCAAATCAAATATACTTTATTGCACACACAGTAGAAGACACAAAATTTACAAAACACAGAAACATATGGATACGTACATATGGGTCTCTTGATTTTCGGAAGGGCATTGTGACCGCCTTATTTGATACCAAAGCGGCTCAAATCTTAATTTTAATTATAGAATCGATTGCCAATAAATTAAGTCTGCGATAACTATGCAAAAACCGGGTAAAATTAATTTCACACTTGCGATAAACTGCAGTCCGAATTTTATGCTACATTTTGATGGTTAGTCTAAATTAAACTTTAAATTAAATAGGTACCTATATAAGGTTTGTGAATGCACTTCTCAATATTTTTTTAGTAACTATTGGTGTTACAATTAGTAAATTTACCGCCGCACTCAGAGTCGACTTTAATGATTACTTAGTTAAGTATATATTTTTAAAACAAAACTGCCGCAATCAGAGACGTTCAGTAAATTAATATATTAATTGGCATTTCACTAATTAAGTTACATCTCATTAAATGCCAATTAACATTAATTTACTGAACGTCTCTGATTTCGGCAGTTTTGTTTTAAAAATCTATACTTAACTAAGTAATCATTAAAGTCGACTCTGAGTGCGGCGGTTAGTTACCTAAGTTAATAATAATAAGTTCCTGTTCATTGTGCTCACTATTTTTTAACCCAATAATTTTGTTTCAGGATGGACCTGAAGTGAAGTGAAAATGACAATATTGATTCATGACTATCTACAACTAGAGGAACGAGCAGCGCGACACCTTAGAGTATGGAAAGGTGCTAAAGTTTTATTATCCTCAGATTCTTCTTCATATCAGAATCAGAATTTTATAATAAAACTGTAGAGAGGTCAATTCTGTACATTGAATATATATTCAAAATTACTATTGGAGGATGAATGGTGATCGATACTGATGCCAAAAATGCAATCAGTAAATTTTTTGTCATGTCTGCCTGTCTGTATGTGCACACATGGGTCAAAAACTACTAAAGGGATTTTAACCAAACTTGGTTAGATTGTAGTCCATACTCCTGGGCAAGTTATAGGCTATAACATAACGCTAAGACACATATGGGAGCCGAGCAGTGACGATAAATTTGATTGGCGCCCCACGTTGAGCGCCAACTGTCGGGTTCGGAAGTAGTATGGCCTTCGGCTAGCTCAAATAAAAATAATAAAAATAAATTTAGTAAATTAGAGCTTTTGTATTCTTCAAATCGTATCTAGTTCTGCCAAAAAAGTAAAAAATCAAATTTTAAATATAATAGGAACAGATTAAAAAATAAATAACAAATATTAGGAATGAGGCGGGATTTCATAACGAGTGGCATACGGCCGCCTCGTTACAAAGTCGGATGAAAATGCGCTTTGGAGCTCTTATCCTCGCATACGTTTACTCAATCACGCAAAAACGGCTGAACGGATTTTAATGAAATTTGGCATGCACGTTGTCAGGGGTACAGAGAAGGACATAGGGTACTTTTATCCCGGAATTCCCGCGGGAACTCCGAAATTACCGCGGGTGAAACCGCGGGGCACAGCTAGTAATTAATAAATATCTCTTGACATACCTACAGGTACCTAGCTAGCATATACTTAGATATTAGTTAGGTACTTATTACTTAAACAAACAAACTAAAGCTCGCGATGATTTCATGATGACTTCAGATTTGATAAGGTCGGGGACGGTCACCGATGGTTATTGGTTTGTATATTATTATTTAACGTACCTACCTAATTTTAGTACCTGTATCTCGTGTACATTGTACCTACACTGATACAATATTACTTAACACGGAGGATAGTAGTATGGTAGTAGACCATCCACGTAAAATTTAAAACTTATTTCTTGTTCTAGGATGGCACATAACACTTTTCGTCTTCGCCGCTGTGTTTGGAATACTAAATTACGTGTTTTTACAAAACACTATGCAGTTAGTTGACAATAACTGTGTGCTCTATCCCCGTAAGCTAGAATTTCATATGGTCGAACTTCCCGAGCCTACAGATAAGGCTAATGAAACAATTAACTCTCCACGAAATAACGGAGGCATAATAAATAAAAATGACACTACGAGTACAATAGTGACTACAGATTCAAACGTTAACGAAAATGTTACGGAGACACCGAAAAGTAAAAGGGAAGCGGAAACGCACAGAAATGACTCGATGAATGAGGAGACAACTGTTGTGGTGGTTAATAACATTACTGTTGTTACTGGTAAGTCCGAGGAGAAATAAGATGTTAAGTCTTTATACAAGGAGAATAAAATAGATGACTGATAAGTAGTTGGAAATATTGAAATAAGTCCACAAATGTAGCTTAAATTGAAAGGTCAAAGGGTTTTAAACTACCCCGGTGCATATTATGATTATTATTACTTTAGCTGATTCCCACTTTCATACATTACTGAATTTTCTAGAGAACTGTGCGTATTTCCGGAAAGAAAATTGCAACAATTGAACTTTTGTAACTATTTTCATACAAAATTTAATAAAAATCGGTACATCCGTTGAAATGAGTGCTGAGCGTGTTGGATGAAAGCTTTATAATAGAGACCATGTAGGTACTGGCAGACGCGGTAGATATTTCTGCTTACGCAAAACATAAAACCGCACCGCTCATGCATCGATTAGGGTCTCCCTACATATCCCCTTTGCGACGGCCGATAGGCTGAATGCGAGTATGCTAGTTACGATGTATATGGGGAGAGCCTTATCGAGGCAGGAGTGGTTTTTTTGAAGCGGGAGTGTGAATTTCACATTTCCTTGATCACCGATATTGAATCTATGATTACCTAATGATACAGTCGAAATCGGTGAACGAAGAAACATCAAACTTGAAAATGCACTTTTGTATTTTGTGTAAGCAGAATTTGCCCTCAGGCTTCTCGGAAGGTGCAGAATGATAGGAGACATGGTTATCAAATGCGCATATAGGACCGGTCATTGAAGAGATAAATAAATGATCGATTTCTGATGATTTTCAGCAAACAAAACTCACCATTTGATGTTGGACACGAGCCGCTCTCTATTCGGTAGAGAAAGCGACTGTCAGTTTGCCGAATACATGCCCATTTTGTGCACCGTATTCGCAGCAGTATGGACCACATTTTTTACTATGTGTCCGGGAGGCGGGCACCCCAGGTCCGGGTAAGTACAGTTTCTCTTCCATAATTTTTAGTGTGTTCTTGATCAAAAAGCTTCATAGTAGCATCTAGTAGTCATTATGAAGCTTGTTGCTCAAAATTCCCAATCACCCAAAGTATAATCGTGCAAGTTAGGTGCTATAAGCTGCTGCTGCTCAACATGTAATTTATCCAAAGGAAAGGATAAAAAAGTGTAGGTTTAGGTACTTATATTATTTACTTGGCTAACAGCCTTCGGAAAATATTGAATCTTCACTACCAAGTTAAGAGGGTATTGAAGATCTATTGATAAGATATGTATGAGATGACGGCATTTAGTCCAAGGATTCTATTTAATGTAAAACTTTTATGCTGTGGCTAAATAAGTGTGTGTAAGTAAAAATAGGTAGGTACCTACTTAGAAACTGATTCAATAAAATTGTAATGTCTATTTTCAGACTTCGGCAGCCCTGGCGCATCTTAACTCCAGCTCTATTGTTTGCAATCGTTTTGGTGGGGCTGACAGGGCACAGCTTTAACATAACAAATGGAGGCATTCTAGCTTTTTGCTCAGCATTTTATAACTTCACAAATACAACCACGTAAGAACTTTCATATAGGCCCTTACTATTATCTAGTAGCACACTAGTAGTAGTGTCGTCTACCCACTTCGATAAAGATATATTTTGTGACTATCTTTATCTATGGTAGATTCCGCGTTATGACTTATTATTATGACTCATACAGACAGCTAAACAAACTGAGGTCATAAAAAGATCGATAGAAAGAGAAATCGATCGAAAATTTACTATCTGCGTCAACTTGGGAAAATGCGATATCAGAAAAAATAATAATATCTATTTGGTTAAATAAAGTTTAATAAAATCGAGGTGCGAGATAACTCGTATAATGCGGAAAAATGTCGAATTTAATTTTTATGACATGTATTTTTGTATGTTTACCGATTACTCGAAGACCGTTGGACCGATTTGGAAGATTGTTTTTTTGTTTGAAAGGGTAGGTAGGTATACATCCCATTGTCACCAAGTCGGGATCTGATGATGGGATCTTGGCGAAATCGAGGGAACTTTTCAAATCTTATGGGCACAGCTATAGCGATTTGGGTATTTTTATAGTAAATAGTTCATTTGCTTTCGAAAAGCAAAATCAACAGAAGTGAAACTGATGATGAAGACCACAGGTGGTCACCGAAACTACTCAATAATACGTATTTCACGGATTCCGATACGATTAGGTACTTTTAATAAGGTTTCGAAACAATTTAAACAATTTAACAATAGATCTGTGTGTTGTGAAGTGGATTATTATTATTTATAATCGTCACAATGCATCGTCGTAGTTTGTAGAAGCCGTTTGTGACACTTTTTGTTATCCAGTTAACATGCCATCAATTTTTTTTTTCATACGAAATATCTTAGAAGATACCTACATATTGATGTAATGTAATGTAATACAAGGTATGATTATTCATAGCAACTGGCGCCAATTCGATCCCAGTACCAAAGACTATTAACTTTTACTACGTGATGTGCAAAAATTTCATCAATTTGTCGCAGGTGTTCAGCGGCCAATGTGTACATCGAATTGGGCCAGAACGCCTCGTGGGGTATGGGCGGTCGCGCTGCGGCGGCTCGGGCCGCCAGCGCCGGCGCGTGGGCGAGCTGGGCGTGCGCCGCCGCCCTGCTGTTCGCGCGCTGCCTCGCCGCGCCCGATTTCCACGTCAAGCGCACGGGCGTCTATCTGCTCAAGGACCCACAGAATGTACGTAGCTCTTGTCTATTTTTGACACTACTGTTGGTGTAGTGGTAAATAAACTTAGCCAAGTTGACAATGTATAATCGTTAACGCATAGAAAACTAAGGAATGAATCGTCATGTCACGTGGTCACGCAAAACGATTTTAGGTGACCACGTGATACTAGTACACTACCATTCGTTCCTTAGTTTGATCATAGATTGTCAACTTGGCTAAGGGAGCAGGTGCCTCGGATGTCAATCCCCGCATCACGGTAAACATTTAAGTAATGAACACGATTTTTGGTACCTACTCTGAATCTAAATTCGATCGAGTTTCATGTATTTACAAAAAAACGTATCAGCTGTTGTCACATACCTACATCTACTGGCTACTCATAGACACAAACTTTAAAACTTTAGACAAACAAAACATAGTTTCGCAATAAGTAATTTTTAACTACAATCAATATAAGTACTTCAGTCATAAGTCATAACGGTATAATGCTTTTGCAGAAATTAGCTCCTCATCTCAAGAAGTCTGTGCGTTACAATCAGAAGTCAGCGCAGGGTTCACCAAGCATGCGTGACAACATGTCGGTCAAGTCGGAGCCCACTGCCATCACGGAGTTGGTGACGGCTACAGTGGAACCCGGGCAAGATTCCGCGCCCACTTCGGTCACTGTCACGCCCATCAAAAATCAAAGACACGACATTGATATGATCGACTTAACTCCTGAGGAAAACTGCAGTCATCGATGAAAATCTTGTATTTATTAAGTAACTATATAAATTGATTACCTCCGCTTACCCCGATGCAGCGAAGGTCGGGTTCAAACTTCAATATAAAAACGTTTAGTTACTTGTATAATTAGATAATTATCCAAGTGTTGACGTTTTCCTTTGACTTTCCCAGCATACCATATTATATTTGGTTAGGCTGGAGGAAAAGCACGGGCATTAGTGCAGGTGAACGTTAGTGCATTTCAAAAGGACCCTGAGTCGCAAGTACCGGGCTCTCATCCCAGTTTCTGACCCTGAATTAGGTTGGTAAAAGTTGTAGGTACCAAACTTCGTGAACACAGGTATGTTCTTGGGTGTAACTGATTTCAATCATGAAAAGTAAATGTTGTTATTTAATTATTTAGGTGATAAGTATATTATAGCTGCTTAGGTTACTAACTATTATATAATTATGTATTTATAATAGACTTACTTATTCGTTCATTTATATTAATTTTAATAAAAGAGAATTAACTTGGCTCATAATACCCATTGTATTAATTTATCCGGCTCAAAGGACCAAAGAGTATATAACCACTAAAGGACCGCAATGTTTTTTGAGCAATCGTAGTGATTATGCTCAGAAGAATGTTATCTTTGGCTATGATCGTTGACAAAAAATACTCCATAGAAACTATAAAGTCGAAGTGAATAACAAAGATCATATTATAATCAGAGATAAGGTAATCACTACGTGACTATAATCACTACGTTTGTGAATAACGGTTTTTCATACTGCATTTTCTAACCGTACGAGGCTAAAATACGTTGTAACCAGAGAGAAGGTAATCACTACGTTTTAAGAGACGGGACTTCCTTACTTGGTTTTGGAATCCATTTAGCAGACCCAGCAATACCAACACAGCGAAAATTTAAATGTCAAAATACTTCATAACTCATGGGTACCAACATTAACGAGAACAATAGGGATGGCCACATGTAGTTCCTGATTAAATCGATATCGATAAATTATCATTAGAGCATCGTGGGCTTCATACCAGGTGAATTAAATCTACAACGGGGGAAAACATTTGTCGTAAAATTGAAACAATAAATTATTATTTTTATTTATTTATTATTATTCCAATATTTTAGTTTGTCATGATGATGATGTTATTAGATAGATATACTTATTTTCTCTTTAAAAATTACATTTACATTTTATGTCAAAATTAATTAACCTATTTGGGAAAGTAAATGATTTACTTCGCAGTGCCTCCTTGTTGAGCCTTGTTTAAATTATCGGTAGAAATATCTATCGGTAGAAGTATCCGACATTCGTTCCTTACATCTCCACAGACATATTTTATATCGTGAAGTTTTTCGATTGGAATGTAAGCTAAGTCATCATTTCCAATATTTTTTACCCATTTTCGACATCTGAAATTAAAATATCTATCAATCATGCAAGTACACTTAGAAACAAGATAGAGTATAATATAAGACGAGGTATAATATATACAGAAGACGAGGTTCACTTTATTAGAATACGATCATAATACTTAATGAAAACTGCAGTAAGTAATGAAAAAAGTATACGCAGCAGCAGCTATACAAAAATATTCCAAAATATTCACTATAACAGCATCATTCATTAAACTTTATCGATAGTGAAGATTTACATCACTATGGTTTACAAACATGCAAATATTTTTTTCTCATTTCAAAAAGATAGTGTATTATTTTAGTCTTGCTGATAGCTGAAGAGAACAAAATACTTTATTACTTTACTCAAACTGTACTTACCGGTCTTCATCTATAGGAAATTTCGTGATAAATTTCCTTTTATTTAAATTTTGTCGACTCTATCTTTTTCTACAAATTACATACGTACTACACCGTCTAATCGGTGCTATTTCACTACCCAATCACAAGAAAATAGTTTTTAATAGTCACACTGCACTTTTCAAAGCGTAAATCACACAAATTTTGTAAAAATCACACAATTATTTTCCCAAATAACAACATGCGTCGCCATCAGTCTAACGCAACTAGGAACAAATTAAATTTTGTTCGTGTTTAGCACTCATTTTTTTTTTAATTTTTTTTTTCCATGGCTTCAAAGATGGCCTCACATGCTATTTCAGTCTTTTGTCTCTGAATCTTTCTTACAATCTGTCATCTGTTTGTCATGGCGACGCATGTTGTTATTTGGGAAAATAATTGTGTGATTTTTAAAAATTTTGTGTGATTTACGCTTTGAAAAGTGCAGTGTGACTATTAAAAACTATTTTCTTGTGATTGGGTAGTGAAATAGCACCGATTAGACGGTGTAGTACGTATGTAATTTGTAGAAAAAGATAGAGTCGACAAAATTTAAAAAAAAGGAAATTTATCACGAAATTTCCTATAGATGAAGACCGGTAAGTACAGCTTGAGTAAAGTAATAAAGTATTTTGTTCTCTTCAGCTATCAGCAAGACTAAAATAATACACTATCTTTTTGAAATGAGAAAAAATATTTGCATGTTTGTAAACCATAGTGATGTAAATCTTCACTATCGATAAAGTGAGTCGATAAACTTTAATGAATGATGCTGTTATAGTGAATATTTTGGAATATTTTTTGTAAAGCTGCTGCTGCGTATACTTTTTTCATTACTTACTGCAGTTTTCATTAAGTATTATGATCGTATTTTAATAAAGTGAACCTCGTCTTCTGTATAAACAACTATATTATACTCTATCTTGTTTCTAAGTGTACTTGCATGATTGATAGATATTTTAATTTCAGATGTCGACAATGGGTAAAAAATATTGGAATTGATGACTTAGCTTACATTCCAATCGAAAAACTTCACGATATAAAATATGTCTGTGGAGATGTAAGGAACGAATGTCGAATACTTCTACCGATAGATATTTCTTCCGATAATTTAAACAAGGCTCAACAAGGAGGCACTGCGAAGTAAATCATTTACTTTCCCAAATAGGTTATTTAATTTTGACATAAAATGTAAATGTAATTTTTAAAGAGAAAATAAATATCTATCTATCTAATAACATCATCATCATGACAAACTAAAATATTGGAATAATAATAAATAAATAAAAATAATAATTTATTGTTTCAATTTTACGACAAATGTTTTCCCCCGTTGTAGATTTAATTCACCTGGTATGAAGCCCACGATGCTCTAAATGATAATTTATCGATATCGATTTAATCAGGAACTACATGTGGCCATCCCTATTGTTCTCGTTAATGTTGGTACCCATGAGTTATGAAGTATTTTGACATTTAAATTTTCGCTGTGTTGGTATTGCTGGGTCTGCTAAATGGATTCCAAAACCAAGTAAGGAAGTCCCGTCTCTTAAAACGTAGTGATTAACTTCTCTCTGGTCGCCATGACAAACAGATGACAGATTGTAAGAAAGATTCAGAGACAAAAGACTGAAATAGCATGTGAGGCCATCTTTGATGCCATGGAAAAAAAAAAAAAAAAAAAAAATGAGTGCTAAACACGAACAAAATTTAATTTGTTCCTAGTTGCGTTAGACTGGTTGTAACTTGTCGTAGACTAAACGGACTATGACGTATGTCTATACACTCTTTTATGTATTCTTTGCTTTCCAAATTCGTTTATCTTGATTAATATTGTATAAATGAGGTGTATTTTGCATAGTAGTGGTCTATTAGTGATGAACATTGTACGGAAACAATGAAATAAGATGAAATAGGGCGTTCATCAGGAGGTTGTCGTTTTACTATACAACTTCCCACAGAGCATTTAATTGTGAGCACTGAGCAGTTGCCGCTGAATGTTTCGGTAAAGCATCGGAATGCATCTCACCGATGCATTTCACGGTAAGAGCCTGTCCAGATGAGGCGTTTTACGCGCGAGTCGAAAACGCGCATATTCCCGAGATACTAGAGCCACATAGATCCCGTAAAGATGCTCTCGCGCGTAAAACGCTTGCAACGCGCTGGACTCTCAAGAAGCGCGTTCTTGACTCGCGCGTAAAACGCCTTATCTGGACAGGCTCCTAATAACTTCACAAGAAGAAAATAAACATCTCAAATTCTAAATTGGCTGCATAGACTATGCTTCCTTTGCCTTGCCCGAAAGGGGTAAACTTTAGGGTAGGTATGTTCCGTAAACACTGAAGTAGACTTATTCTTCTTTAATAATGGCGTCTATAATTATAATTTGCCAATGACAATGTTTCATAACAATAAAAATCTCTTCATCTAATGGTGAAACGCCAATGACAATGTTAGATTGTTCCCCAAGTTAAAACATGGCTCTTTGAAAGCCAGTTTCCTGCTCAGGGTCCAAAATAGATGCTGAAAAGTGACTGAAATAAAGAAGACAAACGTGACACGCCGAATTAGACGTAGTACTTATAAATTCCTTGGAGCACTGCGAGGTACCTATGACGTCACTACTGAACTGTCAGCTGATGAAACTTTGATTTACTTTCCGTGGATTTGCACGATGGATGTGCACTCGAACGCGCTCAAACGCGCTCTTTACCCGTTCCGTGGCTTGGTGAAATTTTACTCTGACAGGCTCTGTCAGAGCGTAGTTTCATCCGTTCCGTGGCCTGGAGTGCAGTAACCAAACAACCATCTCCGAAGCAAGTAAATTTCACTCCAACAGCTGTGACTTAAGAAGTGTCGAAGTTTCTGAATTCGTCAAAAAAGAAATCAATCGGAGTTCTTACGAACAAAGTGGAGGTGTCGTAGTCACAAAAAGTTTATGATTGGATGTAAGACAGTCTTATTCGCAATGTGAGTTGAAATAAAACAAATGGCGACTGAAATTTCAAATATTTTGAGGTTATAAAAACAACCCGATCGTTCCGTTAAACCAACCGTTAATGAGTTAAACCACGGAACGCAGCGTAGGCTTGGTAAAAAAAAACAACTGTCGGTCGCGTAGACGAAGAATACGGTCGGTCGGTTTTCTGTTTTTTTTTTTTTTGGTAGGAATCAAGTTAATTTATGTGTTACCCTTACCTATAAGGTCATATAAGGTGCTGAATTGGACAATAAATTTTCATAGTGACGGTTTTATATGTGCTCAAGAAGATATATGCAATACCAACTGCGCCCCGAGGTTTTGCCCGCGTTAATTTCGGAGTTCCCGCGGAATTTTCAAGACAAAAACTACCCTATGTCCTTCTCTGTACCCCTGAAAATGTGTATACAAAATTTTATGATGATCGGTTGAGAGGTTAAGGCATGAAAGCGTTACAGACAGACAGACCGACAGGCAGACAGACAGAGTTGCTTTCGCATTTATAATATTAGTGGGGATGACATTTCGAGCTGATTTCTTCGGTTTCCTCCAAGAGCTCCGAGAAAGTTCTTGCAAGCCGTTGCAAACTATAGTACCGTGGCTTGCAGCCTTGCAATTTCAAACCGTACAACGAATCATTTTAGTGGAAAATACATTGATGGGTCGGGGGCATTGCCAAGTCGAGCGCGAAGCAAACACTGCCGTACCATCCTTTACTGGAACCATTTCGCCGCATTTTCAGGCCCCTATTTGAGAACCTCTGGATAAGACCAGAACGCAGAAATGTTCGTCATCCAGTAAGCAATAATCATATACTTAAATTTTAAAATTTCAAGTCTGTAGGTCATTTAATTCCGAAGTTAAGCGAAAGCAAAGTTTCGCATTTATGACACTCACTCACTCACTCACTCATGATCATCAGAATAGAACTAGTACTTTCCAGTAACTCAGAGAGCTGAAATTTGGCACAGAGTTAGGGTTTAATGGCCACATAAAGGGAAAACTATAAAAACTAGGATAATCGAAGATCTGGAGTACCTGGTGACCCTGATTAGAAAACACAAGAGCCCAACCAAACTATTAGAGATTGACATACCGCCTTTACAAAAAATATTCAACTTGGTAGGCCGCTTCATTTGATGTCAAAAATCGAAGGTCTGAAGTATCTGATGAAGAACCCTCAGCTGCAGGTCTCAGCTGTATTATAAATAAGGTAATGCCCCCTTCCACTATTGGTACATAAAAAAATAAAAAAATCGACTGTCTTTGCAAAAATCCAGCGTAGTAGGACACATCTTGTAATTTAATCTAGCCTATAACGTCCCACTGCTGCGCGAATGCCTCCCATTCTGCTTTTAATACGCATATAAATAAAATTAATGGAAAACTCTGGATAAGACTAGACTGGCTTTTATACTTATACTTACAAGTTCACAAGAATAAATAGTTGAATGATTAACTTTATTCTACTCGAACATTACACAAATTAAATAAACAAATTATACTAAAATTTTAATTTCTCTCAAAATTTGGTCAAAATATAATGCATTGGACTAAGAGTGGCGGTGATATACGTCACGCGACTGGAAAATACGCAAAATTACTCCTAAAAAGAAAAAAACTGTGTCAAATACGAAAATCTAATAAAATCAATCAATATGCCTACATTTCTACAAAAAGAAGTGAAATCCCACCAAAAACATTCTGTAAAAAACTAGCCAAGTCTCGATGGAGCTGCTTGTTTATCTCTAAAAAGTAATGAAATCTAGACAAAGTCGTGCCAATTCTAAGGTTCCTTACTGCGATTTCTTTATTATTATAGTTAATGTTGTGTGACTTGGCCGTTGAACATTCTTTTTACGTTAGTGTGTACAAGTCAATTTTGTTTATACGTAATGTTGTCTGTTGTACCTATGTTTGTTAAGCGACATAATAGCCCATACTGGTTTGCAAATTAATTTATCGTGATTAATATTGTGTGAATATGGTGGATTTTGCATAATAGTGATCCATTAGCGATGAACAGTGTGCGGACACAGTGAAATAAGATGAAATAGGGCGTTCGTCAGGAGGTTTTCGTTTTACTATACAACTTCCCACAGAGTGTCCTATTATGGTTAAACTGTAATGATTTGCTGCCAAAAGCTCCGTTAAAGCATCTAAATGCATCTCACCAATGCATTTCAATGTAAATAACTTCAGAAGAAGAAATATACCACTGAATTGGCTATATGGACTAAGTTTCCTTCTGCCTTTCCCGAAATACGGTAGTATCTCTAAGTAGTTTGTGGGTAAACTTCACCAAAAAAAAAACAAAATCTAACAAAACTTTCAGTCAAATTGAAATGTGGGATTGTTATGAATACAAAACAAATTAGGAATCATTTGATCACGCGATGATATTGAAACAGGTAAATAGGATTCTCAGCAAGCGGCAAGCCTTAACTCTATTTTTCCGTGCTTCTCACGGGGAAACATTTGCACTTGGCAACGTCGTCTTGCATCCCTTGGAACGTAGGAAAATACTCCGAATCTCGGGAAATGATGCATCTGTATTCCTCCAAGGACTCATTACGAATGATATGCGACACTTTGAAGAAGGCGCCAAATCCATGTACGCGATGCTCTTGAATAATAAAGGCAGGGTACTGTACGATACATTGATTCATAAATGGGAAGACGAAGACACTTTTTTAATTGAATGTGATAAAGACATATTTGTGCTTCTACAAAAACACCTTAAATTGTACAAATTACGAAGGCAATTTGATATTAAAGATGTTAACCATCAGTTAAAAGTGTGGGCATTGATTTCACCTGTGGCTTATGTTCCTGACACCAAAATAGATCCCAAGAGTGATATCAACATATTTAAAGATCCTCGGCTAACAGAGTTAGGCTATAGAATTATAGCTGCTGCATCATTAGAAGGGCATGATATAGCTAAAACTATAGATAACAATATTTTAGTCAAACCTAATGATAATGAGTATAAATATTTGAGATACATGTTAGGAGTCAGTGAAGGTGCAGAAGATCTCCCTCCTGGATCTCATTTCCCATTGGAGGTTAACTGTGATTATCTTCATGGAGTAAGCTTTCACAAAGGTTGTTACATAGGTCAAGAGTTAACCGCACGTGTCCATCACACTGGTGTTGTACGCAAACGAATTATGCCTCTAAAATTCAGTAAGCCAGTTGATGAGGATTTGGAAAAAGATATGATAATAACAGCAACTAATAAACCAAAATCAAATTTAGGAAAATTAAAGGGTTTTATTTCTGATTATGGTATAGGATTAGTAAGAGTAAAAGAAGCATTAGATGCAGATGCATTGAACATAGGGAAGCATGTTATTGAAGTAACTAAGCCTAGTTGGTGGCCCATCGAAGCACCTAAAGAGAAAACTACTGTTAAAATTGAATAAATTCTGCATTTATGAAATTATTTTACTCAGCTCTTGGAACCTCAATTAAGTTTCTTAAGTATGTAAATAACTTTGTGAATGTTTAATCATAAGAAATGTTTCTTCTATTTGTATTTTTTGTTTCAGTGAAACATGGAAAAATCAAAGTCACCCAAAGATGAATCTGCACCAATAGCTTACGATTTTAAGTGTGTCTCATGCAAATTATGTGAAACAGCACACTACAAAGGAGCAAGTCCACCCTTTTCTAGGAACATAGTCTTGAAATATCCCAGTTATGTTATGAAAGACCCATTTAGTCCTCCTGGGAAAGGGGAAATACTTGTGTTAGGTGCTGATTGTGCTATATGTGATCAACCAGTTTGTATAAATAAGGAATGTAGTATGTTTTATTTAAAATTATATTGTTTGGCTTGTGCACAAAAATCTGTAGATATCTTTCCAATAGAAATGAAATGTAAATTGGAACAAATAAAAAAAAATAAAAATTAATGTAAACATTTTCTATTTGTTAACTTGAACCTAGTTTAAGTCTTGAGCTTTTTTCACCACTAATATCATTAATCATAATACAAGGAGGTTGTGGAATTTTTGCCAATGGTTCAATCTTGATTTACTTGAGAGTTTAAACTTAAATTACCCCATTGTGTTTAAGACGTGGATGGATCCACATCTGAATTTTTTTTAACCTTGTGTGTACCAAAAAATCTTTAGCCTTGTGACTTGTGAGCCCTAAAAATCTACCCTTGTGTGCGTAGGTCAAGCACACGAAAGGTAAAACCTGTAAAAACATAAGTTTGATTAAGTTTAACTGGAATTTTAAACCTAATTTATTGCACCAAATCAGCATAAAAGGTCATTTT
The DNA here is from genome assembly GCA_907165275.2 of Zygaena filipendulae. Taxonomy (NCBI): domain Eukaryota; kingdom Metazoa; phylum Arthropoda; class Insecta; order Lepidoptera; family Zygaenidae; genus Zygaena; species Zygaena filipendulae. The sequence continues at coordinate 4,840,285 of OU015663.1, forward strand.
CATTTATCAATCATACCTACATATAATGTGACCATACGTAAATAAGTTTTCAAGTCATTATTGTCAGCCAAAAATTTAATGTATTATTTTCAATAATTGGAGAAAGCAAAAATATACACACCGGCAGAATTAGCGGAACATAAAAAGGCAGAGTATAGAAATAATTACGTATATATATTAAAACAAATTATTATCAGGCATGAAGTAATAAACTAATATACATCTTTTAACATCGATTTTAAGAAGTTTTTAGTTAAATTTTATTAAAAGTAATCAAAATTAAAAAAAAAACAAAAAAGTCTCTAGTTTGTGAGAACACAGACAATGTTGCAAATAAAAGTGGAATCACGAAGGGGAAACACACGTTATTAATCGTTCATTAATTTAGTGTTAAAATCACAGTAATCTTTAATTTGCAACATTATTTGTGTGCCCACAAATTAGAGAAAAAGTGTTTTTTTTATTATTATTTTAAATAAAATTTAATAATTTAATTACAAACTTTTAAAGTGTTAAAAGATGTATATTAATTTATTACTTCACGTCTAATTATTATTTGTTTTAATATATATACGTAATTATTTCTATACTCTGCCTTTTTATGTTCCGCTAATTCTGCCGGTGTGTATATAATTTTTTATCATCTAACTGGTGAACTAAATGGAATTTTGATTTTTATATCTTGTCATCAGGCCCTGAGACCACATTAAACGTACGCATACCTTATGATGTACGCGTATATTATGACCTATATTACTTAAGTTAGGAAAGGTAGGTACTTATATCTTTGACCACATTGGCATAAAACGCCGCTCTCCAATCTAGTGAACCTGAGTTCGATTTCTGTTGCTGCGGCCGTTTTCATTAGATATGACCCTTAACACCACTACCCGCTATAAAAACTCGTAGGTATCTTCTAAGACTAGAACCAAATAAAGTTTTATTTGATCGCCACTGAAAATCAGCGACGTAGAACTTAGTTCCACGGCATAATATGCTGAGTGGCAGTCATTTTGGTACCAGATATTGTTAGATATTTATTTTTTGGTAGGTATCAAATATTTTTTTCTATTCTATTATTTTCTAGTCTGATCGAGACTGAGCTATTTTAATTAAAAAGAAATAACTAGGAAAATTTGTGTGGTATTTAGTATTCTGCATCATTTTGTACCAACAGTAATGTCATTATCTTTGATTGAGATGTTCATAGTTTTGTTGTTACTAAGCTGAGCTGGTAATCCGAAAGAAGAAACCGCGTGGAACAGCTGGTATTAAAATAAAATAGCCAGTTTACAAAATACTGTTTACTTTGGCTTTACAGTCAGATTTACAGTATTTTCACAGAATTTGCAAGATAATACGAATTCCATAACACAGTTGGATTAAACTGAAACATTTAATTTCAGTAACAATGTCGTTATTTTTACACATAGTTTACTATAATTATGTATAGTAGATCAATAAGCAAAGGTTCATATAGAATGTGCTATATGACTGTAGACTATTGAAGAGCAAGTACTACTGCAACCACTTCAAATCAGCGCAGCGTACTAAAACGTTAAATAATCTTTATTAAATCATCTTAAAAATAATTAAAAAAGATAATAATTACAGCATAGGTTTATTTATCAATATATTAGTAAGCTCTTAAATGCGACAGAAAGAAATAAAATTATACACTTTTGTCTGAACCAAGTTGATACTCGTTAGCACCACATTACTTCGTCAACTCTTCCATCATCACATCACACAACGCACTACCAATGTAACACAACAATCAAGTATTCTTTTTCAACAACTAACCAACGAATCGAATTTAAAACTATAATGTATGCAATACTATTATGACATGTGAACTTAGAATAGTTCATCATTGATCTTGAACTATTATTTATTGCTCATGTAGGTACAGGTAGGTACAGGTGCTTATCAGCATGCAAATATTAAATTTATCCGCTACAAACATGGTTCAGTGGCGTAGGTAAGTATTCTAATTCTATGGTTACACATGAAACAGTAAATTCGAAATATACAAACATGAAGTCAAGTTGTATTGATTAAATCGTATGTATTTGCGATTAGTACACATTTATAAACGCTCATTTCCATTAATTTATTTACACAGTAAACACGACATCTATATTTGTGATGGATTGGGTATTTTAATAAACGTTTAGATATTTTAAGATACATCATAAAAAGATATAAAATGGACGTGGCTTTCACTAAGATTGAAAAAAAATTATACTTATACAATGATTATTATTTTTATAATTATTGTAAATTTCTCACATTGAGATTAATAAACAGTTATATCAATATTACAAGCGTGTAGGTGTTCGTTTAGGCAGTGAATTAATGCGAGCCGCGGCGGGCAGTGAGGTCTTAGCTATTTTTCTTAATTTGATATTCTGCAAGCTAATTTTCTGCCTAATTCCTACAATTCTTGTCTTAACTTCAATGGTATAATGTCAAAATCATAAGATTAGATAGAGATTTATAGAGGTTCCAATTTATTAACAATTACTAACTTAGCCCAGGACTTAAAAACTGAATCGACATCTCAGTTCATGCAAACAAGTTCGACGTATTGCCCTTAAGGGTCAGTTAAGGTCTAACGGAGAACCGGTCGAACATTTCTATGCTACGTCCTATACGTACATATTATTTAAACTATATTTGAAAGGTTGTGTTTTGCTTCAGTAACATAAAAACGTTCGAGCAGTTCCGAGTGACGAGTTGGAGTCGGTCGGACCATCATCGATTGTATCTGGGCTATCATGAAATTCATGATATTTATTTTTAAAACTATTTACCCACCAACATGTAAAAAGAAAATTTTGTACTAATATCTCAATCATCTTACAGGCTTAAATTATTACGAAATCAAAGTACATGCCTTGGACGGGTTATTTTTTTTAATCTAATAGTACGAATATTAAGACTAAGAGTTGGATAGAGAAGAGATATTTTTATTTATTACCTACATCATTTTTTACTACTCGCCTTTCCTAATGAAACTGAAAACTCTCACAGCCGAAATATATTTATATATCAATTTTGACAGAAAAGTAAAACGCCTCCAATCCAGACATACAAATTTTTTACTATACTATACTTTTGTATATGTAAGAATCAATAAAGTTTACATCTCGGAATCTCCTACTTATGGAAATTAAAAAATACATCCCGACAGCTTCAGACATAAACTCGCCTCAAAAGTTGGAGAGTCTAGTAGGTATGACACAAATAAGCGAAAGTTCAGTGAGAGCTACTCGTGTTGATTTTATTTAAAAAAAATTACGGCATTAATAAAATAAATATGTTTTGGAAACTAAATTTTACATTAAATTAAAGAAAAAAGAAATTCTATTTTTTGCCCTCTTGTTCGTAATATTCCAAGAAATAAAGTTCATTAAAAAAATTTAGGTATGATCTCAACCCGATTAACAACAATATTGATTAACTAAACCTATAAATAGTCACAATAATATCCTGTCGGTTACAGAGAAGCGGTGTTATTTTTTACTTATTTTGTTGATCTTTATTCTGATCAATTCCTAACTCTACTTCTGTGATGATGTAACCACGGCGACCGAGCGCTAAAGGTCACCGACCTATGTCAGTCGCTGACCTACAGCTCCGGACGATCGCGGTGCTTGCATCATACTAAAATGACACTGTGAAAAATAAACTGAATCAACAGTTGAATCGACACCACCCTCAATTGTTGACAAATAGCAAATAGCATTAATGCTAATGTTTTTGACATTGAGAATTCCACACTTTAATACAATCAAATAAAACATAAGCCATAATCCAAATTCCGAGCAATTTAATGAAATAACGAAAATTAGAGCAAATTATAATTTTGTTACTTGAATACTCAGACGAAATAAAAACTCAAGACGGAGCGCTGTCAACAACAAAGTGAAGCCCGTATCGTAAACATGTGAGCATTTAGTGAGTGTTGCCGTGCAGTGAAAACGTATTACCCAAAATTGTTAAGTTCTAGAAAGATGAATGGATAAGTAAATAGATAAGTTAGTATTTTTTTAAGTTGTATACCTCGGTTGTATATTCGAGAACCTTAAAAATATAGGTTTCGAATTTATGATAAAACATGGAAAATAAAAATTAACGCCTATTTACACTTACATTAATTTTATGAATATTAAATTTTTTTACAAAATAATTAAAACCGACTTCCAAAAAACACAAAACTAAAAAGCTAAAAATAACAAAATACCGATTTAATCCAACAGACCAACAACGTAATACCTACTATTATTGGTTTGTGCTACCACTTTTCGATTTGAATTCGGTGCCAAGCCCGCTTACGTCTGCCCACTTGGGTTGTTCAGTTCACGACGAGCTCATGGCGGGAGTGGACTTAGCTCATCTATCTACTTACTCCATACTTGGCTTGTCACCGACTTCATATCGAAAAGTGGTAGCACAAACCAATAATAGTAGGTATTACGTGTATTATTGTCTGTTGGATTAAATCGGTATTTTGATATTTTAAGCTTTTTAGTTTTGTGTTTTTTGTTAAAAATTTGTTAATTTCTTGCTTTTAAGTGAGACGGTTTGTAATTTATCTAAGTTACAATAGCCTGATGTTAACTACTCATCATCTTTTACAGAATATTGCCCTTCTCGATGCAGGGACGTTAATTTTTGAGGAGTTCTCCTGGTACATCACACTCAGTTCCACTTTGCCATATACGTTGTGAGTTGTGACGAGCATAAATTATTTAGGAACCATTTAAAGTTAACGAATCGGGACTCGTGAAATACCTATTATTGAGTAGTTCCGATGATCATCTGTGGTCTTCATCATCAGTTCCACTTCTTCAAATTTTGCTTTCCGAAAGCAAATAAACGATTTACTATAAAAAATACTCAAATCGGTATAGGTGTGCTTATTATTTTTGAAGAGTTCCCTCGATTTCTCCAAGATCCCATCATCAGATCCCGATTTGGTGGCAATGGGACCTAATTCAGGTTAAACCCTTTCAAACAAAAAAAGAATTTTCGAAATTGGTCCAACCGTCTTCGAGTAATCGGTGAACCCACATAAAAAAAAAAAAAAAACATACATACAATCGAATGCATAACCTCCTGCTTTTTGGAAGTCGGTTAAAAACTTAAAATCGAAATAGGTAAATGAACGTGTTACATTACGTTCCAGGTCACATTAATTTACCCAAAAAACGGGGACTATTGTGACGCTCACTAGTAGCAACACTTATGAAAGTTGTGGAGGTTTTGTGTTCCAAGTTGTCATAAATTAATAAAATTGATATTTTATTAAAAATGTGGTTCTATCCTGCTTTTTATTTTTCGAAGATTGGTTTTTACACCCTCTCACTACAAAATACGGCATTTTTTCTTTAAAAAATAGAAATTATTACAGCGTAACACTCCGCGCGTCGGAATAGCTTGACTGACAAGGTAAGGCGTAGTTTCGTTATATGTGTGTGCGTGTAACTGTGCATGTACACGCCGAGGCGTAGTTTTACGGCTTTACTTCTTTGTTCACAGCGCTCCGTCTTGAGTTTTTATTTCGTCTGAGCTTGAATAGTAGATATTTCGTTCTAAACATATTAATACCTACTAAACGATTTCGATTATACATTGCATTGTTATATTAGTGTGATGCTTGGAATGTATACTAAGGTCACTGACATATTATAAAAAGACAATGTAAAAAAAATAACGGCGTCCAAAACGCATATTAATTGAGAGTCACATCATTCGATCGTCTAACTGCCGCACTACGTTGTCCCACAACGTACTCGTATATTATATTATCTCTGTCTTGCTTATTTTTTTATGAATAAAAATTAAATTTGAGAAAACAATAAAAAAATCTACATAAGTATAAATCAGCTGTCGATTTAAAATAATGTTTTAACACAACATTGCCTAATATTAAAATTTATAAAATCAAATGCATTCAGTCGAACTGCACACGTAGAAAATAGTATATCAACATTTAGTATCCTACGTATGGTCCGGCGTTGAAAAAGCTTTGAACGTGTGCCAGTCGTCAACTTTATTACTATTGCAATAAGATCCAACTGCTGTCAAAAGTTTAAAGCTACTTTCTACACTCTACGTCAGATCCGCCCCTGTATGTGGTTTCACACCCGACGACCACACAACGAGACAGTGCCCATGTAATCATACAGTTGGGCAAAGCTTCTGTTACTCTGATCCTCCATCCAACCGGTCCTACAATTAGTTCCAAGTCCCATACCATGATAACTCTGCATCAAATTAGTTACTTACTGCATCATATTTAAGTCGTCATATTATAACATCTATACTAATATTACATACCTATTATGAATGCGAAAATAACTCTGTAATCGATCATCATGAAATTTTGCATAGGTACATATTCTCAGTGGTACATGTATAGGGAATGCGGTGCCTTTAACCCCGGATTTCCCGCGGGAACGCCGAACTTAACGATCCGGCCATTGACAGCGAAAACATCAGCGTTTTTAAAGTAGAATACTCTGATTATTGTTTACTCCACATATAATTTTGAAATTAAAAGTAATTTATCTATATAGTATTTCATCTGGAGCTTTATTCACTATGACCAACATCATTTCTTGCCCATTACGCGCGTCCCAAAAACAATCCTAAACGCTCCAGATGCCAAAATATTAGCAATTAATATTCTGTATACCACAACACATTGTGAACGTAATTTTCGAAGAGAAACTTTTTTGAGCACGAGAAAAAAACCGTTTTTGTGGCGCGTCATCTTAACGCGAAATGTTATGGTCATAGTGAATGAGGGCCCTGATCTTTAGGCGTAAACGAAATACGAGTTTGATGGGCAATCGTTTGGATTAAAATTCAACTTGAAATAACTTTCGCGTTAGGAACGATAGCAGGCCTCGAGGAGCTGCGTGTGCGGGCTGCGCGTGCGCCTACGCGTCGCCGACGAGGTGCTGCGCGGTGGCGGTGAGCGCGTGCACGGCCTGCGTGAGGTGCGCGAGCTGGTCGCGCGCGGAGGGCGGCGCGGGCGGCGGCTCCTCCGCCGGCGACTCCTCCAGGTCCGCGGCGATCTCCTCCAGCTGGTCGTCCGGCTCGCTGCCCTCCGGCGTGTGGCAGCGCGCCGCCTCCCCGCCGGCGCCCGTATCCGCGCTCGCCTCCGGCTCGGAGCTCTCCTCGTCTGCAACAGGAACACGATCATAAGACCGTCTCGCAACAATAGTGTCTTAGCGCGAAAGACATTAGCGCCTGGTCGGCGACAGCACCAATATTCGCATCATCTCTTTTTCATTCAATTCCAAGCACAACGGTCGTCACAGCTGTGACACTCCATAGACGCGAGATCTCTATTATTAAGATTGAGTTCGAAATACAGGTTGATATTACCCAACACACACACGCTACATTGTGGCGGGGTGTGGGGAAATACATTTTTTTTGGGAAGTAAAATCCTTTACGTAGCTCCAGCCCGGTGACACTCCATACAAATGAACTGATTCAAGTACTATCCAACAAGTAAAGACGGCTGGCTTGTGTGTGTGTGCGTATCGTAAGGTTGACAGCTAGCTAACAGTAATTGTGACCTGTCAGTGAATAATTGTGACAGGTGATTCTACATGTGTTAAACTTTCCTCGAATTTACCAAAAAACTTTCGCGTGGTATGAGGAGACATGAAATTGGCGAGGCGGCTCTCCGTCCTTCTGTCTCTTCTTTATATAATCTCTATTCTTTGGTAGCTCGCTCTTCTTTCCGCAGTAACAGTATTGTTCGCTAGTATAAGGCCCGTGTTAATAGTCAGTTCTCAAGTACAAGCTCAATAACATGACTACTTGATACCGTCTTAAGACGTGAGAACATGTGCTAATTAATAAAGCTATCTTGGGGCGCGTCTCATTTGAGATTATCATTCACCATCTCATTTGAGACCGACTCAACAAACGTCAAAATTGATTGAATTCTTTCCGTTTTAGCTACTGCACAAAATGCAATTTTTAATTGAAATTTTTAAAACATAAATTTTGCATTAAATTGTGTACTTGTAAAAAATTAAATTTAACTTCAAATTTAGTAGTAAAAGCGAAATGCGTGCAATAGACAAGGCTTGCTCGCTCTTGGGAGCTAAAAAATAACTATTGGCGCGCGAAACGCGAGCTGTTCTAAAGTTTTTTACTTTCCGTGTCCAACGTGAATATAATTTATGATGGCGAAAAAACATCTTTTCTAGCTTAGAAAAAAAGAAGGTTTTTGATATTTTGAAAAAATATTCGCATATTATTTTTTACAAGATCGATTTTTAATAAAGACGTAATGTAAAAAACATATTCTTGTACAAATCGGTATTGCTTTTGAAATTTCTTCGGATGCACTGCAAAAGGATTGGAGGCGTCCCTAATGTACGTTTTTGGTAAACGATACGTCCAGAAAAAATCCTCGTACTGATCAATAACATCGTAGTCGGTAGTGCTCAATATTATTTAAAATAAATTCATAATCCATTTTGATTTGAAACAACGGTATTGGTAGCACAAACTCAAGATGATCTCAAGTCCGTGTTCTACTTGACTCAGTTGATCCAGACTTATCAAACGTCAAATGATGATCTTGAGTTTGGAGTTTCGTCTATTAATACGTGCGGTACTCACTTGAGAACGTTTACTCAAGATGATGACCAGTTTTATACTTAAGTAACGTTTATTAATTAGAACACCAGCTCAACGATGTTCTCAAGTGAGTACGTCAACTTGAGTAACGTTCATTAATACGGGCCTAAGTGTGTTGTTTATGGGGGGCGGAGTGTCACATAATACATAACGCAGTAACAACTGTTAGGCAGCCCGCGTGGGCGCGTGCAGTTACCGTTGGTGGCGCTGGCGTTGTGCAGCCGCTGGTGCAGCGCGCGCGCAGCGCACAGCAGGTGGCGCGCGGCGGGCGGCGGCAGCGGCGCGCGGCTCGCTAGCAGCAGCAGCGCGCGCGCCGGCGCCAGCAGCGAGCCCAGCGCCGCGCGCGACGCGCCGTCGCACACCTCCTCCGCCAACAGGCCGGCCGTCGCCGCCGCGCCGCCGCCCTCCAACTGCACGAGTAGGTACATGACACACATGTGGAACGAGGCGGTCGTGTGCCACTGTCCACTCGTCATAACATTCTGCCTCATTTCTATTACTTTTAACCGACTTCCAAAAAGGAGGAGGTTATGCATTCGATTGTATGTATGTTTTTTTTTTAAAACCTATTTTGTGTTCTACTTATTCTTTTTTCAATTCAAAATTATAGTATTTCTTATTTTTACTTTGTTTATGTTCTCACTCCTCGAGTTATTATTCTTATATTAGCTGTCCCTTGCGGTTTCGCTTGCGGTAATTTCTGAGTTCCCGCGGGAATTTCGGTATAAACTGTGCGTAGAAACCTTCCTAGTGAATCACTCTATCTATCGATGGAAACCGCATTAAAATACGTTGTGTAATTTAAAAGATGTAAGCGTGCAGACGGCGGGAAGCGACTTTGTTTTATACCATGTAAAGTTTACCTTGGGGTAGTAGTGCTGCATGAACCGGTAGATGACGGGGTCCTCGAGCGAGTCCCGCTCGTCCAGCAGCACCGCGTCCATATACTCGTTCACCACGCTGCACTCCACCAACATCTCCTCCAGCTTGGAGTCCGCCTGGACCACACACACACATCCACACATTTATATGTTTTACTAGCAGTTCCTCGCGGTTTCGTCCCCGGTAATTTTAGAGTTTCAGCGAGAATTCCGGGGATGAAAGTACCCTATGTTCTTTTTTGTACTCCTAACAAAGTGTATGTAAAAATACATGAGATTTCCCCGTATTAACTTCGTAGTTCCCGTGGAAATCACGGGATAAAAAGTATACGCTAACTCCTTTTCTATACCTAGTAATACAATGTGCTCGGTTGAGCCGTTAAGGCTTGAAACCGAAAAAAACAAATTCACTGTCGCATTTATAGTAATAAGGATTTTAATTTATTCGGAAAATCAACAAACAAAAGTGAATAAACACACAGCAAACAAGCCAATCACAGATTTTCACACGTGGATTTTGGAGTTACAACAAAATCAATTGCCCAATAGGGAAGAAGCATCTCTTATAAAAAGGAAAGAAAGTCCTACTGACTTGTTTATGTTTTTGATTCCAAAAAACGAATTTATTTATTAATTTTTAGGAAGACCAACAGCTTTCAAGAAAAGAAAAAAAAAACACTTTTGAATACAAAAATAACATAGGTGTCCACTGACAGAAACCAATTTACATACATCTTTGATGGTAAATAAAGCACATTTTAATTATAGGTTTCTTTGTTTAGACACATTCGAAAACATTGAAATTCGAAAAAATAGAGTTATAGCACTATAGAAATATGAGCTTTTTCCCATGCTTCGACCAGACCACAAAACATACAGTACAGGAAGTCTCCAACACTCGTGCCGTTGACTCACATATTAAATAGATCAAAATCTTGACAAGTTTCTTGCCTATATTTGGTAGAAACTGGTACAGTATGCAGTGACGGATTGAGCTTCTAAATAATCCGCACTACCTCTTCGAAGGAAAATAACATGGGTATTCTAAACACGATACAGATGTGGTATGAAGTCCTTCTTTTTTCTGTATGTAGTGTCAAGTCGATGCTTGCTGTGATGCCAAATAAATATAATTTACTTATTTATTTATTTAAACTTTATGCACATCATGGTACAAAAGGCGGACTTAATGCCACAGTGGCATTCTCTGCCAGTCAACCTTCAGGTAGTACAGAGAGCTCACTTGGCGGTGCATTTACGATATATATTTAGATAAAAACTAATGAATGTCAAACTGTGAATGAAAAAAATAATGTCTATGACTATGAAGTGTATGTTTGGTGTGCGTACCGGCGAGTCGGCCACCTCGGTCCAGAAGGCGGCGAAGTAGTTGAACCGCAGCGGCACCGCCTCCAGCGCGCACAGCGCCGACAGCAGCACCAGCTGCTCCGACATGCAGCGCTGCTGGCGCGCCACGCGGCAGCAGGAGTCTGCGCACAAACACGCACACATTCAAACAATAGCAATTCAAAATTAGGCTAGGTATCCAAATTTTAGTTTTCAGTCCGTCATGTAGACACGTTATTTTCCTTTTTTTGCGTAATAAAAACAAATATATTCAGCCAACAAAAGTATCTACACCAGCTAACACATTGCAATTTACAAGATATAATGATATGGTAAACATTATTGATAGGGTATTTTCTATTATATAATAGGCATATTATATAACATGAAATTTAATTTAGTATGACGTCAAGAGCTCACACTCCTAAACTTTGATGCGTTCATCTTAGTATTATATCATGAATTTGAAAAAGCCCAAGTACGTATTTTTTTGGCTTTTTGACTGAACTGAATTTTGATTATCACACCTGGGGCACCACGCCAGCAATAGGCTAGTTTCCTAAATTTTTCTTTTTAGTCCGTTTTGTAGATTATTAAAAAATATTGGACACATATTTTTTTTTTTTTATTTAACCAAAAAATAACGGAGATATATCAAGACGAAATTTCACATGACGTCACGCCTCGCTACAGTTTGTTCGCACGTTATAGCGAGCTGTGACGACACAAGTCCCCCACCCTAAACTTTAATGCGCTTTATCTATGCATATTTCCATTATTTTAAAAAAGCAAAAAATACGTGTCTTTTATTTTTTTATTATCTAACTGACGGACTAAATAGAATTTTGATTTTTTTACCCAGGAAACTAGCCTATTGTGTGTGGCACTCACCGATGAACCTGTGGTAGGGTCTGTAGAGCGCGGCGAGGGGCGCGGCGCTGGGCGGCGGCGCGGCGGCGGGCGCGGCGGCGGGCGCGCGCGGCACGCACACGTGCGCGGGCGCGTGGGGCCGCGCCCTCGGCCGCGCCGCGCCCCGCGCCGCCGCGTGCGCGCCCGCCGCCAGTGGCACCAGCGCCGCGAGCGCCGCGCCGCCGCCCAGCATGATCAGCTCGCGCAGCACGCTCAGCGCCAGCTCGCGCAGGTGCGCCGGGCACGCGCGCAGGTTCAGCATGGTGAGCAGCCGCCGCGCGCACTCCGGCCAGTCCTTGCACGCCAGCAGCAGCGCGCGCGCCTCCTTATGGTCACGGCGGGTGCGCAGCGTGCGGGCCAGCGCGCGCGCCCAGCGCAGCGCCGCCGCCAGCTCGCCGCGCACGCCGCCCGCGCCCGCCGATGCGCCGCCGCTCGCCCCACCGCCTCCGCCTCCACCCGCGGCGCCGCCTCCCGCCACCCCGCCCTCCACGAAAACGGCGTGCAAACTGTGTAATGCCTGCATACAAATATAAACCTAATTAAAATCCACACGTAAGTTTGTGAGTTGGTTTCTGTGAGTAATCTCTGGAACTACTGAACTGATAAAAATTCTTTCACTCACAGGAAGCTACAGTGTTCCTGAGCGACACATGGTACTTTTTATCCCGGAGTTCCCATGGGAACTCCTTAATTAACACGGGGAAAGCTACTAATATTAAAATAACAATAAAACTTTTATCAACATTATGAAAGCGAAGTGTGTATCGCGTCGGAGCAATGGGTTAGAGGAATCTTTCGCAAAAGATCGTTGAAACTTTAAATTACCAGAAAGTTAGTTAGAAACTTATGTATCGTAACCCAGCCGCTCACCTCGAAGATCATCTGCAGCCCGCCGTTGTACACGACGTACAGTCTGTCGTCCTCGTTTTCGACGAGCGTGCAGAACGCCGATATTAACGTCGTCCAACACGTCCTTCCATTCAAACCTAAAACAAAAATGTAAGCATCCACAAATATGACCATTATATTATTCTTCTTTCTTGAGATTGTTGTTGTACTTCTATTTTATAAGTATGTATTATAAAAAGATTTGATTTTCATGTATGTTTGTTTGCAATGGATAACTCAAAAACTACTGAACCGATTTTAAAAATTTTGTCACCTGAGGAAGCTACAGTATTCCTGAGTAATATTGGGCACTCTATACCCGACGCGGCTGAAACCGTAGGGGATCCATTAGTAGAGTAAATAAATGCTGTAAGGCTCGTACCGCCGGATATGGTGCCGATGCGGTACCAAAAGTAACTGTTAATAGCTCATGATGAAGATCAGGATCCAGGAGTAGCGAATAGAATATTAAATGATTTTTATGTTGATGGTCTCATCGGTATGTTCAGGAGAAAACCTCTTTACGTTTTTATAGTATGTACCTACTAGATGGCATAATAATCGAATTCCATCACGCTATGGTTTTGTTACCATCCATAGTATAATAAATTTGTAAATACATTGTACGTTCGTTCCTCGCAATAAATCCTAGTTTGACCCTCGTAAACCTGAAGTTTTGATTCGTCTTCACTACGTCTACAGCATGCGTAGCTTGAGCGGTGCGTTAGTACGGCAAGTTGGTCAGTACCCTGTAAATAAGCGGAGAGCGTGCTCCGCCTGAAGGCTGCCGCCTCCCGGCCATCGGCGGGCTCGTCGGAGGACGAGGGGGCGGCGGGGGTGGCGGCGGGGGCGGCGGCGGGGGCGGAGGGGGCGCTACCGCCGCCGCTGGGGGCGCCGCGAGCCGCCAGGATGCGCGCCAGTCTGCACAGCAACCACATCGTATTAGACAGTTAATCACAAGAAGAATAGGCAGCAAGAAACCTTTTAACCTTGGATGTGATAAATTTAATATCTTTATTGTTAGCAAAAAATTAAAAATGCAAAGAGAAGTAGATAAAAATAAATCAGGTTATATAGGGAGGTTTTGTTGCTTGTTTTTTCCACACGAACGAGAATTTTATCGGCTCAGGGATAGCGGGGTGGGGAGGGGTAGCGTTCTCACTTGAGCAGCTCGTCGGCGGCGCCGGGGTAGAGGTGCGCGTGCGGCGCTATGTTGCGGAACGCCCAGTGGATGTTCTGGTGCTGCGCGAGCGCGCGCGCGAACGCGGCGGAGCGCCGGCTGAACAGCCGCAGCAGCGCGTAGTAGGGCGGCAGCATCGCGCGGTTGTACGCCACCACCTCGCCGTCCTCGTGGTCCGCGCTGACAACCACACAACGCACACCATATACTCACCGAGTGCTTACCGCTGTTGCCGATGACTCGTTAAAAAATTCGCATGTATGTATATACCTATTGACTGTAAGTTATTCGGAATAAATGAAATAAAAATGTTGTCTTTAAAATAATGTAATTAATATAGAGTGTACAAGGGGCTTCGTGAATATGTAATTTCGTCAAAAATCAATGTTACTTTCTTTTCAGATATTTGATACAAGAATACTGAACACTTTCGTTCAATACTTTTCTCGTGTAACCTTACACGCTGTATAGTATAGTAGTACCTAGTACGTGTACTCACAGTATATAGTTGAACGCGATGTGCTTAGTGAGCCGCTGATTGGCGACGGCGAGCTGCACGTTCTCGGGGCAGTCGAGCGACACCGCGTGCCAGAACGTGAGCAGCGCCTGCTTGTTGGGGTGCACCGCCACCGACGGCTCCGACACCGCCGGGTGGTACAGCTCCCACAGCTCGTTGAAGTACTGCCCGAACTGTTCGTTACACAAACATATGTACATACATGTTACACAGTCAGCATTAAAAAAATTTCAAAAACAAAAATTGATTTTATACCTATTTCAGATTTTTCTCGGTTTAAAATGCAGGGGGAGATATTGAGGGTTATTTATTTTCGTGTCAATAAAAAATTGTAAAAGTGTAAGATTTGCTGTAGTTTATGGTCCTATAGTGCAATAATTTTCTCAGTAAAGTCCACGACTGGGGTCTCACCATGAGTTTCTCCACCCTGCCGACCACGCAGTAGGACATGACGCCGAAGTACGCGGTCAGCTTCATGGTGCCGTGCACTGCGATGTCGGTGTACTTGCGCGCCGCCTTCAACTTGCCCAGCAGCATCGTGTACACCTGGGGGCGCACAAACAGTAGGTAGGTACACTCAGCGACCACTTCACAGTTCACACTGCATCCGACCACTGCCCAGTCCCACTTGTAACGGGACCTTTTGAATGAATGTCGGTATGTAGGTAAGCTTTAGAGATCAGCAAAGATTCAACGTATAATAAAGGTTTCTCATCGGAATTCAAACGAAAAAAGACCTTTTCCTCTTTATCAGTGACAAATTGGATGCAACATTTCATGATGATCGGTTGAGAAGCTAAGGCGTTGAAACGTAACAGATAAACAAACTCACATTCGCATTTATAATATTAGTAAGGATTATACAAGATGAACGAAAACGCGACTTAGTTAAAATATAAAAAAATATAACGCATGTCGTTGCGTGTGGGGGGCTACCTGGTGCAGCGTGTGGTGCGCCGTGTCCGGCAGCTTGGCCTGGTGGTAGTGCGGCGCGGGCGCGGCGGCGGGCGCGGCGGGCGCGGGCGCGGGGCGGGCGCGCGCGTACCCCTGGCGGAAGTGCTGCGAGGGCACCAGCGCCACGAGCAGCAGCGCGGCGGCGGCGCGCACGCGCGGCGCGGACGCGGCCAGCAGCTGCGGCTCCAGCCAGCGCTCGTGCGTGCGCAGCGCCCACGCGTGCGCCGCCTTGTTGCGCGGCACCTGCAGCGCGAGCCACTCGAGCGCCGCGTGCGGGCACGCCTCCGCCGCGTCCCACAGCCGCGCCAGCACCAGCTGCGTGAAGCACGGCAGCCCGCCCGCGCCGCCGCCCCCGGACCCGCCCGACACGCCCGACACGCCCGACCCGCCGCCGCTGCCCTCCACCAGCAGCGTGAGCAGCTTAAAAAACGGAGCGCAGCTCTGTCGGAGCACGGAAACGGATTAAAGACTTGCGCTGGGCCGTAAATAAAAAAAAAAACAACCATTTCGTTGCGGGACTCAATTTCGCAAACTATTATCTGTGAACTCTTTGGCGGCGAAACAATTTTCGAGCTAAGCGCCATAAGCATTGATGACACGTCTAGTGTGCCTTTAGCCGGATGGAAAAAAATAGTTCTTCAAATCTTGTATACTATAAAACGTTGAAAGTTGTTAAAAGAAATGATGACACGCCTACCGTCGCAACAAATCAGTTAGTTAATGCAACGGAGAACCCTCACCTCTGAATGTTTAGCGATCGCTTGGAAGATCATGTTGACGATTTTCTGTGCTAGCGGCTCGTTCCAACGGCACAGTGCGAATATCAATGAACGCGTCTGCTGCAGATTCAGGCAGTCGCGGGTCTGCTGGTAGATGAACGGGAAGCCCTGGACGGAAGGAATATTTGATTACTCTTTGATACGTATAATTTGGTGTTGTATGCTTTTAAATAGGCTAGTTGACTAAATTTTAGTTTTTACTTCGTCACGTAGATAAGTAACAAATATTGGACACGTATTTTTCATTTTTTACGTAATCAAAAAATAAGTCGAAACGCCGTGCTAGTTTATACGACGTTATGACGTCACGAGCCCTCATTCCTAAACTTCTTCATTAATTTGAAAAACCAAAATATATTTGTCTATTATTTTTTTAAACTGACGGACTAAACAGAATTTTGATATTCATATCCCGGAAACGTGCCTATTATAGAATAAAGTCGTGCGTGCGTGCGTGCGTGCGTGCGTGCGTGTGCGTGCGTGTGTGTGTGTGTACGTGCGACGCGTCACCTTGGCGTGCAGCAGCGCGCGCGCGTCGGGCTCGGGCAGCGCGAGCGCGGCGGCGTCCCCGCGCGAGCGCTCCGCCAGCCCGCTCACCAGCGCGACCATCTTGTCGAGCGCGGCGGGGCGCAGCTTGTCGCCGGCCGTCTCCGCGGCGCCGCTGCCGCTGCCGCTGCCGCTCGCCTCCTCCACGGGCGATTCAACCTAACACACAATGTACATCGAACATTTATTTATTTATTTAAATGGAGAAAAAACAGATACAAATTTACACTAAATAATAATAACAAGAAATATTTTACCTATAATACAACAATTTGCATCCTCAACATTCTCTCTGAGTAATCGAGCGAAATAACTCTGCTATTTAATGCTATGTGTTGTGTTGTGTTTCTTCTTGCTTAAATAAATCTTTCTTTATCTTTATCTTTATCTATTTAATGTTTACACTTTGAAGTGGAATCTTTAAAGTTGGGAATAAACACGCACTACACATACATACTACTTATACTACTTATATCACTTGAACACGACTAACGTAACAGGCACAATAGGCACATATTAAATCAGTCGTGCTCAAGCGAACTAGCCTATACGCTTCATGGTTTAGGTAGAAAATATCCACTGACAATAAACTGCTATTATAGTATTCACACATTCTGTATAAAGGAGCTCTCCGACCCGAGTTCGTCCTGGGCTTTGGCAAATAGAAAGTGTGCATACATCTGGAAGAGTAAGTAGGAACACGAAAATTAACCTGAGAGAGAAGCGAGAAGCGAGAAGCGACGGACAGTTTACGGACATTATAAATTTGTTCGGGTAAACCAACATTGTAAGGCCTTTTGCACATTATAAGAAATTTTCTTGTGTCTTATAAGAAATTTCTGATAAAATATCCCAGTCGCTTTGGTGTTATATGGGACCGTGCATGTTACAAGAAATGTCGGATAAGACACACGCATAGTAATTTTTGTCGGATGCATGTAAGACACAAGAAAATTTCTTATAATGTGCAAAAGGCCTAATGCGATGCATAAAAACAGCTCAAACTAAAACAAGGTTTCATTCCCACCCTATATCACTCACCATAGAATAAGTGAAAGTATTTTCAAAGTCGGTTCAGCAGATGCAGAGATTATCCCCCACAACGTTACAAACTAACAATTCACAAACTAGAAATTTTACATGTAAATGTAAGTAATGGGCGTAAATCATGAACGCCAGTTCGATTGCCAGCTATGTACACCTGCACTGTCCTCACCACCTCCGTTTTTAACGAGGCGGCTATACATATAACACCAATGACCTCCAAGATTGCTCTCATTATGGACGTATCGGGTTGGTTTACTAGCATGACCAGTATGATTGGCAATGTAACAGAATTTTTTTCTTTATTTAGTCGGAACCGGAACTTACAGAGACGTTATTCTGTCCTAGATAAAAGTTGACCATGGTGGAGATGGCGTTGATCCTCAGCATGAACTTGCCCTCCTCCTCACCCATTTTGCTGAACTCGTACAGCAGGCTAAAGTATTCCGTCAGGTGACGCAAGTGAGATCGCGCTCCATTCTCCATCTGAACAAACAAAATAACCCTCTTAATATAGTAGTCAATATACAAGATGAACGTTTATAGTGTCAACCTCCATGTCCACACTGGCTGGAATTTTAAATAAAAGTACATATTTTATAATTCAAATTTGATGTAAAATAAAAAGAATGGTCTCGTTCAGTTGTAGATTAAATTTTGAAAACTGTAAGCTCTATGCTTGGCTTTTCCCACCCTCTGTGTTGCTATTGGTCATTTGGGGCAGAAATAGTTGTATGGTTATTTGATGTTACGGCAAAATTGTACTCACAAACACAATACATACTTATGATTAGAATGTCATTGTATGATACATATTAAACGTCCGTTTTTTTATTCATGGGATTTTATATAGGCTTAGCAGTCAGGGTGTATTGAACACAAGAACAAGGGTGCTGTCAAATGACATTGGTGATGAAATTGGTATGAACTATGATATAGTTTGTTAACTCACCAAAGATAACAGCATTCTTATAAATCTAGTAACACAACTCGCTTCGCCCAAGTTACTGTTATCCTCCCCCTCCCCCACACCCTGCAGGTATAAGGCACAATGACTAGATCTGGAACAAACCATTATCCACTTTAGCACATGAAGTATAAGATCCAAAATAGGTCAATTTTTTTATTTTCATTTACCTGAGCCGCTGAATCACATGCATACACAATCTCTGGAACATTTGGCGGACCATCTGATTTGGACATTTGATCAACACCTGGAATAAAAGGAAATAAAAAATAGAACACTAACCCTATGGTACGATAAAATCCTACAGCTGAATTCGTCCTATATTCGTATAACATTTTTTACTCGGGCCCACGATGTACAAATATTATAGAGGTAGAATAGTAATCTGTTCTACACTGCCCGATTTTCGACCACCATGAATATTGCTCAAAATTATAAGCTGGAGATATTGACATGCAAACATCAAAACAACTACAGTCTTGCGCTACAGTTACCTGCATCGGCCACCAGGTGTCGTCCGCCATGTGGCCCAAGAACCACTCTGAAGCGGCGGCGGACGCGTTGAATTGCTTCGTCACTAGTTCCACCCACGAAACCATCGTTGGCTGCATCGCAAAAATTTTTTTTATAATAAGTATCACAATTAAAAAAAGACAATATTTGAAGCTCAGATGTCAGAATTTACGAAATTGTCATCTAAATAAGAATGCTTTTAAATACATAATTTTTATTCTGTACTCTTTAGCTTACTTTCTCTTTGGCATGTATAAATGTTTCAATGAAGAACGATGTGGAGAGCCTGGCGGCCACCTCGGTGACCTCCGGCCGCAGCGTCATCAGCGACTGCGGCACCGAGCTGCACATCTGGCCCATGAACCTGCGCACACGCAAGTAAAGTTATATGACTAGATCCTTAACAGACATGTACGTACACAGTTCTATCAAGTATCAAGTACGAAACACAGGAGCATAAAACATTACTATAGAGGCAATTCACAAAAATGATAGGACCTAATAACTTTTGAAGTATATTTTTTGTTAAACTTCAAAAGTTGGCATAGATATAGAACATACAACCTGGCATAGTTTCTTCCGAAACAGTTAACATTTTAACTTGAAGGAGTAACAAACATACATATGCACACACAAACATTCACATTAATAATAATATTAGGTGATATTAGTGGGATAAACCACACTGTCCACACTGACTGTGTGAGAACAAAACTAGTATGACGGTGAAAAAAAAAAAAAAACTCGATTCATAATTTTAATAGGCATCGATCGTCATCAAGTACAAATACTCGTTTAGCATGTGGACTTAGTACTGCATACTGACGTGAAGTAAGCGTGCTGGAATATGTTCTTGTCGTGCAGGAAGTGCATGTTGTCGTCCCATATCCAGTGCAGCAGGTCGGGCGGCAGCGCCACGCCCGGCGCCGGCTCGCTGCGCCGCTCCACCGCCGCGCTGTCCGCGCCTGCGCGGGACGACTGCACACACCACAATTGTAATTTATTGTAATACAGTTTGTTTACTGTATTAACTTTATTATGACTTTAAAAATATTATATTGAAAAAATCACAATACGATTTAAATTTTAATTGATTATGTGATACCATGCATTGTCTTGAATGACCATATTTATTTATTTATTTATTTTATTTTATTGGCATACCAACTGCTTACGGGCAGTTTATAGAAATGAACGATCTCTATATTCTACTAAAAGGACACGCTACCGATGGATATTATCTTCCGTAACAGTGCGAGAGCACGGCTCATACGCGGTCGTGCGTTGTTATTTTTTGTGGGAAAACCCTACGTTAGCTTCTTAACCATATATTTGTATTAATTTAACACAAAAAATAAATGCACTATGCAGACAACTTAATTCTCTTCATTAGTAACTTCAGTCGCACAGTCAATTGCGCATGACGACGCGTCGCCAATCACTTTACATGTTACTTAATTATACTATCATATAGCCGTTGGCATGGCGACGTTGACACGGCATGCGTCGCCACGTCAAAAGTCGGTCTGACTCTCCGCATTAGATGTTTCACATCGATAAGTAGTGTTATAGTAGTGAATAGTACCTGCGCCTCCTCCTGGCCGCTGTCGGAGCCGCGGTGCGCGCGCGGCTCGCTCAGCTCGTAGAACAGCATGTACGCGCTGTTCGTCTTCTCGAACGAGAAGTCCATGAACTTGTCCGTCACCGAGTCGTACGTCTTGCTCTGACACATGTTCGTTCATAATTAACTACACGCTCAAATCAAGACTCTTTTTAGGTACTTCGTCGGAAAACCTTATTGGCTAATGTACCAAAATTCGTATACAAATAGCAAACAATAGCTATTGGAGGAATTCACAAATAGGATTTATATGCAATGTATACAGAGGGTTGGGGACAGTAAATATTTTTTGGAACATTGCTAAAGGTACTTATTGATGAATATTGGTCACTAGTCGTAAAATTTGAGACGCTCTTTCGATAGTTAGTGCCTCAAGCCTACAATAGATCAATATCAATGTAGTCACTTATTGAATTATACATGCAGATTACACAATATTATAGTAATAATAATAATAATAATAATAATCCACTTCACAACACACAGATCTAGTTGATCCCACAGTAAGCTATAAGCTTGTGTCGTGGAAACCAAGCAAACGTGGTATATACTACACATATTATTACATATATATTATACTATAGATATATATATACACACCCAGACTGGAAAATGGAACCCTGTGTATCACATAAAGTCCACCCCCACCGGGAATCGAACCCGGAACCTCTTGATTAGCGGGCAGGCATGGTGACCATTGCGCCAATCGGGTCGGGTCGGGTATAGTGTTTATATTTTAATTTTTTGACAGTTTATTTAAACACTAGCGTTAGTATAGATTGTCACTGTCAGTCGATAATCTACCATATCGTATGTACACCAGGACTCACAGTCATCTCCCCGCCGAAGCACTCGGCGGCGATGTGCGCCGGGTCGAAGGGCTTCACCTCGGCGTCGTTGAACAGCAGCCAGCGCTCCTGCCGCTCGGGCCGCTCGCGATCGCGGATGAACGAGTAGTAGTGGCCGCCGTCCGCCGTGCCCGTGTGCACCGTCACGCCGATCAGCTCGTACCTGCGCGACGCAACCGGACCGAGGTCATCGAACACAAGCTACAATGCTACTTTTGGCTAGGCATGACCCACTTTT
The DNA here is from genome assembly GCA_907165275.2 of Zygaena filipendulae. Lineage (NCBI taxonomy): Eukaryota > Metazoa > Arthropoda > Insecta > Lepidoptera > Zygaenidae > Zygaena > Zygaena filipendulae. The sequence goes on from OU015663.1 coordinate 4,862,196, forward strand.
GGCCAGGCATGACCCACTTTTGGAAAGGCATGTCCCACTTTTGGTCAGGCATGTCTATGTCCGTGTTATTTGTAAGCAAAAAAATAATAATTTAACAAACTTAAAATGTTAGTGTGTATGGAAAGGGTGACTTTATCGCTTAAAGCGATCTCTCCCAAGCACGCCATTTTATGTACCTAATTGGAAGACAAAGTCTATACATAAATATCCAACTGTATTTGCCACAGTGTACAGATGTTTTGTTTTTTTTTTTCAATTAGTTTAGTAACAAGTAGGTAGTTTACAAAAACGAGGCGATACAGTTTTCCTTCAATGGTACTTTCTGCTTTTCATTTCTATTCCGAAAAAATGAAAAACTGATATTGTAAACAAATAAACAAATATTAAAATCATACATCATAATCATACAAGGTACCTTGTGTACTTTGTGAGAATGCGGTTCCATTCCGTACATTCGATTTTGTGTGATGCGCGTACAAACATGTACCATTTTTAAAAACATTTATTTCGGATGATGTAAGTTTTAAAATTTTCAACTGCAATAACTAATATTACTGACTACGTGAAACATCTAAGCGTGGACTGTAACACCAAAAGAACTTTTGGTATGTATTTACCCACATAACCAGTCAACTACTTACTCGTAATGTTCCTCAAACTCCGGGTTATCCTCCACATCAGCGTTAGGGCTGCTTTCACCATCTTTTCTCATTTCTTCCGATTTTCTTTTCTCTTCTGCAAGTAGAAGTATAAAATTATGAAAAATAAACATTTTTCATAATTTTGGTCACAAACAACTTTATTAATGTTTAATTATTTTTTTGTGTAATAAGATATACTAAACTCGTCTATATTGAAATATCGTTAAAAAAAGTAGTTATTACTATTGACTTAATTAATTGATTTTCTTCAGTTTTATTCAACACACAACGCAGCAGTAAGAGACAACACCGCTATCACATCTATGCTCGCCGCTACGTTGTAGGGGGGCGTATGAAAGCACGAAATTGGTGGGGGACGGAGACTGGCGCTTCGTTATTTAGTAACAGTGTTGTACATAGGTGTTACATTTTTTTTTCCTAAATGATATACCCTAACCCATCTAGCCTTAAGATTAATAAGTGTTTTAAATTCGATTTTAACTTAAAAAAAAAATCTATGAATGTGTCACGTCACATCACGCCACGTACCTTGGTATTGGGCGGGCATGAGGTGTTTCTCCACGTAGCCGGACATGTCGAGCCGCATCGGGAACGAGAAGTGTGTGTTCACCTTCTCCTTGAGCATGGTGAGCATGTTGAACGTGTAGCGCATCGTGTTGAAGCACAGGATGCGCGGCAGCTTCTTGAAACACGCCCTGAACACACGCGCACACACGCCATTATAATAACACGTAGCGAAAGCAAAAGCAAGTTACGCCAAAAGGGAAATCTTATAGGTGAAAGTTTATTGGCCGATTTTTCAGCCGCCAAATCAAATAATTTTCAAAGGAGGAATTATATCGATATTATGACAGCTTTTTTCATTCCACTGCACTTTCTGTAAATACGGAGGGTTAGAGAATGCCACCAAGGCATCAAGTCCGCCTTTAGTAATATTTAGTGCAGTAAATTTTAATAAATTACTACTACAAATAGTAAATTTTATTAAACTAGTGTTATAAATCCGAATATGAGTTTGTTTACGTTTTCATGCCTAACTAATGAACACATCTTCATCATCCCCGCGGTTTCACACGCGTAAATTTCGGAGTTCCCGCGACGATTCCAGGGCAAAAAGTACCCTATTTCCTTCTCTTTAAGCCTGACAACGTGTACGCAAAATTTCATGATGATCGGTTGAGCCGTTGAGGCGTGAAAGCATAACAAACAAACAAACTGACTTTCGCATTTTTAATAGTAAGGACTAAGGATTAAAGATGTGATCGTGCTCACCTCTTCTCGGCGCGCACTTTGGCGGCGCACTGCGAGCACGTGTAGCAGTTGTCGCCCTCGAGCGTGTCCTTGACGGTGACCTCGTCGAGGCTCTGGTGCAGGTTGCGCATGTCAGCCACCTGGCAGCGCACCGTGTAGAACTCCTCCAGCGTGCGCGACACGTGCGGACAGTCCTGCGCAAGAGCAACCAGGCCCCCCCACACATTCAGTGTAACGTTCACACAGCAATAATAACAATAATAATTTACATAGGTAAAAGGCCTAAAAATATATACCTACCTAAATAAATTAATAACAATAACGTAAGGAAATATTATGAAGGTATGAGGGTGATTACGCCGGGAGCGACCTGGGCCCTTATTCACTATGACCAACAACATTCCTTGCCCATAACGCGCGTCCCAAAAACGCATTTCCAAACGTTATAGATGCCAAAATACTAGAAATTATTATTTTTTATATAATAAGAAACGTTGTAATAGTACATTGTTATCCTAGGGGTGAAAGTAACTTATTTAGTCCCGAGACGGGGTTTGGCGCCCTCGCCAGGCTCGGGCGCCAATAGATCGAGGAACTAAAGTCTTTCTCCCGAGGATAACACTGTGCTTTTCATTACGAATTCAAGGAAAGTCAAAATAAAAATAGGAATTAGCTAAAGAAAAAAATGAGTGAATTTTATTTTACATAAATCAACCATTAGGTGTGCTACTGGCCAGTAAGTATGCCCCTTATGACATAAAAAAAAAAACTTGAGTTTCTGCAGTATCCAGCTGTCAGTTGAAAGCGATTCTCCCTAGGGCTGAAAAGTGTTACTTTCAACCCGCTTCTCAGGCAACTTCAGACCTACTTTCCGAGTATGAGTAATGAAAATGTATTTTTTTTTGCAATAAAACTTCTTTGATTACGAAGGAAAGACAGTTTTTGCGGCGTCTTATCTTAGCGCGGCGTGTTATGGTCATAGTGAATAAGGGCCCAGGTTGATTTGATTGAGGTGACGTTTAGTTATACTACACGCAAAATTGGACGACTGATTGGATGATTTTTCATGACCACGTGACATGACGATACACTTATTTTCTTAGAGCGACAACAATTAACGATTGTCAACTTGTCTATTAGGGCAAATGTACTATATTGGCTTTTTAATATTATTCTTGATAAACTGTTCATATACAGGCTGTGGATGAATAATAATGTTTCATATAGGTAGTATTTGTTAGTAATTTGTGGTTGTGTTACCTTATCGTGCACTGCACTGTTCATTTATTTTAGTTGTAGTAGTGGAAAAAAAATTGCAATAAATAAAATCTATTCGTTAAGTATCCAGCTCACCAAAGACACGACGTTGTTGCTGAGCACGCCGCAGAAGAGCGTCTTGACGAGCGTCTTCAGCTCGGGCGTCATCTCCTCGAGCTTGGAGACGAGATCGATGAAGAACTCGGCCATGTCCTTCTGCTCGCCCGTGTTCAGCGGCTGGTGGTCCATCTGGTACACCTTGCAAAAACTGCGCGGATTGTACGCCTTGCGCTCGCTCTCCTATACACAAACATACAAAAAATTAAAACTTACTTACTACCAGGCGGCAGATTACAAACTAATTAATATTATTGCTTGTGGTCCTGAAAGCAATGTTTTCATGTTTACGAGCGGTCGGCAATATTTTCATTACCAAAGACTGGCAGTATGATTACGTATATGATTGATTGTGTTAAGTTTCTTTTTTGGGCTTTGTGTATTGGACGTTGTGAGGTGGGCGTTGTGTGGTGGGCATTGTGTGGTGGGCGTTGTGTGGTGGGCGTTGTGTGGTGGGCGTTGTGTGGTGGGCATTGTGTGGTGGGCGTTGTGTGGTGGGCGTTGTGTAGTGGGCGTAGTGTGGTAGGCGTTGCGTGGTGGGCGCTATTTGGTGGGCGCTGTGTGGTGCGTGGTCGTGTGGTGTGCACTGACCATAAGGTACGCGAACATCCTCTGCATCTCGGTGAGCGTGGCGGCGTGGCGGCTGCGGCGCGGGTCGGCCAGCAGCACCGCGCGGCGCGCCTGCGGCATCATGAACAGGTGCTGCATGCACGACGCCATGTAGCACGTGGCGCCCAGGTTGGTCAGCCCCACGTAGCCGCACTCCGAGCGGGACTCCTCCGCCGGCCAGTAGTCCCACGGGTACGACGCCTCCGGACCTATGCGCAACAACGGGTATTTTTTTTTTGTTATTGCTAGGTATGTGACACTATTCGCCTAAACACATGTCAACGGCAAGATTACTGACGTACAAAAAACCCTATTCAATGATATTAACTTAACTAAACAAAATAATAAGACAAAATTGGATTGATCTAGTCATTTTACTGTTTTGAAAACAGCTCTATTTCATATACATTTAAATTCGACTTAGTGTTTATTCGTCTATGGATGCGTCTATGAACATGACTATTTGCTGATATTATTTTACTGACAACACATGTAGGGAACCTCTCTACGATTGAGGGAAAACTCGCATGGTTTTGCATATCCAGCGGTTTCACTCGCGTTAATTTCGGAGTTGACGCGGGAATTCCGGATTAAAAAGTGCCCTAATATCCGTCACTGCACACCTGTCAATGTGTATACAACAAATAAAAACACATTCGCATAATAGTAAGGATATTTGTGTATCTGTCCCCCCCCCCCCCTCAAGCGGCGCGCACTCACCGGGCTTGTGGTGGTCCATGAGCTTGTGGTGCAGCAGCATGTAGTTGTCGGGCGCGCCGCGCACCAGCTCCACGAGCAGGTCGTAGGCGGCGGCGCGGGACTTCTGCGCCTTGCACTTGGGCAGGTTGCGCCGCTCCGGGTTGGGCACGTCGAACAGGAACCCGAACACCTGCACGCGACGCGACAATACCGACGTAATTTTATACAATCAATTCGCATTAGTTAAATAATATTGAATTCTATATTTTTACTATGTTCCACGACTGGCCCTCCAACACACCTAACTCTTAACTAAATTAGATTAATTTGGCAGTGTTTATAAACTGGACACACGGAGGACATCCGGAAACTGTACTCCAGGATTTTAATTGCTATTCACAATCTGCTTGATTTATTAACTAAATAGAATAGAACTATTTATTTACATAGTTACATAAACAAGATGTTCGCGGGTCACGGATGTGATCGCTACTAAAAGAAGATCGCGCGTTCGTTTTCTTTAATAAGACGTATTTATCAAATGTGTTGACTGAAAGTGTTCGCCTTGTATGAGGCGTTTATTGGGCTGTGTGGTCGCTGGGTGGTACAGATGGGGTACTGGGTACAATAAAAGTTTTATCATCAACAGGCTGACTTCGATCGTCTAACGATATAACTTGTCACCAAGGCTGAGCTAGACCATTTCAGAAAACATTTTACCGGCTCTTGAGCAGCGGTTATTGATACGGATATTATTGAATATCTGTTTCAAGATATTTCGGGACGTTTGATTGGTAAGGAAATCAACCATGCCCGCTACGAGGTGGACAGATTACTTAGTGAAGGTCGTTGTGGCGATCCTTGGGGGAAGTCTATGTCCAGCAGTAGACGTCTTTCGGGTGATATAATGACACAACTATGTATAGATGTAGGAAGATGACCCTACTGTCGCGAATGCGAGTTTGTAAATATTTGAATATAAATTTTAATAAGGCCACGTGGATAGAATATAAAATACTCTTATGAAAGAGGGTAGGGCACAAGATGGCGATTATTACCGGCGCCAGAGCTGTGTGTCCGTCACAAAAGTTATACTACGCTGGATAACTCGTGAGTTACATTATTTCATTACTCCTTATCATCTCTGACCCCTTTGTACTGACAATGTCCATGATGTGGTAATTGAGATGGCTATATATTATGCGAAGCTAAAAGAGGCGGCTTAACTTAGCATGGATGTCATAATTTATATGTATCATCTAAATAGCGAAGCAGATTATCTCATATCTTGCCAATGACATATTCTATTTGGCGACACCTACCATCTCGAGGGTCCTGGTGCCGCGCTCGGAGGTCTTGAAGCGCAGCGGGTGCTTGAGCAGATGCGTCAGCAGGCTCAGCTGCCCGTAGAGGCCGTCGTCGGGCGAGCACGGCTCCGTGCGCTTCTCGATTATCTCGCGCTTCTCCAGCGACAAGCTAATGTTTTCGCAGAGTTCGTTCAGATCTGGCGCACCGCTGTCTTCTGACGTGGCTCCTTCTGCACGAAGATAATAATACATATAGACTGCATCGCCTAAACTCAGATTTACAGCGATGATAGCACAGTAAGTAAGGCGTAGATTCAAATCCCAACAACGAGCGTGAGTTGTCAGTCGAGGAGCCTCACTTTAAAGTCAGTTCCTATTCTGGACTAGGTTTGTTGACTATCTTCGACCATACCGTCACTTAATATCAGTCTACAACTATGTACCTATAAGTCTGTTAACAAAAACAATTTAGGCTGTTAACAATAAAAATAAAAAAAAAAATCGCGAATCTCAGCGACCCAAAACCGCATCGTTTCTGCATCTATAAATGTGTGTGGTAAGAAAATGCCTGCACCTACTCGAGCATACAAGGCTATAAAAATTAGTTACGAATATGGTGGCTTAACGTACTAGAAAACCTTTGACGTGTACCTTTAAAAAAATCTTCTGGCAGGCCGTCTATCAGCCTGCAGACCAGCCAAAAATAATCGCGGCAGGCCGGCCCGTAAGGCTCCTTCCCCTCCTCAGCGTGATGATGCACCACCTGAACATATATAAGCAATTCACATTTGCACTGACAGTGTCACTATTTATTCGGCGGCACTCGGACCGCCTCATGAAATTTCGCATATTTGTTTTCAGGTGATACTTTTCCCGGAATGCCTGCCGATTCCCGAAATTACTGCGGGTGAAATCGAGGCGAACAGCTGTCTGTCGCTGCCGCTGTCTCTCAACATGAGAGTATACACCAAATATTGTACACACTGAGTCACACTGTCGACTGTATATTAATGTATACTATTTTTAATTTTTACTTTATTCGGAAAATCAACTGATACAAAAATACAATAGACAATTTAACTGTCAAACACACAAGCCGATCATTGATTTCAGATGTGGGTAATGAACCCGGTGCTTGAGTTCAAACCCGATAAACGCCCGCCATTTACGGGTTTAAACTCGATAAAAGACCGTAAAAGGCTAGCTTTTATAGTTTACTAGCTGTAAAGCCGCGGTAATTTCGAAGTTCCCGTGGGAATTCCAGGATAAATTACAGATATCTATTGGTGAAAACCGTATGAAAATCCGATGCGTAGTTTTAAAGATCATAGGGACAGACAGCGGGAAGCGACTTTGTTTGATACTATGTAGTGATAGTAGTACACAGTACTGACGTCGTGGTGGTGGTGATGGTGGTGGTGGTGGTGCGGGCGCATGTCGGCGGCGCGCGGCAGGTGCTCCAGCAGCAGCTGCAGCAGCGGCGCCAGCACCGCCACCTCGCCGCCCGCGCACAGCCGGTACAGCGCGCTGCCCGCCTCGCGGCGCACCTGCGATGCACACACAGTACACAATTTTACAACGCGATCACTATCCTACTAATATTATAAACGCGAAAGTTTGTAAGTATGTATGGATGGATGGATAGATGGATGGATGGATGGAACTCTGAGATTAACGCGGGTGAAACCGCGGAGCACAAATAGTTTACTATAAGGATGTTACGGAGCTTCGACCAGGACTCCGACGAGTTGGAACTTCAACTGATAGATATAACAGCTCCGGTTCCGACACTTTTAAAAACGCAGGTTTGTGCATGTCGCGCAGGGAACAGCCCTACCCCACGTGCTTTCTGTCATCGATTACTTTCGGTTATGACTCCAATAAACCATGTTTAAAAATCCTTACTAGTAATGCTAAATAATACTTAGGTTATTATGGACATAGATTCTATTGTGCCTACGACAATACAAAACTATATTAATATTTATTCGAAAATAACTTTATAAAGCTGCACTAATTATTCAATTAAATTCAACTGAAACATACTTTATTGCCCGCAAAGAAACACACGTCTTAACGTTAGACAAATGAAATTAAAGGATAGAGCAAAAAGCAGCCTTATTGCTAGAGGCAATGTGTGCTGTGCCTTGATCCATTTGTCAGACAAAGCACTTTATATGTATAGAATATTAGCTATTAGTCCCAAATTTGCAAGCCCTTTTCACCCCGTGAGGGATTGAATTTTCAAAAATCCTTTCTTATCGGTTGCCTACGTCATACCAATAACACACCCTCGAAGTCTCTATGATCAGCGGTTTAGGCTGTGCGTTGATCGTCAGTCAGATATTCAGGACAAAGCATTTTATATGTATAGATAATACGTCCCGATTGGCGCAATAGGCCACCGTGCCTGGGTGCTAATCAAGAGGTTCCAGATTCGATTCCCGGTGGGGTGGACTTTGTGTGTAAATAAATAAAAATAAAAAATGTAGTATATACCACATTTGCTTGGTTTCCACGACGACACAAGCTAAGTGTGGGATCAAGTAGATCTGTGTGTTGTGAAGTGGATTATTATTATTATTATAGATTAAGTGCAACGTGTACGCACCGCCGGGTCCGCGTCGTCCAGCAGCAGGCGCGGCGCGGCGCGGCGCAGCGACCACGCCAGCGCCGCCGCGTCGCCGCCGCCGCGCGCCCACCACACGCACATGCGCATCGCGTGCTGCACCACCTGCACGCACACACACACACACACACACTTTCAAAACCAGCTCTACGTAACCGGTTTCGTGTATATTTTTTTTCTTTTACGTAACCAGCCTCCTCTTCTACAATCGTTATCGCTAAAAAAACCGAAGGAACGTCTCACACGTTACGTTATAATGTACCCATGACACGTTAGCCTATAAACGTAATCCGAGACGCTCTAGACGGCGAAGATCACGTATCAATATCCTTCATGCCATAATACATGTTATCTATGTATTTCTATGAAGTGAAACGTCTTGGACCATGGATGGGAGAAAATTTTTGTGGAGTGTTATCATGACGCGACGGATTACCGATATCTAAACATACCTGAGCTCGTCCCCAGAAGCCAGTTTTGTACGTGGTCGGCTCCTTGGGAGTTGCAGCTTCACATAGTATTGATATCAACCTCTCCGTCGTGTCTTCGACGCTCATCAAAGACAGCAAAGACTGAAAATAATTATTAACACTATAATAATTTAGCTTTAGCGTAACAAACACAATCAGGTTGCATGCCTATCATTTCGGCGAATTGTCGCATCCCTAACCCTCCTCTGGCCTCTGACATTCATCGAATCATAGGTTTTGTGCATTTGTGTTTTAGTTTTAGACCAAAGGCGCTTTCTGTACATCGTGAAGGTTTCCTGCCGGGCTAAGATGCGCAAGACGACAAAATTTTATCGAGCCATTTTATCGATTCTCGTCGACATATTGTATGGCTTTGTCGACGAGAATCGATAAAATGGCTCGATAAAATTTTGTCGTCTTGCGCATCTTAGCCCCCCTGGCAGAGAATGCCATTGTGGTATTAAATCCACCTTTTGTGGCATGTTGTGCAATAAGTTTAAATAAATAAATAAACATTACCGGATGCAGTTTGGGCGTGTGCGCGGGGTCCTGCGTGGGCAGCGAGCCGATGCGGCACAGCAGCTGCAGCAGCAGCGCCAGGCAGTCCTGCCGCCACTCGCTGTCGTTGTTGCGCTGCAGCACTCCTGCGAGGATCACGAGACACAGCGGTTACTACCTAACTATACGTGCCATAAAACCATAGACATAGTGGCCTTAGTGAACTGAACGTTCCCGTGAGCGTTATCAGCTGTGGGATAAATACGGAGGAAAAGTGTAAGAGAGACAAGATGATCGTGCGGCCAGTAATTATCTCTAGTATTAAGACGCAAGTTTTAACCACACATTAGTTTTAATTATCTGTTTCTAAAGAGTGGCCTACTTTGCGTAGGTGTTGTTTAATAAACTTTCTACGATTATAAATAAAAATACAGTGGTCATGACTATATATAAAATGCTTAGAAAATTTCAAAGCTGGAATGATTGTTTCGCAAGTAATAAAACAGAATGAATTCACTCACCTGACATCATTATATCGTACAGGAGTCTCAAACCACCCTTCTTTATGAATACGTCGTTCCAATTCTCAACGCAAACTTTATCTTCTTCGTTCTTCTCGACGCCTGAAGAAGGTTCTTTGACATTCTGACTGCTGTTATTTGAGCTCAGCTTGTCTATGATGTGTAATGAGTACATGAGTTTCTGCGGGCTGGTCGGGTCGAGCAGCTCAGGCAATTTGCTCTCCGAAGGATTTTGGAAGGCTTCCAGGAGGGTAGGGTTGAGCGGCACGGCTTGTAGAATATCCCACACTCTTCTGGATAAAAGCTGTGCTTTAGTGTGTGCAACCGGTTCCTAGAGGAAAAATAGACATTGGATTTACTGATTTTTATTCCATTACTAGCTGTTCCCCACAGTTAAACCGGCATTGATTTCGGGATTCCCGCGGAAAATCCGGGATATTTAGTACCCTATATATGTCCTTTTCTGTACCCCTGTTGGAGACTGAGGTCCCATCCTTATCCATTGACACTCATCTGTCAAATCCATCTATCAAACTTGCATCGCATGCATCGAGCGAAACGTCACCGACCAGTCGTGCTACGCAACTAATGCCAGCAAGGTGTTATACTTATCGTGCCGAAATCTACTAATTAAATCGTGCGAGTCTAAATCCCGGGATCTTTTACGCGTGTGCGCTTTTGGGAGTATCAACAGGCAAGTACCTTTCTCACTTCCTATCGGTCCCCTTGGACTCTGCGACTTCACTCACCGGTTTTAAATCTAAGTTCAAATTTTGCTTTGAGGTCGAAACATTTGGTCACTTCGAGACGGATTATTTATTTAATCTGTTATTACTTATTTATTTACGGTATATAATATTATATTTATAGAACAAGTACGTGTTATATCAATTTGTTTTATATTTATAAAAAAATATCTACAGTTATAAAATAAAGCTATTTATTATCTACCTACATATTTTAAGTAGTATAAATCTAACGACTTTATTTTATTAAGTTTATTGTTTCTTTTCTTATTATTATTTTCGCCGTCTTTCGGTATATATATCGTATTTGTTTATAGGTTTTAGATATATTACGTTTATTAAAATGTCCAATCCTGCTACTTTGTCGGACGCTGAAATCAAGGCTAAGACATTTATCAACCGCAAAGAAAGATGTTTTTCTAGATTGCAAAAACTTTACGATTTGTCTAAGAATGTTGAAGTGGATGAGGCTGGTAGCATCGACGCATTCAATGCGAGGGTTGACGAGCTTGACCAACTGCGTGAGTCGTTTGAGGATGCTATTGAGCACTATAATTCGATACAATTAAAATTAAAATCTACTTTTGTGCCCAACAGTCAAGAAATTGAATCGTTTGATAACTTATTTTATGAAATAAAAAGAGTTCATCGCGAATGTAACGCGATAAATTCACATGTGGGTAAGCAGATTAAAAATGATTCGTTTATTGCAGGAGCTAAATTACCGAAATTACAATTGATTAAATTTGATGGTAAATTAGAAAATTGGGTAACTTTTAAAGACACTTATATTAGCTTAATCCACAGTAACTCGTCCATTTCGAACGTGGAAAAATTCCACTATCTTCTTTCGATTGTAAGCGGGCCGGCATTACAAATTGTAAAATCTTTACCTATAACTAACGATAACTATAATATTGTGTTCAACTCTTTAACAGAGCGATACGAAAACAAACGCGCTTTAGCGACTAGATACTTAGATAAATTGTTTAATTTTAAACCGTTGCAAGTTGAATCGTTGAGCGGGTTGAACTCATTTTTAGAAACATTTCAAGAAAATGTTAAAGCGCTTGAAATGTTAAAATTAGATAACTTAGCTGCATTTATATTATTTTACATCAGTTTTCGTAATCTAGATGCTACTACGAAACGATATTTCGAACAAAAGTTGGATAAAAATCAAATACCTACTTTTGACGAATTAAGTACTTTTATTACTTCTGAAGTTCGTATTTTAGAAATGACGGAGTGCACGTCGACAGTAAAATCGAATACTAAATTTGTTTCGAATAAAACAAATAATTTTAAAGTTCCACAAAAACAGTCGAATCAAAATGCATGTCTAACTACCTCCAATAATGAACAACAATCTAATCAAGAAAATAAAAGGGCTAAGATTTGTTTATATTGCAGTAAGTTAGGTCATGTTATTTATAGATGTTTTGAATATAATAATTTAACACCTCAATCTCGATTGCAAATAGTCACGCAGAAAAAACTTTGCGAAAATTGTCTGCGTGAGGGCCACGCGATCGGCGCGTGCCCATCGCAAATTCGATGTTCGGTGTGTAAAGGCATGCATCATCATACTTTGCACATCGATCAAAGTCATAATAACTTATGTAGTAGGCAAGTTACACTGCAAGCGGAGACCACTAACCCCACTTCTCAAAATAACGAAGCGAGCTCGTCTTCTCTAACGTGTTTGGCTAGTACCACCGTCTTGTTAGGTACCGCGATTGTTCACGTCGCTGACGTCACGGGCGCGTATCAGAAAGTTCGTGTACTGATAGATAGCGGGGCTCAGCATGGTTTCGTCACTAACGACTGCGCACAGCGATTGGGGCTACTGCGTCGTAGGTGTACTGCGGAACTGTACGGTCTCGGTGGCTCGCCTATCCGCGACTTTGGTGCAATTACATGCACTGTAAAGCCGGTTCACACGGATTTAAATACGTTTCGTACAAATATGGTAGTGGTGTCGAAGATTACAAGTAACATGCCGACGATTGTTATTCCTAAAACGGTAATAAATGAATATAAACACTTAAAATTAGCGGATCCTCAATTCTTTTGTTCAAGGCCGATAGATATGCTACTGGCGGGGGACATATTTCCGTATATCTACGATGGCGCTGCCTTCCGCCCACAACTTTCGGATGCACCGCCTGCCCTCAGTAGTATTTTTGGATACGTAATAACCGGTCATTTATCCATTCGTAATCTAAGTAAAGGATCGGAATCTTCTTGTTTACATATCACTAATCAAAAGTTAGATCAATTATTGCACTCCTTTTGGGAGACGGAAACGGTAATAGGAGATATTCCGATGAATCCTGATGAGGTCGAGTGCGAGCAAAAATATATTGAGGACGTCAAACGGGATGCTAGTGGGCGGTATATTGTAAAATATCCGTTTAAATCGAATTTTACTGGCTTAGGAGATTCGAAACAAATCGCTTTAAAGAGATTTTATAATTTTGAAAGAAAACTGTCGCGTAACCCTCTGTTGCGGACGGAGTATTTAAAATTTATGAACGACTATATTTCTCTCGGTCATATGAAATGTTTAGGTGAAATATCAAGCACGAATTCCCGTTATGTAATACCCTATCACGTAGTTCAAAAACCGGACAGTACCACGACTAAATATCGTGCCGTCTTTGACGCGTCGTGCCGTACTACGAATGGTTTATCGCTGAACTGTGTTTTACATACGGGTCGAAAGCTACAGTCGGACCTCGTGAAGCTTCTAACGCTGTTTAGGTTACGTAAAATAGGTCTGACAGGTGATATCTCAAAAATGTATAGGAGAATCTTGATTGATCCTTCGCAACGTCCATATCAACACATTTTATTCAGACAGTGTCCTGAAAATCCTATTCAGGTCTTTGAATTGTGTACTGTAACTTATGGGGTTGTGAGTAGTCCTTTTCTAGCTATTCGTACTTTATTACAGCTGGCTGACGATGAAGGAGAGCAGTTCCCGTTGGCAGCACATGCGCTCCGCCACTCCTTTTATATCGACGACCTTATTTGCTCAGTAGACTCTTTCTGCGACGCTGAGGAGCTCCAGAACCAGCTCATTGAGGTCTTAGGTCTTGGGGGCTTTGAACTGCGTAAGTGGGCCAGTAATGATCCCGAGGTACTACAGAATCTACCCAGTGATCACCTGGAGACCCCGTTGGAGTTCGACGATGAAAACCTGGCTATCAAGGTGCTAGGTTTGCATTGGCTACCAGATACGGACACGTTTTCCTACCGCACCGTTCCAGTGGAAGCGGCTGTCAGTAAGCGGAGTATCTTATCACAAATAGCTAAACTGTTTGATCCTCTAGGTTTCGCTGCACCATGCGTTTTTTATGCAAAATGCTTTATGCAAAAACTGTGGTGTGAAAAAATCGACTGGGATGATGAACTTCCTGAGAAATTCGCTGACGAGTGGTACAGATTCTCTAGTGAAATTCCTATGTTGTCTCAGCTTAGACATAGTCGATTTTTGTTTAATAAAAATCACAAAGAGTGTTCTCTTATAGGTTTTAGTGACGCCTCGGAGAAGGGTTTTGCTGCAGCTGTATATGTTCGAAGCATCAACACGGATGGTCAAGTCAATTTAACTTTATTATTGGCTAAATCAAAAGTCGCGCCAATAAAATCTGTTTCTATACCTCGATTGGAATTACTGGGCGCTCATCTTTTGTCCAAGTTATTAGAGTATACGCATTCCATTCTGGATAAGGAAATCTGCATCTCGAAAACACTAGCTTTCACAGATAGTTCGGTTACACTCGGTTGGCTTAATACGCCATCTTATAAATTAAAAACCTTTGTAGCTAATCGAGTTTCAAAAATACAGCAAATATCTAATATACAGTGGTATCATGTCAGTGGTGAGAATAACCCCGCAGACGTATGTTCGCGTGGTGTTATTCCATCTGCGTTGCTCGCGATTTCAAACGAGTGGCTCCGAGGGCCACAGTGGTTATACGACGATTTTGTAACATGGCCAGTTAAAAGCATCGAACAGTTTGGAAATCTCAGTGAGATTTCTGAATTAAAATCTAATTATGAACAGCACGCATTAGTACAAACCTGTGAGTTGCGCTTTCAAAATGATTTCGAACTAATAATAAATAAATTTTCTAATTTCAATAAATTACAACGTACCGTTGCATGGGTTTTGCGTTTTGTTAACAATGCAAAATCCAATTTGTCTTCGCGTATCACCGGCCCATTAACTACTGCTGAACTTAATGAGTCGATTATTTGTCTTATAAAAGTAATTCAGATGAATCATTTCGCACCCGACATCGAGGCTTTGCGTAAGGGTAAAGAGAGAAGTGTATCGCCCTATTTGCAGAAACTTACCCCGTCTCTCGACCATCGTGGTCTCCTAATGGTGGGGGGTAGGCTGAACGAAGCAGACCTACCCTTTTCAAAACGGCATCCGCTATTATTGCCAAAAAAATCTCATTTTACTAATATGCTAATTGATTATTATCACCGCACTTACATGCATGTAGGTCCGCGTGCGCTGCAGAGTATTTTAGCTCAAAAATATTGGATTGTCGGGGCGAGATGTGTCATTCGATCTAGGTTGTCAAAATGTATATCTTGTTTTAAGGCGAAGCCCGTTATTAATCAGCCCTTTATGGGATCGCTACCTAAGTTTAGAACTCAAATTGTATATCCCTTTCACACTGTGGGCGTGGATATGGGAGGTCCTTTTTATACCAAAGAAAGTCTTAGACGTAACGCGAAAATTTCAAAATCTTATTTGTGTCTGTTTGTCTGTTACGCTACTCGAGCCGTGCACTGCGAAGTGGTTAGCGCCTTAACTACTGAGTGTTTTTTAGCTACATTTGACCGCTTCACAGCGCGTCGCGGGTTAGTCCATACATTAATTTCCGACAATGGAAAAAACTTCGTATCGGCAAGCAGACATCTCTCGGAAGTTTCAACGTTTTTTAATACAAACATCACTGATTTACAAGATCAGTTTACAAACAGAAACGTTACATGGAAATTTAATCCTCCTACAGGAAGTCATTTCGGTGGTTTATTTGAGGCTGGAATAAAGTCAGCAAAGTACCACTTGCGACGCGTAGTAGGCACGCGAGCGGTCTCCTTTGAGGAGTTGAGCACTCTGTTTTCGCGTATCGAGGCAATCTTAAACTCACGCCCGCTCTGCTGTCTCTCTAGTGACCCCAACGAATTGGACGTCTTGACTCCTCGACATTTTTTGATTGGGCGTGCTCTGGTTTCTGTCCCGGAATACGATCTTTCTGAGGAACCATTGCACCGTTTAACCAGATGGCAATACATCCAACAAGCCATTCAACATTTTTGGAAGCGCTTCAAAAGAGATTACCTTCACACTCTTCAACAGCGTTCAAAGTGGCTGAAGGACACGCCTAACATTAAAATTGGGGACGTAGTATTACTCCATTCGGATAACGTTCCTTGTCAGCAGTGGCCTCTAGGACGAATCGAAGAGGTTTTCCCGGGCCCTGATGGGAGAGTGCGTGTGGTAAACGTCCGTACTAGCACATCACGATTTCAGCGTCCGGTGAACAAGCTCAGTCCCTTGCCCTTGCAAGAGGACTCTGCTTAATTTATCTATGTATTTTACGTATTATATACTGATATTTTAGTCTATATTTATTCATTATCTATCTTATATATCTATGATTATACTATTATTTAATGTCTACCTAATTTATTACTGCTTTACTAATCGATTTATCTACTCTTATATGGTTATACAGTCCACTTGTTTCGGTGACCAACTGTTCGATTGCGAGTTTCTTTGGAAATCTCTTGATTTCGGTGAGGGGAATGTTGGAGACTGAGGTCCCATCCTTATCCATTGACACTCATCTGTCAAATCCATCTATCAAACTTGCATCGCATGCATCGAGCGAAACGTCACCGACCAGTCGTGCTACGCAACTAATGCCAGCAAGGTGTTATACTTATCGTGCCGAAATCTACTAATTAAATCGTGCGAGTCTAAATCCCGGGATCTTTTACGCGTGTGCGCTTTTGGGAGTATCAACAGGCAAGTACCTTTCTCACTTCCTATCGGTCCCCTTGGACTCTGCGACTTCACTCACCGGTTTTAAATCTAAGTTCAAATTTTGCTTTGAGGTCGAAACACCCCTAACATCGTGTATGCTAAATTACGCAATGTTCGGTACAGTAATCAAGGCATGTAAGCGTCACAAACAAGCAAATGGTGTGGTGTTTGTTCCCTCCCAAAGATCTGCGCCCGTCGACGCGGCTTTGCGGTCATTGATCGTACAAGGTAAGGTACCAGGAAGTAAATAAAATAAGAGATACACTACAGGAAGCACGGCATTTAAGTTATTGGACTAACCCCTGTGGCTCCGGGTTCCTTCATGGCGGCTAACGCCTGCATTAGTGTGAACAGGTGATGGAAGTAGACGGGGTCGAGCAGTAGCAGCGTGGGCAGACGAGCGCGCGCCGGGGCCGGCTGCGCGGACGGCCACTCCGCCCACGTGCCGCGCCCGCCCACGCCCACCGACACGAACACCAGCTGCACGCGCGCACATCGCACAATATTAGTACGATTAAAAAAAAACAAGTTCGTATGGAACAATGTTATCTTAAAAATGTATGATTTACCTATAGATGATAGAATTGAGTGCAATAGCTGTTAAATAATGTTATACTTTGACATAAAAATATATGGAATAACCATAATTTTGCGCCTTTTTAAGACAAACAAATCAGCTTGCAGCTTTGTGAGATTTTATTGTTTAAATATTTTACTTTCATACAAAATAAGGTAATAAATAACATTGTGTACAGACATAGACATTGTATAAGATTGCTCCAATTATATGCAGCTAAAGAAATGTATAATTTATGGGCAAGGAAAAATAACTGCATACATGTATTACTATTAGATGAGTTACCCACCTGATTGTCTTTGAAGCCCATATCGTAGAGCGTGCGCTCGTCGTAATCTATGGTCAGCTCCTGTCCCTGCGTAATCATACGCAGCGGGCCATCCGTCGCCAGCGCTGTGACGCCCTCCTCGCCTTGCATCTGAGTGCGATACGCATTAGATCATTCCTTAACTTCCAATTTCGTCAATATTAATTCGAATATAAACATAAACATAATTTTTCTGTAGTATTGATGTTTCCTACGTTGGTGTACCCAACTATTTAATTTATAAATAAACTATACAAGCAGATAGGCATAATAAATATAATATTAAAATATAATATTAAAATCTCAATTACAATTTTTTGAAATGATACTTCATCAAATTCAAATATATTTATCAACAATAGAACTTTTTAGACTTAGAAGGTAACTTAGAAGATTTACTGACATTTTACTATGTCCAGTATGATATCACTACCAATGTTACGTTGTTTGCTTTGTTGGTCGTTCTTTTGAATAAATAAATAAATAATTTTTTCTGACAACGTACCCACGTTGTCAGTAAATCTCATAATACATATTGCATAGGCGGCAGTAGTACCTGCTTCTCCCACCAGACGTGCACGTGCGCGCGCAGGTGCGCCACCAGGTCCATGTGGTGCAGCGTGAGCGCGGCGCGCGGGCCCGCGCCCGCCGGCTGCAGCGTGAGCCGCACGCAGCCCGCGCCGCCCGCGCCGCCCTCCCACGCGCCCGACTCCACCAGGGCCCAGCGGCGCAGGTGGAACGCGTACCTACACCACCGCACGGGCAAATTGGTATGATGACTAAATTTTATTTTTTAGTCCGTCTTGTAGATGAATAAAAAATATTGGACACGTATTTTTCCTTTTCTTATGTAATCAAAACATAACGGCGATACATTGAGTTGAAATTCTGCGTGACGTCACGCCTAGGTACACTTTATACTTATTGGCGTCGCGACCTTCCACTCCTAAACTTTAATGCATTTTATCTAAAAATTTTTCACTAATTTGAAAAAGCAACAGTTTTGTGTGCGAAAATCGACCGGCGTCACCGTCATTTGTTTTTACACTATATATTATATAACCTAAAATTTTGCTATAGGATCTCGATAAAAATAATCCCACAGGATATTCTGAATTTACGCGAGTGAAACCGTGCGGAAAACGGCTATTAAATTTAAATTAAATAAAAACAAGCTGTCTAAGAAAAATATGAACGTGATGAAAACGAAAAAAATTAACGTCAAGTAAAAAATGAGAGCTCTCAATAACCAAAACTCACCTCCTCTTGAATGTATCCAGATGCGTTTTGAGCAACAGCAGCGCTCTCTGTATGCACTGCAGCGCCGCCTCCTCGGTCATGTGCTCGTATATGTTCTGTTTGTTATTATCCTCCTGTTGTTTATCGTCCTTGGGGTCGTCGGCCGCGACGCTCGGCGACAGCGACGAGCCCTCGCCCTCGCGGTCCTTGGAGATGAGCCTCTCCGCCGCGGAGGACAGGTGGAACATGCACTTGGACACGAAATCGTCCTCCTGCTGCAACTGCTGGCCCATGTAATAGCTGTTCAGGTACTGGATAGCACCCATCGACACGTCTGCCATCAAAAAAAAAATACACATCTCAATTACACATCTTATTATAATTGCATAATTACCTAGTTGTTTTAACATTTTTTATTTTTATTTTTTTATTATGATGATACAGATCACCTGTAATGTGAAAATGTAGGTGTTACAAACAAACTTGATAAGTCAGTTAACGCTTGCGACAACGGAAGGTTGATTTGAAGGATTATCTAAACGCTTATCGACCCTTAGCTTTCAACACCGCTCAAATCGATTGACTGTAGGAATTAAATAGACTTATGTCTACTGACTGTCGTATGAGACATATTTAAGTTTATTTAGTTCGCGCAGTCAGTCGACTTGAGCGGTGTTTTAAGCTAGGGGACGCCATACCAGCAGAGCGATAGTCGACCTTATGTGTCCATTACAACATGCGTTCGCTCGAGCCCGGCTCCATGGCTAACAGGTACTGACCGGTACTGTTGGCCCGCAGTGCGATCTTCCACAGGTGGTCCATGGCGAGCGTGTGCGGGTGCGCCGCGTCGCGCGAGTCGCCCGACCCCAGCGCCATGCGCGCCAGGTTGCACAGCTGCTGGTACAGGCTCAGACCCATTATACTGATGCTCTGAAACAAACAATTATACGTATATACCATACCTGTCACAAGTCACGATACATGCGAACCTATTTAACACCCTAACTAGTAGCTAATACTACAGGTGGCCGGCACGTGCAGTGTGTGTGCGTTCGTCGTACAGTTGGCGCCGGGGCGCGACCAGCGACGAAGTCAACACACATCAGCCACAGCCTTCCCCGCTATCCCCTCTAGGCTGACTGCTACGTTGTGGCGGGGCGTGGGCAGGCACGAAGTTGGTGAGGAGCGGAAATTATGAGCAAAGAATACAGAATATAAAGAAGCGACACCCTCCGCCTCCCACCGATTTCGTGCCTCCTCATAACCCGCGACAGTTTCTTGGTAAATTCCGAAGAAAGTTTGACACATGTAGAATCAATGAATGTGACAATTATTCACTGACAGCTGACAGTTACTGTCAGCTCGCTTTCAACCCTTAGTAGTGTAGCGTAATGGACTCACCTCCGGATCGAGCGTGGGCATCTTCTCCACGTAGAGGAAGCGCAGCGCGTCGAGGCCGAGCGCGTGCTGCTCGGGCGACTTGGTGTGCGACAGCAGCCACGAGTACAGGCAGTCGGCGCACTCGCCGCTGCCGCGCACCACCAGGCACTGCCACAGCTCCTCCACCTGCTCCACCGTCAGCCTGCGCGGCGCGTCACAGACACGATAACACTTGGGCGCTCATCCAACAGACAGCGGAAGCGAACCGACCGAACATCGAACTCGCACTGGAAAATTACCTAATTTCAACCACACGAGGGAGGTAACCAAAATGGTAACTTTGATTTGGTTTGCTTAATTATTTCTCGTTTTGTTGTAACTAAATTGTTCTCTTTGGATTTAAATTAATGCTAAAACCGAGTCAAGTTGGTTTTAGTTTTCGCATGCTGTGTCCATTTCAAGTAGGGTGCACACTCAGATTGTATATTTTAAAAGCTAAACATCCAGTTTAGTGCGAAAAAAATATAATAAAAACCACTGGACGCCGGGCGCTCACCGGAAGTGTGGCGGCGAGCCGACGGGCGAGAATATCGCCGTGAGGAAGTGCAGCCGCACGGTCAGCTCGGTGATGTGCGCGTAGTGCGCCGCGTCCCCCGCGCCGCCCGCGCCCGCCCCGCCCGCGCCCGCCGCGCCCGCGCCCGCGCGCTGCTGCATGTAGTGCCGCAGGTCCTCGAGGAACAGCCGCATCATGCCGCGCTCGCGCTCCGCCCACATCACCACCTGAACAGTTGCCGTAAGAAACACTGTCACTGACGCCTAGAGCACGGTTTTGTAACGTGTGGGTCGCGACACACGCAAGAGGGCGCAAAAACTACCTCAATAAAAAAAAGTGCGTGAGTGTCGTGGAACACTCGGATAGAACAAAGTTTCTGCACCTCGTAGTTTCCGAGAAAGAAAAAATCACAATAATAATAATCGTTCCAAAAACCATTAACCAACATGCAAGCGCGCACCTATGGCGCCGTGACGG
The DNA here is from genome assembly GCA_907165275.2 of Zygaena filipendulae. Classification (NCBI taxonomy): domain Eukaryota; kingdom Metazoa; phylum Arthropoda; class Insecta; order Lepidoptera; family Zygaenidae; genus Zygaena; species Zygaena filipendulae. Next base: position 4,883,574 of record OU015663.1, read on the forward strand.
AAAAATTCTTTTACGCATGAAATCCTAGCTCCATCCGTGCTGTGCGATAAAGAACTTTGATTTAAAAACAAAGATTAAAAATATAGATTGTATGGATTGAATATTTGTAACATAATTAAATACCTGAAACTAAAAAGTGGGGGTCGCGAGGTATCATTTCATAGTAAAGGGGTCGTGTCATGAAAAAGGGTTGAAAAACACTGGCCTAGAGTATACTAGTTGTCCCCCGCGGTTTCACCCACGGTAATTTCGAAGTTCCCGCGTGAATTCCAGGATAAACTATGCCTATAAACCTTCCTATGGGATCACTTCGGTGAAAACTGCATAAAATCCGTTCAGTAGTTTTTTGAGTTTATCGCGAACAGACAGACATACAGACAGACGCGGCGGAGGACTTTATTTTATAATATGTAAGGAGGAGCTGTCACAAATTCGAAAAAACAGCTATATTATGATTTGTATGAAAGAGAACGAGTACCCACCTGATGCATATCCATGCCGCGGAGCTGTTGGAACGACGAGAACAATTTCGGTAGAAGGCGCAAGGAAACCGCCACAGACCTGTGGGGAATTAAATTTTTACCATCATTCTATCCCACAATAAACAATAAGTGGTTAATTACATAGTAACTTTGTTTTTCAATTTATTTCAGACATAGATAAGTTGTACTATATATTTGGTCTCAACTTACGCATCTAATGCGAGATTTGGAAGAACATATGAATCTGTCTGTACTCAGTACGCAAGCTATGTCCTACACACCTGTGCTTCGCCAAATTTTCAAGGCAGCCTTCAATGAATTTGATACGTATGAACTTGTCTGTGCTGAAGCACAGCAGAGCGTAGAGCGCTTTCTCCGCCTCCAGCGCTAAGCCTTCACCCAGCTGCTCCTGTTTGGAAAAAATATTACGATGAATTGTTTCAATATTCTCAAATTTTATCAAAAAAAAACGACACAGCACACGTCTCACAAATAATAATCTCACAATTTAAATCACAAAGCGGATTTTGTTACAAAAAAAATATAAAAAATAATTAAATACAATTTCATGGCTCACAAGATGGAGGTGACTGGTGAGGGTCAATACGCACCGCTTGTGTGCACATGTGTGCGTGCGTGTGTACGTGTACGTGTGCGTGTGCGTGTCCGTGTACGCGCGCGCGCGTGTCGCGACTCACGATGTTGCCGTCCTGCAGCAGGTCCCACAGCAGCGTGTTCCCGGGGCGGCACACGTCGTCCACGTCGCAGGGCAGCGGCGCGGGCGCGGCCGGCGACGGCGGGCGCCGCTTGCCGTCCAGCGCGCCGCCCACCGCGCCGCCGTACTCCGTCAGGCACTGCGCCTGAAACCACACACGCAACACACATTGCTGGGGACATTCGTACGCACACGAAGACTAAGGCACGGAATCGTTATGTCACGTGGTCAACACAGGGCCTTTATTAACTATGACCAACAACATTCATTGCTCATAACGCGCGTCCCAAAAACACAATCCCAAACGCTCCAGATGCAAAAATATAAGAATAGTATATTTCATTACAAGTGCGGAAAGCCTGTCATTGCAAAGAGTTCCGACATATGTCTACCCGAGCCGAGGCGCAGCAGCTTAGATATCAGGAAAAAATAATATTAAATTTAATGGTTACTTCGTATTACTTGTTACTTTTTCGATTGGATCAATAGTTCTTTGATCGTTAAAGCAGAGTAGGTGGCGTGGCAATCAAAAGCACACATAACGCGTGCGTGTGTGCTTGTAGACATGAGTACGCGCGTGCGCATGAGTGCGAGCGCGTGCGTGTACGACTGTGCGCGTGTGCGTGTGTATGTCGCGTATCGTACGTGCGCGGCGAGCCGGGCCAGCTCCTCCTCGCAGGCGGAGTCGTCCTCGTCGAGGTCGGGCAGGCGGTGCGAGTGCGGCGACAGCGCCGACGACGCGCTGCCGTCCTCCTCCTCGGCGCGACGCTTGTAGCTCTCCATCAGGCGCAGCTCCATCAGCCGCCTGAGACACACCACACGACGTGTGCATTGTCACTATCTGTTTTACCGTCATAATAAAAAGAAAACCACCCAAGGTTTCCTGCGATTTCTTTATTTACTAGTTGTCCCCCGCGGTTTAACCCGCGATAAATGTCCTTCTCTGTATAGGTACCTGACAACGTGTATACCAAATTTTTATGATGATCTTTGAGCCGTTAAGGCGTGAAAGCGTAACAAACAAACAAATAAACAAACACTTTCGCATTTATAATAGTAAGGATTTAAATACACATAACACCTTTGTTCTTATTTTTTTGGACTCTAGGTCAGTTGATTTTTATGTTTATTGTAATGCGTATTTTGAGACTGTATCTTCTTTAACAAATTAAAAAAATAATAATAACAGATCGTAGTCTTTACAATTTTTACTTTAGAAAGTCTCCTAAGGTACCTAACAGACAGATATACAGACTTTCTTTAGCATTATTTATAACAGGGTGCGAAAATATCCGATATTTTTTATAAATATCAAAATATCCGATATTTTTTATAAATATCAAAATATCGGATATTTTTTATATACATATATCCGGTATAATATGTATATAAAAATGTGATATATATCCATTTATGACAGTAATATTATTATTTTATAGTATTTTTATATTATTTTTATGTATACTGTTTGCATATATTGTATTTTGTAAATATAAAAAATTGAGGAGCGTCCATTAATTATGTGATGCTAGAAAAGGGGGGAGGGGTTCGGAAAAAAATCACGAAATATCACAAGGAAGGGGATATAATGCGATACCACGTGCTTTTACTTTTCGCTTATCCTTAGTCTGAGGACAATGTCCAATAAAATTTCAAGATAATATTCTGAAAATTTCAGTATACTTTGTACTAAACAATACACGCGATTTTGGGTATGCGGGGGGGGGGGGGGGGGGGAGGGGGTGAAAAAGTTGCTAAAAACATCACGTGATTAATTGAAACTCCCTTGTATAAACTAGAGTATTTTATCCCAACAAAAACATTTTCATGTAAAATGTTGCCAAGACGAGACCATATGCCAGCACTTTCAAAAAGTTATCAGATCTTATGTAGAGCCAAGCTTCTAACTCTACACGCCTTAACTCTACAAGGTCTAACTTCACAAACTCTACACCTTAGCCAAAATATGTGGCTTGACCATTTCGCTACATTCACATGGCCCTTAGGCCCTAAGGTGAAAAATTGGTCCATTTTTCATTACTTTTCTGTTATATAATAATAGTTCTTTGTAGTAACGAAACGGCCAAGCCACATATTTTGGCTAAGGTGTAGAGTTTGTGAAGTTAGACCTTGTAGAGTTAAGGCGTGTAGAGTTAGAAGCTTGGCTCTACATAAGATCTGATAACTTTTTGAAAGTGCTGGCATATGGTCTCGTCTTAGCAACATTTTACATGAAAATGTTTTTGTTGGGATTTCATTTCTTTTTGTAAGTCAAAATTGCAGAAGTCTCATACAAACTTCCATCCCCTAATTTAAGGGGTTGGGAGATAAAAGTTACAAGTTTTATAATTTTTTTGTTGTTTGTTTACTAATACTAGCTTACATACCAAATTTCAGCTTTCTAGGACATTAGGAAGTACCCTAAGAATTTTGATGATCATCAGTGAGTCAGTGACGAAATCGAGGTTTTTTAGATATCAATAAAATCTAAAGGATGGGAGCTATACAATTAAAACTTTATACATTTAATAAGTCTGCTATTGACAACATATTCCGAAAATTTTGTTTATCTGGTATAATCCAGACCCAAGTTACAAGGGTTCAAAAAAACGACGAAACGCTTCGAGAAAAGGTAGGTAGTGCCCTTGCGCTTTGCTGGCTCGTCTTGGCGGGGGCACTACCGTGCCCCCAGATTTATTTGTTTAGGTTAAAAAATCAGGACAAATCGACTCAAAAACATAAAATCTTCTTGTGAATGAGAGAAAATCAACTGAAAATATAAAATGGATTCAATAAAGAATTAAAAATTACTATTTGGGAGAATGTATTTTTAAACATACATTTGAAAATTTTTTGCATTGATAATTATATATCATATATTATATAATTATATATTATATATTATTATATATTATATTCGGATATATATCATGATATACATACATCCTCGCACCCTGATTTATAATATAATTAAGTATGTATGGTCACACTGACCTGGCATCGACATTGTCACACAGCAGTTGGCAGTGCGCGTTGTCGCTGCCCGAGGACTCCTCGTCGACATCCGACACGGACTCGGCTAAGTCGGCCGTCTTCAGTTGCGTTGCTGCTATAAACACAACACACGTACTTTGTCAGACTGCTAACTTTATTTTTGTGAAATTTTGAAACCATTTAATCGATTGATTTTTTGATCGATTTAATCCGCGTTAATTTCGGAGTTGCCACGGGAATTCCGGGATTATAAGCACGCTATGTCTTTCTCTGCACCCCTGAAAATGTGTGTGCAGAAGTTCATGATAATCGGTTGAGTCATAAAGGCATGAAAGCGTAAAAAACAAACAAACACACTTCCACATTCATAATAGTTAGGATTGATTAAAAATCTTTGAAGTTTTCGAAAATGATGGCAACAGACAGTTGTGGATAAAATTTGAGAGTATACAGCGTGTACGTAAATAGTGTGAATTTTAAACAATTTGATATTTTGTGTAGGTGAATTCAAGTTTAAATTTAATTAGTATAGAAACATTGCAGTGCATGACATTACTCACGGAAATGTCTGCTCTTGCTGGGCTTGTGCCTCTTCTTGTAGAGCTTTTTTTTGCGCGGGCGAAGCAGCTCCTCGGCGCCGCTGCTGGCGCTGCCACTGCTGCCGGCTCGCTTGTTGCGTCTAAAATAATTTATTTATTATACAATAATAATAATTATAACCACAAATACGATCAAAAATTGCGAACAAAGCAATACATAACACTACTAAATACAGATAGACTTGTTTCCGCACTTAATTCGTCACTAGTGTCGTGAAATCAAGCAAACGTTACTAGGTTTGCTTGGTATATTATTTTCGTAATATAAATTTAAGTGAAAAAGGTTAAACTACAACCCAAAGATTTTTCAATCCATCAAAACAGTGAAATAAAAATTGTTACTGAGTCCATAAACATCGATTTTGGCAGATATTTTTTGTTTTTAATATTAGTAACAAATAACTTCTAAAAAAGACGACAAAAACTTACTTCTGGCAAGACTTTAGAGTGGGACATTCTTTCTTAATGAGCTCTTCACCTTCTCTAAGCCAATCTTGGTCACCTAAAAAAACATACTTTTTACAAAACCAAGAAATTAATGAATGGAACCTACCCTGTTACATATAATACATAATTAAGACATACCTGTAATTTCACGCTGATGCTTACTCTGCTTCCTGGGTGTTGGTCCAGCTTCTTCACCGGATGTACTTAGCTCTTCACACTAAAAGAAATAGTATTCACAAATGATCATGTTTTTACTGGCTTGACTTGAACTGTAACGTCACAGAATTTCCGCGAAAACAATGACGCTTTTCGATAGTCAAAATATGTATTTTGTATAAAATAAGTATCAATATTTTATCTAAACTTTTGAGACAAAAACAATTTATTATTCTTGAAGTATTTTCACACACCCTATATAACAATATAACGTATTAGTACATAATAACATTAAAGCTCATATAATGTACTCACAGGGTCATCATCCGAGTTAGTCTGATCCATGCTGACGCTGGCCTCGGAGGAGGAGTTGTGATGCGGTTTGCAGGGCGGCGGCGGGGCGCGGGGCTCGTCGCCCGGCGCGGGGGACGCGCCCAGCGCCGCGCCCCCCACCGTGCCCGGCTCACCCGCCCCGCCGGCGCCCGCTCCCGCACCCGTCCCACCGCGCAACCACATGGCGCGCATCAGCGCCGAAGCCAGGTACAGGCTCTAAAAAAATTAATCCTACCGTTAGCTTTGGCCTACACAGGTTTTCATCTCAGCTTTACAATTCTAAACCCTAAATAGTCTGATGATGACTTAGTTTTGTCATTGTCGGTGTCTGTTTGTTCACTTAATTCTTCTCTGCTAACTAAGCAACAAATTGATACGGATTCACTTAAATAAATAAGAAAAGTTTATATATTGTATATAAACATGTGTATAATAAATTTTATTTATAAACAGTAGAGAGATAAGGTTGACTGGTAGAGAATGCCTTAGGCATTAAGTCCGCCTTTTGTACATAAATGTGCAATAAAGATCTTTAAATAAATAAATAAATAAATAGAGACAAATCGAATTTTTTGTAATCAAGTCGCCAAATAACTAGGTTCCTTTAAGCTTCTCTAGTTACAAAATAAGTGTAACCTGTTCAGTGTGTTCCCTCGGTGGCAAAGCACATAGCAGACTGTAGAGGTGCGCGCAAGGCTTGGGCGCCAGCGCGCGGATGAAGCCGGGAAGCAGGTCGTACACCTGCCGACCGCAGTGCTTGAGCTGAGCCGCCGCCCAAACCAATTCCACGTGCTCCGCCGTCACGCGCCCCTCCATCGCTAGGAACTTCAGGATCATGTGCGACTGCTTTATCACCTGCATAACAATACAGTAGGAACAATTTGAATCACTAATACTATAATTACTTACTACCTTCAAGCACAACAAGAATGAATACTAAATTTAACAACAACATATTTTATCAGCTTATAGCTTAGTGTGGGATCAAGTAGATCTGTGTATTGTGAAGTGGATTATTATTATTATGACACAGAATGGCTAAGCTGGCAAAGTGGTCGCAATACTGCTTGAAAAATTAAGAGATTTCAGCTTTGATTTTTAGTGGTGGACTTCATGTGATGAGCACAGGCTTTAATTTTCCAACACAAGTTAGTATAATAATACATATTAATAATAATAAAAATACACATTAAATAATACATAGTAAAATAAATAAATAAAGTCCGCAGTCTTTATTTCAAATCAGTTGGTTCAATGATCAGCTAAGAAAATTATTTAAAAATTCTGAGAATACAGTTTCAGTTTTAATCAGTAGATTATTATTACTAGCTGTGCCCTGCGGTTTCACCCGCGGTAATTTCGGAGTTCCCATGGGAATAGGCTATTTGACTAATTTTTTTTTTAATTTGTCTTGTAGATTAATAAAAAATATTGGACACGTATTTTTTCTTTTTTTTTCGTAATCAAAAAATAACAGCGATACGTTGAGTTGAAATTTCGCGTGACGTCACTAACTAGTGCGGTTTGTATGGCGGCTTGTAGCGGTGACGTCACGAGCCCCTTCCCTAAACTTTAATGCGCTTTATCTCTGTGTATTTTCATTTATTTGTAAAATAAAAAAATACGTGTCTAATGATTTTTGATTTTCTAAATTACGGACTAATTACAATTTTGATATTCAAATGTTGTCAACATCCCTATTCCGGGATAAAAGTACATCCTTAAGTATGTCCTTCTCTGTACCTCTGACAACGTGCATGCCAAATTTCATACAAATACGTTCAGCCGTTTTTGTGTGATTGAGTAATAAACATCCAAATATCCATACTTTCACATTTATAATATTAATATAGTAGGATTATTATTATTAATAAAATCGGCTCCAAAATTCCTTTTATCATTTTTCTTCACTAATCCTCGTAGTTTTGGATATGGCCATCAAGTGACAAGCTCATAGCTTAGAATGAGATCAAGGGATCAAGCAGATATGTTTTGTAAAGTTTAAAACTTAGTAAACATAAATGATTTTAATCCTGAAGAAAAAATATGCAAGCCATCTTACCTCAACATGTAAGTTAGGTCCAAACAAATGCTCAATGATATTCATGAAAGTAAGCCAAGTTGCCAGGTTATGTCTGGCTACTTCCACATTGGCAGCTGGCTCCCCCGCACACAGTTCATTGTGTGCAGCGATATGTGCATTGATCTGGGCAACTCCGGCTAGTCGCATTGTCAGAGTACTGCTGTTGAAGTACTTAAAGGCTAGTGAGAGACCATCACCGTCAAACGCAAATGGAGCATCAAGAGGTTCTTTAGCAGCTCCCCACATAAAGTCTGCAAAAGTTATAATTTTTTTTAATGCAATTTTATATTCTGATTTGTAAACATGTAAATGAAAAAATAAATAATATTTTTTTATACCTGCCATAGACTTAACTGCTGGCACTCTGAGATCTTTATCCTCCAAACTACACATGTATTTTAATATTTGACTCCGTAATGGCATAAAGAGCTGTGCTACTGCTCTAAAATTCAACCAAAGCTTCAAATTTCCCACAGCAGCTACTATGGCATGTGCCATAGATAGTGGTAGAGAAGATGGGTTTCCATGTTCAAACACAGATGTCATAGCACACACACCACCAAGTTTACAAAACAGGCTCACATTGCGAAGTAAATAAGCTGGTATTTCTGTATCATGAAGATCACAATATGAGCTTAAATTTGATATTTCCTGGGCGGAAAGATCATCTAAGCGGTTCAATGCTGAATGCTTGCATGCTAAGTACAAAGGGAAGTTTAATAAGAAGATTTTAGAGACAACATGCATCAGTTTCTCTTTTTGCGACATTGACCACAATTCTGTGTCATCTTGGGTTGTTTTATCTATCTTAGCAGATTCTTCATTATTCAGTTCAGAGGAACTAGTTTTGGCTTGTTCTGGTGTTGAGACTTTTGAATTATTACTCTTGTCATCAGCTGTCGGTACTTTTGCAATGTCAGATGGTTTTTGTTTATCTTGTGTATCATCACCTGATACATCTTTAGCAGCCTCAATGAGTTCATCTTTGAGTTGTTTCAGTTGGCATACAGATAAACAGAGTATGCTTTGAATTACTAAATAAAATCTCTCAAAATTTTTCACATCACGATAACAGCACATACATTGTCTAAAATATGAAATGTTCATTAGTTATTAAATAAATTTTCTACAGTTAATTATGCTGACTTATAAAATCTATGAAATCTTTTATAATATATAAGAATGAAAAGTACTACCAATGTGATATTATTGTTTGGGAAATTACCTTTGTGGCCACGAAATAATGTAGTTCAAAACGATCTCCAACTCAGACTGGCTTATTGTTGGATATTGGGATACATCATCTGTTAATCTTGCTTCACCTGCAAGTATAGCAAGTCATTTGCATCTAGTATATATAAACAGTTTTACAATTTTAAAAAACAATCCCTCTTTAATTTACGAAAATAGCTTTCTTTAATTCCATATACACAAAAGAAAAGTAAATGGTTTATAAGATTTTAAAACAATGTATAACTTACAACTGTGTAAAAGCTGTGAAAAGTCCGAACAAACATCACACATTCTAATGCTTTTATGAAATTATTTAGCGAAATATTATAGCAATATTATCGCAACACTTTTTTTTTGTAAAATATTGATCATTATTGATAAATTTCGTTTCAAAAACGAACACTGCCTCAAAATGTCATGATAGTCCATTCCACCATTGTCGTCGACGATGTTGTCAAAAACTGCGTTTTATTCTACCGATATGTTAAAGGTATTTATGGTAAAACAAAAAGTCAAGTAATATATTATTTTGTATACTTGTACTCTAACTAAAAGTAGTTGCTATAATTTTTCTAGTCAACCATCAACCTTCACTTAACCACAATTTTAATTATTATCAAAAACAACCACGCTAATCTGTTAAAATTTCTATAAAAGATCTTATGATAGAGCACTATCAAAACGCAAAATCTGCTGCATGCAAAAAATCAAAAATGTGCCTTGCCTACAACAAAAATTTCAAGTGAGACCCACAACCCACAGACTCCACAGAGCAGACAAAGTGAGTTTGTTTATTTTTTATTCTACCCTTCTGGGACTAGAAATAAGTTGTTGAGCGATACAGCCAAATCTTCAACGTTGATGTTTCAACCGTAGTGATTACCTTCTCTCTGGTTTCAACTACAGCAACGGTTCGCACAATCGAGCACTCTCAAAAAGTACTGCTTTCGCGTGATGTGTGCATATACCCAAGTCAAGTATATGGAAAACTGGGTATATCATTATTAGTGCTTGGATTATCGAGCTTTTCTCCGTATTTTTATTGTTTTTTTTATTTATTATTTATTTTTATCATCAAAGTTTAGCAACGTCATCTATTGTTAAGGAGCTTTAGTGTTGCTGTGTCAATAAACACTCATTTGTTGAAAATGGTTGCAAATTTTTTAGAAATCTCTTTTTCATATTTATTTATTATTATGTACTCTCATTTTCATAATATCGAACTTGTCCGGTCGTTAATATTATTATTTTAATATTATTATCCTTCTATAGACTGACTATTTTTACAAAAAATTTGGTGGGGACGATAAATGTTTAACCAATTACCAAACACAAAAAAAGTTTTAAAACTTTTTTTGACTATGTGTCTGTTTGTTTATTCCGAATCTACTGACTGGACTGTCATACCGCATACGCCGTATATACAGTTTTTACGGGTAGAGTAAGCTTAGCCTGGAGCTTAAAATAGGCTATGTTTCATTTGAATCGGATGTCGCTAAAAAGTTTTAATATAATAGCGTTTCACGCGGGTGTTACCGCGGGGCACAACTAGTTATAAGTAAAATATTATTTTTGTCCGTCCGTCCTTTCCACACACACACATACCCCACGTGACGTGACGTTGACATTTTGGCTAGTGGGAAATTTTCATGAATTAATATTTTAAAAGTTGGGCTCGAGAAAAGAATACTTTTAAAAAAATCTAATAAACTTACTTGTACTTGAATGAAATTTATTATAAGAGATTGTGTCAATATTTCAAAAATAGAGCCTTAGAAGAGCGTTATCGTAAAAGAATTACTAAAAATTTTCAATACTTTCCAAAATATTCAACTTTTAATTTTCTGAAACGGAACGTTGCAACGAAACACCAATCACAGCCAAGCTTGACACATGACGTCACTTTTTTTTTGGAAACATTTACTTCTTTCAGTCTGAAAGAAAGTTTCAGAGAAGGCAAAAGAAACTAAGTGCATACAGTCAACGCATATTTTCCATTTTCTGAAGTTTTTTACTTAAAATGCATCGGTAAGACGCATTTCGATTCTTTACTGGAACTTTTGGAAGTGACTCGACACAGTTCAACCTTAATTTCGCTTTTGGATATTGAAGTTATCTGTCTGTCAGTGACACATGACCCTGTCAATACGACAGTGACATTTCTATCACAGATTAATAAGGCGTAATTTTGAACTAGTGACGTCATTCCGCGTTTCGGCGGTAAAGTCTAAAGTAGGAACTTTGAAACGCTCTATTTAATTAATTTATGCATATATTTTTTTCTTTTTCTTGCTTTGTTTAAGTAAGCCATATATCTTAAAAATTGAAAAAAAAAATCATGCAAGTACCCTATTATCAATATTTGCAATAATATTCAACTAGTTATTTGGTGAAACGGAACGTTACTGTTGTTCCATTACCTTTAGGCGGGATTTGAGCAGAAATAGATGTCAGTTTTATTTTTTTGTTTTTCAAATTAGTTTATCTTAAATAATATTGTGTGAAGTGGATTTTTGATCCATCAGTGATAAACAGTGTGCGGAAACAGTGAAATAAAATGAAATAGGGCGTTCATCAGAAGGTTGTTGTTTTACTATGTATAGTATTCCCACAGACTTGCTGCTAAAAGTTCCGGTAAAGTAAAAAAAAAATATCTGAGTTGGCTGTATCGACTAAGTCTCCCTTGCCTTCCCAGAAAGTGTTTTACTAAAGAAAAGTCTGTAGTTCTTCTTCTTCTTCTTCTTTAATAATGGCGTCTATAATTATAATTTGCCAACTTTGCCAATGACAATGTTTCTTAATAATAACAATCTCTTCATCTACTTCTCCAATGACAATGTTTTCGATACGGCTTTCACTCGTCAACAACCTCAGAAGAATAGTTCACACTTCACACTTATCATGCTTTGACATTATTAAGACTTGTCATGACTTTTGGCGGGATTTTTAGCAGAGTGGACGTCAGTTTTATTTCTTCGTTTTGCAAATTAGTTTATCGTGATTAATATTGTGTGAATATGGTGGACTTTGTATAATAATGATGCATTAGTGATGAACAATGTGCGGAAACAGTGAAATAAGATGAAATAGGGCGTTCGCCGGGAGGTTTTTGTTTTTCTATACAATTTCCCACAGAGCGTCTTATTAAGGTTCAACTGCGAAGATTTGCTGGCATAAGTTCCGGAAAAGCATCGAAATACATCTCACCAATGCATTTCGATGTAAATAACTTCAGAAGAAGAAATATACCCTTGAATTGGCTATATGGACTTAGTTTCCTTCTGCCTTCCCTGAAAGGGGTAAACTTCACCAAAAAAAAAAATCAAGATGTCAGATGGACATAGTTGTCAGTGTCAGTGAATTTTAAAAATTAAAAAATCAAATAGCTAATTTTTGTCAAGAACTCGAGTACGATGCCGAGCGATGGGCTGATCAAATTGTCGCTTTTTATTCAATAACAATGGCTCAGTTGCTTTATATTGTTGCTAGTTTACATATATTGCTATGTCCTTTCACTAAAGTGGAAGAAAGTTTTAATATTCAGGCCTTTCATGACATTCTTTATCATCGTCATAACCTTTCACAGGTAGTAATGTTTCTAAATTTGGATTCAAAAAATTTTAGCGGTAATTTAATCAGCTTTGGTACATGCCAAACTAATAATTATGTTTTTAGTACGATCACAATGAGTTCCCTGGCGTTGTGCCGCGCACATTCATTGGACCACTAATCATATCTACATTATCAGCTCCAGTTGTTGGATTACTTTACTTAATTGGAATAAACAAATTTTGGATACAATATGTAGGTCAGTACTATAATTAGAGAATATTCAAATAACTTTTAAGTTAGTTGGTTTGAATATACAAATATATTATTATTGTAACTTGATAGTTATGAAAACTTTTTTTTTTAGTGCGGTTGACTCTATCGCTGACTGTCATAGCAACATGGAGTCGCTTCAGGGATGCTTTGAATAAGTATTTTGGCAATACATTTACTTGGTGGTTCACATTAATTACAGTCACCCAATATCATTTCATGTTCTACATGAGCCGACCTTTGCCAAACATTATTACTTTGCCACTTGGTAAGTCTAATCAGTAGACTTAATTGTAATGAAAGTAATACTAAAATGTCTCTACATTGATAGTAAACACTAGCACATTGTGCTATACACTACACATTTATGTATAAACAAATTATAATGTTGTGTGCATCAGCACATAATATGAATGCAGTAATTCTTGTTATGAGTCCAGAGAATTCTATTTTCAAAATATTATAGTTTTGACATATTAAAAATAAAAATTAATACTTCAGTAATAATGATGATAAACATGTATCTAATTTTATAATATTAATTATTATATTATGTAAATTACGCGGGACTTGAACGCGATGTTTTTATTACCTTTTTCGACGCCGCAATGCTTTAGTCAGCCTGTGACCACGGCGTGATGCAACTCAGCCGAAACGTCAGGCAAAAAAGGTAATAAAAACATCGCGTTCAAGTCCCGCGTAATTTACATAATATAATGTGCTCAAAACGCGAAAATCTAAAAACTTTAATATTAATTATTATATACCAACTAAAACTATAATCTCTACAATAGATCTAAAGTTTTTTCTAAATCAGGTTTAGCTGTAAGTCATTAAAAATAATGAAGTAAAGGATAATTTCTCCTAAACATTGAGAAAATGTGTACCTAATCAAAGTACAAAATTGTGTTTATTGAACTAAAATAGATGACAATGAAAATTATTTTTGTTTACTTTTCTAGTGATGCTAGCATTTGAAGGATGGCTGAACGGTAAACAGAAACAGTTTCTGATCTCTGCTGGTGCAGCAATAGTTATATTTAGATCTGAGCTGGCAATGCTTTTTGGACTGTTCCTCATTATGGATTTATATTTCAAAAAGATTGAAATAAAAGTGTAAGTAAATTGAACACATGTTACTTACACAATGAGAATCATAATACATATTTTGATAAAAGCACCTAAGACCCTCTAAGACAGCACAGCATGTAATTTTTAGGTGACAAATATTAAATTGCATAAATAGTGTTACAATAGTCACCAAAAATCCAACTTTACAGACTAGCATAATTACATAAGTAGGTACATTGTTACTCTAGATGTGAAAGTGACTTATTTAGTACCGAGACGGGGTTTGGCATCCAAGCGAGCGTAGCGAGGACGCCAATAGTTGGAGGGACTAAATAAGTCTTTAACCCCAGGTAAACACTGCTTTTCATTGCAAACTCAAGGAAAGTAAAAATAAAAACATGATACCTACCATACAATACTTCAACAACTTTGGTGAGATACCTATTTATTTAAAGTTAATGGTAAAATTAGTCCAATTAATTACAGTTAGTGAAATATTTTTTCATGGTATGTTGATATTTGATATTATATTTTATTAATTTTTATTTATAATTTGATAGCTGTCAGTTGACGATTTTCCCTGGGGCTGAAAAGTATTACTTTCAGTTTCAACACACTCCTCAGGCAACTTCAGACCTACTTTCCAAGTATGAGTTATCAAATGTATATTTTTTAATTGTTCCATATTGTGGAGTATATATATTTTAAAATCAGGACATAAATTCGTGTTTTTCAAAAATATTTTAGTGGTTAAAAATACACATTGATGTTTTAGTTTCAATTACTTGCTTAGGTAATTACTTATTGACATTCTTATTTTATTGAAAAAATGCACATTACTTAGCTGTTTGAGTAATGAAAACATGTGGGACAGGTGTTTCGCATTGGTGATAGCGTAGTATATTTATTACTCTGAGGTGATAGCTAGAATAGTATTATATTAACTGTGGTGATAGCTTGCATATTTTTTATTTTATTTTTTTATTTATATGAATTTCTGTATTTCCCTGCCCTGCCCTTATAAGGCCCTGGAAAAAAATTGTCATTTAAAACCAAAGTCAAATACTTTACACACATAAATTAGGTATGGCATGTCATCATATCCTCAAATATTCTACTATCTCTGTGCAAAAAGTTTTAACAATTTGCTGCAAATTAATCTTTAAAGGTTGTATCAGGTCTATAATATAACTCGCTACTTTAATTTGCAGACTTTTGAAGATAGTGGTCCCAGCCGGTGTAGGTTTAATTGTACTGACAGTCGTGGTGGATTCGATATTCTGGCGGCGGCTGCTGTGGCCAGAGGCTGCAGTTTTCTGGTACAACACTATCATGAACAAGAGCTCTAATTGGGGTGTATCCTTTCCATTTCAAAAGTTGGTACGATTTGTTATTACCAAAATTGTCTAACGTGAAACGGTGTTAAAACTAGCCAGCGCCACTTTAGACAGCTGTCTGTAATTTTCTTATATTATTTCTGCTCTTTTCTAACTGCCTGTATCTATCGTGTTGGTATAACCTTACTATATCTTTAGTTTTACACAGTATAAAAAACTCAAAAACTACTAAACGAATATTCATACGGTTTTCACCAATATCTATTGGTGATTCACGAGGAAGGTACATATCTATAGTTTATCCTGGAATTCCCGCGGGAACTCTAAAATTACCACGAGTGAAACCGCGGGGGACAGCTAGTTTAGTATATTTTACATCAGGCGTCGGTGTTTATAAAATCTTTGCCTCGCGGAGATTATGCAACTCATATGTGGAAAAAATTGGTTAAATAAATCCTTGACATAACAGAAACAGACATCACCATTCCTATGGTATTTCTATTCAGCTCTGCCCCGAGGTCTCGGGCCCAGCTTGGTGCTGATACCCGTCGGCATATACCTGGACCGGCGCACGCTGCCTTTGGCGGCGCCGGCATTCGTTTATATACTTCTCTATTCATTCCTGCCGCACAAAGAACTGAGATTTATTATTTACGTGTTTCCTTTGCTCAATGTCTCCTCTGCTGCCACCTGCTCTTATGTGTAAGTATTTAAGACGTCTCGCTTTAAGCCCCGTTCAGTGGTGATAGTGCAACCTGCTATGAAATAATTTATCTTCTAGGATGCTTCTGGGTAGATTCATTGTAAGATAGGGAAAATATAAATTTTTCGTAATAATTCTGAAGTAGGGTATCTCATAAATAATATTTAAAAAAGGTTAATGTTTTTAATTATACTTTTTTAGCACTTTAATTCTTTTCGCCGTGTATTTATTTTATAATATAAAATGTTATAAAAAGTATGTGATGCAATAAAGTATATTGTACTAGCTGTCCCCCGCGGTGGGAATTTCGGGATAAAAGTACCCTATGGGCTATGTCTGTCAGGAGTCAGAATTACCGTAGTTTCCTATAAGTGAAAGAATTTTCAAAATCGGTTCAGTAGATCCAGAGGTAATCTCTGGTAATCCCTACGTCACAAACTCACAACTCACAAACTTTTCCTCTTATAATATTAGTATAGATTATACTAGTTGTGCCCCGCGTTAATTTCAGAGTTCCCGCGGGTATTCCGGGATAAAAAGTACCCTATATTGTATAAGCTATACTATTGTAGTTTCATTTAAATCCATCCAGTAGTTTTTGCATGAAAGAGTAACAAACATCCATCCATCCATATATTCTTACAAACTTTCGCGTTTATAATATGAGCATAGGAAGGATTAAGTACCTAATAAGTATGTCCAATTTAAATGCTGCAGAATTATTATTAAAAAACTTCCTCTACATATTATCAATTATCAATTTATTTTTAACTTAAATGTATTTTTTCCCATCTTACGTATTCTCCCATTGATTTATTTTAAATCTTAGAAGATAAGTAGCATGTTTTGTATGGCGGGTGGCGCTAGTTGGACCACTGTAAGGGCGAGCAGCGACAGGCCTAGAACTCCTGTAAGCGTCGTAATAACAAGGTTAATTTGGTTTCAGTTACGTTAGACGAACGAAAGCACCGATATACGAATTGCTTTTTTGGGGTATAGTGATGGTAATTGTTGGCAACGTCGCACTCACTTTGGCGTTCGTCTCGGTGGCAACCACAAATTATCCCGGTGGAATGGCCATCACTAGGTAAATAACGTAACATTTGGTTTTATTGATAGACTAGCTGTTCTCCATGGTTTCACCCGCGGTAATTCCAGAGACCCCTTGGGGAATTCTGGGGTTAAAGTATCCTATTTTCTAGTTCAACCGCATTGAAGTTGAACGGAACAAATGAAAATATTGAACATTGACGACATTCAATGACATTTAACAATCCAATTTTAATGTGTTTAATGTACTAATTTGGTTATATCAACCAAATCACAAGCTAGACATGAAAACCCGGTTTATCGTAAAGTGGATGGTTTTTAGGTAATACACATAGAAACATCCGGGCAGTGTAGACCGACAGATACTCAACGATAATATTTTTTTAGACTCTCATGATATTGGAACTTGCATTAATTGCTTATCTTCAGTCTACGTAGCCATCCGCATCTGTCTCTCCGCTACCATGCAATGGATTTTGCTGCTGTTTGTTTTTAATTTTTTCAATATCATTTACAATTTTTTTTCTATCGGAATTAGTTCTCGAAAAGCAAAGATAAAACCATTGATTCCAAGCGTAGCGTAGGCGCGACAGTGGCCCAGCGCACTTCCAAATACCTACCTCTACGGAGCCGGGGGAAACCTAGCTATTATAATTTTAAGTTTAGTAAGTCTGGTATTTTAATTTTTTTTTTTAGATTTCATAAACTACTCAAAAATGAACCATTTATTCACCTGCACATAAGCAATTTGGCAGCTCAAACTGGCGTAACAAGATTTACACAAATCCATGACCATTGGCAGTACAGTAAAAATGAATCGCTTACTCCAGAGCAAATGAATGAATATACTCACCTAATTGTTGAAGCTAAGAGTAAATATTCCCCAAACCTGAAGGCTTTTGCACAAACTCACACTGTATTAGACAGTGTGGAAGCTTTCTCTCAAGTAGCCATCAATTACAAATTTATACCACCTATAAAAATAAAAACCAAACCAGCGCTTTTCACACTGCAGAGGAATGATTTTCGCGAGTTTCCTCATGGCTCAGGTATTCAAAATTTAGATAAAACATCAATATTGGATAAGGATAGTGGAATAAGTACAGTCGCTGTAGAAGAATCAATTGAAAATAATGTTTATTATGAGAATTTAGAGATGGATTTAAAAACTTCACGAGAAAGTCGAGTTGCTTCAATAAGTGATGTAAATGAAGAATTTAAGGATAAAGAAATCATTTCCGACACAGAATTGGAGATAAACATAGTTCAAAGTGGTAACGCAGATATTACTTCGATAAATGAAGAACAAACCACTTCAAAATCACCAAAAGCAAAAAGAGCTTTAAAAATTCTATCCTTGAGACAAGAGAGAAAAAGTAAAGCGATAGCTAAAATAAAATCTGAAACTCGTAAAGAGGTGATGGCGTCGGCTAAAGAAAAATTAAGGGAAATAATGAAACGTCACAAGCATATTGCAGAAGAGCTTTCTCAAAATGTCATAACCGACGAAAAGAGTATAGAAGTGGATGGAAGAGGTGATATACCAGTAGTGGAATTAGAACTGGAAAGCGAAAAACCTAAAATCGAAGAATCTGAAATCAACGAACCTGAAATCGAAGAACCTGAAAAGATAGAGATTGCAGAGGTCGAGCAAAAGACGTCGGAACGTGCTCAAAATAACATAACCGTAGATTCTAAAGATAACGCTGATACCCAAAATCGTACAAATGAGAACATCGACGCAATAGTAGAAGAAGTAATTGTTAGATTAATTGATAGAAAAATTTATGACGATAAGACCAAACCAGAGGATATAAAGGCAGAAGACAGACAAGTTATTCAGCAAATTGTTGAAGAAATACTATCTGAAAAAATGAATTATTCAAATTCTGATAAGTGAAAAATATTTAGATACTTATTTTTTAAAGTTTCATTAGTTGCCATAAAGTTCGATTTGTGATTTCTCTTGCATATCAGGGTACTTCTGTTATGATCAATCGATCATCAGGCTCAAGTGTTTTATGCGCAGACAAAACAGCATAATGCCCCAAAACAAAAAAAATATTTTCAACTTACACGTCAAAACTTGCATTTTTATTTTTCTATATTACATTGCCTCTGATCTTAGCGAAACGTTTTGCATTAATTACCTAGTATTTATTTTCGTATTTTGATTTTTAGAACGAAGTTCTTTATCGCACGGTATGTATGGATGGAAGTAAAATTTCATTTTCCGTCACGACGTCATGCGGGTGCTCTACAGAAAAACAAAGCCACTGTATTTTTTTTTTTCATAATGCGTATTTTTGTATTTTTGCCTCAGACACGCATATGGAAAAAACTTCGTTCCAACAGAGTGTTCTACGACACGAATTTTTTTTAACAGACTTCAATCGATTCGGTTAGTGTTCAATGCTTACCAGTGTGTGTTAAAACTTGCATTTCTTTATTTTATTCGCAATTTTTTTTATCTAGTCATAAGTAAGTTATTCTTGTATGTATCGTTGTCGACTGTTTTATAAAAATCATTAATGTTTTTTTAATAAAACTTTGTTAACTACGTTTGTTTTTGTTTTGGTCTACATCTTTATCGGTAAAGTTGGTATGTATTTCATGGTATGTTTGTTTCACTAGGTAATGGTAACATATTTTCAATTTTCAGGTTAGATATTTAAACAGTATCGAGCACTAATTACTAAAACTAGAAATATACTTTTATTATATTTTATTAGGTATCGGAAAATAAAGTCTAAAAAATACAATCATAAAATATTTTTGATAGCATTTTTATCATACTTAAAAGAAATAAGTATACATAGTTCTTATATAAGTACTTAAACTAAAATGTCGGACAAAGTTTGCACAGATAGGAGAAACAAAATGTCCCGCATATAAATAAACATAGAAACATGACAAATTATATTTTCACGATCAAGACAATAGCAAGAACATTTAAGATTAATATACATAATCACAAAATCTGCATTATACTCTTATTGGTCATATTTATACATTTATTTCTTAATTAAACCATAATAGGTACGTATATTTCAATCTGTTGAGATAAAGAAGCCACAAGTTTACATTAATGATGTCGCGTTTGTTCTAAAATTATCACAAAAACTACCTTAAATTTAAAAAATAAAGATGTTACATGAATATTGTATACTGAAAAATATAAACAAGTAAATTTTTCAAGTTTGCGGCGTGGATAGTCTAACCTGAAACTACGAAGAACAGCGAAAAATGATTTTGATAGCCAAAGTTTTGACCAAAAGTTCTAGCTGGGAATCGAACCCGTTGAATTTAGAGAAAATGAAAAAAGTAGACATTTATTTTATACCGTCGCAAATGTTTTTTTATTATCTGACTCACTGTTTACCCTGGGCCTGGGTTACCCTGACTTTATCTTTGAGCATTTCATTTCGGTAGGTACCTATTCTTCGTAATTTCCAAATCGGCCATCAACGCCCACATAAAAAATCACCTAAGTATATACCTTTGTTCAGTTGTAAATCGACATCTACCTATATATTGATGTGTTCATAAAAAATAAAAATATCAATCGATAGGTAGGTAACTAAATCTAAACGAAGAGAGAGACCTAACAAATAGATACACTACGCAAGTTGCCTTCTAAGCCTGTCTCACGCTGACGTGTTGTGAAATTAGTAAGCTTAGGTAAAGGAAAAATAGTTCAGCTACTTCACTGGATCATACCAGAACCTTTTTAACAGTATTATTGTTTTTCAATGGAAAATCGACTTCCCCCGCAAGGTGGAAATTTCGGTGAACAAAATTTCGATGTAAGGCTAAAGAACCATGCTGCATGCACTTTTAAATGTGAGTAAACTAAAGAAAACCACCGCCTCTTTTTTGCCAAAATTATAAATGCGCGACGAAACTATTACAAAACAAAAAAGCTTTTGAGCTCTCCTGCCAACCTACAGTGATTTCTTATCAAAGTGAATAAGTATTTAGGTACTTTATCACTCGCATCCAGTGAACGAAGAGAACATGGAATTCGTATATCGCACTAAAACATGGTGCAACGTCGACTTTCCCTGTGCCTAAGTTTTAACTATACCAAATGTCAATATCGTATTGTGGCCTTAAAATAAGATTCATAGTTTGAAAGAATAATGTCTAAATTA
Source organism: Zygaena filipendulae (assembly GCA_907165275.2). NCBI lineage: Eukaryota > Metazoa > Arthropoda > Insecta > Lepidoptera > Zygaenidae > Zygaena > Zygaena filipendulae. The sequence continues at coordinate 4,904,753 of OU015663.1, forward strand.
TACTAAAGAAGATAACACGATATTGTAAGAATCAGATTAAAACGCATCAGACGGTCAGATAGACGCAGGTAGGTTGCATCAAGAGCGTAGTTCTCTTCGTACCTATAGCTATCTTAGGATTTAGGAATAAACCCACGCTTCGGCCTCGGTTCCGACTTGCGAGCGTGAGCGACTTAGATGAAATCAAACCGCACTAGTGCGACTGGCGACACGACACGTAGTATGCCTAATATAAGTAATCCGTTTAAAAGTCAAAAGTAGATTATTAACTTGCCCGATTTTTAGTAAAGATTAAAATGATTCTCGAAACTCGCGCAAGTTAAACCGCGGGCACAGCTAGTCCTTACTATGATACTATAAACGCGAAAGTTTGTATGTATGGAGTAGGTATTTGTTACTCTTTCACGCAAAATCTACTGAATGGATATTAATAAAATTTTATACAATAATAAAGCTTATAAATGAGAATAACATAATATAGGCCCGGAATTTCCGCGGAATCTCCGAAATTAACGCGGGGAACAGCAATTTATTTATAGTAGTAACTATAGGAACATTACTACGTAGGAACATTACTACGTACGAACATTACTACGTACGAACATTACTACGTAGGAACATTACTACGCAGGAACATTACTACGTAGGAACATTACTACGTAGGAACATTACTACGTAGGAACATTACTACGTAGGAACATTACTACGTAGGAACATTACTACGTAAGAACATTACTACGTAGGAAGATTACTATGTAGGAACATTACTACGTAGGAATATTACTACGTCATAAGTGACTACGTGTCGCGTCGCTCTATTGGATGCGGTTCGATATTTAAGTAGGTATGTATAATTGTAGTAAAAAAGTAGGTAAATATAATAGCTAGTCGTATTTCTTGGCGACCTCGGCGAGCATCCGCCAGTCGAACCGGGAGGAGGCGGAGTTGATAGAGGGCGGGCAGGGCGGCGCCACCACCCGCCAGGGGCGCGCGCGCATCGCGCCCAGCGCGCAGTACGACACGCGCCCGAGCAGCTCGCGGTCGAACGTGTACGGCGCCGCGCGCGGCCCGCTGTCGAGCCGCTTCAGCGACGCCACCATCAGGTCCAGCGTGGACGCGTGCCCCACGAACAGCACGTTGCCGCCTGCGCGACGGTTGCCACGTAACATATACAGTACAGTTACTTAAACACATTACACACTCATGGTCTGATTAAAGCAAGTTTATCGGGGACCAAAGTATGGTTTTTAGACGTATATTATATGCAAATTTGGTTTATTGCAGTCGAAACCGGAGTCAGGTCTGGCACCAGAAGAGATATTTGTTAACCTTTTCACCGCCATCCCCGTAATAATATCATAATCTACGAAAAACGAGCTCTTGGAGTACATATTATATGTATACTAGCTGTCCTGCGCGATTTCATCCGCGGTAATTTCGGAGTTCCCGCGGGAATTCCGGGATAAAAACTATCCTATCTTTTAAGTTGGGCCAAATACAACATAGTGACCAAATTTCATCACGATCGATTCAGTAGTTCGGAGTCCATCGCGGATAAACAACGTGACACGTGATTTATATATATTAGATAACATTACTAACAAACCACTGCACTGACTTTTATATCAAATGATAGATGGACATAGATAAGCAATAGTGTGTTAAGCCACACTGGAGAAATTTTGAGTAAATCGTATTTTAAAAGTTTAGCGCCATTTTGTGTCAAAATTTTTTATGTTAAATATTTAGTTACATATTTAAGCAATGTAGGTAATAAGGTAAACACATAATAAAAAAATGTTCCCAAACTCTCAATAAATCGTTCTGAATCAATAATCTAAGTTTGTGGGTTAACATGTTATTGCTTATCTGCGTCCAGATATTATCTAAGCATTCCCAACACTAGGAGAAATCATGCCTAAAGCGTGAGATCTGCAGGTAACGGCCACACACATTTTTCTAGCCTTCTCGTATTCTGGCTACAAAAACGTGACGGTGACAGGGTTAATCAGTAGGTACCTATTCGTAAATCATCCGTATTGAGGATAATGTAAGGCCCGCCGCTGATTGTGACTTTTTGTCGACGTGACTTTCTGTCACCCGCCGCACTCCGAGTCGACTTTAATGATTACTTAGTTAAGTATAGATTTTTAAAACAAAACTGCCGCAATCAGACAAGTTTTATAAATTAATGTTAATTGGCATTTAACGAGAATTAGGCTATTTGACTAATTTTTTTTTCTTAGTCCGTCTTGTAGATTAATAAAAAATATTGGACACGTATTTTTTCTTTTTTTAAGTAATCAAAAAATAACAGAGATACATTGAGTTGAAATTTCGAGTGACGTCACTAACTAGTGCAGTTTGTATGGCGGCTTGTAGAGGTAAGTGACGTCACGAGCCCCCACCCTAAACTTTAATGCGCTTTATCTCTGTGTATTTTCATTTATTTGAAAAATAAAAAAATACGTGTCTAATGATTTTTAATTTTCTAAAAGACGGACTAATTAAAATTTTGATTTTCAAAAGTTGTCAACATCCCTATTAGTTAAATGTTAATTAACATTAATTGATTAAACAATCAGACAAGTCTAATAAATTAATGTTAATTGGCATTTAACTAATTAAGTTACATCTCATTAAATGCCAACTAACATTAATTTACTGAACGTTTCTGATTGCGGCAGTCTTGTTTTAATAATCATTAAAGTCGACTCTGAGTGCGGCCGTAAGTAACAGAAAGTCACGTCGACAAAAAGTCACAATCAGCGGCGGGCCTAAGAGTAGATAATCGACGACAGCACGCGAGTAGGGGGGAATCCTCGAGTGCCCGTGCGACATGCACAAACCTCGGCATAAAACTTAGAGACATATTAGGGTACCTATCTGGTAGAGATTTTTACAGGTCTCCAGTTCATTATATTATTAAAACTAATATCAATCAGTTTATTCTCAGTTGTCCTCGTCACCGGTAACAAATTGCATTTTTTTTAACAAAATCAATGCAGAATATCCCATTTGTTACCGATGGGGATATGCGAGGCGGGGATAGTTGGGAATGACCTGTAATATCTATAGCACAATGAATGAAAGCTAAAGCAGTAGCCAGTAGTAGTCGTCGAGAACGGCTCAACATATTTCGGGCACTGATGTAGGTATGCACCTATTCGCTCAACCCTGATGAAGGATTCCGCAAAAAAAACTGACCGTCCGCTAGGTATATATAACAATATTAAAATCCACTTTTATTGCATACTATCCGTTGCTCGAAATTCTACCCACATGTATTTCGAGATTCCCTCGGGCACTGGTTAAAAAGTATGCCTAGGTATATTACTAGTTTTTTAACAATGAAAGAAATTTTAGAAAAGGTTTAGTACTACCAGAGTTATATCGGTAGAACCAAACAAACTTTACCTCGTTGTAAGTATAGATTTAACTCATCCTTACCTTCTTTTTCTGTATCATTCATCGCAGAGTGCATCACTTTTTCAGTTCTCTCATAATACTCTTGAACCGTTTCTTCAGAATGTATATCCAATTCAATATATTCTTTGTGACTGGAACAAAATACAGGCAGAGACAAGATTAGGCAGAGAACTTTATACAGGCTGTAATTTCAAACGAGGGATTTACTCAAGCCCACGATAATTGGACGCAGATAAGCAATAACATGTTAAGCCACAAAATTAAGTTATTGATACTGAACGATTTATTGAGAGTTAGAGAACTTTTTTAATGATGTGTTTACCTTTTTACATTGTTTAAATATGTAACAAAATGTTGAACATAAAAAAAGTTGACACAAAATGGCGCTATAATTTTAAAACACGATATACTCAAAATTTCTCTAGTGTGGGTTAACACACTATTGCTTATCTATATCAATTTATGCTCACTCACGTAAGTCATCTTTACTAATACCTACCTATTCTACGTATATTACACAGATAATATAATACCTCAGAAGTATAGTATTATATTATCTGTGCCTCAGAGTAATAAATATGTAATATTATAGGTACTAGTACCTATTATAAATGCAAGTAACTCTGTCTGTTTGTTATGCTTTCACGCCTTAACGGCTCAGCCGATCATCATGAAATTTTGTACACACCCTGTCAGAGGTACAAACAAAGACATAGCGTAGTTTTTATCTCGTCACTCCTGCGGGATCTCAGAAATTTCCGCGAGTGAAACCGCGGGGAACAGCTAGTACCTAATAAAAATAAATCACTGAGAAAACATTAACAAAGAACCTGGGTTTACGCCTTTGAATGACGCCTACATCTGATTCGTCGGCGCGTCAGCGGCAATAAAAAGGAAAGCGGCGTTGAGTCACTCTCGGCCCCCGAGGCGGTTCAGTGCGGCTTAATTTTCATGAATAATTTTTCTTATAAATATAATTACTATGTACTAGCATAATTTTTACATATTTTTTTATGTATTCAGTATCCTCCTTCAGTAAGTTCATTTAGCCTTACAGTGTACGTTATATACCTACCTACCTACCTATCGTACCTAAGAATAACCAATGGACTTTAGTTTTAATCTAAGATGGACTCACTTCAAGTCGACGTTGTACCCGGCTTTGTGCAGCTCAAGCGGCGTCATGAACGGCGCTATGCCTTTCTCGAAGTGCCACGCTTTGAACTCGAACAAGCCGGACTCGACTTTAACTTTTATCGAGGGGTCAGCTTGATGACCTGAAACGAATGTTGAACGATAAAAAAAACCTTTGCCAAGCTGTAGAAATCTGTCCGCTATGAGATATGTCTGGACATCATCACTTCGCCATTTGGTTCAGAACTACGCAGGGCTTTACTTTGGGTACCAGACAACTGATGTAACATTTATAAACTTTTTTTTATATAGATACCTACATCCTTACATAATATTATTAACAAAGTCCTCCATCGCGTCTGTCTGTCTGTTTGCGATAAACTTTAAAAGTACTGAACGGATTTTCATGCGGTTTTTAACCAAATACCCATAGATAGGTATTTAAGAGGAAGGTTTATATGTATATTGTATAGTTTATCCTAGAATTCCCGCGGGAACTCCGATATTACCGCGGGTGACAGCTAGTCTCGCATATATTTTCTAAACATTCGCATGCGAAATTGCGAATCTTGTGAGTCCGTGTGCGAAAAGTCATTCGACCGATTCAAAAATACGGTCCCAGCTGTCGCTGAGTGCGCGGGGAGTAGGTACTATGTACTAGGCAGGTACCAATGAGGAAGGCGTGCGCGGTCTCGACGCAGCGCAGCGCGGCGGAGGCGTACACGTGCCGCACGCGCACGCCGGCCAGCCGCAGCCCCTCGCCCACCAGCTGCGCCTGCAGCTGCCCCACGCGCGTCAGCGGTGTGTCCTTGTAGTACGAGTCCGCGCCGCCCGCCCTGCGCGACGCGACGGTGCACGGTGGGCACACGCCACACAATATACACATACGTAGAGCTTGTCTAAACTAAACGGACGCGCCCCTCCATCAGGTATACGCATACGCACAACCGTTAAAATATCGATACGACACATCATATAAATCTGCCGGGCTAAGATGCGCAAGACGACAAAATTTTATCGAGCCATTTTATCGATTCTCGTCGACATATTGTATGGCTTTGTCGACGAGAATCGATAAAATGGCTCGATAAAATTTTGTCGTCTTGCGCATCCTGCGGAGCTAGGATGCGCAACATGATATGTTTATCGAACGAAAGATAAAATTGTCGACACGACAAATATTTGTGGCCGTCCAAGCAAAAAAGTGCAGTAGTGGGGTATTGAGTTAAGACTAGATTCGGTTAAACATTTTTTACCACTGGTAGACAAAACGATATATTATGTCGACGAGAATCGATAAAATGGCTCGATGAAATTTTATCATGTTGCGCATCCTAGCTCCACTGGTCTGTCTATTCATCACAGGTGCGCAATACTGTCGCCGCACTCACACTATTAAAGAGATATTATCAAAACATGATCTCGCACATCTAAAACTGCTAATTAAGTAGTAGGGCGCGTCCTTTTAGTTTAGACAAGTATACACACAACACTGTCAATGGATGCGAAAGTCTGTAGTATATACCTACAGTCAACAGCTGGCAGCAATAATATACAGCAGAATTTATAATATACTCGGAGTAACTAATTCTAATAGTTATTTAACTCTTAACATTAAAAAAGGAATTTCTTACTTTCGCCCCTAGAATAACATAAATCTAGACAAAATTAATAAATATTGAGTGTGTTTGTAATCCAAATTAACAACTTTTCACTAAACGCATATGAAAGTTTATGCGGTACTTATATAAATGTTTTTTGTCTGTCTGTTTGTTCCGGCTAATCTCTGAAATAGCTGGACCGATTTTAACGGGACTTTCATTGGCAGATAGTTGATGTTATGAGGAGTACCTAACTTAGGCTACTTTTATTTTAGAAAAAAATAGTTTCTGCGGGAATTCCGAAACTCACGCGGGTGAAACGCGAGGCACAGGTAGTAACCTACTATTTATAAATGTGAACTATTTCGAATTATTCCTACATAAATATAAATAAAAATATAAATAAAATAAAAAAACATAAATATAAAAAAAAATACCATAATATGTATGTACCTACCTAATACCTAATCCTGACAACGAAGTTTTTTAAGTTAGATAATAGTCAATACAGTGTAAGAGGTTGAGGACTGAAAATCAACGATTTCACTGAGTCCCATTTTTATTATACTACTAGTTGTGCCCCGCGGTTTCACCCGCGTTAATTTCAGAGTTCCCGCGGGAATTCCGGGATGAAAAGTACCTTAAGTGTTAATCTGATGTATAAGCTATATTGTAAAGTTTCATTTAAATCCATCCAGTAGTTTTTGGTTGAAAGAGTAACAAACATTCATCCATCCATCCATCCATCCATCCATACCTACATTCTTACAAACTTTCGCGTTTATAATATTAGTAGGATTCTGTACAAAAAACTTTGTAACTTGCGCTCTCGCTAATATATCTTTAACTAGCTGTTCCCCGCGGTTTCACCCGCGGTAATTTCGGAGTTCCCGCGAGAATTGGCTACTTGACAAAAAATTTTTTTTTAGTCCGTCTTGTAGATTAGTAAAAAATATTGGACACGTATTTTTTCTTTTTTTACGTAATCAAAAAATAACAGAGATACATTGAGTTGAAATTTCGCGTGACGTCACAATTCACAACGGTTTGTATGGCGCTTATAATGAATATTGACGTCACGAGCCCCCCACCCTAAACTTTAATGCGCTTTATCTATGTTCATTTTCATTAAATTGAAAAAGCAAAAAATACGTGTCTATTATTTTTTTATTTTCTAACTGACGGACTAATTAGAATTTTGATATTCATACCTTGGAGAATACCCAATTCCGGGTAAAAAGGACCCTTATCCCTCTCTAATAATTAATTTATTTGTTCTGTGTATTGTTAACAATTGATCTAATATGTTAATGTTATCTATTGAGGTGGTAGATACGGTATTATAAATTTGCTACATTTTACACATACGCAGTTTTATCCAACGCTATAGTTACGCGGATTTGCACTATCCCGACTAAATCTGAATGAAAATATTTGAATTTGGTAAGATGACTTACGGCCGCACTCAGAGTCGACTTTAATGGGGTTATTGAAATTTTAGATAAAAGGCATGTTCCTACAGATGAAATCCCTGATGATCATGTTTCTCGTGGATTTAATATTGTTTCAATGTCCAATCTCGATAGGTACGTGGTAGTCAGATCCGTTGCGCTTGCACTATTAAAATTTCACTGTCAACGTGATAAAAGAGACAAAGGTGACATTACGACGATTACCTGTCGCCCAGTTTGAGCGGCATGTTGAGGTCTTTCCTGGTGTAGGCGCCGCTCCCGTCGAAGCAGTGCGGCACCCACGCGCCGTACGTGAGGTCGACGCGCTCGCCGTGACGCAGCGCGAACGCCATGCGCTGCTCCGACTGCGAACAGGAACGTACACAACGCCAGATCAAAATAAATGGTATATTGAGGAGAGTCTTCAAAAGTGGTACAACATATTTTCAAAGATTTAAACATTATTTAATACTAGCTGTGCCCTGCGGTTTCACCCGCGGTAATTTCGGAGTTCCTGCGGGAATTCCGGAATAAATATTAATATTTAATAATAAGTAAAAATTGTGATGACTACAATCTGTGTTGTGTACTTAAATAAATAAATAAAAATGGCTTTCTCTGTACCCCTGACAACGTGCATGCTAAATTTCATCCAAATCCGTTCAGCCGTTTATGCGTGGTTGAGTAATAAACATCCGAACATCCACACTTTTACATTTATAATATTAGTAGGATTATAGGTGTAGTTGCTCCCCGCGATTTTACTCGAACATATTCTCCGGGAAGAGATCTAAGGGAATTGGAATTTCGAGACATAAAGTACCCTATGTCCTTTTCTGTACCCTTTATAACGTTTATGAAAAATTTAATGCTGTTTCACCCCCATAGAGGTAAGTTCACCCCCGTTTATTTCAGTGTTCCGGCTGAAATTCCGAGATAAAAGTACCCTTTGTCCTTCTCTGTACCCCCCCTGACTAGAACGTGTATGCAAAATTTCATGAAGATCGATTGAACAGTTAACCGCCGCACTCAGAGTCGACTTTAATGATTACTTAGTTAAGTACAGATTTTTAAAACAAAATTGCCGCAATCAGAGACGTTCAGTAAATTAATGTTAATTGGCATTTAATGAGATGTAACTTAATTAGGTAAATGCCAATTAACATTAATTTACTGATTTACTAATTTAATTTTAAACGGTACTTACATCACCGTTACGCTTTACTTCCACATCGTCTCCTCCGGAAGACTCATGGACTGACCAGTCCAGTTTGGCACCTGCAATGAATAGGTATAATGTTCAAAGGAGTTTGAAGGCCTACTTAGTATAAAACCAGATTTTTCGATTGTGTTACAGCTGTTACAAATACATTCTGAAGCTGAACATTCAATAAAATAAATCTGTCTTAAGTTCTCGCTTCACTTAAAAATTAGTAAGTACCTACCTACCGACGACAAAAAACTTTAGGTATGTCGTACCAACCAAAGTAAATCAACGTTAATTTTTTTCAGGATGAGATTTTAGTAGAAAATAAATAAGGTCGAGTTCTAAATGTCACCGTCATACAATGAAAACTCGACCTTACTTCTTTGAACTGGGTTGTTTTGTCTTGATAACCATAATATTATTATGATGGTTGCCCACTAGAAGCTTTAGAATTATAAGGACTACAGCTGCTTAGCGCACAACAAGCAACATCATACTGTTAACGCTTGACAAGCCGCCTTCGTTGTGCTTCTGGATAGTGGCCCAGTAGTTCTCCCAGTGGCTGAATATCTCCTCGCTCTTCTCCTGGCCTAGTTGCAGCGCGTCCTCGTAAGGATATGTAGTCATCTCGCTCTCGGTACTCGAATCGCACTCCGATTTGCTATCAGAACCTTAAACAAGGGCAAAGGGAAACCAAATAGTAGATATACCTACAAACTATACAAATTTATGGAAATAGCTACCTACTCAATTAAGAAATTAACATGATATTGCAGATGTAGCAGGTAAATCATAATTTGTAATTTGAAAAAATTCGTTAATAGTTTTACCGCCGCACTCAGAGTCGACTTTAATGATTACTTAGTTAAGTATAGGTTTTTAAAACAAAACTGCCGCAATCAGAGACGTTCAGTAAATTAATGTTATTTGGAATTTAATGAGATGTAACTTAATTAGTTAAATACCAATTAACATTATACTATTATTAAACTAGTCTGATTTCGGCAGTTTTGTTTTAAAAATCTATACTTAACTAAGTAATCATTAAAGTCGACTCTGAGTGCGGCGGTTAGTATAATATAGTACTAATGGAAGGTCGCTGGTACTTATGGCACGGGTATTCCCAGTTTAAGTACCAGCTATAAAATTAAAAGTAAAAAATTAGAATATAAGTAGGATACCTACTTTATGTAAGTAAGTCTAATTGACTATTTGACAAATTTTTTTTAGTCCGTCTTGTAGATTAATAAAAAATATTGGACACGTATTTTTTTTTACGTTATCAAAAAATAACAGCGATACATTGAGTTGAAATTTCGCGTGACGTCACGAACTAGTGCAGTTTGTATGGCGGCTTGTAGTGGTAAGTGACGTCACGACTCACGAGCCCCCACCCTAAACTTTAATGCGCTTTATCTCTGTGTATTTCCATTTATTTGAAAAATAAAAAAATACGTGTAAAATAATTTTTAATTTTCTAAAAGACGGACTAATTAAAATTTTGATTTTCAAAAGTTGTCAACATTCCTATTATTGTAAGCCTAAAGAAAGAAATAAAGATTAGGTATTATTATTATTTTCGTATAGGTACGTAAAAATGTACGTATGTATGAGATAAATTAACAATTGTTAAACTTAATTAATATTACACTTAAATTTTAGGTATGTTGCTTTCAATAAGCGATCTAAAGATCCGCGATCAAGTAGGCAGGTATGCTGACGGATAGGTACATAAGTAGTAGGTAAGTGCAGACGCCATGAAAAGTACCTACATTGAATGAAAGTCGATAGTAGTGGAAATATGTTTCTTCATTACTAAGCAGTTTAAAATGCAGCTTATGACGGGATGTTGATAGTAGTAAGTAGATATACGTAATTCATCAAAATAAATGATCACACATGCGACAAAAAGGGTTGGAGCAGACCATCGTATGTCCACGTGAAAATGCACCAGTTTTATACTATAACTAGCTGTCCCGCGCGGTTTCACCTGCGATAATTTCGAAGTTCCCGTGGAATTGTTCCGTACAAACTTTGCAACCCCTTTTCACTCCCTTAGGGGTTGAATTTTCAAAAATCCTTTCTTATCGGATACCTACAAGCTACATTGTCATACAAAGAACACATTCTCCAAGTTTCAGGTCTCTACGATCAGCAGTTTAGGCTGTGCGTTGATCCATCAGTCATTCAGGACAAAGCATTTTATTTGTAGCTATAGAAATTCTATAATAAATCACGTATAAGTTAGAGATATTATACTAGAGCGTAGTTTCATTCAAAATTTCGTTCGAAATTAAGCACAAAAATAATAGAATGTTTGCCGTCTGCGTGGAACCGTCGGACGCGAACGGCCCGGAAACGTTCTCGTCAAAAGATGTACCTACCCTACCTATAGTCATGTGAACTCATTATTTTGGTTTCATGTTTTTAATTTTATGACTGCGTGCGGTGAAAAAATTCTATAGTAAATAAGAGTGGTAGTTTCATTCAAAATTTCGATCATCAAACCAATGAATCTTTGCGTGAGCGGCCTGACACGCACTACATTGCAACAAGGGTAGAGGTAGTCTGAGGAGGTAGTTGTTATATTTCAGTGAAATAGAACAACTACCGTGAAATAATTTCACGAAGTCCCTTTGGCTATGATTGTGTTGAGATGTATCATTGTTTTAGTGTGCGTAACGTTGTAATGATGCTCACACACACACACAAATGCGCTCATCGTTACATGTCCCTACTACAACCGAACCGGGCTGCGGACTTCGTAAAATAGAACAATTACCTAGGTATACTATTGTACTAATAATGTTGCAAGTAAATGCCATTTTTCACAAAAATTAGGGAAATTGGAATTATTCCAATGATTTTCATTCGAGGCTTGTCAAAGGTTCCCGATCACGAATATCTGGGGGCACGGTAGTACCCCCGCCAAGACGAGCCAAGCGAAGCGGAGGCACTATCTTTTCTTGAAGTGCTTCGTCGTTTTTGTGAACCCTTATAACTTGGGTTTGGATTATACTAGATAAACAAAATTCTCGAGATATGTTGTCAATAGCGGACTTATTAAACAAATAAAATTTCGATTGCATAGCTCTTATACTTTAGATTTCATTGATACCTAAAAAACCCTGATTTCGTCACTGACTCACTGATAATCATCAAAATTCTTAGGGTATTTCCTAATATCCTAGAAAGCTGAAATTTGGTATGTAAGCTAGTATTAGTACACAAACAACAAAAAAATTATAAAACTTGTAACTTTCGTCCCCAACCTCTTACCACTAAGGGATGGAAGTTTGTATAAGAATTCCGCAATTTTTACTTACAAAAAGAAATAAAATCCCACCAAAACATATTCATGTAAAGTGATGCCAAGACGAGACCATATGACGGGCACTCTCAAAAAGTTATCAGATATCATGTAGAGCCAAGCTTATAACTCTACACACCCAACTCTACAAGGCCTAACTTCTCAAACTCTACACCTTAGTCAGAATATGTGGCTAGGGGTTTGCAGGTGATGTCAGTCATGAATAATTAAATTCACCTACTAGACAACACATCGCCTCCTTCTTTATATTTGAGCATAATAGATGCCCCACTTAGTTTTTATAAGAAGTAAAGTACATTAAGGTGCACCATCAGGCCATGATGACCGGTGGAGCAGGAAAGTTCTCGAGTAGCGACCACGAACCGGCAGACGCAGCGTGGGTAGGCCTGTTACGAGGTGGACCGATGACATTGGTGAAGGTCACGGGACGCAGAAGGCGCAAAACTGGTCATTGTGGCGATCTTTGGGGGAGGCATGTGTCAAGCAGCGGATGTCTTTCGGGTAATACGATTACCAGTGGAGCTAGGATGCGCAACATGATAAAATTTTATCGAGCCATTTGATCGATTCTCGTCGACATAATATATCGTTTTGTCTACCAGTGGTAAAAAATGTTTAACCAAATCTAGTCTTAACTCGATACCCCACTAGGTATTGCACTTTTTTGCTTGGACGCCCACAAATATTTGTCGTGTCGACAATTTTATCTTTCGTTCGATAAACATATCATGTTGCGCATCCTAGCTCCGCAGGCCATGCTAGCGCCACTGGCTAAGAGTGACCAACTTTTTGTTGCCAAGTTGTTATGCTGCAGAAATATTATTAAAATATACCTATTATTTACGCTATTTTATGAAAAGGGATATTTTTTAGCGATTGGGACCAGTATGACATGAAGAAGACCCCTGAATAACTTACAGTTATATCTCTGAGACAACCCGCCACTTTTGACGTTTTTATCCAATTTCTCCAACTTATCATTTTCTGACAAAATATTTGAGACGTCATTTTCAGTAAACCTTTTCTTTTGCAAGTTTTTAAAGATTTTTTTCAAATGTAAATTTTTTTTCTGTAAGCGACGAACTTTTTGGTCTAATATCTTAATTTTTTTATTATGTTTGTGTTGAAGCGCGATCTTTTTGTCTAGTTTCCTCCGTAGTGCAGCCTCTCGAGGCGAGTCAAAAATATAATCTAAGTCCGTGTCACTCTCTTGAGATAGCTGTAAAAAAGATTTATTTACATAAAACACGTCTTTTATAAAACGGAGTGTAAGTAACACGTAGACGCAATCATAAGAAGCGGTGCAGGCGAGGCGGAGGTGAAGGCATCATCCTTCAAATCCATTTCATAGAAATATGCATAAAAATTACTTTGAAGGAGAGCACCCATCTTCACCACCTCTGCGGCGCACGATGAGTTTGTCTTACATATAGCCCGGCGCCTACGGGTGAGATAGCACGGTAGGGACTCCCTCGGTATCCCTACATGCAAGTACACACTGACGGCAACTATAACTACCGCGGTGTTCTTGGGTATGCCAAGGCATCTTTTAGCATGCCGAAGTATAACACCACAAAATCCTGCTCGCGCCTAGCTATTTTCACTGCAGTCGTAACGTTAAAAGTTCATTAACTGGTTGGATGTGTGTGTATTTAAATTGGGACCTAGTGCTTAAGCAGTTCGTCCTGAAAAAGAAATATCTACCAATTTTTTCCAAGTGTGCTACGGCGTCACTAGCATGTCGAAGCTTTGTTTTTATATGTAGTCTAATATCATTGAAATTTCAATTATAATGTTACTGTTCGTAGAGCACCGGGTTTTAATGGGCTGTACGTAAATTATTATTACAATCTTTATATTATTACGTACAGGTTCATTAGAATCATTTGTAGGAATTTTCGATTCATTGCAATTTATTATATGATATTCTTGGGATGAAGATGTTGTTGGAGGTTCAAAATTAATATTTTCGTTAGCTTCATTAGACGATGCGCCCTGAAAACGATTTTGTAATTACAGATCAGATATTCGAAGGGTAAAATATACCTGTTAGTTTCTTGTTAATATGTACAATACTAACCAGCTGTGGCTTAACCAATTCAAGAGGATCAAGTGAGTCATGATTACTATCCTGACATTCGTCTCTGCAAAAAATATGCAAACCCTAAAACAGAGCAGTAGTACAAAATTAAGTGCTTATTGCGGAAGAAACCGTGAATACCTTATATTATAGAAGTGGGTTTACACCAAACGAAGAACAAATTAAGAATAAAGAACTTGAGTTAGAACGGAAGCGTTGCATGGTGTAAACGATAATTCGTTTTCTTTACACTACAAGAATACCAACGAGCAAGAACAAGAACTAGAATTATGACATATGCTCTAGAGACGTTTAGATCAGGTGAACTAGAGCCCACTGCTCATTCGCCAAGCGTCTGTGACTGGTAGTGCAATTTGTCTGATTGAGACTGAAAGAAAAGAAAGAAAAGAAGGAAGAGATGTTGGTGGTAGCTATTTCCTGCCAAGTATCTTGTTTGTTAGCTGTATTTTTATAATTTTTAAAAGTCGAATCCCCCATACATCATCATGGTAAGCTTCTATCATTAGTAGACACTGATCTTAGGACCACTCGAACATATATATATTCTGTGAAGTCGCTAGAACACTTGCGAACACTTTGATTGAGAAGTGAGTACGTTGGAACACGGCGCGGTGCGCCATTTATATCAAGCGTGAAGCGAGTGAACATTCTTTGGACATTCCATAAGCGCTCTCCACATTCGCGCGTGGTTCGCGCGCGAAGCCGCGAAACATCCGCGAACTACAAGTGTAGTATCATGGTTTGCGGGTGTTTCGCGGCTTTGCGCGCGAACCGCGCGCGAATGTGGAGCGCGCTATAGAATCTTCACAACCAAAGATAGAACAAAAGAATACTTTGTCTCTGTTTACACAAAAAAATAACGTTGGAGTGGGGATGGAATGAGCATTCGCTCGTTTAGTCTAAACCCACCTTAATACGTATGATGTATAATCCCAGGAATATTAATCACCTTTGTTGGTACAGCACCCACACGTAATTTGCAGAAACCACCTTTAGTGATATATTTTTCACTGTCATCAAAATGTACAGAACATATAATAGTGTGTTTAGTTGGCTTCCAATATTCTTCTTTGCGATTAAGTCTTATTTTTTTTATCCATCGATCAGCAAGTATCGGATCATTAGGAAATCTAAAAACGAATAAGTTGATACGTAAAATTATTGGTACCTACTTATTTAACTTAAAGGACCAGCTTTAAATGAATATTTACGAAAAGAATTTTAATTTTTTTTATATTCTTTTTTTATTCTTTTCTCCCTTCTAGATATCTACTCAAACATAACGTGTATAGTCATAAATGAAGACAAATAGTAAAAATAGATGGAGGTCGTAGCAAGTGGACGCCTGTCACGTTAAACGAAAAGGCAAAAACGAGGTAAAATATTTTCCCTATCTAGCAACATTTTTATTGTAATGGCGTCTGTCAAATTAACTCGTAGTTATTTTGTTTAGATGAATGTTTTACTTAAATGATCATGATTACAGATAATAATTACTTGTGGAATGTGATCTTCGAAGGTTTTCGTTGTTTTTCTGACGCGTTGTGACACCCTTTGACTGTACAGTAAGTCATTTTTTTAATTAAAATCGCGAGAACATAGGTAACAACAACAACTACTACAACTAATGACCAGAGAGAAGGTAATGCTAATGACAATTGACAACTAATGACTAGTCACAGATCACCAAGTTCCCGACCAAAGAGAATACCACTACTGAGGCTCAGAAGAGTAACTAGACTGACGAGTGACAACTGACAACCAGTGACGAGTTAGGCACCTACTTATAATAGAGAGACGCGCGTCAATGCGCGATTACGAGATATTCAAGTCGAATGTTTCGATTGTTCACATAATATTATCTTGAATACTCTCGGAGGAACTTGCATGAAATTGATAATACGAAATTGGGGCAATATTTCAAAAATGGGGCCCGAGAAAAGCCTAATCGTGAAAGATATATTAAAAAATTATTATTTTTTCCAAAATATTCAACTTTTAATTTTGTGAAACGGAATGTTGCAACAAAACACCAATCACTGAACGTTTTTACATTAAAATCAATTTAATACATATTTTATCATTGATTAAAATGCATTGGTACCTTACATCACTCAAACAATTCGATTCTTTGCCGGAACTCATAGAGTAGAACTATATAATAATAATATGTCGGTAATTTTGCAAGTCTCGCCACAGCCAACAGTTGACACCTCCGGTTGACACAGTTATTCTTCTGAGGTTGACACATTTCAAAATTCAACTTTTTTTTTATTAATAATTTTACGGCCCTGGGTACGCGCCCTTTGGAGCCTATGGAGCAGCTTTGCCAACCTTGGCAAACCAAAAAGTTGCAAAACAAACCAAAAAAAATAGCAGAAAACTGTAAAATAATCTAGTAGTCTTGAAATGTTCCATAAAATTATAACGTAAATGCAATAGGGTACTCACATGATTTTTTTTCCTGTCTATTTTAAAGATATATGGCCTACTTAAACAAAGCAAGAAAAAGAAAACAAATATATGCATAAATTAATTAAATAGAGCGTTTCAAAGTTCTTACTTTTGACTTTACCGCCGAAACGCGGCATGACGTCACTAGTCAAAAATTACGCCTTATTAATCTGTGGTAGAGATGTCACTGTCGTATTGACAGAGTTATGTGACACTGACAGACAGATAACTTCAATATCCAAAAGCGAAATTAAGGTTGAACTGTGTCGAGTTACTTCCAAAAGTTCCAGTAAAGAATCAAAATGTATCTTACTGATGCATTTTAAAGAAAAAAACCTTCAGAAAAAGGAAAATATGTGTTGACTGTATGCACTTAGTCTCTTTTACCTTCCCTGAAAGAGGTAAATGTTTTCTAAAAAAAAAGTGACGTAATATGCTAAGCGTGGCTGTGATTGGTGTTTCCAAGGAAGTTATAAGTACTACGTAGTACTTATAACTTCCTTGGGTGTTTCATTGCAACGTTCCGTTTCACAAAATTAAAAGTGGCATATTTTGGAAACCATTGATAATTTTTTAGTAAATCTTTCACTAAGGCTTTATTTTTGAAATATTGACACAATTTCTTATTATAAATTCCATGTAAGTACCCTATTACCGATTGACTATAGTTAGTAAGTACCTACGTCTTATAATGTTGATAAATGAAAAAAAAAAACAAGTAAATACAATAATTTTTAATTTATCAAATACCTATTCATTCCAAAAAATTACTCATTAATTTTCCTATTTTCAACATTTTCTGCCTCATTTTTTTATTAAAATCATATATGTTTTTAATGAATTTTTTCATAATATGCTTTTCAGTTGCTTTAAATAATTAACATCAATTAATTTCTGCTTTAGTGTGTAATGTGACTTTGATTGTCGTCGTGGACATTTTGTTTCTTTAGGCCCGCCGCCCATTGTGACTTTTTGTCGCCGTGACTTTCTGTCACTTAGTCAAGTGCAATGAAAACTATACTGAGTGCGCTCATTATGGTGACGTGACAATACGGTGACCTCAGTACATTTTTCATAAGTGACAGAAAGTCACGGCGACAAAAAGTCACAATGGGCGGCGGGCCTTAGTTTACAAAATGTTTACTGATGAAGTACGAGTATTGATTATTATCAGTACCTAGGGGTTGGATCATACGACGATTGATGACGTTGTAATAGTGGCAATTCGGAATTCGGATACATTACAAAGGACATAAGTAACCACCAAAATCAGTAGACTTTTTACTAAAACAGAAAACAGCTAGGGATATCTTTGACACAGTAGGGTTGGCAGCACTGCTAAGGAGTGTAGACAAGGAGAACCATCTCTGTGTATGTCCCACGTCGGAAAGCATGAAATAGTGGTGGCGCTACGGTAGCAAAAGATGATTTTTAAAAATAGCGCCAAAAGTTATGATAGTGGCATAGAACAAGAAGATATTAAATTTTTCAACTCCAACTCAGCACACTTCGCTTATAACTGCTAAATTCATATAATTCTCTCTTGCTACGATTGAGTTGTAATTTACTGCTTACAGCTGGACATTTTTTCGGCTTGTGTCCCCAAAGCGTTAAACACATTGTTCCTCACATTTATAAACGACCTACCGATCTGTATCTCTGACGGTTTGATGGTCTTGTTTGCGGACGACACCACAGTTATAGTTAGTGCGCCAACACACGAACACCTGGAGAGTAAGATCACAACCGCCTGTGAGCAGTTGCAAAAATGGTTTACGACGAACGGTCTTATTCTAAACGTTACCAAATCTAACGTGATGTTATTCTCAGCTCGAAATTCTACTCTATCCCCTACCATACAAACTCCAATGCCAATTTCTATGACAAGCCGGTTTCTAGGCTTTCACATAGACAGAAATCTAAATTGGAAACATCACGTTGAGATTCTTTGTGAAAAACTAAGTGGTGCCGTATTTGCGATAAGAAAGCTCAAGCCGATAATGTCCTCGGACGCACTGTTGCAAATTTATCACGCATATTTCCACTCCATCTTGTCGTATGGCATAATTCTTTGGGGAAATTCCACGGACTTGGCCAGGGTGCTTAAAATGCAAAAACGCATATTGGCAGGTGTTAAACCAGGTCACTCGTGTAGAGATTTATTCACAAAATATAAAATAATGACATTTTATTCACAGTAGGACGTATTTGACATAATAATTTTCACCCGATGTAATTTATGTGATTTCGAGCGGATTGATATTCCTGGCAGAGTGACCCGACAAACTGGGCGACTTAAGGTGGTGCCACAACGGTTGGCACTCATGGATAAAAATCCACGTGTTTAATGGTCCTTCGTTCTACGAAAAACTACCTGTAGACATTAAGAACGAAACCTCGGACTAAGCATTTCAGCGCCGACTTAAAAACTTTTTATTGGATAAATCATTGAACTCTGTAAAAGAGTATCCATGACATTATTTATTTACTACAGTGACATTTTATTGAAAATAAATTGTTACCTGCAGTGATTACCTTCTCTCTGGTTACCTGGTGTTTCTACTTGAGATTTTACTGTTATATTAATTATTATTTAATTCTATTTTTCTTTTAAACATATTAACAATCTCTATAGTGAATTTATTTAAGTTTGACATGAAATGTAAATGAAATTTTTAAAGAGAAAATAAAATATCTAATCTAATCTATCTAATCTAACCAAAGATAAAATCTTTTAATTTGCTAATATTGGTTCACTAACCCGAGAAAAGAGCGGCAACAGCGCGCGCGCGCGCGGTTTCTATAATCTGATTGGCGCCGTGCGCGCTAAAGTAGCTGCGAGTTGGCAACGTGGCGTATTTGTACCGATAGGGAAGTTGTTTTACAGTGGAGGTCGTTAACCTATCCGTGATAACTTACCGCCGCACTCAGAGTCGACTTTAATGATTCCTTAGTTAAGTATAGATTTTTAAGATAAAACTGCCGCAATCAGAGACGCTCAGTAAATTAATTTTAGTTGGCATTTAATGAGATGTAACTTAATTAGTTAAATGCCAATTAACATTAATTTATTAAACTTGTCTGATTGCGGCAGTTTTGTTTTAAAAATCTATACTTAACTAAGTAATCATTAAAGTCGACTCTGAGTGCGGCGGTTAGTTACCTAGAAAAAAAATACAGGCCGAGGAAATTTTTTTTAATGACAAATTAAACTTATTTGATAGTTTCATTAAACTATTTGATAGGTCAAGTTTATAAGTTTGTGAATATTGTGAGTTTGTGACGTTGTAGGGGGTAATCTCTGGATAGTGGATCTACTGAACCGAAATTACCGCGGGTGAAACCGCGGGGGACAGATAGTACTCTTATATATTTCATTTATTGTCGTATTGTTGTCCCCACCCGTCCAAAACCGGCCTGTATCTCGTGTACATCGTAGGAAAAATACTTTAAAAAAGTTATAAAAAAACAACCTAATTTCGCGCCGTTCCACACTCAATAAAATTGTTTTTTGTGCTTCAATTTTGAATGAAACTTTCGCTATGATACTCTGGAAACCAATTAAAATAAAAAAAAACGGTCAAGAACGAGCCTCGTAATCAGGGAGCACAATCAGGTTTCAAACAATTCTTTTCCCGCAACTATTAGATATTTATGTCGAAAATACCTACTTATTTCTGCTTTGATCTTTTGTCGAAAATGTTCAAGTTCAAGACCTCGCATAATGGCTTGACGACTACAACAGCTGTCATCGACGACAACACTCACAGACCACAGTTCATTCATAAAGTTATGGTATTTTCGAGAGCAAAAACATTTGTGGGAAAATAAAAATGATTTGATGAGTTATAATTAATAGTTAGTATAAAAGTACCTACTTACCTAAATTAACTAGACGTGATGAAAAATAAAATGCTCACTGTTGTTTCTGCCTAAAGCTTTGTGTAGTGTCCAAGCATCAGATTCCGCAGGACGGCGCGTGAATATGGCCGGCAAGAAACCGCTAATGCCTGACAAAACCATGACAAAACAATGAACAATTAAACTTCGACTCAGCGAATCAAACAATCGAAGAAATGATATCGAATCCAATCGTCGATATTGCTAATTAAAAGGCGTAGTATGAAGTGAGTAAGCTATGTACATTGTACATTGTACATAGTTTCAGTACCGCACGATTTTATTGAATTAATGCTAATTCAGCTTTAGGTAACTACGTGGTAACTACCTAATCATGATAAAAATTTTGACAATGCAGAAAGTTAAGAAATAAACAAATAAACTAGGTTAGTATTGTTATGATTCAAATTAATACCTACAATAAGTATGAACGCTTAGTAGTAGGAATACTTATTTAAGAAAATGCTTTTATTTAATTTTAAGATATGTAGCTATGTCGGTTTATACCTATGTAAGCTAGAATATAACAACATTTATTTAGAACTAACTATTTATTTATTTAGAGCTGTGCCCCAGGGTTTCACCCGCGTGAGTATCGGGATTCCCACAAGAACTCCAAAGTAGCCTAATTTACTCCTTATAACCACAGCTAATTAGCAGCAGCTCCTTATAACCACAGTTATATATAAGCAGTGGCCAGTAAAAATCCCGTCCAAATCGGTCCAACCGTTTCGGAGATTCACCCGCGTGAGTTTCGGAATTCCCGCAGGAACTCGAAACTTATTTTATTCTTCTTCTCCTTACAATAACAAACACAACAAAAAAAGAATTAGCGAAATTGTTCCAGCCGTTCACGTGTAGGTATATACTTAGACTAAGATTACATAAAAAGACGTTAGATAAGAATAAACAATAACATAGTTACCGATGTACTTATAATCAACATCTCGTTTTAAGAAATCTGAACAATGATATTAGAAATATTACAGAAGAATTAAATTGTCATCGACATAGATGTGACAATTTTGTCTAAATGCCAAAGAGAATATAATCACTGTGCATAATATTATACGTATAAACAGAGCGACTGCGTCATTCACAATATCGGTAAAAATGGAAACACAGTAAATTTCCTTTTTAATACAGTTGCTCAAAAAGTGGCATATTGCAGGGACGTATAGCGTTCGGGAAGTGGGCTATTACATACTCGAGCTTTTTCTTTACCTTTCCCGAACTCGTGCGTTCTCTTTGCCAACTGTCAAAAATGGCGACACGACTTTGACACACTTTTTGCATTGCGAAACGTAGGTTTCGCATTACTAATACTAGCGCCATCTCTTGATCACAGTTGGAACTTAGTTGAGTTTGTGTTTTTATTATTTTACTAAATTGCTTCATTTTTTCGCAACTGTATTAAAAATAGTTGTTCAGTACACGTGCGGAACCGTCATTGCAAAGAGTTCCGACTGTCAACCCCTCCTGTTTGCAATGACAGGCTTTTCACACTCGTAATGAAATATACTATTGTGGAACAGCGCGAAATTAAGTTCGCGCTAAAAGGTAGTCATTCCACCTCACCATAGACCTCCTTTTCACTAAGCGTGCGCTGAATGCCGTTCAGGATTATAGGTTAGTAGCTGTTCCCCGTGGTTCCACTCGCGTTAGCTTCGGCGATCCCGTGAGTATTCAGAAATAAAAGTACTTTTTAATACAGTTGCTCAAAAAGTGGCATATTGCAGGGACGTATAGCGTTCGGGAAGTGGGCTATTACATACTCGAGCTTTTTCTTTACCTTTTCCGAACTCGTGCGTTCTCTTTCCCAACTGTCAAAAATGGCGAAACGACTTTGACACACTTTTTGTATTGCGCAACGTAGGTTTCGTACTAATACGACTAGCGCCATCTCTTGATCACAGTTGGAACTTAGTTGAGTTTGTGTTTTTATTATTTTACTAAATTTCTTCATTTTTTTCGCAATTGTATTAAAAATAGTTGTTCAGTACACGTGCGGAACCGTCATTGCAAAGAGTTCCGACTGTCAACCCTCACCTTCGGCTGCGCCTCGGCTCGGGTCGACATTTGTCGGAACTCTTTGCAATGACAGCCTTTCCGCACTTGTAATGAAATATACTATACTACGCTATATTTTTTTCTGTACATACCCTTGACAACGTGTAGATAGTATGAAAAATTTAATGTAGTTTCTTCCGCGTTAATTTCGAAATTCCCGGGCAATTTCTCGGGTTAAAAAATAGCGTATGTTGAGCCGTTTAGCCGTGAAAGCGTAATAAACAAACTCACCTTTGTTTCCTACGCTTTCACACGAGCGGCTTAATGGATCATGAAATTTTGAAATTTTAAATTCATGTTGTCAGGCATATAGCGAGGGACATAGGGTCCTTTTTTTCAGATTTCCCGCGGGCACTCCGAAATTACCGCGGGTGAAACCGCAGGGAAGAGCTAGTCCTATAATACAATATCATTGCGGGTACTTAAACGTAGTTATCCAACTATGTTCCTACTGTTTTCATAATATTATACAATAGCTGTGCCCCGCACCCGCGTGACTTTCGAAATTTCCGCAGGAACTCCAAAATAGTCTAATTTACTCCTAATAACATCAGTTGATTAGCCAAGAAAGTCCCGTCAAAATTGGACCATCCGTTTCGGAGAATCACCCGCGTGAGTTTCGGAATCCCCGCAGGGACTATTTTATAACATCAACTATCTGCCAGTGAAAGTCCCGTTGAAATCGGTCCAGCCATTTTAGAGATTAGCCGGAACAAACAGACAGACAGAAAAAAATAAAAATAAATGATTTTTTATGTAAGTAGGTACCGTATATTAGGTATGTAGTCTCATAAGAATTTGATGAGAATAGTTTCATAATGAAAAACTGTGAATTTGGAAATACAAACAGACACTTCAATTTTATTTAAGTATAATTAGGAATTTAATAAATATATATAGGTAGAAGATTTAGTTACCTATCTGTACGCGTAGCGTAGCTCGTAGTAGTGCCGTAGTGCGCTGCGCGAGCTTCAAATTCGCTATCTTTATTATATCCTACTGCTCACGATTTAGAGATTATAGATTACCGCGAACAGACAGACAGACAGACAGAAAAGAATTTTAAAAACTTTTTTTATGGGCTTGGTTACTCTTCTTTTATCGCCCCTCTCAATTTTAGGTAAAAATATTCAATGTACAGAATCGCGAATTCCACTCTTTTATTATAGTATAGATTTGCTTACTCATCCATCACAATTCCGTGTTCAACACAATAATTCAAATAATATAATAATTTATTGATACATAAAATATTTATAAGATATCTGTGAATAGTTTACACGGCAATATGTCAATAGTTACTGGTATCTTACTAAAACCTTTGGTTTTGGTTATGGTATTTGACCCATTATGTCGATCATTAAAAATATATTAAAAACGGTTTACTTTTTGTTCTCCGTTAAAAAACAATAGAAATTCCGTAAAATTACTCATGTCGTCAGTCGTCATCAAGATAAGTAATAATACGATAGCCGGATTTGTAGGTAGGTATTGGTACAGACAGCATCACAAACAAACAAGATCGCCAATGTTGCCATCATTGTCAATTAAACAATTACACTTAGCTACAATTACTAAATTATTATAATTCGTTAAATATACAGGTACCTAAGACAATTCGTCCGTATTTATAAAAGGCCTGCACTTCTTTAGCCATTTCTTTAGCCATAAGTCTAGTTAATTTGTCACCTGCACCCGCTACCTATAAAATGCATTTTCTTTCCTCGGCAGATACTCGGCAGTAATAGACTATATTTACGCGGTAATTGACAATTTTTTGGAAAATATCTCAAATTATTATTCATTATACAATAGCATAATACAATTGCAGTTAGATTAATTATTTATTTATGAATTTCTCTAAAACAAGCTAAAACGCTAAAGACGTCATTCATACAGTCACGTGATGTCGTGACGTTACGTCCAGTCTTGCTTGCATCGTACAAATAAAAGTACCTACAAACAAACTTCGGCTGAAATTTGCTATAAACTATGAAGGGTAGAGGTAAAGAGAACCATCTTATACGGGGAACAAGCCGAAAAAGTGTCCAGCTGTCTCTCCGCGCACGGGCTACAAAAAGTGGCTAGAAGCGGCCACAAAAAGTGGCTGAAGCGCACAGGCTGTGACCGGTGGACGCCACCTGTGGTCGGTGGCCACCACTTATTTTCGTGCAGTATCATGATGGACTCTAAGCAAGGGCGGATTTAGGGGGGGGCACGGGGGCACGTGCCCCCCCAGATGGTATTTTTGTTTACTATGGAGATCCCATCACAGTACATACTTAGAAGCAAATCAAATTATCAAACTTGTTAAAATATATGAATAATATAACAGTCTTTCTGCTTCTGTCACATGAGTGAAACTCTTGTCTATTTCTGACTACTGGAATTGCGAATTTTGTTCGTTGCATCCCTTTCGCGCACTTGCAAATGAAATATGAGTGGTGCGGTCGCGGGAAAAAAAACTTTCTTTAACAAACTTTTAACAATAATTAAAAATAAAAATAAATCTTTCTATACTAGACATACTTGAACTTGTAGAAATAAACTATAAATATAAAAAATAAAGGTTATTTCTAACAGTTATTGTTAATTTTTTTGCCCGTCCGCCCCTTGTGCCCCTCCCAGAAAAATATCCTGTATCCGCCCTTGACTCTAAGGTTTAATTGCGCTGCTTCTGATAAAAAATAACGTCGCAGTTAACGAAACCGTAGTTATTGAATATACAGCCAATTTTAACAAACTTACACAAATCTGCCCTGTTATACTATTATCTCTATTTGTCGTTATCTACCAAATGTTTTAAAAAACATTTGCAGCGGTGTAACTTAACAATCATAAAACGTATTGGGATACTTGAAGGTACCAAAACATAGATCAAGTAAAATAGGTAGGTACTTTAAAATAGTTTGCTTTTCATATTGCAAACATATCATTTCATGATAAATCTTTTTGGCGTATTAGTTCATCATCTAAAATCTTATGAATCATTGACTAAAATGCTAACTACTCAAGATATCGAAAAACCGGCACCATTGTCAATAGTTATATAGTACATTGTTATCCTAGGGGTGAAAGTAACTTATTTAGTCCCGAGACGGGGTTTTTTACGAATGCAAGGAAAGTCAAAATAAAAATAGGAATTAGCTAAAGAAAAAATGAGTGAAGATCGGATAGTCGCTTGACACTTTCCCATCTATTTCTTTTTCTTTGGCCGACTAGCTATTCAGCCAGTATTTTTTATTTACATTGTGGCGACCTAAAAAAAATATTTTTTAATACAGTTGCTCAAAAAGTGGCGTATTGCAGGGACGTTTAGCGTTCGGGATGAGGGCTATTACATACTCGAGCTTTTTGTTTACCTTTCCCGAACTCGTGCGTTCTCTTTGCCAACTGTCAAAAATGGCGACACGACTTTGACACACTTTTAGCATTGCGAAACGTAGGTTTCGCATTACTAATACGACTAGCGCCATCTCTTGATCACAGTTGGAACTTAGTTGAGTTTGTTGTGTTTTTGATATTTTATTAAATTGCTTAATTTTTCGCAACTGTATTAAAAATAGTTGTTCAGTACACGTGCGGAACCGTCATTGCAAAGAGTTCCGACTGTCAACCCTCACCTTCGGCTGCGCCTCGGCTCGGGTAGACATTTGTCGGAACTCTTTGCAATGACAGGCTTTCCGCACTTGTAATGAAATATACTATTCTTTAATTATTAAGTATTAATTAAAGAAAATAAAAAAATATAAATAGGAATTAGCTTAAGAAAAAGTGAGTGAATTTTATTTTAATTAATACCTACTTAAACTTTACGTTATTTCAATTTTACATCGCGCTGGCTGTATAGAAAGTTGAAAAATGGTTCAATAGAAATGTGAAAATAGACCTAGTTTTTTTTTAATAATTTGACAGTTGTCAGTTGAAAGCGATTCTCCCTAGGGCTGAAAAGGGTTACTTTCAACCCGCTTCTCAGGCAACTTCAGACCTACTTTCCGAGTATGAGTAATGAAAAATATTTTATTGACAGATATGAGTAGAAGGATTAATATCATTTCGATAATTTAAAAAGCACCCCACGCTTTTTTTAAAAATAAAATGCATTTTTTTTTATTTACATTATTATTAATTTATATTTATTAAAATTTTTATACACTATCCTTAATTCTAATTTATTAAAATTTATTTTTTACTTTTTAGTTTGGTTTTCTATAAAAAGCGTGTTTTTTAGTTTTTTTTTAAACTATTATTTATTTTCTACTTTTTAGTTTGGTTTATTTTTTAGTTTTTAGTTTCCCTGATTGGTCTTGACGCAGACAGTCCGGGTCGCAGGAAAACAAAAAATCGCTCACCCTGATTATCCTAGTAAGGATAACGGGTCAAACTGTTTAAAATATTGAATTGTCATCAGTCCATAATAAGTATGTCAAATTTCGAGTTAATCCGACGTTTTGAACGGGGTCAAAATCATGTTCAAAGATTCTGTTACATACTAACATACATTACATACGTCTGAAGCTAATAAAAAGCGTGTAAAAATACAAAAAAAAAAACTAATTTTGAAAAAATAACAGTTGCTTTGTTTTTCCGTAGGGCAGCCGAATAGCAAGAGGGAATGATATGAATTGAACAGTTTTAAACGGAATGAAGTCTGCTGATTTGTGAAGTTTATCTTCCTTGTTCAATTGGCTATATATACACACCGGCAGAATTAGCGGAACATAAAAAGGCAGAGAATTGAAATAATAACATATATTATGTATTAAAACAAATTGTTATCAGGCATGAAGTAATAAACTAATATACATCTTTTAACATCGACTTTAAGAAGTTTTTAGTTAAATTTTATTAAAAGTAATCAAAATTAAAAAAAAAATCTCTAGTTTGTGACAACACAGGCAATGTTGCAAATAAAAGTTGAATCACGAAGGGGAAACACACGTTATTAATCGTTCATTTATTTTGTGTTAAAATCACAGTAATATTTAATTTGCAACATTATTTGTGTGCCCACAAATTAAAGAAAAAGTGTTTTTTTTTTATTATTATTTTAATAAAATTTAATAATTTAATTCCAAACTTTTAAAGTGTTAAAAGATGTATATTAATTTATTACTTCACGTCTAATTATTATTTGTTTTAATATATATACGTAATTATTTCTATACTCTGCCTTTTTATGTTCCGCTAATTCTGCCGGTGTGTATATATAGGTATATATAATAACTTTTGGCGCTATCTTTAAAATTCATCTTTTGCTACCGTAGCGCCACCACTATTTGATGCTTCTCTACGGACACTTATTCACAGAGATGGTTCTCCTTGTCTCTACTACACTCCATACTGTAAACAAACAAGCATGTTCTCCAAGTTTCGCCAAATCCACGCCGTTTTCAATCACGATGTTAAAAGTAAAAAAAAATATTAATAATAATTTGAGTCGGCACTTTCATACTAATCGCTGTACCGATCTATGAGGGCATGCAATGTATGACCTTACCAATGCAATGTATAACGCGGTCATAGGAATTTGGTTAAGTATTCCAAAGTTGGTAAAGAAGTTCGCGCATAAATTCATAGTAATTCAAGGGAATGTCGCTAGGCTTCGCCAGAGAGAAGGTAATGGGCTTCGCTTCGCTTTAATGTAATTTTTTGTGTTTGACGTATGGCAACATAGACACGAGGTTTGAAAGACAGTATGGTCAATGGCATAGACATAAAAGCTCAATGGGCAACCGGTGAGGCAATTAAGTTCGTGACGCAAGGCATTAAGTTCGCCATTTGCACCTTTTTGTGCATTAAAGAATGAATAAATAAATAATGAGCGTAGTGATTATATTATCTTTGGGTGTGAAAGTCATTTTATTCTCTTTGGTACCTAATTAGTAATTAAAAGTTGGATAATAACTGTATAGATTTTGTTGTTGGCAGGTATGTTTTTGCAGTTTCATTGCATCTAGTTTTTTTAGGACTGGCAAGCAAAAGTAACCGGAAAGCCAATCCAATCATACTCATGCTTAGTTATTCTTCTGAGTCACTCACTAATACCTCTCTATGCAGTTTGTGCATACTTCGTGAGACCCGAGGGTGCGATAGTCGATAACAAACAAATGGGCATCAAATGGGTAAGCCGAAGCCGGCACTACTAACCTCGAAACGTGGCGTTCAACACTCGCAAGCGGCCCGCGAAGATCATTGTCGCTAATCGAAGCTTAAAGTATAATCAATTACTTCACATTATATTACATAAATTAATTAAGCTGATGTTTACTATGATAAGTCAAAAGCATAATCGAATTGAATATTACTTAATTATATAACAGCATTTGTAACTACTAATAACAATGATAGGTACCTAAGTAGTTAACACATGAAAGACTGATATGTACCTACGGTATACAATGATATTATTATAAGTATACTGTACGTACGTCACTAACAATAAGAAAACACTGTTGGTTGGCTAGGCCAAGGATGAATTTTGTAGCTACAAATCAAAATGAAAAGATTATGTGATAAAAAAGAAGGACCGTATCCACACTGATATTAACAAAACTACCTTTACCTATCTGATTTGTGCCTACAGTGTAATAAATATCAATATTCGGTGAATAACCTAAAATATGTAAGTATTATCAAAGTAATATATATGTACATAATACATAAAGCACTACATTACACAATACACATAGCCAAATTCATAGCACTCGGGACTGCATAGTGCTGCACATAATAGCCAAATTCCCAATCTGACTCTGAAAGTCGGACAGTATTGCCAGTAAAAAAGACTAAATTTCTACAGCAGCATAAAGCCGGAAATAGTATTTATTAATAACTTGCTGGTGTCCAAGAATTCAGTGACCGTCCGTGGGGTCGTATTTTTGAATCGTTCGAATTACTTTCGTGCACGGAATCGCAAGATTCGCATGCGAATGCTTAATCCTATTAATATTATTGAAGTTAGATGTTTGGATGTTTAGATGTTTGTTACTCAATCACGCAAAAACGGCTGAACGGATTTGGATGAAATTTGGCATGCACGTTGTCAGGGGTATAGAGAAGAAAATAAGGTACTTTTTATCCCGGAATTCTCGCGGGAACTCTGAAATTACCGCAGGTGAAACCACTAGGTACAGCTAGTTAACACATCAATTTTCTAAGCATTCGCATGCGAATCATAAATACGTCTCCAAGTTGGCTGGTGAATTTTATGTTTTTTTCTATTTTATACTGTGATAATAAATATCCCTAAATATTTATCAGGATGTAAGCTAACATGCAAAGTTCCATTTAAATCCGTTGCGTGATATGGACAACACGAAAAAAAAAATCATAGCGAGGTCGGGCGGCAGGGGCCAGAGTTCTGAAGCGACAAAATTTTACATACCTAGGTAGGTATTTAATAACTTGGAAATGAAATAATATATGTTTTAAGTGCAATTGTTTCCAACAAAAATTCGCGGCCATACACGCTACCATCTCTTGTAGAGGTCTACTGGGTCTACCTCTGCAGGTGTGCTTGCGCAGGTAGAGAGAAGCGTGTATTTTAATAGACTTGAGCAGGTGTTTGTGATTTTTCGGAAGTTCGTAAAGTGGTATGGAACTTGAAAATCAGCATACTCGATCGTGGTGATTACGACATGTGGTTCACAATCATGCGCAAGCAAACTTAACAGGTATAAACATCGCCGATATGCCGTAACGTGTATGGCTTAGGTACCTATTAGATTTCATATTTTGGTCGCACGAAATTACCTATTTAATCTGTGACGGAACTGGGCAATCCCCTTTCTTTATTGTGGGTGATCGTCTTGTAAAAATGCTAGACTGCTAGAGAGAGACAGAGAGATAGGGTTTTATTAGAGAAAGAGCGAGAAGTTAGAGCAAGATTAATAATAATAGGTAATTGCTCTAACTTCCTCAGCCTTCCTCCTTCTTTTATTCTTTCAAAGAAAAAAAAAAGAATTTTTCAAATCGGTCCAGTAATCGCGTAACAAAATAATTAAGTAATTAAAAATATTTTTTGTATAATCCTGTTCGTCCTCTATGCGTTCCTAAACGTATGCCCGCAAAATAGGTAATATTCCTAAAATGAGAGGAAGAGTTCCTGCAACTCGGATTTCGGAAACTCAGGCGGATGAAACCCGGTCACCAGCCAGTGATCAAAATAGAGTTTAAAATTACTGAGTTTGAAAATATGTATTGTATCTAAATGGCATTCTTGTTATAATAGTGGTAAATGAAGCACTCACCTGTTAGGTACGAGGTGCTGGGACCCAAGCGTCTGGAAAGCTCTCCTGTCAATAAGGTAGGTAGTTTCCCAATTAACTCCAGCACTTCGCAGATGGTCGTCGTGTTTCTGATTACTTTAAACACCCGAACAAAAGAATTCGCGCGTCACTGATTAGTGACGCGCGAATTAGCTAATCAAGCATCAAACATGTTTAGAAGTAGGTAGGTACTACAGAGACATACGCCCGCTACGTCACTGCGAACGCTTATCAGGAAGCCAAAATTCACTCGTATAACATTGATAAAAAAAGTTCTAACTATGAATCCCCCGAACCAGTCCACTTTGTGCAACAAGTTTTAAATAAAACGATAGTAAATTAAGTAAATTAACAATGCTTACCAATAAAGAAATGGAAATCGGCTAAATGATGCTGAGATTTGAAAACCGAATTAATAAATCTAAAACTATTGGGACACAAATTCCACAGTATTAGCCATTAGGGCACGGTAAACTTGACACTGGTACCTACTACACCGCAAGGGAAGCAAAATGCAAATAGCGAGCGAGGGGCGAAAACGAAGCGACGCGCTGCGGGCGCGCATAGCGAGCTTGATCCACCCCTTCCCACAAATGTAGGTACAAATATCCAGGAGGGTGCAAAAAAAAAAAAAACAGACGCGCCAGGCTGCAGGCCAACTGCAGGCAGTGCTAGGTACTTTTCTCTGGAATGTGTGATTCGTCTGTGAATGTGTGATCGTTTAATTGGTGCCTAACTATCCAGTTATTAAAAACCGATGAAATTAAAATTAAAAATTTAGGTACTGACAAAAAATTACAATATTAAATATTATCTAGCTCAGGTGTTCTGCTGCGTGAAAAAAACTTTTATAGGGCTGATTTTCATATTATATTTGAATAGGTTTATGTATGAACTTTGAACGCTCGTGTGGGTGTCAACACCCAAGCACCTCTTGATCGCGCACGCACGTTACATCGTAGTGAATAGTGATCTCTGGGAGGAAGTTCTCAATTCGACGCGTATGTTTTTTTTTTCTTTTTTTTATGTTTGTTACCTCATAACTTTCGACTGGGTGAACTGATTTTGATGATTCTTTTTTTATTCGAAAGCTGGTGCTTCCCATTGGGTGCCATTGTCATGAAATCAGGATCAGATGATGGGATCTTGGAGAAATCGAGGGAACTCTTCAAAAATTATAGGCACACCTATAGCGATTTCGGTATTTTTTATAGTAAATCGTTTATTTGCTTTCAGAAAGCAAAATTTGAAGAAGTGGAACTGATGATGAAGACCACAGATGGTCATCGGAACTACTCAATATTAATACGTATTTCACGGGTTCCGATTGGAGCGATTTGGAAAATTGTTTTTTGTTAGAAAGGAGATACTTCCAAATTGGTCCCATTGTCACCATGTCAGGATCTGATGATGGGATCTTGAATAAATCGAGGGAACTCTTCAAAATTTATAGGCACACCTATGGCGATTTGGGTATTTTTTATAGTAAATTGTTTATTTGCTTTCGGAAAGCAAAATTTGAAGAAGTGGAACTGATGATGAAGACCACAGATGGTCAACGGAACTACTCAATAATAGGTATTTCACAGGATCCGATTCGTTAACTTTAATGTGGTTTCTAAACAATTTATGCTCGTCACAATGTATATGGTGAAGTGCAACTGACGGTGATGCACCAGGAGAACTAAAGCAATATATTGTAATAGGTGATGAGCAGTTGACATTAGGCTATTGTAACTTATATAAATTACAAACCAACCCACTAAAAAGCGAGAAATAAACAAAATTTTAATAAAAAACCGACTTCCAAAAAACAAAACTAAAAAGCTAAAAATAACAAAATACCTACCAAGACAAAAATACACGTAATATTATTATTGGTTTGTGCTACCATTGATCGGTTTGAAGTCGGTGACAAACCAAATATGGAGTAGATGTTTAGATGGGCTAAGTCCACTCCCGCCACGACCTCATCAACCCAAGTGGGCAGACACAAGCGGGCTTGTCAGTTGTCACCGAATTCAAACCGATCAATGGTAGCACAAACTAATAATACAGATAATTTAATACTGCCAATAATAAAATTACGTGTATTTTTGTCTCGGTATTTTGTTATTTTTAGCTTTTTAGTTTTGTTTTTTTGAAGTCGGTTTTTTTTATGAAATACATATTAGCTGTTCCCCGCGGTTTTATAAACAAACAAACAAACAAACATAAAAAAAAAATACTGTATACGCGTTGAATTGAGAACCTCCTTCTTTTTGGGAAATCGGTTAAAAACATGAAACTACGAAATCAGTTATATCAGAATTTTATTAGTTACTAGCTGTGCGCCTTTTTCACCCACGTGAGTTTCGGAATTGCCGGAACACCAAAGTAGCCTAATTTAGGTACTCCATATTATAACATCGCCTGTGCCGCGCGGCATGGTATGTCGCAGAGCTAACTAGGGGGGCCGCCCTTCGGGGGAATGGTCATGACTGCCCGCCGCCCTTGCACATTATGCGCGCGCAGTACTTGATTATTTTGCTGCGATGTTATTTTGAAAACTGAGATACCTTTGGCGATACCTCCTAAGATATTCATTGAAATCGAATAATGTAAAGGGAAATTTTGTTTTGAATTAAATACTTGTGATGAATAACGTATTTATACGTATTTGGATAAGGATTAATATCATGTTTATATAAATACCTTCGCAAATAATGCATTATTTTAGAACAAATTTGGTTAGCATAAAAAAGGTTATAGTGAGCCAACCTTTTATGATAGACATACTCGTACAAAGATCAAAATATATATAATCACTGTACTCGTATGCTGTCGCGGACATTTTTTAGAACTTTTAAAAGGAAACAATTCACAACATTACAATTTTTCGAAAACCGTTTCTAAGTATTTCGTTAAACATTACGGTAAGTACATATTTTTTAGAGATGCGCCGAGTACTCGGTTACTACTCGGTACTCGGTGTATTCGGTGGTTTTTTAATACTCGTACTCGGCCGAATAACTCGGTTCAACTGCCGAGTACTCGTTTTAAATAAAGTGTTAGGTTAATGTCATAGTGAAAACTACATTAAAAAGTAGTTAATCCCATTTATTATTTTAAAAACGTATCAATTTTTAGAAGAAAACGAAAAGTCTGAAAGCTAACTCGTCATCGAATTTAATTTTATAATCAGATCAAATGTTGAAACACTGAAACAGTATTGCATTTAAAATATACCTGTATTATTTATTGAATGACTGTCCACTACCGTTTCATTCTGTTAAGTGTGTTTCTAGCTTGTTTTCACGCCATTAAGCTGGTAAACTTCGTAAAGACTGAACCGAGTTACTCGGCCGAGTAGGTACTCGGTACTCGGTAAAGTAAAACCGAATAATAATCGGTTACTCGGTAAATCAAGTACTCGGTCCATCACTAATTTTTTAAACCTTTCTTCGTGAGGTCCAAACTTAGGATGAACACCGTATAAATATACCTTTGCGTTCAATAAACAAATTAAAAAAACCCACTTCCAAAAACACAAAACTAAAAAAGCTAAAAATAACAAAATACCGATTTAATCCAAAAGACAAAAACACACGTTTTGTGCTACCACTGATCGGTGTGTTACTGTCACTGTCGGTAAGTTACAATCCCCTAATGTCAACTGCTCATCACCTTTTACAAAATATTGCTTTTCCCGACGCAGGGACGTTAATTGTTGAGGAGTTCTCCTAGTATATCACCATCAGTTCCACTTCACCATATACATTGTGACGGGCATAAATTGTTTGGAAACCATATTAAAGTTAACGATTCAGAACCCGTGAAATACCTATTATTGAGTATGATGACCATCCGTGGTCTTTATCATCAGTTCCACTTCTTCAAATTTTGCTTTCCGAAAGCAAATAAACGTTTTACTATAAAAAATACAATAATCGCTATAGGTGTACCTATAATTTTTGAAGAGTTCCCTCGAGTACTCCAAAATCTCATCATAAGATCTCGGCTTGGTGACAATGGAATCAATTTGGGAGTATCCCCTTTCAAACAAAAAAACAATTTTTGAAATCGCTCCAATCGGAACCCGTAAAATACGTATTAATTATTGTTGAGTAGTTCCGATGACCATCTGTGGTCTTCATCATCAGTTCCGCTTCCTCAAGTTTTGCTTTCCAAAAGCAAAAGAACGATTTACTATAAAAAATACCCAAATCGCTATAGGTGTGCCTATAATTTTTGAAGAGCTCCCTCGATTTCTCCAAGATCCCATCATCAGATCCCGACTTGGTGGAAATGGGACCTAATTGGGAGTATACCCTTTCAAACAAAAAAAGAATTTTTCAACATTTTTCAATGCTGATCCGCTGCTATTAGTCGTAGCTTATAGCCTTCCTCGATAAGACTGAAAGGGTTTTTAAAATCGGACTTACTAGATTAGAGCGTTCAAACAAACAAACAAACTCTTCAGCTTTATAATATTAGTAAGTATAGATGTTACATAGTAGGTACCTACCAATAACCAACAGGATTATCTCGTGAATGCACCGCCAAGTGGAACTCTGTACTATCTGAAGGTTGACTGGTAGAGAATGCCACTGTGGCACTAAGTCCGCCTTTTGTACCCTGATGTGCATACATTTTGAACAGATACATAATTTCTACATACCAAATTATATTCTCTGGAAATTCTCGCATTAGATGCGAAAGTTTATAAGAAAAAAAAAAACTCACATGTAAGAAGTAAGAACACGAAATATAATCTTACTGCTGATTCAGAAGTGATTTCGCAAAATATAACCTTCCCAACCAAAATAACACGGCTGATACCTATATAAAATATAAAATCTATATCAAACTCAAAGTTTTGAATAAGATGTTAGAATTTATGGAATTTATTAAGAAATTTCTGTATTCACAGTCACTACGATCCCTCAACTTTCACAGCCACTAAGAAACTGCGCCAGACATATAAAGTAATCTTGTTTATATAACATAAATGGGCTTCGCGTTTCAACCGAGGAACGTTTAAACAGAATTTTGATCAGCAGTTATGTTTTAAAAAGATTTAGGTAGATAATTTTACCATGTACCTACCATGCCAAAGAATAGAAACTGGACTAATCAGAAATGGTAGGTACCAATTATAATGCCTGGGACAGTGAATAATAGTAACTTGTAAAAAGAATCTGTCCATCTGTATCTTCGTAACCAAGTACGCGTACCTACACACAAAAATAAGTTTATCGGATTACAGATAATAATTCGCATTTGCCTTCATGACCCTCAGTTTACTTACGTCCGCGTCACTATCACTATTGTGTCGTGGAAATCAAGCAAACGTCCTAAACCCTATGTATACTGATATTAGAGAAAGTTTGTGAATTGTGAGTTTGTGACATTGTAGGGGGTAATTAATATATAGAATGTCTTTGGGGTAACTGAAAATCAAAATTCTATTTAGTCCGTCTTGTAGATTAATAAATAATAATAGACCCATATTTTTTGCTTTTTCAAATTATTGAAAAAATACTAAGGTTAAACGCATTAAGTTTAGGAGTGGGGGGCTCTTGACGTCATAACGTGCTATAAACTGTAAAGTTCAACTGTGAAGAGTTGCTGCCAAACGTTCCGGCGAAGTACCTATCGAAATGCATCTCATCAATGCATTTCGATGTAAATAACTTAAGAAAAAAAAAACAGAACCCTTTTTTTTGAAGTCGGTTAAAAATATGTATATCTGAATTGGCTGTATGGACTAAGTTTCCTTTTCCTTTCCCGAAAGGGGTAAACTCTCAGAAGAATAACTTAAGCTATTGTTCTGAGGGTAAACCTCAGGGGCTCAGAAGAATATGCTTTAGTTATTCTTCTGAGCTCAGGGGTAAACTATACAAAAAAAAGTTTGACGTAGTGGCATATTGGATAGGTATGTTCCGTTAACCTGTCGTGACGCCCCTCACTCCGTGCGGGTGGTACACGTTGAGTTCAGAGAGAAAGAGAAGACGTGAGGACGTGACTGTAACTCTTGAGAGGTAGTTGACACAATACCCTTAATTATAATGGTTTCGTATCTTAGCTCATCAGCAGACATCGGATTTGACGGAGCACGAATGAAACTTTGCTAGAGCTTGACCCCACTATCGATAAAAATTTACCTGCATAATACAAACGTTGATATATTTACGTTTTGTTACGTCGTAACCGTGTAGGTATAATGTCTCTTTGGAATAAGCATATATTTTTTTGCTAAATAACAAATGAACTTAGACATGAATTTCTTTCGATGACCATTCCCTTAAATTAATTTAGTTTCCAGTTGAAATGGGCATATTTGACTATAACGAGTACTATGGACATGGCGATTCATCATCATCGTCTTCATTTTAATAAATAATTTCATAATTTCATTCTAACCATTTTTTTATTTAAAATAATAAAAAAATTTGAAGTTTCAGCTTTGCTTAACGTATCGATAGTATTATTTATATAGATGCCCTTCAAACATTCGTGCACCGTGCAAATCCGATGTCTGCTCATTAGTCTAGCGTTGTTGTCTGTCTTCAGTATCCTCCTCTTATTCTACTACTACTTCTTTGCTTAAAGAAAGAATTTAAAGAGTTTCACAAAGTTGAATTAAAAGAATTAGAAGTCAACTCACCAGATCTCTCACTCACTCACTCTTAATTCAGCATCTCAGTTTTTTTTTCTTACAGTTATTTTTATAAAAACTCCCACCATCCTGACTTCTGCCAGCTTTAATTTCACAATCTATGAAAAGTTTTTAATAAGATATAATTGATGGCAGAAACCAGAAACGATAATATAATTTAATTTGTTTTTTTTTATAAAAAAAAATCAGACTACCGATTTTTTCGAGTTAATATAAGTCCAGACTACATTACGTTTTGGTATCAACGACGATGAAATCATATACCTAAATTGTTTGTGGGACGAAATGCATCTCACTAATGCATTTCGATGTAAATAACTTCAGAAGAAGAAAAATACCACTGAATTGGCTATATGGACTAAGTTTCCTTCTCCCTCCCCCGAAAGGGGTAAACCTCAGATTGTTCTGAGGGTAAACTTCACACAAAAAAAAAGGTCATTTGTGGTGTGTGGACTGTGGCGTGTCAGAGTTGTCAGAAGTTATTGACGTTAAGTCTACTGTCTAGTTCGTAGTGATTACCTACCTTCTCTCTGCGTCTGTGTAACTATTGGCGTGTGCTTTGCATAGAGTCCTCGTGTTATATTTTGCTTTCTGTTTATTTTGTCGAGGCAATAAACACAAGGAATTGAAATATTTGGAGGATTCTTTAATTAGCAGTTAAAGTTATATCTACGTAATGACATACTTAAGATATTATTTAAACGAAAATGGTGACAGGCAGTACACACTTTCGGTAAGTTTTATTTTTTTTGTTTACTCTGTTTTTTAACCATTAAAGTCTTAACTTGTGCTAGGGCCCACTCAGCGTAGTGCAAAAAACCCACAAGTAAACGTCTATAGAGTACCTACCTAGGTAATGAGGGTAATATTTTAAGTTTCGTTGTTATATCTGTATAAATGGATTTGTAGCTTAACAGACAGATCAATAGCTAAATTAATGATGATAATGGCATGAGCGGCACATCTATTATAAATAAACAAGAAACCACTCCGTAGATCGACACACGGAGATACAAATTATATACATATAATGTAGCATACCAGGGGTTCCCAGGGAACACAGAGTAGTGCCCAGGTGTAAGTTAAATGGGGCCCCTTCCAAACGTGTAAACTCTCACCTCCACTGCCCGTGCTCCCGACATAACCGAACCTCTGGAAACCACCTTTAATTAATTAAATAACCTAGCACACATTTACTATAGTCACCTTAGATTGATATGACACTGCTCTGAATCAAAGTCAAAGTCTTTGTTATAACTTTAAATAACCTGTGTTTATATCAAGTGACAACAAAGATGAGTCAGGCAGCGGAGTGGAGGGGGAGAACGAATGCACTAAAGCCACTACTGGTAGGCAGAAAAGGTTATTTTTTAACAAACTATCTTCATGCCAACATATTTCTAATATAACAATGACATTATTTCAGAAAAGTGATCCTCAAGGAAAACCGACATTATCTGCTCATCCTGGTATGTATAACGCTTTTCAAAAGTAGATTTTACGTCACAAAACGAACCATTTCTATGCGAGACATGCTAAAACCAGACCGAGCCGAAGGTGAGGGCTGATAGTAATGTCAAGGATAAAACAGTTTGGTGGACGAGTTATAAACTCTGCTTTTCACTTTAATTGCGAGGAAATAAAACAGTTGTATAACATAACATTTCTATGATTAAAATTCTAAGTAAAATTAGTACAGTTTTGAATACTGAAGGAAATTGTTGTTTCCGGCATATTAATGGTATTTATGTCTTAAAAACACATAAGAGCAGGCGCCCACGAGCAACTTTTGTCTTCGCAACTAATTTGTCTTTCACATCAAGTCTACGGGTTTAGTATGAAAGTGCGCACATGTAGCGACGCGACAGTCAGGAGACTTTTGACGCACTTTCATACTAACCCGTAGACTTGATGTGAAAGACAAATTAGTTGCGAAGACAAAAGTTGCTCGTGGGCGCCCGCCCTAATGCTACAAGTCTCGGATAAAAATATTTCGTTTTGTGCACTTGTTGTAAAATCTACTATTTTCTATCACAAAAAACCTTCCTCTCTATCTAATAAGTACTTTGCTTTTTTTAAAGAAAAATTGCACTAACAAAAATAGTTCACCTGTTACAAAGTTAAATAATACCTAATATTTAATCACTTGAACTAACCAGAAATTCTACATTTTATACTCATAGAGTAGGTAGGTATTGATGCATAACTTTATAGTCACGATAGAAAAAAAATTTTAAAAACCTGCTAAAAGTCTCGAAAAAATTGTTCGTTCTGTGTACTTGTTTTAAAATCTACTATTTTTTTATTAGATCAGTTTTGTAATAGCAGCGCGATATATCAATGTGGGGAGAGTGGAGACCCTTGTCAATTTATCAAAGTGGACGTGTAGAAGTGTTTGTGTGTTTTTTTTAATATAGTTATCAATGTTTGAGACCCATATCTTTCAAATTGCAGCCCGATTCTCTCCAGAAGACAAGTACTCCAAGCAAAGAATAATTATCAAGAAGAGATTTGGACTTCTGCTCACACAGCAACCTGAACCTATATTGTAGACAATAAAATTAGTCGACTAGAGGTTAAAGGTTATGTAATATTTTTTATCGAGTCCTATGATTGTAAATCATAGTTAATAAAAAAAAATATAAATGAAGCTCTATTTATCTTATGTAAAAAAACATAATATAGTGTAGTCCTTCAGTCCTTTACTTTATTTGGTGTACCTACCTACCTACTTAAAAATTGTTTTTAGAGTGCAATAAGACCACATGACTAAGTAAAAAATATTTATTTTTGGAATATTTAATTTACTAATACATATTTTGATAATGAACAAAGGTTTCACAAATAACATTAATCAACTTCAAAAAACAATAACGCACACTAAGTACGATCCGATTGGCGCAGTAGTTCACATCATCAAGAGGTTCTGGGTTCGATCCCCGGTGAGGGTGGACATTGTGTTATGAACAAGGAGTTCTACTTTCCAGTCTGGGCGTGTTTATATACATATCTAATTATCTATAGTATAATTATGTAATAAAAAAAAATGTAATCTGTAACATGTGGTAAAATTAGCTGCAAATATTTAAAGGGTTGAAAGCATACACCGTTATTAGTAATACCAATTTATGTACCTACCACATTCTTGCAAATAAATAAATAAATATTAACATGTTTTTTTCTAACAAAATAAATCAATCAAAAAGAAAACAACCTGTGAAGGCGCCGGTATCTTAAGGTCAATGACCCGATGGAGCTGGAACAGGATCCATCGCTCGATGTATGTGGCGTTACGTGTGTGTGTGAAACCTTGTGAATGTAATTGTAATGATTTGTCGCTGAATTTATTTTCCTCATATTCAGAAATAACTAGCGAACTTATAATATTATTTTTTCGCTTATCCTGTTTGTTAATACTTTCAACCCTGTAAATATATTTTGTAGTTAATTTTACCACATGTTTGACATGTTATATGTATAGGTACCATTACAGAGCAAATAAATTAACTAGAGAGGACAATTTGAAGGCGGGGCAGGCGCGCCACCGTTGCAAAGGAAGTTAGAGCAAATGCTCTAACTTGGTCAAAACTTCTTTTGTTGCCACCCCAAGTATATTTACTACAATATTCCTAAAACTAAATTTTGAAAACAGTGACTAAGTTAAAACATAACCTTAAAGCGTTTAAGACAATGGGCATGTTGACTAATTTTTATTTTTTAGTCCGTCTTGTAGATTATTAAAAAATATTGGACACGTATTTTTTATTTTTTTACGTAATCAAAAAATAACGGCGATATATTGAGTTAAAATTTCTCGTGACGTCACTATTCTGACAGTTTTTATGGCTGTTTTGCGGTTAGTGACGTCACGACCTCCTCATCCTAAACTTTAATGCGCTTTATCTCTGTATATTTTAATTTATTTAAAAAAGCAAAAAATACGTGTCTATTGTTTTTTTATTTTCTAACTGACGGACTAATTAGAATTTTGATTTTCAATAGTAGTCAACATCCCTATTAGTACGGACCGCCAAGAGGGGATTTGTGGATTAGCTAAAGCGCGTCAGATGAACATAAGGGGGGTACCTTGCACCATGTTGAGTACCTCCACCAAATATAGGCCCTCTACACTGGTGGGTGCGTCTAGAATAACCGATCAGATTAGTAAAAAAAAATCGATAACTCGAAATACTCGAGCGCGTCAGATTAAGATATGGTGGGTTAATTACATAGTGAGAAGTATGTATATGAATAATCTGACCATTTGAACGTGACGTAAGGGAGTTAGAGGATCACAAACTTGCAAAAAAAAAACGCAACTTCGACATTCTCGAGCGCAGTTGATGTTTTTACATTTGGAAGTAAATAACTCAAGGATAGCGGGAAAAATATAATCTGCCGATTTTCATAAGCCGAAGAAACAAAAATCGTCTTCGAATCGAACGAGCAGCTGCAGTGAAACATGTACCTATTCATATCTCTGTCTTTCTTTCTCTTTTACTTTTTCTCTATCTCTCACTCTCTCGCACCGTCCTCACACTACTTTCCGTCGCCATAACGTCATCACAGTATATCACGGCGCTAAACGTGTCAAATTATAACTTTTTTTGGTCGGTTAAAATACATATTAAAATAAGTTAAGGTAAGTATTACATCAAACTATAGGTTCACCTATAACCTTTCACTTTAATGTAATTATATATAATATATATTATATAATAAAGCTCGTCACAAAACAACGCGTTCATGTTAGGTATTATATGTAAAACGCTCTGGCTTGTTTGTGCTTTAAAGTTAGTTTTGTGAATAATATTTTGTGAGCTTTTACATATTTCATAGAAATATAAAGTGTGTTTTTTGTGAACAAGAAATAGCTCATAAAGTTATTAGACTTACGTCAGAAAGAAAAAAAAATCTTAAAAATAAATCATAATTTTTGTTTCTAGCAGTCAGATTAATAATACCCCTCAAAATTATTGTCAGATTTTAAGCCAACATAACTTGGAGTGCAAGCTGAACCTTCTGTAAAATAATCTGACACGCTCGAGTATTTCAAAATTGAGATTTTTTTTTGCATTTTCAAAAATTCGCTACTACCTTGCGTCACCTCCAAATTGGCAGATTTTCGAAGGGGAGCATTTTTAGGGCTCACTTAACATCCCCTTTGAATATCTGACGCGCTCGAGTAAATGTTTTTTTTTTTCATTTTCTCCACTTCCGGATGGCCACCCCCACCACGCAAATCGGCAGATGAATATATTTTCGATATCAGAGACACCTTGGAGTATCTAAACTACAATATCTGACGCGCTCGAGTATTTCCATTTTAATATTTTTTTTTACATTTTTGAAAGCCTGTAGAAGCTAAACCCACCGGTGAATGAAAAAATATCATATGACCTTATTTTGTTTATATCTCCTAATCTTCAAAACCCAATAGGTCCCAACGACGCTCGAGTCGCTCCCGAATTAGCATCGGTATCTCCCGTACTATATTGTGAGCCTGCAAATTTTCATACAAAAAGCCAAACCGTTTATCTCCCCTTAAACATAGACCAATTTTGATGATTTTTTTACATGTTATTGATGTATTGGATAACTAGGGCTGTACGTTTTGATTTTAAAGAAATATTGCTTATAACAAAAGTTATTACCATCTCAATATCCATATTTTTTACAAAAAATCTTCCTCGAGCGTTTTAATTTATTAAAGTTAAACTAAACCGATTTACTAAATTAGAAAAACAGCCCTAGATTTAGGTGTACTGAATCAAATGACACCAAAATTGTCTCATTTAGTGAAGGTTTAGGGGGGTAGAAACAGTTTGGCCCGAAACAATATTTCAGAAGGAAAAAGTAGGCACTCGCCTCTAGGTCCTGCAAGGTCTCTATCGCATGATACGGGTAGTGTATGATTGTAGTGTAGGTAGGTGTAGTAGTACTTACTACCCTATATTTTACCTATTGATTTTTTTTTAGTTAACTGCGTCGTGGTACGGGAGCCCAAGACGAGATTTATGGATTTACTAAAGCGCGTCAGATTAACATAAGGGGAGTATCTTGCACCTCCAACAAATAAAGACTACACAGAGCGGCGCGTCTAGAATAACCGGTCAGAATAATAAAAAAAACGATACCCAGAAATATTCGAGCGCATCAGATTAAGACATAGTAGGTTAATTACATGCTAAAAACTGTGTATGTGAATAATCTGCGATTTTAACATGACGTAAGGGAGTTTTAAAGGATCACAAACTTGCAAAAAACTGTCATCTCGATTTTCTCGAGCGCAGTTGATGTTTTTACATTTGGAAGTAAATAATTCAAGGATAGCGGGAAAAATATAATCTGCTGATATCCACGAGCCGAAGAAACAAAAATCATCTGTAAAGTTTAGAACGACCAGCGGCAGTGAAACATGTATTCCTCACTCTGCCTTTCTTTCCCTTTCACTTTTTCTCTATCACACTCTCGCACCGTCCTCACACTACTTTTCATCGCCATGACGTCGTCACAGCATATCACGGCACTAAACGTGTCAAATTGATAACCTTATTTGAAGTCGGTTAAAATGACTATTAAAATAAGTACCAGGCAAGTATTACATCGAGCTATAGGTAGTAGGTAACTAGTACACTTTTCATTTTGATGTAATTT
The DNA here is from genome assembly GCA_907165275.2 of Zygaena filipendulae. Taxonomy (NCBI): domain Eukaryota; kingdom Metazoa; phylum Arthropoda; class Insecta; order Lepidoptera; family Zygaenidae; genus Zygaena; species Zygaena filipendulae. The sequence continues at coordinate 4,949,019 of OU015663.1, forward strand.
TAACCGACTTCCAAAAATAAGTGGTAAAGGTAGTTAGGTAAAACTTTTTTCTATAAAAGTACGTATTGAACCGACACCCACTGATCAGTTCAAAGTTGGTGCCAAGCCCAAAAATTGCAAATTAGTGTCTGACAAATTGTAAAATGTAATAAGCCTTTCAGGTAGAGACTGCAGAGAGTGCACTAGTCCAGAGAAGGGATGTGACATAGAGAAGAGTTTTTTTTTCAAAATCGATTTTTCTCTTCTCAGTAATAATCGATTATGAAAAAATCTATTTAATGCGGAAGACAATCGATTTTCATGGAAAAAACATTTTTTTATTATTTATTTATTTATTCAGGAAACACAGCTAATGAAAATTTGCATACTTTTCTACATAATAATACTCAGAGATTAAAATTAACAGAATAAAATAAGAATAATAACAAAATTATACAAACTTAACCTTATTTTAAAAATACAAATATGCGCTACAGCAACCAGGTAGATACGAGCGGGCTTGGCATCAAATTCAAACCAATCAGCAGGTAGCGTAGCACAGTAGTTAAATTCATATTTCGTTATTTTTCGCTTTTCAGTGTAGTTTTTTGTTTTTTTATTTAAACTTTGTTGATTTCTCAATTTAAGTGGGCCGGTTTGTAATGTCAATTGCTCACCATTTTTTACGAAATGCTTTTCTCTTCTGAGAGACGTTAATTGTTGAGGAGTACTCTTGGTTCCCTATCATCATCTCCACTTCACCGTAACATATTATAACGTGTATAAATTACTTTGCAACCATATTAAAGTAATGTAATCGTAACCCATGAAATACTTATTATTGAGTACTTCTGACGTCCTTTTGATTATCTGAACCACCAGTTTCACTTCACCAAATGATGCTCCCCTAAAGCAAATCAACGATTTACTTAAAAAAATACATACTTAAATTGCAATGGATTCTGGTTCATTCAATTTATCCAAGATCCCGTCATCGGATCCTACCTTGATACAAAGAGACCACCTCCAGTATATCCGTTTAAGCAAAAAAGAATTTTCCGAATTGGCCAGTGAGTAATCGTTGAATATAATATATAAAAAAAAACACATACAGTTGAACGTGGAAATCTGCTCCTTTTTTGAAGTCAATTCAATATAACCAATATTACAACCAGGGATGTATCATGGTAAGAAAAAAACTATTAACTTAAAATAGTTTTTTGTTAATTTGAAAATCGATTATTATGAAAAAAAATCGATTAATATAAAAATCTATATTTTTTCACATCCCTAGAGCAGACATGTTCTCGTCTGTGGTGCACTGTGCAGACCAGCGGCAGCGGGCTGTGCAGCAAAAGAAACTGCAGTACTAGGTGTGAAAAAAAAACTTTAAATTTGAAAAGGTAGGTACCTACTAGCATTATTTGTGCTACTAGGTAAGACAGGAAAAAAACTTGCATGCATTTTTTTTCCCGTCTAAGCAAGAAAAAGAAAAAAATATTCATAAATTCATCAAGTAGAGCGAGCGTTTCAAAGTTTCTGCTTTTGACTTTATGGCCAAAACGCGGAATGACGTCACTAGTTAAAAATTACGCCTTATTAATCTGTGATAGAAATGCCACTGTTATATTGTCAGAGTCATGTGAAACTGACAGACATCTTTATCCAAAAGCAAAATTAAGGTTGAACTGTGTCGAGAGTTACTTCCAAAAGTTCAAGTAAAGAATCGTAATGCATCTTACCGATGAATTTTAAAGTAAAAAACTTCAGAAAAAGGAAATTATGTGTCGACTGTATGAACTTAGTTTCTTTTGCCTTCCCTGAAGGAGGTGCCTATGTTTCCTAAATAAATAAAAGTCGCTCTCTCTCTCACTCACCGACCCTAAATTGGAACCAATTTAGGGCCCAATTTAGGGTCGGTGAGTGAGAGAGAGAGCGTGTGATCACACTACATTAAAATATAACCTAGATTGGTCGATTTAGGGTACAATTTAGTGTAGTGTGATTACTCGCTCACTCTCTCTCTTGTGGTCTATTAGTGGCCACATACTCTCACTCACAGACACTAAATTGTATCCGATTTAAAGCCCTAAATTGGTGCTCTGAAATTGCAAAGTGTAATAAGTGCATAAGGCTCTATTTTTGAAATATAAATAATGTCTTATTATAAATTTCATGCAACTACCTTAATTTACCTACTCAGTAGTTTAGTGATTAGTGAATAGTCTAGCTAGTTTGTGCCACAAATTAGCTTTAGCTAGACTCAGCTCTGAGACTCAGCTAGTTAATTTGTGGCTAGACTTGTGCCTAGGATGCGTCAGAGAGTAATATTTTCTTTGCATCAGTCAATCCATGATCACCTAACTGACTAGGTTGTAAAACGTAGTGATTACCTTCTCTCTGCTAGGTTGTTGTGGTTTGTGTAGTGTGTACTTTGTGACTTCTTATTTCGTCTGAGACTTTGAGTATCTACTTAAAATCTTTACCAACTAGTGGCTAGTTTGCAAATACTACCATAAGTCTAGTTAATCTGAGAATACTACCGACTTGCCCTATTATTTAATAATGTCCCAAAACGAAGGCGATTTAAAAGTATATTGGACTAAGATAGTCTATGCGTTTCCAATCCTTCAAGGCAACGTTTACAGTGAATGTACTGATATCGAGTATGACGAAGTTCAGAAAATAATTACCGGTTTGGGTGTACAGACAAAAATACGCGATCTCGCCTTAGTACATATTGAGAAGTACCTTCGTCAAAATGTCGCGCCACCGTTCTGGGCGAAGTTTACCAGGGTTGATGAAGAAAAAAAAGGATTCCAGCTATTTAAAACAGCAGTAAATGATCTTTACGAAGCTGTATCAAGTTTCCTGCCCATGCTTAGAAGACTTGCAAATCTTAATATTACCTGTCATGATAACAAACCAATATTTGGAGATAAGGATGTTATTTTGGGTTTCAAGCAACTGGTGCGCGCCACTTTGCTATCCCAACTGCCATTACATTTTAGTGTAATTATTGAACAGTTTTACAAAGTTTCATTCAACATATTTGACAATGAATATGAAAATTGTGAAATGGCTGAGGAAAACAATTTATGTTCAGGTTGTAAGTTTGATTACTCTGAATGCAACTGCAATTATATAGTGAAAGTTTTTTATGATACAAACAGAAAACTCATAGATTTGCAGCTGTTGGAAAGGTTGACAGGACAAGTGTTAACAAATTTTATTCAGGTTAGAATAGAATCTCATATTAAGGAAACATGCACTGGGACATTTACCATTTCACACATCAGTTCCCTGGAATTGTGGCTTGATACAACAGTTATGTCATGGTTGACAAGAATATACTGTGGTGGGTCTGATATACCACCTCCAGATGATAAGAACATTCTTAATGCCATATCCAAATTCAAACAGAAATTGATTTACTATTTGTACCATATTTACACTAAGCTTAGAATAGACCAACTTTTTAATATTATTTTACAATATCCTGATTCTCAACCAGCAATTGATGATATAAAATTATGTTTAGATAAGACAGATTTAAGGTCAACACTATGTAAAACATTGCAAACTGCTTTGGAAACGAGACTTTTACATCCAGGTGTTAATACAAATGAATTACTTACAGCTTATGTTTCAACTATCAGAGCTTTAAGGCATTTGGATCCTTCTGGTGTTATATTGGAGGCAGTGACAAAACCAGTTCGCAACTACTTGAGAAACAGAGATGATACAGTTCGATGTGTGGTAAGCAGTCTCACTGAAGATGATGCAGGCAATGAACTAGCTGAAGAATTGGTTAAATTTGCTACAGAAGGCAACAGTGAAAATGAAAAGGAAGAATTATGGGACGAGTGGAATCCTGATCCTGTTGAGGCAGATCCTAAAGTCAATTCCAGTGATAGAAAAGCAAGTGACATTATATCAATGCTTGTCAATGTATATGGTAGTAAAGAATTGTTTGTTAGTGAGTACAGAACATTGTTAGCTGATAGACTATTAGCCCAGAGTATAATAAATATTGAAAAAGAGGTAAAATATTTAGAACTGTTAAAATTGAGATTTGGGGAGTCACAACTGCATTTCTGTGAAGTAATGCTAAAAGATATATCAGATTCCAACAGGATTAATATTGGCATACATCAAGAAAAAAATCTGGAAGGAATAGAAACTAAGTTTATATCTAATGCTATGATTCTTTCAGCACAGTTTTGGCCGCCATTCAAAGATGAAAGTTTAGAATTGCCAGAAGAAATAAAACAACAGTTAGGAATGTACACAAAAGCCTTTGAAGCTTTGAAAGGAAATAGAACGTTATGTTGGAAACCACATCTTGGTAATGTTAATATAGAAATAGAGATAGGAGAGAGGAAACTAGACTTGACAGTCTCTCCATTTCATGCCACACTGATTTTACACTTTCAAAACAAGCCAGAATGGTCTCTGGAAGAACTTCATCTGGTAATGAAAGTACCTTTGTCAATTTTGAGGAGAAAAATTACATACTGGCAATCACTGGGTCTTATTGGTGAGAGAAGCACAGATTATTATGTTTTAATAGATGGATCTGAAATGAATAGATCACATGTTTCAACAAATCAGGTTCAAGAGATGATTTGTGAGGATGATGAGGCTGAAAGTGTCATGGCTTCGGCACATGACCAGAGAGAGGGTGAACTGCAAGTCTTTTGGTCTTACATATTTGGTATGTTGACAAATCTAGATTGCTTGCCACTGGAGAGGATCCATCAAATGTTAAAGATGTTTGCATCACAGGCACCAGGAACAGAGTGTAGTCTACAAGAGCTCAGACAGTTCTTAGACACAAAAGTACGCACCCACCAACTCATCCTACAGGGTGGTATGTACAAATTACCTAAGGTGTAATATAATTTTAATGTTATATTTGTTTTGTGACTGAGAGATGATAATATTATAAGTAATAAAAAATCTGAAAAGTTAAACAAAACTTTATTTAAAGTAATTAAATTTTTAAATTTGGTTATATTACATCATTAAATTGTCTGTGGTCTGTGGGTTAATATTCTGATTAATGTGTAACATCAAGTAGGACTGAACAAAAATAAATATGATTAAATTAAACCAAATTCAATAGAAACACACCCACATATTGATTACAATAGATTTTTATCTTTTTAAGAAGTTAATACTCCAGTTTGTAAACAAAGATATCTCGTCAGTCTTAACATCTATTAACAAAAATAACACATTTTAATAAGCATTTACTTAATAATATGCATAAATTAAGATAAATTAGTGAGATACAAAAAATTACATATAAATTCATAAAATAATATTAATAATAATAATGTGTGTGAATGGAATGTGTTAAATATTTAACTCTCTTAAAATCAGTGTTAGGGTACACATTCTTTTAGTGTAAAGTGTAAAACATGTACAACAATAATAATCATAAATGCAAGCTTTTTGCTGAAGCGCTGATATTTGTATATCTCCTTTTTACTTTATAATATTTAATATTAAACATAAAACACAATAAGGTCCAAATAAATGTTAACACCGTGGAATGTAACTTTTTTAAGTTCCAATAAAGTTTTAATTGAAAAAGAATTTAAAGCACCAATTTACACAAGGATAATACTGTTATTTTTTGACTACACATCCTTAGTTATAATCCAATAAGAAAAAGTTATATTAAAATGGGATGGGATATAATTTTAGTATTAAGTGTTGTTGCAATTAATGAAAAGCGCCGAATAGATTGATCATTCTTGCTTTGATTATTAAAATAGTCAAAAATCAACTTCAAGAGAATTTTATCTCGACTCGGGATTAGTTTGATGATTATTCAAATAATAGAAAATAATAGATTTTACTCCATATCTACTCAGCTTAAAGTTGAGCGTGCTATTTGCAACTTTATTTAAATTAAAAGGATTAGTAACAAACACATTTAAAAGCGCTCCAGTAAAATCTATTATTTTGTATTATTCGAAATTAAACTACGAAAAATAAAAATATTTATGGACATAAAGTTTTATCTTGCTTTTTGTTAGAACTGGCGCGCGGCGTCCGCACCACTGCTTTGTTTTTTAACGACTTCAAAGAGGAGAAGGTTATGCATTCGATTGTATGTATGTTTTATAATACATATATTAGCAAATAGGTATCTACTAAACTTTCTGCTTGACGATAAAGTGATCTAATGCCCCCTTAATGTCAGGTTTACACGGGTGACTAAAGCCGTGCAGCCAAAATCGACCGTCTAAATAGCATATTTTTGTCTATAGGCGGTTTTGGTGAGGCGATTTTTGAAGCGACTAGCCGCACGGCGAAAATCGACCCGTGTAAGCCCCTCTTTAATGTCGACATACGACAAACAAAACGTACTAAGCAAAGAGAGAGAAAAGACCAACGTACAAGCGACAGAATCTATATTAATATTATACATAACTATGTAATTTAAATTCATCCATCGTGGGCGACGGTTGTACGTTCGTCATTTCTCTCTCTCTTTGCTTTGTACGTTTTGTTTTCGACGACTAATGTATAAGCTGCCTTTGGGCGACGAGTTTATTATGATTATTAAAGGGGATAGACCGACAGAGAACATACATATAATATTAGTATAGTAAAAGATACCACTGACAGGCACTTTAATTCCCTAAAATATTCGAATTAAAAAAAAAATACGGAAATAATACCCATTAATCGTCTGCGTGAGAAATTTCCTGCGAGTTTTAGATATATTCTGGTTGGAAGATATGCGTTTTGCGGGGTACACGGGTGACTAAAGCCGCACGATTTTTGCCGCACGGCCAAAATCGACTGTCTAAAGCATGTCTAAAGGTATAACCGCACTAGGCGGAACTGCACTTTTTACCGTGCTGCAGCGGAGCGACGCGACGCGACACGGCCAAATATTCTTTGTGTGAAATTGTATGAGGTGTATAACGCACTACGCGGCAGCGGAACTGCGCGACGCGGCACGGCGCGACAAAGTTGACCAACTAGGCAACTATGCTGTCGCGACGTGCAGTTCCGCTGACGCGTAGTGCGGTATAGTAAGCAGCGCGACAGCGACGCTTCACCTCATATTTCATACAAATCGGAATATATCGGACCTTGTCGGACGTGCAATTTGTTTTGTAAAATAGATGAAGAAAAGTTAATTTTATTATTTAGTAACTATTTAGAGCTGTACAATTTACAAAATTAGAAACTGTATGAATACTACGAGAAAAAATAACATTTTCACTTCTCATGCTCTGAAAGTGCTTGTTTGTGCAGAATATAGGCTGCACAAAATCGAATTTTGTGCACAAGTGCATTAACGTATCTACTCAAATTCATAATTTCTTATTGTGTTTGGCTGTATGGTGGCTCATAGATCGAATTTATTATTTTATAATATTTACTTTAATTTATTTGCCTTATGTGTTTTTCAAGACATAAATACCGTTAATATGCCGGGAAAAATAATTTCCTTCAGTAGGTATTCAAAATTTTACTTTGAATTTTAATTAAAGAAATATTTGTTATACTACTGTTTAATTTCCTCGCAATCGAAGTGAAAAACAGAGTCCACAAAACCATTTTATCCTCGACATTACTATCAGCCGTTCGTTTTGTGCACTTGTAAAATCTAGACTACTATACTATACTATTGGCTAGAGATTGCAAAGGAAATTGGTCTTCTTTTTTCAGGATTACTTAAGCCTTTATTCTTCCTTGCAAAGAATTTCTAAATTCCTAAATTTCATCCATGGCGCTACGTGGTTGCCGACCGATTACGGACAAAACTGTCGCGCCGCTGCAGTTTCAGTGCGATATAGCGAACTTCATCTAGAAGTGTCGCGTCGCACCACTGCAGTGCAGTTCCGCCTAGTGCAGTCATACCTTAAAAGTCGCCATACACAGAACCCGGAGGCAACGAAATACAACGCTCACACGCCACGCTTCCGCCTCCCCTCCGCCCCGGTTCGCCTCCGCCTCGGCTCGCGCACGCCGTCTGCTTGTGTAGCCGAGTCGAGCTGACATGGCTCCGCACCGCCTAGCCACCGCTCCGGGTCGTGTGTGTAGTGCTTCATACAACTTAAACGATACAAAATGCACGCCTTCGCCTTCGCTACGCCTCTGTGTGGAGCGACTTTAAAGAATCGTCACCTACAATTTGTCAGTGACCATGGAAGATAAAACTAAGTAAAAGTTAAACCTTTTCTTTTGAAATGCCATACATCAGAAGATATTTTTTAAGAGTGAGGGCCTAATAAGACCTGATGGAGTTCCTTAAGTTGGTGATGATAACATTAAAAACAAACATCTAGACTTCGAGATGATTGAATCTCATAAATACTTATTAATAATACAATATAAACCTACAATAGTTAAAGCTCTACAACTAGTTTATATAATATGTACAAGAAATATGTGCAGTTTATAATATGTATTATAACCAAGGATTTTTTGATAAGTATGTAATTTTAAACGACGAACAAAAGCAAGGTATATATTATTATACTTAGTGTAGAAGACTGTTCTATGAGGCTTAGCATTGAAGCAAGCAAGTACTGCATGCGCAAACATACATAAATACAACGATAAATAGAAATGCAAGTTTCTATCGAATGCTACATCTCCTTGATAATGTAGCTCGTTTAACCTTACATCCTGTATATCAATTGGATTATTACTATCATTCAAACATTTGTTTGATATAATATGTATAGTATGCTGGTATGCAAATAATTTGATAGGTACTCATAGAAGTTATTATGTTTGGCAAATATTAATAGCATAAAAATAACACATACCACAGATAAGAAATACTAGCTTGAATAACTAACGCATAAGTAATTAATAATTTAAGTAGTTTAAAGGCTGCACTCAGAGTCGACTTTAATGATTACTTAGTTAAGTATAGATTTTTAAAACATAACTGCCGTAATCAGAGACGTTCAGTAAATTAATGTTAATTGGCATTTAATGAGATGTCACTTAATTAGTTAAATGCCAATTAACATTAATTTATTAAACTTGTCGGATTGCGGCAGTTTTGTTTTAAAAATCTATACTTAACTAAGTAATCATTAAAGTCGACTCTGAGTGCGGAGGTAAGTACATTTTTTTTTTCTTTTTTAATATAAAACTGATAGGTACCTTAAATCTCATAATGGACGAATTAAATAATGACTGTTATCGCGGTTAAGTGTACTTCGATTCAAAGTTCAAGATAATAAAATAAAGACTTTATACAATAAATTAAATAAGAATTTCATAATTTCTAAAGACTTCATTTCGAAATGAAGTTTCATTATACTGCATAGAACTTAGGAATAGAATTAGCGGTAAGACAGAACATTTCTTATAAGAAACTGTATATTCTGTTATAGTTTTGACTGTTATGTTTCTCTTACGAAATAACTAAACAATTATTGCAATCACAAATCAATACATTCAGAGAAATGAAATATGTAGTTAAGGATACGGTTACAATTTTTTTTTAGCTGTAAACTTGCATGTCACTTCATAAAAATAAGGATAAGTATCTATTTATTCGAGAAAGTTGTATGGTGTTGTTCATTATATTATGTAGAATGTCATAAAAAAAAAAAACAAAATAAGCTGAATTTTCATACTTAATATCTATGTTTATTTGTTAAAAATTTAAAAGCAACCTATACTAATATTTATGTAGGCCAATTTCGCAGATGAAATCCAGAAACATACTAGTTTAAGTACAAATTTGTTATAGAGAGATAAGTCTCAATACTCTCAATAACGTTTTTATTATAATATACTAGCTGTTCGCAGTTGATTTAACCCGCATAAATTGGGAAGTTCCCGCGGGAACTCTGTGAAGTCCTTTCTTAGTTGACTTCTACTCTTCATAAACTGCCTACCTGCCAAATTTCAGTTTCATATTTTTGGAGATTTCCTTTTTTGACCTTTCGCTTTTATATATTCAAATAATATTATATAGACTATTATTTTATAGAAGACAGTGCTTGGCTAACGTTACACGAACAGATTATAAATAAATACCTAATATATTTATGGATATTACAAATAAAATTAATTTGGCTTTTTGTCATCTTTAATGGTATGTTGACTAATTTTTGTTTAGTCCGTCTTGTAGATTAATAAAAAATATTGGACACGTATTTTTTCTTTTTTTACGTAATCAAAAAGTAACGGCGATACATTGAGTTGAAATTTCGCGTGACTTAACTATTCGGATAGTTTGTATGGCGGTTTCAGCGGTTAGTGACGCCACGACCCTCTCACCCTAAACTTTAATGCGCTTTTATCTTTGTATATTTTAATTTATTTGAAAAAGCAAAAAATACGTGTCTATAGGGTACTTGAATGAAATTTATAATAAGAAATTGTCTCAAAATTTCTAAAATAGAGCCTTAGAAAAGCATTATCGTGAAAGATTTACTAAAAAATTATCAATAGTTTGCAAAATATTCAACTTTTAATTTTGTGAAACGTAACGTGCAACGAAACACCAATAACAGCCACGCTTAACATATTACGTTACTTTTTTTTAAGGAAACATTTACCTCTTTCAGGGAAGGCAAAAGAATACAACACATCAGTCAACACATATTTTATTTTTTCTGATGCATTTCGATTCTTTTCTGGAACTTTTGGAAATAACTCGACACAGTTCAACCTTAATTTCGCTTTTGGATATTGAAGTTATCTGTCTGTCACTGTCAAGTCAAGATGTCAGTGACATCTCTATCACAGATTATTAAGGTGTAATTTTTAAGTAGTGACGTCATTCCGCGTTTCGGCGGTAAAGTCAAAAGTAGGAACTTTGAAACGGATGCATATATTTTTTTCTTTTGTTTAAGTAGGCCAGATATCTTTAAAATAGACTGGAACAAAAAAATCATGCAAGTACCCTATTGTGTTTTTATTTTCTAACTGACGGACTAATTAGAATTTTGATTTTCAAAAGTAGTCAACATCTCCATTGCGTCCGCTTATTTTCCTGTAGTAAGGTTTTTAAACGATTTTTTATAGCAAACCGCATCAAAACATTATTGTTTAAATTTTGTTCTCGAAGGTGAATTACAGAATACCTTCAAAAATTCCGAAATCCACATGGGTCAAACCGCAGGGTAAAACTAGTATGGGTACATAAATCATCTCATCCACATTTCGTGATTTATATTTTCGAAGAGCAGCGCTAGTGTCTTTTCTAGAGATATTACACGTAGAGCGATAGTTTCGTTCAAAATTTCGATCGAAATTGAAAAACAAAAATGTGGGTGAAACGGCGCGAAATTATGTTTGCGCCGAGAAACATAGTCACGTAATCTCTAGTTACTCAACTACACTCTCAGTTCCAAGACTGCTTGCGCTGAATGCCATTCTATATATGTTAAAATCTCAAAAATAAAATCCTACGAAGCTGGGAGCCAAATCACAATACCATATTACAAGGCCAATCGTGTACTCATCCTATGTAACAGAAGCGACAGTGAGCCCATCGTCGGTGTTCGGAAACAATTCTGATGGTTTAATCGTCCAGCGCTGAACCCCTAGCGCTCATTAAAAGGGCAAGGTTCACCGATTCCGTCTAGGCGCGGGCGCGGGCGCGGGCGCGGGCGGCGGGGCGGGGTGCGCGGCGTGGGGCGGCTGCGGCGCCGGCGGGGCGGGCGGCGGGGCGACCGGCGCGGGGGGCCGCTTGAAGGGCCCGAGCCGCTTGGCGGGCCGCGGGGACACGGAGGGCGGCTCTCCCAGGCCCCCGCTGCCACCGCCCGCGCCGTGGTCCAGCAGCGCCGCCGCCAACCGCCCGCTGCCTTGCTCTAGTGCGGAAAGTTCATAATTTATTTTAATGAGCGAGCGTAGCGAGTGAAGCTCTTTTTGCGATCGAAAAGTGGAATAGTCCTTCGCAAACTCCTCCTACACTCCTTGAATGCTGATCAAGAGTGGCCATAGCAATGACAAGGTGAAATTTTTTTTTATATCATGTACCATTGAAAAAAAAAAAAACTAAAAACTGTTCTATTACCGAATAATTGTAAACATTAAAAAAAAAGTAAACAAAAATAAGCGCTAAAAGCTTACACTCTTTTGAATAATAGAATTTCGAATTGTTTGAGTATGGGGAACGACTTTTCGGTTAACGCTTCGCTTCGATTATGGCATGGTTAGGTCCGGAGGCCCCAACACATTCCGACATAGTTGATTTCGGATAATATACACTACTACATTTGGATAGGTTTTTAAATAATAATAGCAATCAAGTTTTCACATACATTCGCGTGCGTGCGAGTGTGCGTGTGCGCGTGTGCGCGCGTGTGTAGGCTCACCGGCGGCGTGCGGCGCGGCGGCAGCGGGCGGCAGCGGGTCGCGCACCCGCTCCACGAACTGCTCGAAGGTGGCGGGCAGCGTGTGGTGCGCCACGAGCGCGTCCAGCGAGCGCGCGCGCTCGGCGTGCGCGTGCAGGTACAGCGGCATGGTGGCGCGCACCGCGCGGCCCGCCGCCACGCACGCGCCGCGCGCCAGCGCCGCCGCGCACTCCACGCGCACGCTGCACTCCTCCCACAGCGGGCCGAACACGCCCACCTGACGACCACGCACGAATACAATATGAGTCGGTTTCGGAACCGAATACAATAATCTTGTAATTCATATTATACACGATTAAAATAGGTATACACATTACACATGAAGTAAGATTAAAAAAAAACGTGTACAAGTGTTTTGATTAACAATACATAGTTAAGACTTTGTATTTGATTACTATAAGTAGCATAGTGATTCCCTGTGCTATTTTATATCAATTTGTAAAGTTGGATTGTAAATTTGATCATGTAATAAATTAATAATTTAAAAGTTCCTACCACTAGACACTAAGAACGTTCGACATGTCCGTCCATATAATATCATATCTTTTTCTATGGTTATCTCATGACCTCAACGAACTTGTTGTTGTCGAACGAGTTGGGCGTTGCAAAATATATAATTTTCGTTTCTCCGCCGCTAAGCGTTAACACGTGTTTAAATAACAACAATCCTAATAATGCATACATGTGTGCGGGTGAGTGTGAGTGTGTGTGTGTGTGCGTGTATGCTTGTACTCACATCGGGCTTCCTGGAGACGGTGCAGCGCAGCAGGCCGCCGGGCAGCGGGTACAGCGCGATGAGCACGTCGCAGAACTGCGTCGGCAGCGTGTCGCGCTTGTACGGCCGCCAGTGTTCGCTCCACACGATGTGCACCTCGTCGTTGCCCAAGTGCCGGGTCTAAATATTACATTACTTATATTTTACTAGCTGTTCCCCGCGGTTTCACCCGCGTTAATTTCATAGATCCCGCGGGAATTCCGGGATAAAAGTAGCTTAAGTTACTCCTTATAACATCAGCTATCTGCCAGTGAAAGTCCCGTTAAAATCGGTCTAGCCGATTCAGAGATTACTCGGAACAAACAGACAGACAGACCGACAGACAGAGAAAAATTAAAAAATTGATTTTCTGATGTTAGTACCGTATATATACTTTCGTATGCATTTAGTGAAAAGCTGTTAAATTGAAATTACAAAAAGATACTTCAATTTTATTTAAGTCTTGATTTATCACACACACCTTAGGATGCTACGGGAGTGTACTGTCAGCTATAACGGAACGAATTTCTTCTCGGTATGAGCACTGGGCCAGTGCTATCAATAGGAACGTAAGTTGCGCTAGTGTAGCGTGTAGCGTGTAGTGTAGTTGTACCTTGTTGAGTATGGCGTCGGGCGTGTCGGCGGGCATGCGCGTGGCCACGTGGAACAGCGCCTCGAGCGTGAGCGTCGCGAGGTAGGGCGCGCTGGGCCCGCCGCCGCCGCCCGCGCCGCCGCGCAGCCCGCCCGAGAACCCCACGTGGCTCTCCAGGTCCACCTGCACGATGCGCACAAACACTACTTATAAATTACTACTATTTACAAACAGATAGTTCAATTTTATTTATATGTATAGATATAGAAATAAATAGATAAACGGATATAGATGTATAAATAAGTGTGCTGTATGTGTGACTGTCGCATGGTCATAATAATATGTAACGTTCCACGAGAACTACTGCCGACAAACTGCTATACAGTTTGGCAGACTCTTGTAACATGCCATGTACTTATATTTTTGGTAAATAAATAAAAAAAAAATACGAAACTAGCGGTCCCCCGCGGTTTCACCCGCGGTAATTTTGGAGTTTCTGGGGAAATTTCGGGATAAAAATGCTATGGCACTCAGCATAGCTAAGATGCGTGCCACGATATGTTTATCGAACGAAAGATTCTTCGAAAATTGTCGATACGACAAATATTTGTGGGTGTCCAAGCAAAAAAGTGCAATAGTAAGACTAGATTCGGTTAAACATTTTTTGCTGCCATGTTACCAGTAGTAGACAAAACAATTAATATGTCGTCGAGAATCGATAAAATGGCACGATAACATTTTATAATGTTGCGCATCTTGGCTCCGCAGGACTACCGTAGCTTCCTACAAGTGAAAGAATTTTTAAAATCGCTTCCAGAGATTACCCCCTGCAACGTCACAAACTCACAATTGACAAAACTTTAGCTCTTTATAATATTAGTACAGACACACTTATTTACCTGCATCTGCCCTCTTAGCCAGGTTGACAATCTATAATCGTTTTGCTATAGAAAACTAAGGAACGTGGCCACTAAAATATGAACTTTAGATTGGATGATTTTGACGATGGCTAATGGGCCTGACGTTCAATCTACCGTTCAGACGGGTACTACCATTATTATGCATTACCAGCTGTTGTCTACGGCTTCCCCAGCGTGAAAGTCAGAATTCCCTCAGCTACGCCGGGATATAAAGCAGCCTTAATGTTACTCATGCGGTATCATCTACGAGTCTCCCTTAATCATTAGGTTATCTAAAACCCCGAAATACAGGTTTTTTTTTTAATTAAAGCTCCATGACCAATTTTCATGACTCAAATTTTTAAACTAAGCAATATTTCTTACAAACTTTCACCCCATACAGGTACAGTTGTTACCTAGTTTAAAGGAGGGCTTGTGTAATCCTACTAATATTATAAATGTGAAAGTGTGGATGTTTGGATGTTTGTTACTCAATCACGCAAAAACGGCTAAACGGATTTGGATTAAATTTGGCATGCACGTTGTCAGGGGTACAAAGAAGAACATAGGGTACTTTTTATCCCGGATTTCCCGCAGGAACTCCGAAAGTACCGCTGGTGAAACCGCGGGACACAGCTAGTAGCTACATAATTTAGTCGGGGCATCAAATAAATAAGATTATGAGAACATACCTCCCAAGCCAAAGCCGCTAAGAACGCTTCGTAGGCGGGGCTGCCGCAGCGATTCGACAGTATCTCGTTGCGCGACTCTTGACCTTTGCCGACATAGATCACGGCCACTTTATGCGTCTCACGGCACCTGTGAACGAGTGTAAGTAAGCAATAGAAATACACACTTATCGATAACGACACGTAAATTGACACAATATGCTAAATTAACGAGCGCGATCTCAATCGCTAACGTGCTAAAGTTCCAGTGTTTTTTAACCGAAATGAGGGAGTGGCCATACTGACCTTCGTTGTATGAGACTTAGGTATATGTAAAGGTTGTCGTGTCGTATACAATAAATATTATTATTAAGCCATAACTAATCCGTATTTAAGTAAACGCCATCAATTACAAAATAGTGTTACTAAATAGCGAAGGCAATCCATACAAAAGATCTGAAAGTAACTCCGTCTGTCTGTTGCCTTTTAAACTGATAATGATGAAATTTTGCATAGGTTTGTTACAAACATTTCGTAAAACTCGGTCCGGCGATTCGCAGAAGTTCGATAACAAACACTGTGACACGAGATTTTGATTTATTAGAAGATTAAGGTGCTCTTGTAATCAAGGTAATACAGGTAGAAGGTTAGAGGCGATATCAGTAACAAAAAAGAATTCGTTGTGGCAATCCTGGCCTCCATACACGACGCTGCTTAAACGTTGTACTATAAGTAAGTAGTAATTAAGTAATTAACGAGATCAAAGGCGTATCGATTCATCTTCAAATAAATACAGCCCCCTTATAGCTAATCCGATAATCCTACTAATATTATAAATGTGAAAGTGTGGATGTTTGTTACTCAATCACGCAAAAACGTACGTTGTCAAGGGTACAGAGAAGAACAACTAACTACAACAAGAACAATCAACTATTCTGAATAATTTTGTTATTAGGTATTATAATATTGCAGTCTTGACATTTAAATTTGATTATTGGCTTTTTATATTAATTTTTGACCGACTTCCAAAAAGGAGGAGGTTCTGTATTCGGCTATATGTATGTTATTAATTGTTTAAAATAGTTTTGTAATTTTATAATTTTGTAATTTTATGTTAAACATTGTACGCCGTTGTTTTTTTTTATTGTACATTGTTGACATTTGTACGCCGGCAACGGCAGAATATGCTGAATCAATCTTAGAGTAACACCAACTATGTACCTACCATATTCTTGCAAATAAATAAATAACATAGGGTACTTTTTATTCCGGAATTCCGGAGGGAACTCCGAAATTACCGCGGGTGAAACCTCGGGGCACAGCTAGTCTATAATAATTGTTATGGCTATAGAATATTAAACCTCATGTTACGTGGTCACAAATAAATGGACTTTTAATATGGACAGTTTTAAGATTATTGATTGTCAACGTGGCTAAGGGGGTAGCGACAGCGCGTTCCGTGGCTCACCTCTGCGCGTCGAGGTTGCGAAGCTCGCGCAGCAAGCGGTCGGTGCGGCGCAGCAGCTGCGCGTGCGAGCGTCGCGCCGGCGCCAGGGTGCCCAGCTGCGCGAGCAGGCGCCGCCCGAGCTCGAAGGGCGCCGCGCAGGGCGGGTCGGCGGCGGGGTCGGCGGCGGGGCGGGCGGGGGCGGGGGCGGCCGGCTCGGGGTCGGCGAGCGCGCGCGCCCCCGCCAGGTAGTGCCGCTCGGCGTTGCGCTGCGCCACCAGCGCCGCCACCAGCTCGTCCTCGGCGCCCGCCGGCAGCGGCGACGGGCCCGCCTCGTCCAGCCGCCGCCCGCCGCACACCACTTCGGGCGACGTGTGGCCGATGTACGCCAGCACCTGACGACCACAACACCGTTCAGAACACCTTCTATCACCAGTTTACAAATTACAAAGTATAAGTGCATGGCAAACATTATTGTTAGGGTATTTCCTATAAGAGGCTAAAACAACATGCAGCTTAATATTAATAATAAAACAACAACACAACAAACACATAAAAAATAATAATTTTTATGAACGGAAATTGAACGTAGAGTTAAAAAAAAAACTACAACTTGAAGTTCTTAATGGTAAAAGGCTTCAGCATACCTTAACTTAGTAGTTAAGGTGGCGCGCCACCATATTATGCAGCCTCTCAGCCGATAGAGGCCGTGGGCGGCGCAATAAAAGTGTTTTCTCAATTTACAGAGAATCGCAAGCTAAAAGATAGATTTTGATGATAAATGCGACAGGATGAGTGTTTAATACATCTTTCATTTAAAATTTTTATATGGTCTTACGCGCATTATTATCCTTTAACTACAAGAAAATTAGGAATAACCGCCCGAAACGTAGTCACACACACTTGCAAATCGATTAGTACAAGCGGAATCTGATTCTGAATTTGACTTATTATGTATGAGTCTCGTTGGCGCTGTGGTGTAATACGTCTCTTTTTGTAAATAATGAATCGTGAAAATCTCGTGTTCAAACCTAAGATTGCGATTCCAATTTTTGTAACTAATTTTCTCAAATTTGTTTATATATACTTATTTATAGAACTACAAACGATTTATTTTTCGTTCTGTTTTGGAATTTATTTTAATTCCAAAAAAGAAAATTTAAAGGATATAGAATTAGAATCTAAGAAAATATAAAGATGGATAAAGCTAAATAAAAATATTGGACTTATTTTTAATACAACCTTTCCCTGCAGGTTACACACGTACCTACTTGCGTAAATATTGGGACTGAAAATAATTTTGGGTATAAAAAAAACTCTAGGTCCTAATCTAAATTTCAAGATTTCGGGATTTCCTTGGTGATAAAAAAATTGAAATCTTATAATATCTCCGACACTATGACCACAATACCATCATCTATGTATTTCAGCAGTCTATGTAATTTACGTCATCAACTAGGATGTTTGTAATTTTAGAAAAAAAATCAATCATAGAATATCCAATACTAAATAGAATCGCAGTTCAACTCAAAACTACAGGTTTTGAGTTGAACTGATTCGTGATAACTTTACAAAAAAAGTACATAATTCCACAAAGACACTGACATTACAATCCCTACTAAATACTAATAATATTATAAATGCGAAAGTAACTCTGTCTGTCTGTTTGTTACGCTTTCACGGCTCAGCCGATCATCACGAAATTTTGCATACACGTTGTCAGGGGTACAGAAAAGGACATAGGGTACTTACTTTATATGCCGGAATTCCCGCGGGAACTCCAAAATTAACACCGGTGAAATCTAATGAGATTTTGCATATACGTTGTCAGGGGTACAGAGAAGGTACCCTATATACATAGGGTACTTTATATTCCGGAATTCCCGCGGGAACTCCAAAATTAACAACGGTGAAATCCAATGAGATTTCGCATATACGTTGTCAAGGGTACAGAGAAGGTACCCTATATGCATAGGGTACTTTGTATCCCGGAATTCCCGCGGGAACTCCAATATTAACAACGGTGAAATCCAATGAGATTTCGCATATACGTTGTCAAGGGTACAGAGAAGGTACCCTATATGCATAGGGTACTTTGTATCCCGGAATTCCTGCGGGATCTCCGAAATTGCCGCGGGTAAAACAGCGGGGAACAGCTAGTACTCTTATAAACCGAGATTTGAACCGTAATTCTATAAAAGGATTAGAGCCAGACGTTAGTACGCATAGTGGTTATATACTCTTTGGTCTAGCCACTCAACCTATATACCGCTTGGTGTTATTACACGAAAAAAAAACATAAACACATTCTGCCGTTGTTCCATTTCAAAATTTAAATTTTGACATCTTGTGATAATAATATTTTATATTTTATTGAGTTTCATCAGTAGGTACGTTGAGTTTGTAAAGTATTTTATATTCTACTAGCTGTGTCCCGCGGTTACACCCGCGTGAAACATTTTTTATAAAATTACTACTTATTAGATACTGGAGGATACTGTAGTTTCTTATGAGTGAAGTATTTAAAATAACTGGTTCTTTACTTCTTTATAATAATACTAGCTATTTTTCATAATATACCTAGAAATTAGCGCGGTTTCACCCACGCTAACTTCAGAGTTTCTGCGTGAATTCCGGGATAGAAACTACCCTGTGTCCTTCTCTGTGCCCCTAATAATAAA
Source organism: Zygaena filipendulae (assembly GCA_907165275.2). Classification (NCBI taxonomy): domain Eukaryota; kingdom Metazoa; phylum Arthropoda; class Insecta; order Lepidoptera; family Zygaenidae; genus Zygaena; species Zygaena filipendulae. The sequence continues at coordinate 4,968,401 of OU015663.1, forward strand.
GTGTATGCAAAATTTCTAGATAATCGGTTGAGTAATAAACCGTAACAAACAAACAAACAAACTCATATTCGCATTTCTAATAATAAGTTTATCTAGAAGTGTGCATAATGTATATTATGAAAAAGCAGTTTAGATTTGAAATCGTAAACAAAAGCAAAAGCGTAAAATGACAGATAATAAAAAAAAATATCTATACTTCTAAACTATAATAAAAGAGTAGAATCCGCGATTCTGTACATTGAATATTTTTACCTAAAATGGAGAGGGGTGATAAAAGAAGAGTAACCAAGCACAAAAAAAAGTTTTTGAAATTCTTTTCTGTCTGTCTGTCTATTTGTTCGCCATAATCTCCAAATCAACTGAACAGATTGTCATGCGGTTTTCACAGGTAGATTAAGCTTATCCTGTAGCTACATAATATAGGCTTTGTTTCATTCAAATCGGATATCGGCAAAAAAAGTTGTTACACAAAAACTTTTCACGCGGGTGAAACCGCAGGGCACAGCTAGTCATATAATATTGAGACTTCTTCGGAAGTTGTTCTAACCACTGGACCATTATCGTATAGTTCCTCCTGCCGAAAAAATTGTATGCATTCAGCCGTCGCGCGTCATTTGAATATATTGATCTTCTTTTATTTAGTTTCATCAAAGCGTGCGTTGGGAAGATAGATTTATTATAATATTGTATTATTTGTAAAATATAAATATTTTACTGGCAGTTGATCCTGCCGCGGTTTTGCTCGCGTCAGTTTTTATTTTTATTTTTTTTTTGATTACAAAATCAAGGAAATAATAAATAATAATGAGTGAACAGTTACATCATTTCGAAAAATTTACAAAAGTAAAGTCTTTATTATACACGGTGTAACGTTACGAGGGTATTTTTTTTGTAAAAAGACATGCAATATTCGATTCTTGTCTCTAATAGCTGACTAAAAAAAAATTTGGAGAAAAAAACTTACTAAAAAACCACGTGAGTGTCGTGTCGTGCTCCGCTCGTATTGGTCATAGCGTGATGTTATAGCCTATAGCCGTCCTCGATAAATGACTATCTAATACGAAAATAATTTTTCAATTCGATCCAGTAGTTCCTGAGATTAGTACGTTCAACCAAACAAACAAACAAACTCTTCAGCTTTATTATTAGTACCTATAAATTAACAAATACAAAGTAGGTATATGCATAGGTAATAGTAAAAAATATTATAAGCTTTTGAAAATTACTTCACGTGATCACATAAATATCACGAAAAGATGAAGTTTGACATACCAACACGATGAGTCTGTAACTTGCAGTTTCGGAGGTATGAGCTGTCGAAAATTTGACCATGTGATCACATAGATATCACAAAACATGAAGTTCGAGTACCAACGTGATATGACTGCGTCCTATAGTTTCGGAGTTATAAGCGTTCAAAAATTTTGTCACGTGAACACATAGATACCACGAAAAAATGAAGTTTAAACAGCAACATGATGGGGTTGTCTCATACTAGTTTCGAGGGTATGAGCTTCACAAAAAAAAAAATTTTTTTGAAGATATTAAAAATTTGATCACGTGGTCACATAGACACAATAAAAATATGAAGTTGTACCAACATTATATGGCTGCGTGTCATTGCTGATTGCATCGAAGATAAAAGTTAAATTACCCTGGGCCGTGGTGAGATACAACCATTCGAAAATATGGTCCCTCTCTTTTACGCATCGAGAAAACAAGAAAGAGATAGCAAGAATTTATGCAACACAAAAATATAAAATACTTGTACGGGCTACCTGTAGCTTATAATAATACCTACTTGTACGGGACTCAAAACAAAATGTAGTTATGCCTTCGCTCCGGCTACTAAATACCTACCAACTACATCAGTAATATGTATATTCCAAATTCAATTCTAAATTATCCCGGTAGGTAAAATTGTCAAAACTCACGACTCAACGCCGCGACACCTTTCGATCCTTTTGGAACTCACTACAAACTACTGCATTCGGGGGACTTGTCAGTCTACAGCCAAACCACAGCTGTTTATAGACCGGCCCGCCATTTTCGTACACATATACTGTATACGCTCTCACACAAGTAAGAGATTCGACCAAAATTTAATATTTTTGAAATGCTTATAATTATGTTATTTTTTCACTATCTGCAAAGATTTGGGACTTATGCGGCATCTAGACCAGTAGTAGTATTTTATAAAATAAATTCTAATTACCATAAACAGCCGTAGTGTAAGAAAACTCGGTAGGCAATTTGTATGAAAACTAGCCCTAACACCCGCACCTTAAGTCTTTTTTATTTATTATAGCGATTAAATAATCATCTCCAACAATAATTTTTAACTTTTGAACTTTTAAAATATGTGAACTAACATGGTCTAGTTGGTGCTTGTCCGGTGGCGAATTCTTGTAATCTGGCAGTAAATCTGGCGGCAGCGGGGGTGGCAGAGAAGACAACGTGTTATCTCTTGGGCAGTCGACACTGGAATAGAGACATTTTAACTTTAATATACATTGCTCCTTTGTATCGGGATGATGACCAAGTCAAGACCGAAGCTGTTCCTCAAGATTTCACATGCGTTAACTTAGATATTCTCGGGGTAACTCCGGGATAAAAAGTACTCATATCACTCAGGAGCTTCTTTAGAATTTTTAAAACCGGTAATGTTGTTTTTTATTTATCCATTACAAACAAACAAACATTATATCAATTTTTTTCTATTCATAATATTACTAGGTGTTTTCCGTGGTTTCTGACCCGTTGCCTTTTTCTGCACCCCTAACAATCGGGTCGTTATATGGATGTAGTATGTAAGACTTAGGCCACAATACAAAGAGCTTCGCTTATTGCTAGGAGTCAAGCTACGCACTGAGTGAATAATCCTAGTGAATGCAATGCTTGCAGGCTGAGTTTCTTGTCAGTTCTTCTCAGCAGAGGACGTATTCCGAACTGACGGTAATTTATAGTTCTAAGAACCTGCTGACGATTACAAGTGATTGTAACTAATCCTAAGTAATAAATAGCTTTTGAATTTTGAATTTTTGAATTTTAACCTAATGCGATTATATGACGACTTTAAGCATTTACTTACATTTTAAGGCTTACTTACAACAGACCACGTAACTTTTGAGAATTCGTTGCATATACTATCGCAGGTGGCCACACTATCAACTAGCTAGGCACCTACCCAGGGCGTCGCTTGCAGTGTGGCCAGCTGCGATATTATGCAATATGTCTGTACACTAGGATTAGTCACTCGGCGAGTTTTTTGGCAGTAAGCTCTTAGCATCAAGCGAAGCTCTTTGTAGCGTGACATTAGCGTAAGAGTATGGAGGTGCCTGCGTCCGTGACGCCTTCGCAAGGCGTCAGCGCAAGACCAGCGTCGGGTGGTCCTTACCACCAACCGACTTATGCTGATCAAGTGTTTTCTGAGATCGATGGTGTTTTCGTTATTTTAAAGTAGGTGTCCGTTTCTCAACCGTCGGATGGAGTCCGCCTGTCGGGTGGGCTTGGCGCCAGTCTTTCCCAGTAGCAAAGATACTATAAATATAATACTAAAATAAAATAAAAATAAATAAAATAATACATATCCGCCGGTAACACCGTTTGCCAGATCTTTTCGGCGGGCGGCGTCTGTCTGACGGTTGAGTGGCGAATCCTCAATACTTGTTATCGTAAAGTTGTTGTATACGTGTGCTGTAAATCTTTGTGTTGTGTCAAATAAAGTTTTTTCAATTCAATTCAACTCAATTCAATTCAAGGTGTAGTCAGTGACCTGTCCGGCAGGGGGATGGGCTCGGGCGGGTCGTCGTGCGCGCCGAACGGGTCGTAGTAGAGCGCGGACGCGTCCCAGCACGCCTTGCCCGAGATGTCGCGCAGCAGCACGCGCACCTGCCGCGCCGACGTCGACAGGCCTGGGGGGCGGGGGCGGCAACGGTCACACTCACACTAAACTCTCCCGGTTACTAAACCAGTTACGGAACCAGTTTTACACTAGTTAATTACTAGAATTTTTTTGGGAACTCTTCGTATTAGAATGACATGTAAAAGACAGGAGTCTAGGTTATTACGATTTCTTCCATTTTACACGGATATAATCTGCAGTTGAAGCAGCAGTAAGTTGTCTCTCTTGCGTTCTATTATGTTAAATGTATTCGTCGAGTCTTCGAAAAATATATTAATTCGTTATATTATGGTATCTCAAAGTTGCCTTGAAAACATTGCTCCTAGCAATAAGGCTGTCTTTTACTATGTAATTAAATTTTTATATAGGTATTGTAAAAACATTTTATTTACGATTATAACAATACGTAAATCGATCGCATATTTGCTGTGGTGTAGTGTGGTGGTGGTCCGCATTTCCTCTAAAGTAATTTTATTTATCATCAACAGGCTAGGGGTTTGACCATAGCTCACCTGAACACTGGTATAGGTAGTATTATATTATCTATGATTGAGTGACGGTGTGGTCGAAGGTTGTACACACACCTAGCGTGACCCCTTAGCCGAGTTGACAATCAATATAATCGTTAACGCACGCGTTTACGTAAAATCGTCCAATCTAAAGTTCAGATTCCATTTTTTAGTTTTCTATGCGTTACCGATGTAGATTATCAATTTGTCTAAGGGGGCTGGAATGGGACACTCGCGGTGATCGGTGAGCGGTGGCCGGTGGGTGTACCTGGGGTGGTCCCGCCGGCGGGCATGTCGAGCGCGGGCAGGTCGACAAGCGAGGCGAGCGTGTGGTCGCTGAGCCGCATCAGCTGCACGTGCGGCGCGCCCAGCACGGCGGCGCCCAGCTCCGCGCCCAGCGGCGGGCTGCTGTCGTGCTGCTCGCACACCCACGACGACACCTGGCAGCCGCCCCACAGCGGCCAGTGGCCCAGGTACAGCACCAGCTGGGTGCAGATCTATACACACACATCACCTCACATCACATCACATCACACAAGAAAATATAGAGGCAACGGGCTAGGTGACTAGATTTGAGTTTTTAGTTCGTCGTGCAGTTTAATAAAAAACATTAGACACGTACTTATTTTTCTTTTTCCTTTGCGTAATCAAAAAATAACGATGTTGAAATTTTGCGTTTTGTCTAAGTAATTTTTTCAACAATTTAAAAAAGCGAAATATACATGTCTATTATTTTTTTATTATCTAACTGACGGATTAAATAGCATTTTGATTATTATACCCCATCATAATTTGTTAAAATAAAAAATAAAAGAAGTCTTCTCGGTTCATTATTCAATGCCCTCTTAACTCTTTAACTTATCGTGGTTACATGGATTTCAAGATTCCCACTGAAACTCTTTATTTAACTCTTCCAGGATAAAATATACTGTGGCTGTCATCACGTTATCAGTTAAAAAACTTTTAAAAGTACCAGGTGGGTAATAATATCTGGAACTACTAAACAGATTCTATAAAAACCTTTCTATAGTATTTGCATAGATAAATATGGTTAAACCGTTGGGAATGTAGAGTGTAAATAAACTAAATAATAACAATTGGCAGGCATATAAGTCCAAATCCATATCCTTAGCCCCTTTTGTTGCTTTCCGTCGGGTGGGATTATGGACAAATATCTGACCAATTGGTTAAAAAAACCCTGTCAGTGTTGCAAAAGTTGAAATACTCTCGCGTTTATTTTAGTCATGAGTGTGAGTAACAAATATGCAATGGGGAGTTTGTGATATTTACAGTTTGCGCCCACAGTTTCACGTCGATGGTGGGGGCGGGTGAGGTCTTGGGCCCGAGGTTGTCCAGCTGGACGTTGGGGTCAAAGTCCTCATCCACGGGCATCGACAGCCCCTCCAGCTCCGCCCCGTTGGTGCCCTTCATCACGGCGTGCAGCACCTAACATATACTTGAGTTTCAAGTTTCGTGAGACATACCATATTAATTAATTATTTATTATTAACACCAACATATTCTAACTTGAGTTTCAAGTTTCGTGAGACAAAACCAAAATGACGCTGTAATTTTAAATACGATTTACTAAGAATTTTTCTAGTTCGGTAACGGAACCGAACTTCGGTTAACACACGGTCGGTAATCTATGTTCAATTAAAGACTACTGAAGTAAGTCTTGTGTATGTACTGCACCAAAGTCATTGCTTAGTTTTTGTCCCTAATATAAGAAAAACGGTAGAATAAAGTTTTTCACATAATTTTTTAAAGTTTTTGACATAATGTTTTATGTACCTAGCAATAATGTCTTTCAAAGAACGAATATACGACGGTTATATAAAACACTTTTTGGATCAAAATACGTAAGAGAGATATAACAAGAGGAGAAAAATTTCAAAAACCGGTAAAATTATTCACAGTATGACAAAGGCATAAAATGTTTGGAAAGTGGCATAATGTATGCATGTTTACACAGCTCACACTTTACACTCAGGTAATAAACTTTAAGCAACAGAATCATAAATTGAAAACGAAAGTTGCGTGTCATAATCTTAGTAACAGCATGTTGAGGCGCTTATGATAGCTAAAATGATTCTCGGTGCTACATTCCTTTTAAATTAAAAAGCTTTTAGTATTCCAACGTGAAAATGGATATGAAAGAAAATCTAGGTCAGCATAAATAGAATTCGAACATGATTCCATTTACACATTACGGACCGCAATCTTTAAATGAATCATAAAAGTTGGCAAATACCTAATATATGAACGTTGAAAGTTATCCCCCTTCAAGGTCATATAAGTTAACGCAGGCGCTGCAAAACCATTGTGTGTTAAATTACATAATGGTGAGTTAGCACTAGGAATTTTTGGGGACAGTCTCATGTTCATTCATTAGCACTGAGCAGTTTATGCTATGCAAAAAGGTTGGTTTTGTCATCGAGTTTGTGTTAGCGCATATAACGGGAGCCCGAGCGCAGACGTGCACAGTCAACAATCAGTAACGTCTAGCATAGGGCAACTAGCAAATCTACAATAATATTCATCCGTTACTAAAATGCATAAATACGTAAGTCATTTTATTAGTTAAAATGAAAATGATTTAATTTCGGTTCTGAATCCAGAAGAAATATAGTGAAAGTACCTATTTATCGTTTTTACAAAATACATTTCTACATGAATTGCTATAAAGTCTATTTTGCAACGCAGGTGTTGTGCGCATTCGTCCTTGTCGCCGCCGCCATGGCCGCGCCGCAGCAGCCGGACCAGCAGCAGCCAGTTGAGATCCTCAAACAAGAATCCTACATCACCCCTGAAGGCTACCAGTTCGAGTAAGTCTTTAGAACTACATATTCGTACCAAATAATTTGCTTGGAAAAGGCCCTTATGTATAGACCAGCATAGTTACAAACATACCAAGTGAAAAACGATTATAGAGCGAAAAAAAGAAGTAGGTACGAATAAGTCCACGGAACTAACACATACGTTCTACACTTCGCAAGCTTAAGATTGTTAGTAAAGTGTAGCCCCCCACGGTACAGGCTTCGCCTAATGTGCGCTGCCTTTCAGAAGCGTAACTACAAATAATATAAAACTTTACTAACGAACTCAAGTTTGTGAAGCGTTACGTTACTGAAAGAGCCCCCACGATACAGGCTTCGCCCAGTGTGGGGGACCAAAAGCAATTGGCTTATAATCTGTATGTGTGTTTAACATGACACGATACGCGTTCGTTTGCGCAGATTCGAGACTAGCGACGGCACGTCCCGGCAAGAGCAAGGCACCCTGAAGCAGGTGGACGAGGAGCACAAGGCGATCGAGGTTACAGGCAGCTACAGGTACATAGCGCCCGACGGGCTCGAGTACATCGTCACGTTCACCGCCAACGAGCACGGGTACCAGCCCCAGGAGCACGTGCAGCAGCCCGGCCAGGGACAACACTGACACCGATATAATTATATCACTGCAAACCCCGACGCCCACTAGCAGAACAGAACCGCAGAAGTTCTGTGGTGACGAATAGCAGTATACCATGATAATATTAATCTTGGACATATTATACACAGCGCCTAAGCAATACGGATGATGTGGATAACAATGAATTGATTATACATACTAAATATCTAGACTTAAGCAAACCAGCAACACCTGGCGTAACAGTCGGGTTTACTTATCACCAACGGTGCTGTTTATAATACATTATTTTATCATCATCATCATCATCAGTCTATAGAAGTCCACTGTTGGACATAATCCTCTTCAACTGCACGCCACTTAGCACGACTCTCATTACAATAAAGATTGTAATGTAATTATGTCACTATAGTTGAAATTTTAATGATAACAGGTTAGGGAGTTTTGGTTTTTATGTCCACAAAAATTAATATTGAAATTTCAAGTCTAAGTATATTACTATTCGTCACCTATAAATCCCCTGTTGCGCCGTAGTGAGAGTGGGCGCTGGACCGTTAGGCCGAATGTTTGACCAAGAACTAAGTCAAACAAAGTGAAGTGGATGAACTTTTCTGAAGCAACATTATTGGTGTCAGTCAAATATTTGCCAAAAACAAAACCAATGTGTACGTAATGTATAGCAGTGGCGCAGTTAACATAAACTTGAAGAAGAAGTCTCGTATCCACTAGCTTTTTTGTATTTTTATACTATTTTTATAATTAATTGTTATTGAATAATTTCAGTCACATAAAGAAATGCTGTGATAACTTTCTTAATTCATTCATAAATTCATTTCAGTATTTTTTTTTAAATAAATAATGTCATTCTTTAACCAAGCATATTTAATTGTTTCCTTTAGTTTTAAAAAAACTACACTTTATTAATTGATAAAAAAAGAAAAACGTGTACGTTGTGATATAAAAACTGTAATTATAGCGCATTTATAAGTTAAAAAAAAATCTTAATATACTAGCAGAATAGAAACAATGATTTGTATGCTTCAACTGCAAAAGAGATAAGTGAACTCTGAAACCACAATATGCTCGTGAAGTCATGTGTACACAAAATGTGACCTCATTTATAATAATCTAATAATAATAAATTTAAGATTAAAAATGTTATGAAGAGAATAATAATAGTTGGACATTATCATACAGTTAGTTCGAACTAAGCACTTTAAACGAGGGACATAGCCCTTAATTCTTCATGCTACTTATAAAAATGTTACTAATAAAATTTATAGGTGTAATGAAAATATATATAAATCATCAGAAAAATCAAAGAACGTTTTATGCGAGTGAATGACCATTTTAGGTTTGTTCCGTCAGCACGTCTGCAACTTGCGCAAACTTTATTCAATATTTTTTCTTATGGATGATTACGTCAAGGATAAGTGTTGTTTTTTTTTTAGATATTTGTGACCATAATCGACTGAATACCGTCTTTTAATATATCCTTCGTTTAACCTTACACCCTGTATATTATGTAGTTATTTTTGCAACCTTTCGTTCATCAACACCACCACCAACCTGGAATATGGTGAGCAGCAGCGAGCGCTCGCCGCCGTCGGTCTCGCGCAGCAGCAGCGCGGGCCCGCAGCGCACCGCGAACTCGGCCAGGCACAGCAGCAGCGAGCTGGCCAGCGGCTTCACCGCGTCGCGCGCCGCGCTGCCCGACAGCTGCGCCAGGCACGCGCAGATGCACTTTATTATCTTGCCTGGGACAGACAATTCTAAATATTACTACGTTAAGAAGCAACACAGCAAAGGAGTACATACAATCCGCCATTGCACACTGAACTAGTCTCCACCAACTACAGGCAGAATTCCTTTATCTGGCGAGCGAGTGACAATTTCAATAAATTATCCAAAGAATATGATTTTAATTTATTTGACACCAGCTGTAAGTCGGCGAGGCGAGTATTGGAAAATTCGTTAGAGTAAACAAAAATTATAGTCAGTCGGACTTTGTTCCCACTGTGTAAGATGATGTAGCTTATTGGAAAATTGATATACATATATATATTTTTTAATACAGTTGCTCAAAAAGTGGCGTATTGCAGGGACGTTTAACGTTCGGGATGTGGGCTATTACATACTCGAGCTTTTTGTTTACCTTTCCCGAACTCGTGCGTTCTCTTTGCCAACTGTCAAAAATGGCGACACGACTTTGACACATTTTTTGCATTGCGAACCGTACGTTTCGCATTACTAATACGACTAGCGCCATCTCTTGATCACAGTTGGAACTTAGTTGAGTTTGTTGTATTTTTGATATTTTATTAAATTGCTTAATTTTTTCGTAACTGTATTAAAAATAGTTGTTCAGTACACGTGCGGAACCGTCATTGCAACTAGTTCCGACTGTCAACCCTCACCTTCGGCTGCGCCTCGGCTCGGGTAGACATTTGTCGGAACTCTTTGCAATGACAGCCTTTCCGCACTTATAATGAAATATACTATTTTGTAATTCCAATACTTACATACCTAAATCTTTAATCGGCTTATTTATTTGACACTTAAATGTTCATTGTATTTTTTAATACAGTTGCTCAAAAAGTGGCGTATTGCAGGGACGTTTAGCGTTCGGGATGTGGACTATTACATACTCAAGCTTTTTGTTTACCTTTCCCGAACTCGTGCGTTCTCTTTGCCAACTTTCAAAAATGGCGACACGACTTTGACACACTTTTTGCATTGCGAAACGTAGGTTTCGCATTACTAATACGACTAGCGCCATCTCTTGATCACAGTTGGAACTTAGTTGAGTTTGTTGTGTTTTTGATATTTTATTAAATTGCTTAATTTTTTCGTAACTGTATTAAAAATAGTTGTTCAGTACACGTGCGGAACCGTCATTGCAACTAGTTCCGACTGTCAACCCTCACCTTCGGCTGCGCCTCGGCTCGGGTAGACATTTGTCGGAACTCTTTGCAATGACAGGCTTTCCGCACTTATAATAAAATATACTATTGTAGTAGTTGATTTTCCGAATAAAGTAAAATAAAAATAAAATATTAGCTAGAGAGACCATGTAGGCGTATTCGGTGCGCCACGGCTGCAAAGGGAGTTAAAGGAAATGCTCAACTTTCCCAGTTGCTGGCATGTATGTATATTTTCTGCAGTGGTCACTCCCCGGCGGCGCTACGATAAGCTGACCTTCAGTAGTCATAGTAGGGCGAGTTGTCTTTTCGTTATCACTCGACCCAACGCCTATCGTATTTATTTGTTGATTGATTTATTTATTAGGAAGAACAGCACCACACTTGCGCAATAGGAACGTGGCCGAGCGTTGCACTAGCCTGCATGACAATAATAAATCTTAAGCAACCCAGCGTTGATTAAACCAGATGATATCGCAACCAACAGCTTTTGATGTATAGATATCAAATGCCATTGTAATTGTCCAGGGTATAAGGACAGCCAAGAAGATAGCTGTTAAGCAAATGTTGAAAACGATATGGGTTAGGTTAGGTTACTTTATTAATCAAAATAAAAAACGTGGACTTCTAGACAAGTTATGGGACTAGATACCTCACTGGATCCAGTGCGAGTTTAGATTATCCCAATTTGCAGCGGGCCTGGAATGCTCCCGGAGAAATTTAAACCGGTCATAACGTTATTTATCATAAGAAATGTGGGTCGCGTGTAGAGCGTCAGCGACTCCATAATAATTATACATATACACGTACGCGGTAGGTTATACATAATATGTATACACGGGCGAATAGAAGTTATAAACTCACCCGCAAGCCCCGGGTACAGCTCGACGATGCGATCCGTGTAGTCCGCGAGCACTAATATAGCATCACTTACAACTTTAGCTATATTTTTATTTTTCATCTGCAAAGATAAGAAATTACGCCTATAACTTTGAATCTAAATATGCAACATCTAGCTTATTCCTCATTTTAGAATATTGCCCTTACTCAATAATTGTCTTTGCTTTACACATTTAAAGGTGTAAAGTATGCTTTGACAAAATCGCTTTTTAAAACGTGGCAAACACCAATGTAAGAGCACTTTGACGACAGCGTCCAATCCAAAGCGCGTATCCCATTGATATCACACCCGTGAGAAAGTACTCAGCTGGGGGCTTCGCTCCCAGCAGGTGCGCCACGCGAGCTCCACTCACCGTGAGCATCTGCAGCAGGCACAGCACGTACTGCGGCAGGCGCGGGTTGCGCGCGCGCACCGCCAGCAGGTGCGCCACGCGGGCTCCACTCACCGTGAGCATCTGCAGCAGGCACAGCACGTACTGCGGCAGGCGCGGGTTGCGCGCGCGCACCGCCAGCAGGTGCGCCACGCGGGCTCCACTCACCGTGAGCATCTGCAGCAGGCACAGCACGTACTGCGGCAGGCGCGGGTTGCGCGCGCGCACCGCCAGCAGGTGCGCCACGCGGGCTCCACTCACCGTGAGCATCTGCAGCAGGCACAGCACGTACTGCGGCAGGCGCGGGTTGCGCGCGCGCACCGCCAGCAGGTGCGCCACGCGGGCTCCACTCACCGTGAGCATCTGCAGCAGGCACAGCACGTACTGCGGCAGGCGCGGGTTGCGCGCGCGCACCGCCAGCAGGTGCGCCACGTGCGCGGTGAGAGCGCACGCGCCCGCGCACCGCGCCGCCGCCGCGCCCTCGCGCCGGCACACGCGCACCACGATGTTCAGCACGTGCTCCTGGAGGTGCGGCAAAAGATTTATAATCTTGCCAAGTGGAGGTCTTTATAAATAAAAATGAATGTTTGAATGTAGGTCCTCTATGCGTTTCGAATCAACCAAAATAAACATACTTCAAAAGTTGAAGTTGCCTAAACATGAATAATTAATCACAAAATCGCTATTCTTCTGATTAAAACTGAAATATGATATCAACAAAAGTTACAGAATTACCCTACTGGGGCACCAAAAAGGATAGTATTTTATACCGGAGTGAGTGAATTATAAATAAACCTGAAATTCGAACGAATACCTTACCTTAAGATCGGGACAGGACACGGTGTTGTACTGGTGCGGGTAGGGCTGCAGCATGGGCGCGTTCATGAGGCCGTCGGGCAGCGCCAGCAGCGAGCCGAGGAATGTCACTGCCGCCGTGCGCGGACACTGCACCCACGCAACTTTCAGTACACGAGGTTCGACAAATATGACGCATGCAGCATGACTACAAGCCATATTAGCCAAGGTACTGTTAGTATAAGGTTTGCTCGTGGTTACTTAGCATGCGAATTGTCTAACTGATGTTAATTGATGCTAGTTTGATGATCGCAAATTTAGATAACAATAATGGAACAATCACGTAAGTTTATTTTTTGCTTTCCGGCCAAACTGCTAAGATTATCGACCACCATCCGTTCATCATCATCACCATATCAGCCAAAAGAAGTCCACTGCTGGACAGAGGCGTCCCCCAAGGATCGCCACAACGACCGACCCGCGCTTCCCGCATCCAATGGCATCCCGCGACCTTCGCCAAGTCATCGGTCCACCTTGTAGCGGGCCTACCCATGCCGCGTGTTCGGGTTCGTAGTCGCCACTCGAGAACTTTCTTTCGCCATCTATAAGATCTGTTAAATTATTGTTTTTATTATTATTATGTGGCGACCCCTATGCCACAAGTCACGAACTACAACGTAGCGACGAGTACTAAGTCCTGAATCGCGCTAACGAAGTTTTCACACTGCGTTGCACATATACGACCTCCGAAGATCTACAGTCGGAGCCGCGGTTCCCCGGGCATACCACCTCGCCCGGCGGGAAGCTTCCCCTTTGGTGGCGGTCGAGCCATATCATCCCTCCTGCTCCCGCTACAATTATATGTCCACCGCTGTCTCACCGTGGGCCCCATGTCTGAGGAGTTGAGCACGACGGTCGAGGCGTGCACGAAGTCCAGCAGCAGCAGCGAGTAGCCGTCCAGCGCCAGCGCCAGGTAGCGCGGCGCCGCGTGCTCCACCAGCACGTCCACCACCGACCGGTCCTCGCCGGTCAGACCTGCCAACGAGCATACATTCAACTTTATTACCATCGCAACAAGATTCAAAGACTGTCAAATGTAACTACATTTATATTTGTGAGGCTGACTGTACACCACCAGAGCTATTAAAAAAAAGCTGAAGTTAAACATGCGTGTAAAACAATTTGCAAAATTTTTGCATTTTGTAAAATGCAAATTTTTATTACACTTTATTCGGAAATCAACTGTTACAAAAACACAATGAACATTTAACTGTAAACCAAAGAAGCCGATTACTGATTTTTTACTATATAAAATTACAGAACACAGTCTTAAAAACATTTTGGAGTCTGAAAATAATAATAAAGGCTACAAAATTTATACGTATACTACTATTGCTATGCTAAAGAATTCATACACATGACGTATAGTCGTTCTATTTCACGAAGTTCGTTTGGCTATGATTGTGTTGAGATGTGCACACGTCTCAACACAATCATAGCCAACACACATTGTTTTAGTGCGCGTAACTCTGGGAGAGCTAAGTTTCTATTGCAATGATGTTCACACACACAAATGCGCTCATCGGTACACGTCACTACTACAGTCAGGGCCGAACGAACTTCGCGAAATAGAACAAATGCACCCAGTAAATTCAATAATAAAAGTAATTTAGTAAAGAAACGTATCAGACACGCACGTGTTCAACGTGTGTTAACACTAGGGATGTTGCGGAAGTAGTTTATCGCAATCGAAGCTGGAGTCGAAACTCATAAATTTGGTTTATTTGTGGCAGAAGAGAGATGTGTTAATCATCATTCGTAAATCATCAGTATTTCCTATAGTGAAAGAGTAATCATCTATGGAAAACACGATTGAAACCTCCGATTTAAGTGTCGGGGCTGAAGTCGGAATCGGAGGTGTAAAATCAATCGGAAGTTTCGACTTATGCGAGTCGGAGTCGAAGTTCCATAACAGCCTTAGCTAATACCGCACGTGTATTCTATACGTAACAAGCGTACGAGCACGCACCATGGTGCAGCGCGCGCTGGTACAGCTGCAGGTGCGCGAGGTGCAGCCGGTTGTTGCAGGCGGACGGCGCGCCCGGGCCCTGCGCCTGCGTCGACTCGCACAGCAGCCGCAGCGCGAGCAGCTTGCCAGCCCTGGGGAACAAAGAATAGACATTATACAAAGAAGCGACACTCTCCGCCTCCCACCAAATTCATGCCTCATACCCCGCGAAAATTACCTAGCAGGCAATTTAACTTAGTATAAAGCGATCTTTACTAATCAAGATTGTAAGGTTTGCCGTTATCTGTTTCCCGGATACTGTTTAGGAAGTAGTTCTATAGTGGTCATCAATGTAGCCATGTACATCTGAGGCGTGAGGCGAGGCACACCACACTTACCTATGCGAGGAGGGCAGCGCCTCCGCCTCGAGGCACCAGCCCGCCACCAGGTTGAAGGGCACGTGGATCTCGGTGTTTCCATTTAGAGTCTGGTTCGCGCTTATCTATATGACGAAAGAAATTTGGTTACAAAATTTGCTATATTAAATTTTGAATAACCACATGTTTTAAAACCCGCCGTGCTTCGCGTTAAAATGTAAAACAAAACAAAATAGATTAAAAAAACAAGCGGAAACGTTTGCCTTGATAACGTCATTTTGCAAATCTTCTTCGCATAATGTTGATTTTAAACGAAAATCCATTAGCACATCTAAAATTTTAAACATTCTAATACCACCGACAAGATTTGCACTAAATAAATAATACTTTAAGAAATAAAAGTGAATACAACTTTAGACGAACTTTCACACTCTCCATTGAATGAAGTCTAAACACATCAAATCTAAACAAGAACAATTAGATTCACCTACATAATAATGCAGCTGTAAAATTTTAATTACCCACATTTACATACATCTTCACAATTTATTATTCTAATCATATTGTAATTAAATTTCTAGTTGAATGCCTTTTTTGGTTCAATGGTAGAATTTAAAAATGCCCATCGTAAATTTTATATAATAGACATCGTAACTAAAAATTATAAAAATATTCCGGACTAGTTCCTGCAGGTAGGTATAATAAAATTAATCATAACCAAATCTTACATAATATCAAAATACGAAATGAAATCGAAAAAATTGTGCATTACAAAATGGAAATTACTGATACACGTGTCTTTTCAACTCACGTGTAAATTTTTAGATTCTTCTTAATGTCTACACCGATGGTCGACACTATGATAAAGGAAACAAATAAAGCAAAAGTGGCGCAACCTCCTTCCTCTTGCGCCGCCGGAGCAGCCTCCTTTTTCCTGCTCCTCTTTCGCATTGGCAGTCTTTGAACACCTTCGATTTGGGCAACAGCGCGCACAGACCCAGCCACACCATACATACAACTATAGCCGCGAGCGGAACTATCGCGCGCTAACACATTAGCCAAGGTGGACGCGACACGACGCCGTGACCGAAACCTATTTACGACTAATATACCAGTCATTTAAATTTATCGATGAACAAAGAGGCTGTTTTGAATAAAAACAAAACCGAGCCGATTTATCAGCGCGAGATGACAGCATTTCAATAGCAGCATCTGCTGAGCTGTACTGATATCGGCTGATACCTATGTCAATGTTTGCGATAAAAGTTAACACATGTCGAGCGTATTGGATGACGATTGGCAATGTATTAAGGTAACGATTGGAGTGCGTAAATTAATCATTTTAGTGTTAGTTTAATATTTCCATGTGGACGGTTGACGTGACCCAATCGTAAGAAAAACTTGGCAGCCGCTTCGGGTAAACGAACTTCGCTAACCTTTCTATTTCTAGTCTTTTTTAAGGCATCATACTGTGCTACGTATAGTACAGACGGCATATTGTTGTCTGTCTGTTGTTGTATGTGTAATGATGTTTGAAATAAAATTAACACTAACCAAACCTCAAAACAAACCTTTATTAAAATATTCAAGCTCTCTATTCTGGAAATCCATGATGATTGAAAAACATTCGCGGATTTCCAGAGTCAATGATTCAAGAGTTAAATGTATTATATTAGTAATATTATGTACTAGATGTGCCCCGCGGTATCACCCGCGGTAATTTCGGAGTTCCCGCGGGAATTCCGGGATAAAAAGTACCCTATGTCCTTCTATGTACCCCTGACAACGTGCATGCCAAATTTCATCCAAATCCGTTCAGCCGTTTTTTCGTGATTGAGTAACAAACATCCAAATATCCACACTTTCACATTTATAATATTAGTAGGATATATTAGTAGGATTACCTTATCCAGAAATACCTACTAGATGATGCAGAATAATTTTACAATTTTCTTTACTACAAATGGCAATTTATGGTTCAAATCGATATAAACATGGATTTGATTCGGTGTGAAGATTGTACACTACATTCCACCAAAAACATTTTCATGTAAAATGTTGCCAAGACGAGAATACCAGCACTTTCAAAAAGTTATCAGGTCTTACGTAGAGCCAAGGCCAAGCTTCTAACTCTACACGCCCTAACTCTACAAGGCCTAACTTCACAAACTCTACACCTTAGTCAAAATATGTGGCTTGACTATTTCGCTACATTCACATGGGCCTAAGGTGAAATTTGATCCATTGTTCATTACTTTTCTGTTATATAATAGTTCTTTGTAGTAACGAAATGGCCAAGCCACATATTTTGGCTTAGGTGTAGAGTTTGTGAAGTTAGACCTTGTAGAGTTAGGGCGTGTAGAGTTAGAAGCTTGGCCTTTGCTCTCCGTAAGATCGGATAACTTTTGAAAGTGCTGGTATATGGTCTCGTCTTGGCAATATTTTACGTGAAAATGTTTTTGTTGGGATTTCATTTCTTTTTGTAAGTCAAAATTGCGGAAATCTCATACAAACTTCCATCCCCTAATTTAAGGGGTTGGGAGATAAAAGTTACAAGTTTTTATAATTTTTTTGTTGTTTTGTACTAATACTAGCTTATATACGAAATTTCAGCTTTCTAGGACATTAGGAAATACCCTAAGAATTTTGATGACCATCAGTGAGTCAGTGACGCAATCGGGGTTTTTTAGATATCAATAAAATCTAAAGTATGAGAGCTATGCAATTAAAACTTTATACATATATTTAATAAGTCTGCTATTGACAACATATTCCGAAAATTTTGTTTATCTGGTATAATCCAGACTCAAGTTACAAGGGTTCAAAAAAACGACGAAGCGCTTCGAGAAAAGACAGTTAGTGCCCCTGCGCTTTGCTGGCTCGTCTTGGCGGCGTATATAAGGCGTTAGCCAACGGTGAAAATTAAAAGCTTCTTTCTCTTCAAAAATACAAAAATTGTTGTTTTTCTATTCAAAAGTGTTTTTATCTGGAAAGCTGTTGGTCTTCCTAAAAATAAATAAATAAATAAAAAAAGAAAGAAATTAATTAAGTACCTAATCATTTTTGTTTTGGTTTTAATTTTTATTGAACGATTTTTCGCGACCACGTTGCACGTTGACATGACAATAAGTACGAACTTATAGGAAATAAAAGAAATATAAAAATAAAAATGTCAAAAATATAATAGGTAGGTATAAAGAAACGAAACCTATAAAACAAACAAAACAAAAACTTAAATAAAATAAATCAATGTCGAACGGAGTGTATTCGATGACGCGAGCGTACCTTGACCAGCGTGGAGTTGAGGTGTATGAGGTAGTTGAAGAGGTGCGCGTGCGCGTGCGGGTCGCGCAGCTGGTTGGGGTCGCCCAGCGCGGCCAGCATGCGCCGCCACAGCACGCACGCCACGTCCGGCAGCCAGCCGCGCGCCGCGCCGCCCAGCACCACGCCCACGCCCGCGCCCGCGCCCACGCCCACGCCCACGCCCACGCCGGTGCCCGCGCGCCCCACGACGCCGCCGCCGCCGCCGCCCTCGTTCTCAGACCACTCTAAACCATCAACGCCTTCTGCATATCAGCCGACAGACGTCTTTTGCTCGACGAAGGTCACCAAGGATTGTTTTCGATGACCAGTCATTTGATACCTATATTCTTAGTTTTCTTCAGGACAATGAGCGAGACACACATTATCTTAAATTTATTATTTAGTTATCTACTATGCAAATTTGCAAAATATGCAGTGTAAATTTGTATGTTTTTTCTACATTTAAATAAATAAATAAATAGACCGGCTCTTGAGTACCGATCGTAAATACGGAACTAAGATTCTAGAGTCTAGAGATTCCATATTTATAATGCTAATTTTTAAAGATATTTGAGTTTAAAGTTTCGTAAGACATTGCGGCTGACATATTGTCTTACCAACATTGCCCCCGTCCGAAGCGAGGTCTATTTGCAGAGGCGAGTCCTTGATCGAACTGCTCTCCACTCCGCTAGAGGGAGCTGGTGAAGGCGATCTAGAGCCTACATAGAAAACGTTACATATTGTAGGTAATACAGTTAAAGTATAAGTATAAAGTATAAGTTTGGAAAGTATACAATGAATGGTTAATTCACCAGTGGCAGAGTCCTTTTCTTCTTGTTGCAGCGATTGTCTCAACGAGTCCAGGGAATAGCACCTTCTTTGCTTGTTGGTCGCCGGCTCTTTGATTGGCGCTGGAGACGCTAAGAAATATATTAAAAAAAAAAACAATTCAAAAAAGTATTGTATCTATAATTAATAATTAATTTGTATTACTAACAATTTTTTTTTTTTTTTTTTTTTTTATGTCATAGGGGGCAAACGGGCAAGTGGTACACCTGATGGTAATAGTTATAATACAATAGTTTATAAGAAATGATGTTACTAACAGAATTGATCCATGTCGATGGTCGAATTAAATGAAATTTATTATTTATTATTATTGTGGTAAAATTTACTAGATTTAATCATTTACCACTGTTCGTAAAAAAATACCTGCTACCTAAAGCTATAGAGTTCTCAAGAGCTCAGAGCTCAAGTCACGTTGTCACGTAAAATCGTTCAATCAAAAGTACAATTTTTTGTGACCACGTGCCATGACTATACATATTATATATCAATAACAATTTTAGATTGTCAACTTGTCAAAGGGGGCTGGTCTTCAGTTAAAGTTAGTCCCACCATGTGGCACAAGGACGCCTCGCGGGTTAAGCACGTCACGCACTCGCACGCACGCGCACGCACACGTACCTAGATGCGCCCGCGCGTACTTGTCGAGGTGCGGGTCGCTGCGGCAGCGCTGCAGGGCGCGCCGCGAGCCGCCCGCCTCCTTGCGCTGCGGGCACTCCGCGCCGCCCTTGCGCGACTTGCCTGCTCGACAACACAACTGACCTCTAGTAAAACCACGTAAGATCGATTTTTCAATGGATCAAAAATCATCGTAGTATATTTATTACTCTAAAGTTATAAAGTAAGAACTTGGAAGAATAGCATCGGAATGATAACAATTACAACTATGGATGGGCCACAGAGCAAATTATAATTAACTAGAGAGGACATGTAGGCGGGGCAGGCGCGCTACCGTTGCAAAGGAAGTAAGAGCAAATGCTCTAACTTGCCCAAATCTTCTTTTGCTGTCATCCCAAGTGTATTTACCACAGTATTCCCAAAACTGTAAATTTTGAAAACAGTGACTATTAATTAAACACATTACCATAAAGCGTTTAATACATTTCTTGAATATTTTAGTGCGTGATGAATAGTTTTGTGTGCAAAAATAACCTGGCGACACTGGTTTTCATCTGTTTTCATATTAAACTAAATTGATGTCCCTTCTATCTTTTATTTTCTGTTCTATGGGTTGGGCAATAATATCAAGGGGCACTATTACAAACGCACCGGGCGTCCTGGAGTCGGCGGCGGCGGCGGCGGCGGGCGGCATGTGCAGCGCGGGGCGCGGCAGGGGCGCGGGCGCGGGCGCGGCGGCGGCGCGGCGCGCGCCCCCCCTGCCCCGCGGGTCGCCCGCCCCGCCCGCGCCCGCCGGCGCCGCGCTCTCGGACAGGTCCAGCGAGTACACGTGGCGCGCCAGCACGCGAGTCAGCGTCTCCATTGTTTTCTACAAGTCGGTTAAGTTGAAAGTAAAATTCTAAACACCATAACGCAAGATCTCTCAAGTGAACAAAATAGAATTTAAAAAAAAAAAGCTGTATAAATTAAATGACAACGTCGGAAAGATACTTTCGATCTCAGATCGCACGTGAAGCTACTAAAACTAGAAACGAACTTATGATTTTACTCATTTCTAAATAGAAATAAACATAAAAACATTTGGCTCTAGTCCATAAACTCGGTAATGTATCAATCGGCTGCTTCCGTGGCTGGGGTAGAGAGAACGTTCGAACGAACGTTGCGGTTATGAGTCCTGTTATTTTAAATCAATGACCAATAGCGTCTGAGCAAACTTAACATCTTTTCTCTAGATAAATATTGGATTTACCTTAACGTAAAGAGTGTCGTTGATTGATTTTTTTACTATTTACCCTAATTTAAATTTTAAATATTTTACTCTAAGTTTGTATGTTCAGCATTTCTCATAAGTATGTAGGTACTCATAACCAAAAAGTATAAGTATTTAAGCCTCACTTGTAATACGGCGAGTTATTATCATCATACAACGTGGCTGTATGGCGTAGAAAAGGTTAGGGAAACAATAAGGCCTCACCGCCCACTCTTTGATCAGATCCTCCCAGTGCGTGAGCCGAGTGAGGAGCTCCATGAAGTTCTGCCACAGCTCCGGCTTCACGGCCACGTTCAGGTTGGCTTTGATCCAAGTCACTATCAGCGTTTGGAACAGCGCGGGCGCAAGATAACCACCTAGAAGATGAAAAGGTGTCGCTTTAACTGAAAACGTAAACGGAAATTAGAAATGAAGCAGAACGTAACAGATACAAACAAAAAAAAATAAAAATCGGTAATACTAACCCAGAGATTCCTGTTTTCTTTTTGGTGGCACTTTGGTCAGTACCAACGAAGTAATTTGGAGAAGTACTAGCAACAGCTGCTCCCTGACAAAGAAAAAATAACAACATTTACATTTTTTTTTTTTTTAATTTTTTTATTTACCAAAAATATAAATACATGGCATGTTACAAAAGTCTGCCAAACTGCATAGCAGTTTGTCGGCAGTAGTTCTCGTGGAACGTTACATATTATTATGACCACTGTATTACATATAAATAAAATTATAGGCTACTTTCATTAAGCATTTTCTTTCATACATCTTTCTATAATATAATAAAATGAATATTTTTTACCTAAAATTGAGAGGGGTGATAAAAGAAGAGTAACCAAGCCCAAAAAATGAATGAATGAAAATGAATGAATGACCACTGTATTACATATAAATAAAATTATACGCTACTTTCATTAAGCATTTTCCTTCATACATCTGTCTATACTATAATATAATAAAATGAATATTTTTACCTAAAATTGAGAGGGGTGATAAAAGAAGAGTAACCAAGCCCAAAAAATGAAAGTTTTTTTTTTTTTATTCCTTTTTGTCTGTCTGTCTGTCTGTTCACGATAGTCTCCGCATTTACTGAACCGATTTTCATGCAATATTCACAGGTAGATTATGCTTAGCTTGGAGCTTTGTTTCATTGATATTGGATGTCGGGAGAAAAAGCTGTCGTATAAAAAATCCTCCATGCGGGTGAAACCGCATATATGTATTATTTAAGTATATTTACACATAAATCTTATCTTAATCTTAATATCTTATCTTCTTAATATATATAAATTACGCGTCACGTTGTTTGTCCGCGATGGGACTCCTAAACTACTGAATCGATCATGATGAAATTTGGTCACTATGTTGTAATTAGGCCCAATTTAAAAGATAGGATAATTTTATTCTCAGAATTCCCGCGGGAATGCCGAAATTACCGCGGGCGACACCGCGGGGAACAGCTAGTATTATATATGCAGATAAAAAGTGGTACAAACTCGAAATCAACCCCCTCAGCCAAGTTGAAAATCAATAATAATAATCATAAGTGAGACTTAAGACGATAAATTCCTTAGTTTTCTGTAGCGATAACGATTATAGATTGTCAACATGGCTAAGGGGCATGTATAAGTCGCATGAAAATCGTATAATCCACCCGGTTACAAATTGCTGGCATTTTGAGGACAGAAAAACCTGTTGTTTTGTATTTGCGAGCAACTCGATATGCTAGGTTCGGTTAGGTTTAAAATGGGAAACCTATTGCGAAATGCACTTTATTCGTCGAGTGCACAATGAGATGTTGCTTGCAGCCCGGCCCCGCTTACCACGAGCCGGCGTCCATGGCGACGTGCATCACCATGTAGCGGTAGATGTTGAGCACGCGCTTGCACGTGTCGGTCTGCTCCTCCAGCTGCTGCTGCTGCAGCAGCGCGCCGGCGGCGGCGGGCGGCGCGGGCGGCGGCGACGCCACGAACACGTTCGCCGCTTGCGTCATGAACACTTGCAGCACGTTCTGCCGACGACGGGAATACATTACCGAGCCGATTCGTTGCGGGACTCCATTTCGCAAACTTGGACTGCGGACTGTTTGGCGGCGAACAAATATATCAAGACACGACTGTCGTACCAAGCGCCATACGAATCGATGACATACCTACATGCCCGGTGTGCTTTTAGTCAGGTGTATTTTTTTTTTCTTTTCCCAGTTTCTTTTATACGTAATACTTACGAATAAAACAAGCCTCAAATGATTATTTAAAAAGATTTGACCGTAAGATTTTTTTAATGCACAACTCGCGTAGGTATCATGTAAATTTTGGACCAGTGAGTTTTGCTGTCTATTAGCATCAATAAAAAAGTATCTTACATAACTACTTTTGTACTAAATTTTGTACGATCTTACGATAAAGCTGTCTCGATCCGAAAAAAAGGACCCTGAATGAAGAGGAGATGGGGAGGAGAAAGGGGGGAAGGGGGGGGGGGTCCAGATGTGGCGTTTTACGCGCGTGTCAAGAAAGCGCGAGTCGAGAGTCCGACGCGTTGCAAGCGTTTTACGCGCGAGAGCATCTGTACGGGATCTATGTGGCTCTAGTATCTCGCGAACTCGCGCGTTCTCGACTCGCACGTAAAACGCCTCATCTGGACAGGCTCTAAGGCAAATCAGTGGCACGAGCTTGGATAACAGCGAAGGAAGACCATTTAAAAAAAATCAATGTACTGCGGCACAGTGTAATATGTGTATGTGTACCTGCAGGCCTGCGCGCACGATCACGTCCCTGCCCACGGCGCCGAGGTAGGAATCGTTGCGCAGGCGCCGCGGCGGCACCGGCGGCTCGCCGCTCGCCAGCGACGCCTGCTGCTCCAGGGTGTTCTCCAGCAGGAACGGAGGGATCTCCGCCACCTTTATCAGATTGAGAAGTTTAGATATTGAAAAAGTAGTTGTCCTCCGCGGTTTCAACTGCGTGAATTTTGAGATTCCCATGGGAATCCCGACGAATGGAAGAACGCTATCGCTCGTAGTTCTGCATCTAAAGTAACAATACATAATCAAAGAAAATACTTATTTTAAATATCATATTTAGAGTTTTCGGATGCAATTAGTTACTGAATCTCGATTGAGTCAAAGTAGAAAATCACTGTAAGTTACCTAATTTTAGTATAATAAAAAACATTACTTCCACAGCCAACAGCATTCCTCGGTTCAATAAACTTTTACTTATGGAAGACGTGAACTTTGGACTATAAACGATTTGATAAAAAACCTCTCCACAGATGTGAAATTATACATGTGTAACGTAAGTAGTCAACGTCGCAGACCCAGACCGGCTTATAAACACTAACATTCATCTGTATCCAGTCCTTGTAGAGCGCAATGACGCGTCGGATGGAGAGGGCGTGAGTGAAGGGCAGCAGGAATGCCTGCCGCAGCACCTCGATGGTGAAGTCCACGTGCTCACGTGATGAGCAGCACAGCACGTCGCGCACCACCTGCTCCGAGTTCAGCTCTTCGTACGCACCAGATCCTGCATTAGAAACTATCTTTACCATCAACCATCATGAAATCCTGCAAAGACGGACCTTGTGTGATGAACATAGGGTTACGTTTTCCAGGCTGGACATATTTAAATGTACATGTCGTATAGAATGTATGGAATATAATTATCTCATATTATATGCTTGGTTTCAACAATACAAGCCTATAGATTATTGCAGAATTTTGTTTATTTATTTTTTATTTACCAAAAATATAAGTACATGGCATTTTACAAGAGTCTGCCAAACTGCATAGCAGTTTGTTTGTTTTTTTGTTGTTTGTTTGTTTTGTGTGTTTGTTTGTTTATGTAAATGTTTGTTGTGAAATATTATTAAATAAGTTTGCGATCGTTCACACAGAGCCGCGTGATCAGACCTACAGCAACTCCTACAAAATATTATGCATTATGGAAACGTGTGAATGGGCATGTTGACTAATTTTTATTTTTTAGTCCGTCTTGTAGATTATTAAAAAATATTGGACACGTATTTTTTCTTTTTTTACGTAATCAAAATATAACGGCGATATATTGAGTTGAAATTTCGCGTGACGTCACTATTCTGACAGTTTGTATGGCGGTTTTGTGGTTAGTGGCGTCACGACCTCCTCATCCTAAACTTTAATGCGCTTTACCTCTGTATATTTTAATTTATTTAAAAAAGCAAAAAATACGTGTCTATTGTTTTTTTATTTTCTAACTGACAGACTAATTAGAATTTTGATTTTCAATAGTAGTCAACATCCCTATTAACGTTGACATGTAGATCTCGAAACCGAAAATGAAAATTGTTCCCCCGCGGTTTTACCCGCGGTAATTTCGGAGTTCCCGCGGGAATTCCAGGTTACAATATAGCCTGTGACACAAATAACGTGGCTTTCTATTGGTATGTAAATGAATTTTCAAAATCGGTTCAGTTGATCCAGAGATTAAGTACCCTTATATATTACTCTTTGGATTACCCCCAACAACGTCACAAACTCACAAACTTTACCCCTTTATAAAATTATTATAGTATAGACTAATGTAATTCATAATTGTACTCTTACCTGATTCTAAACTAGGATGTGGTGTATTTGATGCAGAATCGTGTGACGACGCTCTACTAGAATCTGACGGATGTCCGACTGTGAAGGAAGTTTCTTCTTCATGATGCATAGAAGTCGCCGGTGTAGGCGTCCCGGAGTGTGGAAAGTGTGAGCCAGTGCTTGTCATCGACGACGGCTGGCCACCGTCGCTACCCTGCTTCTTCATGAAGTGAGCATAGTTTGCCACCCATTTGATCAATGTCACTCGACATATTACAAAGTCATCCTCTAAGATAGTATGGTGTACAGGCAGCTCTGAAATATATATCACATATCCAATGGAATTACTATAAGTTATGAACCAGATCAATAAACAGTCGAAAGTATTTTCGATTGGTAACTTACCAAGATTTGGTTTATACAAAGAGTTTTTATAGTTAAATTGTGGACATATCACTGGCAAGTAATACTGCTTAAACTTCTCCAACAGAAAAGCGAATGATCGCATCGCTTTATTATGTGAACGATCTTTCCAGTGTACTTTTGTCACAGACGTAGCCATACCCTCGAGGAGGATTTCAAAAAAATATTTTGTTTCATTGTCAACTATTCGTTCATTGGCCGTTGCTGGTAACAATGCTTGAACTTCAACACTTTGGACTGGGTTCAGAGCATTCGTATCATGGAATATTGATGCTGAAAGTTTACCGATAATGCCTGTAGATGTTTGTTCAACAACAACATTTTTCACATTATCTACAGCCAAATTGAAGTTGGGATGTTGCATAATATCATCAACTTTGAACTCGCCAGCCTCATTGAGAGGATTGCCGGCAATGTCAAAAGACTTTGTTTTAGGAGACCCACTTGCTGACAGGTTGGGTTCTGGCATTCCTGGCACAAGTAATGCAAACATTTTGTGTACTTCAGATGGTGCATTATCACCAAGCGCTTGATACCAAAGTAGAAAATACCTTAAAGTTAAAAAAACGATTATGTCAAACATCTACAAGAGAATTTAGCTGCAAAATGCAAATTGGATACTAATAAAAATACCTTATGGCTTCTGCTCTTAATCTTTGTGAGTTTCCACCATGCAGAAGTTTCGAAAATATTCTTGTCAAGGAGTGTAGTTGCCATCTCTTTCCAATCAGTTCTGGCAGGAGGCATAATACTTTCTCTAAGAGACTCAAGGCTCCTTCTAACTCTTCTTTGCCAGCTTTGTGAACTGAATGAGATTTTGGTTAAAACAAGAGACATAAAACCTTCTATTATACTATGCATTGTGTTATAGTAAATTAGTCATGATGGATGTTTACTAGCAAGCAGGATAAACATGTTAAAATAATTTTCATCTGGTTTATTACAATAATTTTAAGAAAACTCTAGTCCGAGTATTAAAACTTTTATATTTGTTATAAATTGATCTACCTTTAGAGATTATCCTATTCACTAGATTTTTTTAAAGTTAGTTCAGACAAAACAGGCTTTCAGCATGCCCTGCTCCATTTATTGGAATGCCATTCATATATTCTAACAAGACACAAGCACAATGGAATTTAATCCATCCTTACTATTATAAATGTGAAAGTGAGTTTGTTTATTTGTTATGCTTTCATATGTGGTTTTGGTTATGTAGTCTCTATAAAAAAGGATATAGGGTACTTTTATTCTGGAAGTCCCGCAGGATCTGCGAAATTAACGCGGGTGAAACAGCAGGGAACAGTTAGTACTTTTATGTGATTTCCTATTGTTCAATTAAATACCTAGGATTTCAAAGCAATTAATTAAACTATCTCAGTTTTTTTTGTAACTGTTGCCAAGCTACATCTCACATATAGTTCCATTTTTTTTTATTGCAAATATAAGCGCTTACTATTTTAGCGCTTTATTTTAGCGCTCGTAATTTTCTACACTACGAGTTATATTCGCATGTCTCACAATTCTTAGTTTAATAAATGATAACAATCATGATCTAACACCTTACATGACAGAAGCAAGTTTTGTGAGATATGATAACAGCATCTACTATGATTAGTGTAAATCATAAACCACCAGAGAAAATTTATAAATGATAAGTGATTGATTGATGGATCTAAATATCCATGACTCACTCACCAAGATGAAACGGTAATTCTGTATGGCAAAAAGAAAAATATACCATTAAGTGAGTTTAACATCATGTTTGAATAGTAAGTATAGTATGAATATAATCAATAAATAGATAAGCTTGATTTTTTTACCATCAATAAGTATCATCAAATAACATAAGACAATCATTGTAGATAACACACACCAGATTTAGAGAAGTTAATTTGTGTTTTTATAACATATTTATTTTATAAATAAAACTTGCACCCGTCTCCTGGAGTGAAATGCACTCCCACCTGGACACTCTCCACCTCAACATCATTAATTCATATTTGCATATACAATAATTATTATCGACCTAAAAGGAGTTTTTGTAGTCCTTTAAGGTCATCCTGCAAGATTCTGAACTTGATTGGCATTTATTTTTTTGAAATGAGTTGTCAATAAGAAAGAAATTTACAGAGAGTTAGACATACCTCTTTGGCGCAGGTTGTTTTCAGCTTGTATGAAATTATCATATAATATAAAGTATACATGACTGAAATTAGATTCAAAATAAACCTTTGCTTCATCAGCATCATAATGTTCTGAAAAAGGAAAACATACTTTTTAGCATGAAATTATTTTTGAATGCAACTTTTTATAGGGCAAAATGTTAAATTTCACTTGGGTACTAGGTATTAAACAAAAAGTAAACCGAACTGAATGAGCAATGAGCATTTACAGTTAGACTAAACTAATTATCGCGTGTCTATAAATCACTATGTACAGATCTATTATTATGAAGATTATACCAACTAGGCTTTTAGATAATATGTAAAATGAAGTTAATTTAATAAAATAAGCTTACCTAAAATGATTTTTAAATGCTTTAGTCGGGTCGCAGAATCCTTCTTAGAGTCTTGTATTTTAACACTCGATTTTTTAACATCTTGGTGAGATTTTTTCGTGAACATGTCGATTTTTATACTATACGGTCATGACGAAGATTATTTTCATTTTTTTTATCTAATCTGAATTAGTTTCACATTTTTCTACAAAATTACACTCCGAATTAGAAAATCTAAACCTAAACCCCTTTGACAAATTGACTACCTATCTGACTTGTCAAGTCTGTGACTGACGTTAGTGACGTAAACATTCCAAATTCTTCTCCTCTCCCTCGATGTTCCTTTTCCTACATCTATTTTTTCCCTGCTCTCTTCAAATGATTTATTAAAATTTAAATGTATCGTATCTTTCCTTATTTCCAACGAGATTAAGATATAATCTATCTGTATATATAATAATATTTTTGATTACCTATGTAAACCAAAATAACCTACAGTCTATGATTGTAGGTTATTTTGGTTTACACTGATCCTATCTAAAATTCCGAATCCGCATCCTTTTCATGTTTATCATCGTTTCCCTACCTTGAAACTGGCAAAATGCGCAAACCGCGCGACGCCATAACAAAAAAAAATGAATCCAATTTGTGGTTTTTTTAACAACGTGTATGCAAATTTCATGATGATCGCTGAGAAAGCGTAACAGACAGACAGACACAAAGTACCTACTACTCTACGCTATTTTTTTTTTTCGACATTATTATAGTGACTTTATAAGGTGCTTTTAACTCATAACGGAAATACGGAGTGAATTAAAATACCTATAAATAATAATTATAGGTGGGTACTAGGTATCTACCAAAGAAAATAATACTCTCTGACGAGTACCTTCTATACTCTTTAATCTGTTTCACACTTCATGTCCACCTTATTTCAAAAAGAAATCTAAGTAGGTATAGTACCTACGTTTTTATTCCTTCAAATATCAGTATTTACCCATTGAAATTAATCTCGATGTATTTACACTATACTTTACATAGTTTTCTATATTATTTTTTAGAAGGGGACGCTATTTACGCTATACCCTTAGGCTTAGGTCTTAACATTCTAGAAGGTTGTTTTTTCTAGATATATCCAAAAGACGAGATTAAGGGATGGGCTAGAAGTTGATCTGTAGCAATTAAATTTTTACCTTAAAATATTTATATATCCCTCTAGTTTTCGATTTCGAAAGTTTTTACTATCCTACCTACGGATTCTACGCATAGATCGCGCGATCGATCGTTACAAGTTACAACGAGATAACCCCGTATACCTAGTATTCCCCATAGAGGTATACTCTTTGAGAATGATAGATATCCATTCCACTAGTAGAATCCACATCTACAAGTCATACAAAGTTGACGGAACGCAAGTAAGTAGGTACCTATATGTAGTTTACCGAGTTTACCTTACTACCTGCATCGTTATTCATGACTAGCAATAATTATTTGTTCAATTGGATCGTATGATCGCTTATTGGAAAAATAAGTAGATAATATTTAATAAAAGGCAATGGTAACTAAAATCTAGTAATTACCCCAACTGCTTTACTCTTGAATATTACGTATACCTATCCTCGAAGCGAAGGCCGAGCGAAACGTAGTAACTTATCTACCTACTACAAATTGACGTTTTTTTGTTGTTCGCAAGGAACTCTAGAAGCGAAACGTGTTTTTTATAAAATGACGTGTTTTTAACTACAACAAACATTTACTAGATACTCGCTTCGCTAGTCGCTCTCGGCCTCCATTATTATAATTTATAAATTTATAATCACGACGATGTTTTAAATAAATCTATCTACTTAATGTTAGTTGTTTTTAGTTCTTTAGATTAATTTTATTCACGGTTTTATAACAATTGTTTTAATAGCAGCCTTGTAGATTCAAATGTGTGTTTCAAATCTTCATTTGTTTAAAATATGTTGCTTTGCTGTGCTATCGGTAATAGCAACAACACCAGTAGTGGAATGTAGAAGTACAAAGCAACGGTCGCCAGATGCGATCGGATTTCCCGAGGTAGAAGAAAACGCAAGTTTAAAAAATCGAGATGTAAGTACCTACCTAAGGTTTATTTTTTTTTAAAGGCTTAGGTGCATAGTTTTGATAAAATTTTAATCTAATTAGAGAAAAATTTCCACTGAAAATAACATTAGAATTTAAAGTTGATTACCGTTGGTTAGGGAGTTGATAACCTTTTGAACTCGCACATACGTCACGATCGTTTAAATAACAAAAATATATATGTACAACAATATATAGGTTATATACTGTTTATAGACTTAACATTATATACTTTGTGTTATTAAGTCATATAGGTAGGTACCTAATTATATCAAAATTTATGTAAGTATGTTTAACATTTTAACGGCCCAGTACCGTTCTAAAAACTTGTCTAACATTTTGTTATAATATGATTTGGGATAGGTATTGTAGAATAAATGAAACCTTAATAGTAATGCTACAGGAATAAATCATATAAATTAGGTAGGTACCTATACCTACTCTACTATTGGTACCTACCTACGAACAGTGTTTTAGAGGTCAATAAACTTAGTACTTACCTAGTACCTACATGAATTCACCTCTAAATTAGTATAGTTTTTTATCATTGATTTACTACTTTTTATACTTACCTTTTTAATATAATTTTAATGACTACCTACTTGTTTAATACATAAACTTATGCCTGTCTGCCTGATGGGATGACCGAAAATACCTAACACGATACCCAGACTTAGGTACCTAATTGTTTTTTTGTTTTAGCGTAAATGTTTCAAGTATGTTCCAAGTCCTCGGAATGACCAATAAAATGGTTTGGTTATGAGCATGGACCAATTAAATAATTGGTCCATGGTTATGAGTTATGACATATTACCAACTTAACTTAGGTACCTAGGTCTAGGTGAGGGTCTAGGTACCTTATTTCATTCGCGCACTAAGTAGGTATCTACCTAACTATTTGTCTGTAACTTTTGGCGCGATGATAGTATACCATAAAATTTAATACCTAAAACAATTCGAAATCCGTTTCCTCAGAGTGGTCGTGCACTCCTTGTTGGTTTTATTTCAAAGCGAGACTAATTAACAAAATAGTAGGTAGGTACTCAGACGAAATAAAAAGTATAGCTTGCCTAAACTAAAATGACGCGCCCCTCCATCGGGTATGTACGCACACGCACAACCGTTACTGTCTATTCATCACAAGTGCGCAATACTGTCGCCGCACTCACACTATTAATTATACATGATCTTGTACATCGGAAACTGCTTATTAAGTAGTGGGCCGCGTCATTTTAGTTTAGACTAGCTGTGCCCCGCGGTTTCACCCGCGGTAATTTCGAAGTTCCCGCGGGAATTCCGGGATAAAAAGTACCCTATGTCCTTCTCTGTACCCCTGACAACAATGATCACACGCCAGCTTGTACCTACTCTTTTTAGGGTTACTTATGTAACAAAAGATAAAAAAAAACTTATTCTTTCATCATATCCGTCTATCTGTCCGTCCTTTTGTATGTCACAGCATGGTCACAGCCAATTAACTTTGAGATTATTGGCACTATATGTAGGTACATGCAGTGGAGTTGTAAAATTACACCAATGCTTGTCGTTATTGTTGCTCAGTAGGTACATACCTATAATAATAGTTTAGTCTGTGAAGAAAGGGCCTATACTAATTATTCATTGAATTATTTAATTTCAGAACCGTCGACCAGTATTTGCCCCGAGCGTTTGCATGGAGAACGAGCTTTTTTATCCAGGAGACCAAAAAGATGACTGGATTTGCGACTGTATGCCTGGTAAAAAAAAAATCCTTCCTGTAGGAGAGCCGCAAAAGTATAAATTTGGATACGAATTGAATACGTTTTTTCAGTGTTATTTATTCATTTTATGCATTATGTGATGCAGATTCCAAATAACTTAAAAGTTTTACAATATCTTTTAAATTTACTAAATGCATACATAACTACATACGTTTCCATCCTGTATAACGTATAACGTTAGCTACAGGTAACTAACTGAAAATCGTATTTCTTTTACAGCCTACATTTATCATCCAAAAACAGATAAGTGTTGGCCCGCATACCGGAAGGGACCTTGTGCAGAGGGACAGTATTTAATCCTGCCCAAAAACTCCGTACTACCGATTTGTGAGAACAACCCTTGTGTCAACGACACCTTTGTGACTTTTAAAGGGCAGTGCACAAAAATAGGAGTGATAGCTTCTTGCGAACAATATCATCCGGTGTCAGTGGTGGGCGTCAATTCCACCACCCTCGAAGTTTCCTGTGTTTTACTCAATTTGGATTTACGAATTGGTCCGTTCGATGATAAACCAGAAACATCCACTTCGAAAACGCCAAGACCCGGTAGTAAAAGGTTCTTAAGTTCCAAAACTGTTTTAGGATAATTTAAAATTAAATGCCTACCCATCATACTTTTTTCGAGTTATTCTCAGCAAGCTCTTTCCTTTCTTACCCATATTGTAGAGTGCACTAAAAATAACTAAGTAGTCCGCCATCTTGGGTGTTCCGCCATGTTGGATGTAGAATGGCATCACACTCGATGCATTGTCATCCAAAACAAAATTTCAGCTCAATCGGTTGAAGATAACATCTTCAAAATTGAGTTGCAAGATTTCACCCGTACAAATATTGTTAAGTTACCTACATACCTACCTACATTGCAAGTTAAACATTGCAAGGTAGGTAAATAAAAGCTTTTAAAAAACTTTCATATCGATGGCAATTAAATAATATTATTTCAGTCTAACTATAGAAATTGCTAGGTGCCTATTTTTCTTGGTATTTACATCCCACAAAACCCCGATCAAACTTATAACTTCTTATAGCACGGTGCATTACATTAAGTCGCCGGTTACCTATGTATAGTGGCAATGACTAAGCTATGGCAACCGGGCGGCTTCCCACGAGGTTGCCATGGTACCTGCCCCTCTGGAAAACACCACAATCACTATAATACTTGTATCCTCGATTTTTATTTATTATTCATTGGATATTCGTTATGCTTTAAACTTTGTATTAGTAGAACACATAATATATACCTAATGCTGCTTCTACACTGAAAATAATATTTTAGCTTCTAATAATCGATTATTATTGTTATTATGTAGTTTCAGTGTAAAAAATAACGTGTGCTTCACTTTGTTTAGTTTTGGTACGGTTTCAAGATAATTTTTCACTAGTTTTAATTTGACACCCTGTTTCCGGAACAAAGCCATGTGGTGTTTCTTGGGTAAGCACTTAGATTTCGTTATATTGAACATTGAAATATTTTTTCTTTACAAAGTGGCTATACTTTAATGACATTATGTAGAGTTATTGTGTACGTAGTGTCATAGGGTACTTCTTATACCGGAATTCCCGCGGGAACTCCGAAATTACCGCGGGTGAAACCGCGGGGGAACGCTAGTTCTAATACAATTATTGGGAACGTTTGTTTGGTACCTATACGCTTTCATGCTCTTCTCAGCCGATCATCATTCATCATGAAACGCATTTACACGTTGTGAAAGGTAGATACAGAAAAAAGTTGGTACTTTTCACGACCGAGGGATAGAAAATTAATTGACAAAATTTTACATTAACGCGAGCGAAACTGGGGCAAGAGTTGATAATAAGTAAGTATATTTTGTTATTTTTACCCTCTATTTTCCCGAATTATAAGAAACAATATCTTACAATGTTATAATTTACCTACTAGCTGTTCTCCCGTGGTTGCGACCGCATTTCATCTCGGGACTCCCTCGGGATCTATCAGTATAAGAAGTAGTTATCACAGCACAGTTAATGTGAAAAAATTTCCGCAACGTATACTGATATAAAGGGTTCCTGCGGGAATTTTTAATTATATGAATTCGAACCAGTTAGTAAGTACATTTATAAAGTCTTACATATATCATATAGTCATATAGTCATATCTTATTACCTTTATTAGTACCTTTATTAGTATCATGTAGGTAGGTATATGCATGGACCTGACTCAGTGCTGATCGCTTATTTCCATATAATCGCAAGTACGGGCGAGCTTGCCCCTATCACGATTGATCGTTGACCCACATTCAGTGGCTGGCCATCTACACTTTAATCAACTGGTACACCACTTAAATCAACTGTGCGAACTACTCCCCCAACGACCTTCGTGATTTTTAGACAGCTCTAACGTGGCCCTAACATGCTGACCGTCCTGAGCTCCTGACCGAGTTCTTATCAGGCAATCTTGAACAAACTATACTGGTAAATATTTAAACGAGACTGAGTGAAACAAATAAATAATAATTATTGAATAAATTTAAAATTTTGTGAGATAATACATCTACTAATGGTATAGCGGCCAGCGGGCTCACGTAGGTTAGGTATACTACGGTAGGTACATGCCGGGTATTTCCTGACAATTAACAGTGAATTAAATAATTCTGACTGGACCGGACCGGACGGCAAGTCTATTTGTATTGTACACACTAATATCTAATTAAAAATCTAATGAGTGGTAACTGCAGGCTGTCTATCATACATTCGACCTATAAAAATATCAGTTGTAACTAATGACAAGTAACTCCAAAATCAATAATAACAAAAGCAAAACAATGATGGATGGATCAAAGAACATAATATAACCACTACGTGGATGGATACGTGGTAGTTATCTACTTAGGTAGGTATATAAGTGAGACGGACAATAATAGGTATACATATTATATTTAAGTAATACCTACCTCCCTTATAATATTGGCTACGGCAGAATTAATAAACAAATTAGACTCTTGGTTTAAGTAGGTACATATTTTTACCGGAAGTAGATTATTTTTAAGGCTTTTCTGCCCTTATCCAATTCACTTCAATCCAGGGCATTGGGTCAGCTCTGGAAAGTAGGTAGAGTGGCGAAATAACATTTGTGTTACTTCGTTGTCGATCAATGTAGGTCATTGGTGAAGGTTACGTGGGACCAACATAACCCAAACTAGTTTCCGGAACTTAAGAATTTTTACAGACGTGTTTTAACATATTTTAACATGTTATTAATTGACTTCTAAAATCCGAGATCTTTTGCGTTTATCAGTTTGTCAGATACCTACATACTTTGTAAGCCCCATTATGTCAGGGCATTTTTTAATCACCTGCCTAAATTTGTGCTTGCCCTTTGGCCCTCGAGTTCAAAGTTTCATAAAGTTTAATTGCAAACATATTGTTATCCAAACGTAATCATCCCAGAGTTGCGACATAAATTAGGGATGTTGGTGTGATTGCGATCACAAATTAAGTAAGTGGTTCTGGAGGCAGTGATGGCGCGATCGCGATGTGTATGGCAGTGTGTAATAAATAGCGTGTTGGCCTTATGTTACGTCACACCAAACCAACCCATCGCAACATGCCGCGACACGCCACACCAACCGAAACAATAACCATAGCACATTATCACTTATCACTTCAAACAACATTCATTAGTAAACTTTCGAACAATAATCGCATAACTAATTTACAAAAGTATGAGGTGTCGTTCTTTGAGAATGCCTCTTGAACTTGAAAACTGGATTTTATTGATATTTTATAGATTTGTGTCTCATCCTTTTAAAGCAACTTACAACAATTATTAAAAAGTATAGGTGGAGGCAACATACATAGCATATTAAGTTGTTTCGATTAAACTTAATTTTTTCTTTCTTACTAAATCGAAATTTAATTAGGTAGACATTTGAGACCTATTTAACCCACTCACCCATTAAAACGCATTCAACATTCTATACACCAACGGAATGAATTTCCGATATCCAGTGCCACAGCGTGTGGGTTTCTACTACACAGGATAATTACGTAATACCTATGTACCTATAGCTCCTACAGAATTGATATGCGCTTAAAATTTTATCACATGCGTCACTCGTCAGTCCTGTGGGGCTAAGATGCGCAACACGATAAAATTTTATCGAGCCATTTTATCGATTCTCGTCGACATATTGTATGGTTTTGTACCAGTAGGTAGGTAGGTCCTACTCTCAGAACAATATTAGTTATTCTTCTGAGGTCCTACTGATTCGGGTCTCGGAAAATGTAGACATATTTAGGTATAAATACGTGTACCTAACCTAACTTACAATTTAGTAGGTATTCTGAAAATTAAGATTTATATTTATAATCAAAGGATTTACCTAGGCAAATTCTAAATTCATAAAACTACCTACTAGGTAATTAATTTGAAAACTCGTTGGGAGAACCTCAGACGGGGGAGAACATGCAAAATTATGCATTACTAGTTGTGCCCCGCGGTTTCACCCGCGTTAATTTCAGAGTTCCCGCGGGAATTCCGGGATAAAAAGTACCCTATGTGTTAATCTGATTTATAAGCTATATTATTGTAAAGTTTCATTTAAGTAAATCCATCCAGTAGTTTTTTCGTGAAAGAGTAACAAACATCCATCCATCCATCCATCCATACATACAAACTTTCGCGTTTATATGTAGATTTAGTAAAATATTATCTACAGGGGCGTCTTAACTATATGCGGCGCCCGGGTGCGAAATTGTAGTTGGGTAGGTAAAGTAAGTAGGTACGGTAGGTACGGTAGGTAGGTACTATCTACCAACAGATTCATTCAGATGTTGATCGCCCGGCCCGGCTGGCCGTGCGGCCGTACCTCCTATGGGCAAGACGCCCCTGAGTATCAACATAGTACCTACTTAATGTGGATAAAAGTTAATTAATTTAAAATCTCCAGCCGTCTCGAATTCGAAAGGAAAGGAAAAGATGGTGATGATTAAATTTCTGTCAGTCGGTCTTGTTTGCAAAACGCATTGTTTTCAAAACTTTTTATCGTTGGTGCAGGTTTATCAGATCATAAAGCGATGAACACAAGATTTTGATCGTCATTACCTTACTTACTTGTAACTATAATTAATTAATGATTGAATAGCTGTGCCCCGCGGTTTCACCCGCGTCAATTCCGGAGATTCCGGGATGAAAAGTATCATATAATTATACAACGTGTGTACAAAAGTTCATGATGATAGGTTGAGCCATGGATGAGCCGTTAAGGTGTGAAAGTGTAACAGACAGACAGACACGTAGGGATTAGCCGTTCCCCGCGGTTTCACCCACTTTAGTTTCGGACTTCTCGCAACTATTATGTATAATTGTGTAACACGTAGGTACCTATATTAAAAAAATGATGTAGGTGCATAATAATACAGGATGTCATTTTAAACGAGGGACTTATTCAAACCCTTAATTCTCATAGAAAACCTTAAATGAAAATGAAATGTAATGAAATGAAATGAAAGTTTATTCGTAACGACAAATAAATTAAATAATATGCATTAACACTCTCAACGCGTTACGGGAAGTATTTTGTCGTATTTGAGTTTCGGCCTGTGCGGCAGTGCGCTGTCCTTGTTTTACTCTAGGCGCGGGAGTAGTTTTGCTAACTACCCGTTATCGGAAAAAAGAGATACCTACATTTCCGACATCCTTACTTCAAATGGATTAATTTTTACAAATAAAAATGTACGGGAAGTATTTTTGCGTAACGCACTGAATTTAACTTGTTTTCGTCTGGTGCGGCACGGGAACTACACTCGAGAGCAATGAATCCGGGTCACTTAAAGAATCCTAAAAATCTCGGAAACTAAAAATGCTAGGTTAATGCAATAAATCGTATTTAATAGACAATGTAATACTCCTTAAATGAAGGTATTAAAACTTCTTAGTTATTGTAAAGTTATATCATAAAAAAATCAAACTTGAAAAAGGGCCACTTTCGAAGATGGAGCTACGAAATTACAGCATTTGGTTTTGCTTTTGTTTGTAATCTGTCATTTATGTGGGTACATAAACCATGTTGATAGTGCTCTATATTCATTATTCAAGCTGAAATTATGTCGCTTACGCTTGAAGAATGCACCAGAATACTTACAATGCTGGAAACCGGCCGGAGTCAGCGCGATACAGCCAGGACTGTCGGTGTGTCGCTGTCAACAGTACAAAGAGTTCTCCGACGTTACGAAGAAACTGGTTCTAACCTACGCAGACCAGGAACGGGCAGAACCAGGTGTACCACAGCATGAGAAGACCGATACTTGGTGAACACCATGCTTCGAAATCGCTTTCTCACAGGAACTGAACTCACAAATCAGTTTCGACGCCTCGGAGGAAGTAACCCAAGTGCATGGACAGTAAGACGTCGGCTTGCTGAATCTAACTTAAAACCCCTTAGACCTGCAAACGGCCCTAAACTGGAGCGTGCGCATCGTATTTCAAGACTAAGATATGCCCAGAGCCACGTAAATTGGAGTATTGAAGATTGGTCAAAAGTTATGTTCTCCGACGAATCAAAATTTATGCTCTACAAGCACGATGGAAGATACAGAGTGTATCGAAGACCAGGGGAAAGATTCAAGCAAGCATGCATCGAAGAAAAAGTAGCCTACGGTGGTGGGTCTGTACTTGTGTGGGCCGGAATTTCTTCTGAAAGTCGCACAGAGCTGGTGATCATAGAAAACGGCTCTTTAACTAGCGTAAGATATGTGGAAGAAATCCTCAATGATCACGTTGGTCCATTTATGGTCAATTTAGGTGAGGATGCTATATTTATGCATGACAATGCCCGACCTCATACAGGTAGGATTGTGAATGACTACCTTCAAGAGATGAACATTACTCGTATGGAGTGGCCAGCGCGCAGCCCGGATATCAACCCGATCGAGCATGCTTGGGACGAGCTAGGCAGATGCGTAAAACAACGAAACCCTCCCCCAATCACGCTTCGTGAGCTCAAAATTGCTCTCACAGAGGAATGGGAGAATATTCCCCAAAATCGTATAAGGAACTTGGTGTACAGCATGCCAAACCGCGTAAACGCAGTAATGGAAGCACGAGGAGGCAATACAAAGTATTACAATTCAAGAAAATCGTAATAAAGTTCAAAAATTTCATGTTTCCTATTTTTGTTTTAAGGAGAGATCAGCAGTTTTTTTCTTTATGTAATTTTGTGTTAATAAAATGTATGGTGACTCATATTTTTTTTACTTTCATTTAAGGAGTATTACATTGTCTATTAAATACAATTTATTGCATTAACCTATCATCTTTAGTTTCCGAGATTTTTAACATTCTTTAAGTGACCCGGATTCATTGCTCTCGAGTGTATTTAGCCGTACACTGCCACCCCGTACCGCGCTGGCGTGTGCGCACGCGACGCTTTAGTTTGCCTTAGTGATGTGCGCAGTGCAATCGTGTTTTCACCGCGCTACTCGTCACTTTTCAAAATAAAAAAGTCACGTAACTTTGTTAACATTCTTGGAGTCTATAATTCAATCTGTAACACAAATCTTTTGCCGACGCAAATAATAATGAACAAAAAAGCGAATAACTCACACTTTAAGAAAAGCAGAAAAGTTTAAAAAGTGTCATTCGTGCTATCAAGATTTAAGAAAAGAATTTAGCAGCCGTGAGACTGACAATAAAGTTAGCACTAAGCAGATTACATTGTGTTGATTATGCATGACAATAAATATTATTTGAAATTTAAAAAGATGTTTCCTATTTTATGAGCACATCCCATCACTAGCGTTGTATCTTTTCTATGCGGCTCGGGAAGCAATTTCCCGTAAAATTATCAGTTTTGAAAAATGTCTATAACTATTAAAATATCGCATGGAACCCCGGGCGACTGCAGCTGTATATACACAAGGATATAATCTATTGATTAGATTAAAAAATTTAGACAACCGAAGGGTTTCCATGTCCTGATAGACCTTTGAAGTCAGGTCGTGATACGGGAAAATAGAAGCCGTAACGCATAGCGGGTATTATTGATACGGGAAATATTTGACTCGTACAGCACTGGAAGTAAGTTTTGTTTTATCGCTACCGCGTTGAGAGTGTTAACAAAAGTAGCACAAATAGCGTGTCGCAACAAAAAGGCTACTAAGCCGGGAACCATTAGGGGCCCGACGTTGGTCTTCCACTGGTGCCGCGTGTGGCGTCACGGGTGTGGGCGCAGAGAGAAATAACAAAAAAATTAAAACCGACTTCCAAAAACACAAAACTTAAAATCTAAAAATAAAAAGCTAAAAATAACAACATACCGATTTAATCCAAAAGACAAAAACAGGGTAAAAGGTTTGTAAAAGGAAAGTCACTTAAAAGCGAGAAACAAACAAAATTTTAACAAAAAAATTAAAACCGACTTCCAAAAACACAAAACTAAAAAGCTAATAAAAAGCTAAAAATAACATATATTGGTTTGTGCTACCACTGATCGGTATGAAGTCGGTGACAAGCCAAATATGGAGGGGGTAGATGGGCTAAGTCGACTCCCGCCACCAGCTCTTCGTGAGCAGAACAACCCAAGTGGGCTGACACCAGCGGGCTTGTCACCGAATTCAAACCGATCAGTGGTAGCACAAACCAAAACAAAACAAACCAATAATAATATTACGTGTTGTTATTTTTAGCTTTTTATTAGCTTTTTAGTTTTGTGTTTTTGGACGTCGGTTTTAATTTTTTTGTTAAAATTTTGTTTATGTAATACATGAACATTAAGTGACTTTTGGCATTTCGTGATACCTTCGTGAGTGTTTCAGCCGTGAATTTTATGACTAATGACCATTGGTAGGTAACTATAGTTAATAGTAGGCACTAGCACGCAGTTCCTACGTATAGGTTACAAGTTACAAATACTATGAATTTATGTAATTCAAGTAAGTACTTACTTACAAATTAGATTTATAATTATACTTAGTTCCAAAATGGGGCACATAATGTTTACAAAATAGGTAGTTAAAGTTATGTAGCATAATTAAATCAATCAAGAATGCGCTTAGAAAGTAAGTAAACACCTAATTAATTCCGGTTTTTCGTTTGTTTTATGCTGAATTGATACGAAATCTCATATTATCTAGGCTTCTAAACCTACCCACTCATGTTTTACCTACTTATCCAAGCTATACTACGAATGTTTTAATTTTCACCTGCCCTTAGTTAATTATAGTTCCTCAAGTTAGGGTAACATTTGAAGTAGGTAAAGCAAGATAGTTATTTTATGTAATCAAAAGGATGTTTTGCCATAGAAAAATACAAGTGTCAAATTAATTTAAATTAGTTACACATACAAAACGGTGACCTGCTTTAACAGCAGTTACGGCATAAAAGTGTAGGGTTGGCGGGCGTAGCGTGCGTGGCACCCACCGCCCACCGCCCACCGCCCGTCGCCCGTCGCCCGCCGCCCAGCGCCACCTGTTCTGTCCAGTGGGCAGTGGTCTCGGTGACTACCCGTTAGGCAGCGGAACGGGACAAGTCTTGCCGACTAGGGTCATTCAGTCTGAGGCGCGCGCCCTCCGCGCCTGCTCGCCACTCACATCGCGCTCGTTGCACACCCTAAACTTATCTAAGACATACTACATGGCCTGAAACAATCGAATCTATTTCTAATTGGATTTTGTTATGGAAAAGCGCACTGCGGGCAGCCGGCGCGAGCCCATCCCGAGTATCCTCAAAAAACCTAAAACACGCCACAAGGGAGACTTTCTCGACAAGAGCTCAAAGATTAAACGCGAAAAAGTGGAGGACTCCAAGAAGAGTGAGAATGTGAGCGCACCGCTGCCGAAGGGGTGTACTCCGCTTATGTACGCCTGCCAGCAGGCAGATTACAAAGCGGTCGTCGACATACTGAACAAAGATGTGAGTCTGCTGAAGTCACTGACACTCTCACTCATCATCTGCAGCATCTTTTATAATTACTTGTGTTTTATCATCCATCACTATACTTACAGAAAATTATAGAATAAAATACCTAGCAGTTAAATCTCTAAATTAGCGAGTCAGTCATAATGATATTAATTCAGCACAGAATGAAACTATGCCACGTTATACCTAATCTTTAGC
The DNA here is from genome assembly GCA_907165275.2 of Zygaena filipendulae. Taxonomy (NCBI): domain Eukaryota; kingdom Metazoa; phylum Arthropoda; class Insecta; order Lepidoptera; family Zygaenidae; genus Zygaena; species Zygaena filipendulae. Next base: position 5,011,047 of record OU015663.1, read on the forward strand.
ACTGTTCAGTTAAAAATGTCATCAAAAGTTTTCAAAATACGTGGAGCTTCCGAGTTCCGATAATGAACGTACCTAGTGTTTAGTAGGTAAAGGTGTGCGAGTATAGAAAATTAAAAAACACGCCAAGTTGAGCATTCACTGTTGAAGGATGGTCACGCGACGCCCCGCTTGTCTAGATGTTTAAATGTCTACTATGTATACATACTTGTTAGTTTCCGTGTAGGTACTCTGACGCAAACAGCCTAAGCATCGCTGTCTCGCCTTGCAAACTCAGCATGGACACCTTTCTGCATTCGCAGCTATGGGTTACTTTATAGGCATGCTATAGGTTCATCACGATATACCCATTACGAATTCACAATTGAATTTAAGTGCCTATACAGTATAGGCATATTACACTACCTGCATCAGTAAGTATAGGCTATACTTACTGATGCAGGTAGTGTAATATTTCCTGACCAAAACTTACCTAGGTACCATGGACCAAAGTTTAATTGGTCCATGCTAGGTACGCCGGTAGGTTTGCGCCAAAACGTTTGACTTTCAAAAAGCTTTCAAAAGTCGTTTATGTGTTTAGAAGTAATGCACATGCAGGCTATAGAAGGTTCGGTGAACGTGAGGGATGGGGGGGGAGGCTTGGGTAGTAGAGTCAATCAATAAACAGAATCGACAGCGACGATACAATGATAGCAGGAAGGGGAAACTACGTTTTTTATACTTAGTTCAAATATGTTTGTCAGCGTGTGCGAGCAGCTTGTGTCAACAGCTGATTGTGCCGATGATTTCTCTTTTTCCGAATGAACTATTTCACGAACAACTAACTATTCGTGAATATCTACCTACCTACTCATGCAGTGGCGTAGCGTGGGGGGAGGGGGGTATGGTCCGCGGCCCGCGCCGGGCGGCACTTAGGCGGGGGCGGCATCTCACAGGATTGCAAGTTTATTTCCTTCGACATCTTTTCTGTTAATTTTTTTGTTGTTCTTACACATCTCCAGGTTTTTATTATTTTTTTTACATAAGTAAGTATAGTAATTTTCACTTTTCAGGTTACTATTATTTAATAAGAGTACCATTTTTATCATGCGCCAGTTATTTTTATAATCAATAGGCTATTTTACTGTTGTTGGAATGTTGATATCCAATAATTACATTCGAAAATATCATGGATAAGCATAACATAAGCGAAAAAATCAATAGATTAAATTAATAAAAATAAAAATTTATAAACTGTTTAATTTTGACTATGTCTGTCTCTTTCTAAAACGGAATTTTGTAGGGCGCTACTACTACAGTGACGTCACTGTACTGTAGCACTTTCCTTATCTAACTTTAACTTTTAAAGAGTCATATCTCTGAAAGTACAAAAGATATTTGTAAAAGAATAATGCTATTATACTACTAATACATAAAGGTTTATAAAATAATAATAAAAAAAACACTAAAATTCCCTATTGCAAAAATAAGAGTGCGGCAAATTTGGGATCCTCATCCGGCTGCTAGTGACCTACTTACTCTACGTCATTGGACCTACTATTGTAAAAATGGTAGAATAATGAATCAAATTGCATGAAAAGGAATAGGTAAAATATATAGGTAATCTCGATTTTTAAATTGATCAAGTCTACGCATGCAACTGCTGCAGTCAGAGACATACGACTTACGAGTAATTCCAAATTTTTATACCTACGTAAAATTTTAGAATCGAGAAAACATGTGCGACGGAAAGAGGATAAAAACTAATCATCAAGACTCCTTAGAGTTGAATAACATTATCCGTCAATTTTCTGATAAGTATACCATAATTTTTTTTCAGCTTACCTAAGTATGCCTATGCATGCTCTAGTTTCACCGCATGTCGTCTATCGCAGTGCACCCAATCGTATGCGCTAACGCAGTCGTCGTGTAGGTCCTGTGTGTAGGTCGCAATCGTTAATTCCTGAAATTATTGCGATTTAGGTTAATAATGGCCACCATTGTCAGAATGTATGTAGGTATACTCTTCAGCCTGTGGTATGCCACCTCCAGCTTACTTCTATTCCGGAGCAAAACTAAAACCACGCTAAAAAACAAAAACCGTTCCGTGGACACGCTGCACGCTGCGCTGCACGCTGGTTGGTTCGATTCTCACCCAAGGAAGTAGTACTTATAACTTCCTTGTTCTCACCATAGTTTTCCCACAGGGGATAGATCACTGTCTTAATTAAAAAGCACAATTGTTCACTAACGGCCGCACTCAGAGTCAACTTTAATGATTACTTAGTTAAGTATAGATTGTAAAACAAAACTGCCGCAATGAGAGACGTTCAGTAAATTAATGTTAATTGGCATTTAATAAGATGTAACTTAATTAGTTAAATGCCAATTAACATTAATTTATTAAACTTGTCTGAGTGCGGCAGTTTTGTTTTAAAAATCTATACTTAACTAAGTAATCATTAAAGTCGACTCTGAGTGCGGCGGTAAGTGTTTACATGTTTATATCTAACCGCCGCACTCAGAGTCGACTTTAATGATTACTTAGTTAAGTATAGATTTTTAAAACAAAACTGCCGCAATCAGACAAGTTTAATAAATTAATGTTAATTGGCATTTAACTAATTAAATTACATCTCATTAAATGCCAATTAAAATTAATTTACTGAGCGTGTTTGATTGCGGCAGTTTTGTCTTAAAAATCTAAACTTAACTAAGTAATCATTAAAGTCGACTCTGAGTGCGGCCGTTAGTCGAGTTAGTATTACGTACCTACCTATAGGTTATGGGATTTTCTAGTTTTGGACAATAGACAAAAAGTTGGTAAGTCCATACAGGGGCGGATCCAGGATTTGGTTGAGGGGAGGGCAATTTGGTTGCACCATGAAATTTTTTGAATTAACAGGATAGACAAAAAAGTCCATTAATAAAATTTAAGTGCTTCATATTGAGAGCATCTGAATTGAGCTTATGTATGTATTATATTATCTGTGTGTATGTTTCGCGATTTTTTAACCGACTTCCAAAAAGGAGGAGGTTACGCATTCGGCTGTATGTTTACTCGAAGCTAGGGTTGGAACGATTTCGAAAATTCATTTTTTGTTTGAAAGCGTATACTCCCAATTAGGTCCTATTGCCACCAAGTGGGATCTGATGATGGGATCTTATGGTAATCTTTATTATCCTCAAAAGATCTTGGGAAAATCGTGGGAACTCTTCAAAAATAATAGGCGATTTGGGTATTTTTTATAGTAAATCGTTCATTTGCTTTCGGAAAGCAAAATTTGAAGAAGTGGAACTGATCATGAAGACCACAAGTGTTCATCGGAACTACTCAACAATAATACGTATTTCACGGGTTTCGATTGGACCGATTTAGAAAACTGATTTTGTTGTTTGAAAGGGTATACTCCCAAGTTGGTCCCATTGTCACCAAATCGAGAACCTGATGATGGAATCATGGAGAAATCAAGAGAACTCTTCAAAAATTACAGACACACCTATAGCGATTTTTGTATTTTTTTATAATAAATCATTTATTTGCTTTTGGAAAGCAAAATTTGAAGAAATGAAACTGATGATGAAGACCACAGATGGTCATCGGAACTACTCAATAAAAGGTATTTCACGAGTTCCGATTCGTTAACTTTAATATGGTTCCTAAATAATTTATGCTCGTCACAATGTATATGGTAAAGTGGAACTGATGATGACGTACCAGATGACGTCCTCAACAATCAACGTCCCTGTCGTCCCGTCGGTAAAAGCAGTATTTTGTAAAAGGCGATGAGCAATTGACATTAGGCTATTGTAACTTAGATAAATTACAAACGGACTCACTTGAAAGCAAGAAATAAACAAAATTTTAACAAAAAAATTAAAACTGACTTCCAACAACACAAAACTAAAAAGCTAAAAATAACAAAATATCGATTTTATCCAACAGACAAAATACACGTAAGTTTATTTTTGGTAGTTATTACCAGTAGTTATTATACCAGTACTAGTAGTTATTATTGGTTTATTCTACCACTTGACTACTATTATTATTTGAAGTCGGTGACAAGCCAAATATGGCGTAGGTACATGGGCTAAGTCCAGTCCCGCCACGAGTTCGTTGTGAGCTGAACAACCCAAGTGGGTAGACGTAAGCGGGCTTGGCACCGAATTTAAATCAAAAAGTGGTAGCACAAACCAACAATAGTATTACATGTATTTTTGTCTGATGGATTAAGTCGGTATTTTGTTATTTTTAGCTTTTTAGTTTTATGTTTTTCATATTTAAAAAAAATGTGGTGTCGAAAACGATAGAGCTTAGGTAGGTATAGCGGTTTTTGAGTACGATTCTCTGTAAAATCAAAGTTTTTTTAGTATTTCATTATTTTCAACTTGTACTTTCATGCATAAAATAATCTACATGGAAGCTACAACAGATAAAATTAAAAAATTAAAAATTTACGTTCCAGCGAATCTGACCTGAATTAACAACTTTAAATTAAAATTTTGTAGGTTTGTATCTATAAAGTGATAGGAAAATAATGGGAAGTGTTATGGTTAATAGCGATTTTTTTACTAAACTGAGTAAAAATACCATCAGAGGTGCACATGTGATGTGATAAAAACGTGTTTCGTGATCAGAAGAGCAAAGAACTACCTAACTACCTGACGTAGCTTCACGACCGACATAAAGCAATCTGAAACTTTCTTTGAAGTAAGTCGGTGATTTGGGTACAAAGAATATGTGTAGTGCGCCTGGCGAATATGTAAACCACACGCATTTTGCAGCCGCTCCAACTTATCGCGTTACTATGTCTAGTTGTTGTATACGTATGCTGTAAATCTTTGTGTTGTGTCAAATAAAGTTTTTTCAATTTCAATTTTCAATTTCAATTACTCTTCTGTCAGATTCATACAGCACACATCGGCGTAAACAAAAAGAAGGTTACTCCTTGGATTAGTAAAATGAGGAGAAAATTTGGGAAATAACGCAGAAAACTCAGAGAAGTGAATAATTTTCGTCCATATGACGAGATACGGAAAAATAGGTACTATTGAAACAAAAAGATGTTTTTGACCGTAGAAGATTTTAAAATTTACAGTCAACAGAAGAAAAATTTGATAAATTTTGGAAATTTTCCCAAATTTTTTTCCAAATCCGAATTCATCGCGCACAGCACGTGATAAAAGTCATCGACTATTTTTTGAGCACAGAGGTACAATATGACGGGGAATAAAAATCGAAATTCTATTAATTCCATTTAGTTCGTCAGTTACATATAACATAATATAAATAAATAATATGGATAGATTTGCTTTGAACGTGGAAAAAAGTAGAAGAGTTAGGTACCAACTAGTTTTGGGAAGTGAAATCACAATAGCTTACTTCCAAGTCTCAAGGATGTTGGATGAAGTTAAAGAAAAGGGATAGAGAAACTACATATATAAGGATAATTGTAAAAACATATATACAGCCAAACGCAGAAACTTCTCCTTTTAAATGAGAAATATACCATACGGCACGTAGTTTCAAACCAGAAAATTTGTTTTAACGAGAAAGAATTGACAGATTTTGTTTGTTTTACAATAATAGATACAAACTTCCATAGGGGTTCGTTACAAACTAATAATTTATAGAGTTTTAAAAATGAATATTTGTTCGTTCATTCAGGTTCATTCGTATATTTCTATTCAAATTACGATGAAACTTTGGTGAAAAGCCACAACCTTGCGAAGATTTTTCTAAGGTCTAATTAAAGTAGGTACCTATTTAGGTCTTCAGGGGGGGGCAATTGCCTCCAGTGCCCCCCCCCTGGATCCGCCCCTGAGTCCATAGAGGTAACTTTAGTCCGGTGGTTGCCACAAGAGGATGATGGTGTATGTTATGTACCAACAAGATGTAATAGACTTTTAATACCGATCGATTTGAGAACCCTCTTAGGCATGCCGATGGTATGTTAATGGTAACATATTTTTAAGTAGGTACGGTACGTCGTGTATACTTGTAGTTAATATTATCTGTTTTCTTTTACTTGCAATCCTAAAAATTAAGTTTGCATGATACACGCACTAATCAGAATAATCTCATTCTGGAGCTGTAATCCAAGTATTCTGTACAACCAGAGAGTTTGTACTAAGTTCGGGCCTTCGATAAGAACGGTGGTTACTAACCTTACCTAACCTAAAGGGCCCCACACATTAACAGTCCGCCTGCAGTCTCTGGTCCTGTCGGTTGGCTTGCCGTTCATGGTCTGCATAGCCCACACATTATAGCGATTATTGCCTGCCGGCAATGGTGGAATACCGGCTTTGAGTCTACACACTAGCAGGCGGCAATCGACAGTTTCACCCGGGCCAGCAGCGGCCTAAATAGCGGCTCGGGTGGTGATCACGAACTGTCCGGCCGATACCTGTCGACGCAGGCCTGTGACGGCAAGCAGCCACACACGCTGGGTTCGGATTGCCCTTCAATCCAAAACCTTCAGGGGAACTGAGTCTGTGATCTATTGAGATAAACTGATAGGCTGATATCCGCCGGCGGACTGTTAATGTGTGGGGCCTTTAACGGTAGTACAGATAATATAAGTGGTCCCTTCAATACAGACATAAAAGTCAAAACTCTAGTAGGTAGGTACTAGTTATGGGCCGACTACTAGATTTACCGAGTAAACGAGTACCGAGTATTATTCGGTTTTACTTTACCGAGCCGAGTAGATACTCGGCCGAGTAACTCAGTTCAGTCTTTACGAAGTTTACCAGCTTAATGGCGTGAAAACAAGTTTGTACTCACGCCAGCCAACAAGAAATGGTAGGGTAAAGCCACCTAAGAGTGCGCAGTTTGTAAAGATTATTTATTTAAAAAATCAACAATTGAGTTACAGTCTTCAGTTTTACTTATAATTAAGCTTTGGTTATTTAGGAAGATATTTTTAATTTTTGACAGTAATCAACTTTCATATAATATTTAATAATCAAATAAATCAAAGACTTGTCTCATGCGCACTCTTAGGGCATAGTGACTTAAAGAGTGCGCATCTATGGCTTTCCGTACAAGGTAAGAGTACGCATGAGACAATAGTCTATTAAGAGCTCTATGAAGAGCCTTTATACACAGCTAAACATTTACTTTTGCAATACCTAGGATTTGGAATTTTTAATTGCAATTATTAACTCCAAATCCTAGGTTATCAGTGCATTCATCGTGCCACCAAGCTTCGCACTATTTGCTACATTGGATCCAGTCTTCAACTTTCCCCACGTTGTATCCTTTCCCTTGCATCTTTTAAAATTTCTTCCGTAAAAATAATTTTCTATCTGATTTCATAGGTAGTCATAGGTAGATATCTACGATCTGTAAACAAAAACTAATAATTTGCTTCATACAAGTTAGAGTATGCATGCGCACTCTTTGGGTGCGCACTGTTACGATTCGCGTCGGATCTACTTTCAACCATTAAAGTTATAACAATTTAAATGAACATCACACATAACCTTACTTGCTCGCAAAATATATAAATCACATTTTAAGAATAACCAACATACTCAGGTGGTGCATTTACACAAATCTTATAATATGTCTTTAAAATTATTAGAAAACATTTCCAAATGTATTCAAAACGTTAAAAGTGCGATAAAATTTTAAATACTTACCTCACTAACTTGAAAATATGTCTGCTGACACTTTACGTCAATTGAAACTGACAGCAGTCGCAGTGTTATGATACGATGAAATTTACTACCAATAAAGAGCATTGCGTTCTCTTTGGTAGTGCGCACTCTTAGGTGGCTTTACCCTAATGGACAGTCATTCAATAAATATCACAGGTATTTTATAAATGCAATACTGTTTCAGTGTTTCAAAATTTGATCTGACTATAAAATTTGTTTCGATGACGAATTAGCAAATTTCAGACTTTTTGTTTTCTTAAGATTGATACGTTTTTAAAATAATAAATGGGATTAACTACTTTTTAATGTAGTTTTCACTATGACATTAACCTAACACTTTATTTAAAACGAGTACTCGGCAGTTGAACCGAGTTATTCGGCCGAGTACGAGTATTAAAAAAACCACTGAATATACCGAGTACCGATTAGTAACCGAGTACTCGGCGCATCTCTAGTAGGTACCTATACCTAACAAAGGATACTTTTAACTTTTAACCTGGGACAGTTTCAGTGGAAACCTCGAAATTTCTCCAAGTAAAAGCTAAGAGTTTTATTCTGTTAAAAACACTAACAAATAGTTCCTGAGGAAATCCCATTTACGCGGTTAAACCTCGAGGAAACAGCTAGTAAATAAATAATTTTGTTTCTCCATTCAGCCAACATCGGTGCGCGTGCGCGACCGTAGCTCCCGGTGCGCGCTGCACTACTGCGCGTCGAGCGGTGCGGGCGCGAGCGCGGCGGCGCGCGCCACGTGCGCGGACCGCGTGCTGATGGCGGCGCCGGCGCTGGCGGGCGCGCGCGACGCAGACGGCCTCACGCCGCTACACCTCGCCGTCGTGCACGGGAACGTGCCGCTCGTGCAGACGCTGCTCGCCGCCGGCGCCGACGTCAACGCGAGGGACGACGAGCACCACACCGTCGTCCACTGGGCTACCGGTGAGCGACGAAAAGTGTCCGTATATTTTTCATTCACGTCGCATCCTGTAGCACAGAAAAGTACCTAATGGAAGTTGGAACGCGAGTTAAGTAGGTACCATAATGACGCGTTGGCGCAACCGCGAGCAACAGCCCCTTAGCCAAGTAAACTTTAGCCAGTAAACCCTGTGCTTTCGTCTATAAGTATACCTACTTCATAGATTTAGCGAGAAGGCTTTTCCGATGAAAATCGCGTTCGTGGATAACGGTTAATGGTCTGGGGGTCGATTTTTGAATCGCTCGAATTACTATTCGCACACGGAATTGCAAGATTCACGCGTGAATGCTTAAAAAATGTATGAGGATTCGCACGTGAATTCGCGATTCCGTGCGTGAAAGTAATTCGAGCGATTCAAATATCGACCCCCTGTTCATTGGTTGGTAACCAGCCCAGTGTCACTCAGCGAGGTGTGCGGCGCCGCGCCGTGGTTACGCCGTAATCGCCGCAATCGGTAGCGGCTGTCGAGCGCCGGCACGCGATCACTTGATACACCCGTATTTGTCAATCATAATAGTTACTTATTTTAACTACTAGCTGTGCCCCGCGGTTTCACCTGCGTGAGTTTCGGAATTCCCGCAGGAACTCCAAAAGTAGCCTAATTTACTCCTTACAGGCGCCGATCTAGGATTTGGTTGAGAGGGGGAAATTTTGGTTGTAGGTACCGTGACATTTTTGGAATATAGGTACAGGATCAGAATTTTTTCTACAGTTGCTACCTTAAAGTACTACTACCTTAAAGTGCTACTATCGTCAGGGGTGAGGAGGTGCATCCCCCCTCATAGATCCGCGCCAACATCAGATAGGTACCTAATTAGCAGTGAAAATCCCGTTAGAATCGGTCCAACCGTGTCGGAAATTCACCCGCGTGAGTTTCGGAATTCCCGCAGGAACTCCAAACTCCTTTTATACAAACCTTATCCTTCAACCTTCCATCAACCTTATAAGTTATATGCGCTTACCAACACAAATATTCATTGGTAATTCATTTTTATTTAAAGATCAGTTCTTTGCGGTTTCACCTGTGCGCTAATTTCGGAGTTTTCGCGAGAATTCCGGGATATATTATACTCTATGAGCTTTTCTGTACCTCTGACAATGTCTATGCAAAATTTCATGATGATCCCATGAGTGGTTAAGGCGTGAAAAGAACAGGCAGACAAACAAACAGACGGAGTTACTTTTACATCTAAATCTATACTTATAAAAAAACTGTAGAGAGGTCAATTCTGTAGGTACATTGTATGTATATTAAAAATTCATATTGGAAGATGAATGGTGATCGATACTGATGCCAAAAATGCAATCAGTAAAGTCTGTCTGTCTGTCTGTCTGTCTGTCTGTATGTGCACGCATGGGTCAAAAACTACTGAAGGGATTTTAACAAAACTTGGTACGATTATTGTCCATACTCCTGGGCAGGTTGTAGGACTACAATCTATCTATCTATAACGCTAAGACACATAGGAGCTGAGCAGTGACGATAAATTTGAAGCAAGTCGGATGAAAATGCGCTTTCGAGCTCTTATCCCTCGCATACGCCACCAAGTGCAGTGGGGTTAAAAATATCTTAACTTAAATAAAAAAAAAACATTTGATTCAAGTGAATGACGATAGGTTCAGTGGCTTAGCGTAGCGTAGGTAAGTAGCACCCGGTGCGGATCCCAAATTTGCCGCCTTCTTATTTATAAAAAAATTGGGATACCTATAGTAAAAGGGGTACTCTTATACTTAATATGAATAACACTAACCTAAACGATTTCTAATCTAAATATTTTGTTAAACGATTTTTAATCTGATTGTATCTTCATTTAAATTTTACCTAGGTACATGACGACTGCCGTATTATAAAGATACCTATACTAGGTGGCATAACTCACGCATTAGTCATAATTTGTAGCTACGGGTATTGACCGTAGAGACAGCATCGAAGTTAGAATGTGATTGTTGGTGCTTTGTCGTTATACCAACCGATCTACAGACGAAAGAGGGGGGTCCGGCTGTGTCCGGTCACTATCGAGCTGCGGGCAAGGTCAAGCCCTTGAACTACACCATACGTCAAATTTGTAGACCTTATTCGGAGAATTACGGTATAAGGTCGTTGGTAGCAAGCCGCAAGGGATTAAATAAAAGCGATATAGGTAATTACCTAAATAGCACTCTAACCGCCGCACTCAGAGTCGACTTTAATGATTACTTAGTTAAGTATAGATTTTTAAAACAAAACTGCCGCAATCAGACAAGTTTAATAAATTAATGTTAATTGGCATTTAACTAATTAAGTTACATCTCATTAAATGCCAATTAAAATTAATTTACCCAACGTCTTTGATTGCGGCATTTTGTTTTAAAAATCTATACTTAACTAAGTAATCATTAAAGTCGACTCTGAGTGCGGCGGTTAGTCTAAATGTGTAAAAATTATAAATAAAGCAATGACATTGGTAGGTAGGTACGCGAAGAGAGGTAGGCATCATTCCAATCACCCGGTACCAGTTTTTTCTGTTGAGCAAATTAATCAAGATACGTTTGACGAGGATAATTACTTAATTAGTTAAGAACAAGGATGTTTGCCTTTTTCGGAAAAACCAAGTGTGAATTGCGATGATAGTTTATAAAAGTTATTTTATTTTTTCTATACCAATGACGTGAGTAAATGTGTCGTAAATATTAAATATACCGATATACGAATATTAAATCACATTTTTTTACAATACATCAATGGCCTAATTCAGCTGTCGGCAACCCGCGGCTCTTTGACTCCTCGGCCGCGGCCTGCGGCTCTTCTAAGAAAGGCACGGAATATTACTCCTCTCTACGTATTATTGCTTCCTACTTAAAGCTAAGCTAAGTTAAAAAATTGCTCTTTGAGTATTTAAATTTTGTATTATGTATACCCGGGTTTTTTGGATGACAGTGTTGCCGACCACTGGCCTAACCATCATAATAATTTTGCGGTTTTGTATCATTGATATAGGTACCTACTAACTAAAAACCCCGTGATCTTTTGTATAACGTCAATCTTTTGTAATTACGTAATATTTTTTCTTAAAAAAAAATAAAAAAATATGTTTAGAATCATCATAAATTGTTAGCTAAATAGAAATCCTATTCTGTAATAAGACATTTTTTATGATGAAGGCTGATGAAGGTCAAACAATAAACTGATACTCGCATTTATAGTAGGTAATTAGTAAGGAAAGATTTTCAATTGTTGTACTCGTTTTAGCGAGGTTTTTCTTTGAGTAAAAGAATTTGTTACTTGTCGGTAGTTTGCACCCATACCGACTAGTGCAGTGGGTGAAGGCGGACGGTGGACGGGTCATCATCCAATGTTTTGATTGTCAGTATGTGGCGAGGTTGGGGCCCTGCGTGCAGTGCTGGCAGCGGGCGCGGATCCTGCGACCCCAGACCAGCACGGGGGTTACCCACTGCACTATGCTGCCCAGATGTGTGGTGCTCCCGCCGCCACTGACCATCAGGTTAACATAACCTTTCTAGCTGACAGCTGTATCTTCCCGCGGTTTCACCGACGTTAATTTCGAATTTGGATAATATAAGCAAATTTATCGCGTAGACTCGTGGCGCAGCACTTGAAGTCTTGAGGGCTTTGGTGAGAGAAGGCAAAGCTAGTGTGGACGTGAGGGATGCAGATGGTCGGACGCCGCTGCTTTGGGCTGCGTCCGCCGGCTCTGCTGCAGCAGTTCTAGCTCTTCATCAGGCTGGCGCTCGAGTTGACGACGCTGATCGGTATGTTCAGACGAGTTTTTACATGAAAATCACAAAATAAGCTATTCTAGAATCGTACATTATTTTTTTCATTTTGTTCATTTATAGGGACGGTTTGACTGCTTTACATTGCGCAGCGGCTAGAGGTCACACTGAAGCCCTTGAGACGCTTGTTGGGTTGTGCGGTGCAAAGGTCGACGTCGCCGATTCTCACGGATGCACCCCGCTTCATTACGCCGCAGCGCTTGGTCATGCTGATGCTACCGTTGCATTATTGCAACATGGGGCAGACGCACACAGGCAAGATAAAAAGGGACGCAGTCCTGCACACACTGCGGCGGCCAAAGGACAAATTGAAACTGTCCGGATACTCGGTATAAAATTTTAATAAACTTCATACTTCCTTTGAATTTCATTGATTGTACATAGAATATATTTTTTCACAGGTACAAGGGGTACAAATTTGTGGCTCCGTAATTCAAAAGGAGACCTACCGTTACACGAGGCAGTGGCTTCAGGCAGACGAGAATTAGTAAAATGGCTGTTGGACGGCAGACCCTCACAAGTTAATGCCACAAATCATGAAGGTCGTACTCCATTGCACATCGCAGCATCCACAGATAATGCTGATCTTTGTAGATTATTGCTAGATCGAGGGGCAGAAGTGAACCCGGTAGCAAGATCATCGAAGAATGAACCTTTAACACCGTTAGATTGCGCTACAATACGTGGTCATCGTTCCACTGCAAAATATTTACAAATGCACGGAGGTATTCCTGCTTCTAAGCTTTCAAATACCGAAATTATAATTGATGGAGCTCCAATAACAGCATTACCTACTCGTCGTGTAACGAGCACGAAAATAGATGTTCGTGATAGAATACGTATCGAAAAAAGAGAAGTCGTGGAACTGTCGAGTCCAATTCAGGAAAGGCGACGTACTAAGGGAAATACATATTATAGTGAGGCTAGTGAGAGTTCTTCTGATGAGAAGACTGAAAAGAGAAAGTCAAGTAAGTATTCAGACAGACATTACAATAGAAGAAAAATACCTATCACATCACAAAAGAGTTTTAGTGATGGTTACGACACAGAACAAGAAGCCATCATAGGAAACAAAAAAAATAGCAAAGGTTCAAAGAAGACCAGATCTAAGAGTGAACCATCTAGACGTTATGGTTCTAAGGCACCAAATCGATACCATTGTCATACAGATTCTGAAAGTTCTTCAGAATGTCAAAGTTATTCGGAAAAAAAGAAAGGCAAACGCCATCATAAACGTAGAAATAGAAAGAAAAGTTCAACTTCCGAAAGTAGTAGTTCAGAATCAAGTGAAAGGAGAGTAACAAAACGAAAGGGCAAAAAAACTTCTATTCACATAGAAAATGACGAAGAAAAGCAAAAAGTAAATATAGTAAAGTATTTGAAAAGTTCCGATAATATTCAAAGTACAAGCAGCAATGAAAAACCAATAGAAGATATCACTCAAGTCTCAACTCAGGCACCAATCAAAGTGGATATAAATCATGAAGAAACACAAATGCCAAAAAGTAAGACTCCAAGTGAAACTGAAACTGATAATGTTTCAGTTAAAACTAATATGGTAGTTACGGAGGCTCAAATACATATGGAAAGAGAATTAAGTCAGCATGGAAGTTCAGAAATTACAGTAACTCTTGATTTTTCAAATAATGTATCCATAGAAACAGCTAATTTATCAGTAACTCATAAGGATTTAAACGAAGGTACAGAGAAAACTTTAAGTGATGGAGTGGAAAAAATTGAAACTACTGCAGATAATGTAAATAATTTGGAAAAATCCCTTAGCGCAGAAAAAACTGCTTCGAAAACTGAAGATCAAACTACGGATTTAAATACAACTTTAGTATCAAAAGAAGATTTACTAACCTCTGAACCAAAATTGGAGGAAGAAATAAGTCTAGCTAAGGAAAATATTGACAAGGAAGAATCACAAACAACGGGAAATTTGGAATCTGTAACTATACCAGATAACGAAACCAATCCACCTGAATCATCTCCTAGTCCAACTACGGAAACGACACGAAAGCGGTCTTTTCAAGTATTATCAGGGCCGGAAGAATCGATAGTAAATAATGAAATAACACTTAATAAAGACAGTGAAAGTAATCCTGAACAAAAAAAATCACTTAATAAAATTTCACCATCTGTATCATTTTCCAACGTAGACGAAGTATTTGAAAGTAAAAATGGAGAAAAAGAGGCCGATAGTTTAATGGGCGAGAAAGTAGATCATAGTAAAACACTACCTGAAAAAAATGATGATAAATCACAAAGTATCGATAGTCAAAGCGATGAATCAAATTTTAAAGAAAAGAGAATAGAGTATTTATCGACTACTGCTAGTAGCACAGAATTAGTTGAAAGTTCTGATAAAGGTATAATTTCAGTTATTGATGATAAGAATACTACGGATCGAGCAGTTCAACATGTCATAATGGCGAATGTTTCTGAAGATATTAACTTATCACTGTCCTCGCCATCACGTATCAGACAATCATCTAAAGATAGTGATGTACAAAGTAGAAAAGACAGTATTTACGAAACAGAAAGTTATAAAGTGCTTTCAGATATTGTTGGTGCGAATGACGCGAGCACGGGTATTCTAAAAAAAACTAGTAGAATTGATGATTACTCATTAGATGCTGAAGATTTTGCAGGAGAAATATCCAGAGATAGTAACAGAGTGCCTAGTATAAGTGACAATGAATTATACAGCCACTCAGATGGTAACAGCCGTAGGAAGCGATTTCGAAAAAAGGGAAGAGCAAAGAGTCGCACAACAATCAGATCTAGAAGTGAAAACTCTGAGAGAGGCTATGAGTCAAGTGGCTTAATGGACTCAGGCTTTGAACCAAGTCCAAGGGCAATTCAGCGTCGTATAATGAGTCCTCGTTTAGCTGCTTACTACCAACAAAGGAATGCAAGTGGTCGCTACTCCGGAAAATCTGATAGCAGAATCCCAATAAGAAAGCCTGGTGACAAATACGCAGTAAACATGAAAACAGTTACTCAACGTATTCAAACAAATATGAGGCGGTAAGTATAGAATATAGATCTAAAAATATTAAAAAGTTTTAAATATCTGATACTACCTGTGCTCGTAGTTTTACCCGCGTGAGTTTCATGATTCCTGCAACAACCGATTTTTTTTTCATTGATACAAACTTCGTCCTGACAATTACGAGTAGGTACCCTTAATAAAAAAAAATCGATGGAGCCATTTTCGAGTTTTTCGAGTACCTCGTCTGAAATTATACCCTGTATAGATTATTATGCTATTATTCGATATTTTAGGTACTATTGTGAAAGGAAGATCTTTCAACATTTGCTTGAATTAAAACGATTACAAATAAGGACTAGCAAAGCGAACGAAGCCGTTCTAGTCAAAAGAGCCATAGATGAATACAATAAATCCAGCTTATCCAATGTCGGATTGGGACCGTACAGCAACGCAGATTTTTCATTTAGTAGTTTTGAAAAATTTTTGTATGAAAGCTTAAGGAAATTACAAAGGAGCGGCAAGAAACATTTAGATAATTTACCATTAAAACCAATAGACTTTGATTACGGCGAGAGTGACTTATACAAAATGAGTTCGATACCTGATAATCCCTGTTTGTGTACTAGCAAGACGCACCGATGTTTCCACGCCGTACACGCGTATACTGGCATACCATGTTCTGCTTACAGTAAGTCATTGAAAAAATATTTCCCTCATATTTCTTTGCTTCTTTGTGCAATTTTAATTAGAACATTTTGATTTCAGTTCCTTACAAGTGGAACCACCACACTATGCCTAAGCCTGCGACAGCAGGCGCACATGCAAAGTCTAAAGGATTCCTGCCAAAGATTGGCTCCAAGCCTGCAACGGCTAATAAGGCTCACGTCACGTTGGAAGTGTCTCACGGCAACGAGAGACAGTTGATAGCTTTACCTGCTGAAAAGTTGGATAAGAACAAGCGATATTACGTAACGTTCACGGTCAAAGGCTCCGAGCCTCCATCTGATACAGATAATCCAACAAATGTGAAAAGCGTTAGAAGTGGCTGAATAATGAATATTTCTAAACCATTTTCTCCATGTTATGTTTCTGATAAAATATATGTACCTACATAAAAACACTGATAAACAATGATACTTTAACACGTACACGTATAATATCATTGCTGATATCCATGCTGATATTGCTAATATCATTGCTGATATATCAAAAACAAAACTTCATCAACAGTGTCACGGGAAATCACGGGAATGAATGACGGTGACCAAACAAAGAAAAATTAAAACAGACTTCCAAAAACACAAAACTAAATATAACAAAATACCGATTTAACCCAACAGACAAAAATACACGTAATTGGTTTGTGCTATGTACCACTTTTCACTTTGAATTCGGTGCCAAGCCCGCTTACGTCTGCCTTCTTGGGTTGTTCAGCTCACAACGAGCTCGTGGCGGGAGTGGGCTTAGCCAATCTACCTACTCCAAATTTGGCTTGTCACCGACTTCAAATTGAAAAGTGGTACATAGCACAAACCAATAATAGTATTACGTGTATTTTTTTCTTTTGATTAAATCGGTATTTTGTTATTTTTAGCTTTATATTTTTGGCTTTTAAGTTTTGTGTTTTTGGAAGTCGGTTTTAATTTTTTTGTTAAAAATTTGTTAACTTCTCGCTTTTAAGTGACTTAGTTCGTAATTTATCTAAGTTACAATAGCCTAATGTCAACTGCTCATCACCTTTTACAAAATATTGCTTTTCCCGACGCAGGGACGTTAATTGTTGAGGAGTTCTCCTAGTACATCACCATCAGTTCCATTTCACCATACATTGTGACGAGCATAAATTCTTTGGAAACCATATTAAATTTAACGATTTGGAACCCGTGAAATACCTATCATTGAGTAGTTCAGATGACCATCTGTGGTCTTTATCATCAGTTCTACTTCTTCAAATTTTGCTTTCCGAAAGCAAATGAACGATTTACTATAAAAAATACCGAAATCGCTATAGGTGTGCCTATAATTTTTGAAGAGTTCCCTCGATTTCTCCAAGATCTCAACATC
This sequence comes from Zygaena filipendulae, assembly GCA_907165275.2. Taxonomy (NCBI): domain Eukaryota; kingdom Metazoa; phylum Arthropoda; class Insecta; order Lepidoptera; family Zygaenidae; genus Zygaena; species Zygaena filipendulae. Next base: position 5,028,497 of record OU015663.1, read on the forward strand.
AGATCCCGACTTTGTGGCAATGGGACCTAATTGGGAGTAAACTCCTTCAAAAAAAAAAAAGAATTTTTGAAATACGTACCAAAAAATTCCATAATTTATGGTGTCATCCATTGGTGCTGTTGGCTAGACAAGACCACAGATAATCTATCAAGACATAAGCTGATGACATATTACTCACGTTGATCACTGCCGAACGAATATTAAATTAATTATTTATTTTCATAATTCTGTATCTATTGCTATCCAGAGAGAAGGTAATCACTACGGGTTGCTATCATTTGTACCTAAACTGATCTAACGAGTACATTATGTTAGTTCCAGGTGGGAGAAAACAAGAAATCTGCTTATATTTTTAAATCAAATCAGAACAGATCCAAGTTAAAAAAAGCATGTAGGTATTAATTAACGGTTTTTTAGTCTTCCTATGAAATTAACTTGTACCTATAGGATTTGAGCACAGCTGTTATAGCTTTACGTGGAATTCGTACTCCGTCCATTATTGTCCCAAAATGAATGTTGTTTAAATTAAGATAGGTAGATAATATAACTCCTTACGGCCGCACTCAGAGTCGTCTTAATGATTACTTAATTTTAAGTAAAGATTTAAAAACAGAACTGCCGTATGAGATGAAACGGCAGTTTTGTTTTTAAAATCTTAACTTAAAATTAAGTAATCATTTAAACTACCCTTAAAGCGGCCGTTAGTTTTTAACCATAAAGGAGACGCCACTGACGGACGCCTCCCTGTCAAAAGCACGATAGCTCGACTCATACCCGGACGTGTATTGATATACCTACCTAATCTTCTTTAAATATCACTTTTACAAATTATTATTCTACCAGTGAAATTTATTCTTCTGCTTCTTTAATTAAGGTGAAACGCCAACGACAATGTTAGATGTTCTCTGATAAAGTCGCTGAAAGGTGACTGAAATAACGAATACAAACGTGAGACGCGTGTACTTGGTACGGTTTTTAGTTTGCTTATTTTCAGAGAGAAGGTAATCATTACGTTTCTTAGACCAATGATGGGGTCCAATATGTTTGTGTCACAAATCGAATGGCTAGTGATAAAATTATTGGACTATACAATGGCGTCTCCTTGGTTATATTTACTCTACGAAGGTTATGATAACGTATAATTTTTTTGTTTATTTTTATAGTGAATAGAAGTTTATGGACCCGTTTAGTTTAGTGTGGTTCTATCTCTGTTCTTCTACTCACTGGTCGATATGATTTAGAGGAAATCATATCTCGAAACTAAGTGATATAGGTACCTATCTAATTGGCCTTTAAAAAAATTATTGATATTACGTATTTTTGTCACGTCGTCGATGTTAAGATATTTTATTGTAGAAAAATAAAACAATGGAAAATAAGTTGCTCAACTTTATTTAACCTAGTAAATCATAATAACATTAATAAATAATATCTATCCACAAAAAAGAAGTATGAAGAAATCACGATTAAGTAAGTATACATGAAAACGACACACCATTAAGTAATATCAAAGTTGTATAAAAACAAAACTGAAATCAGATTATCTCACTAGAGGAACCGATTCAATCACACGCCAAGCAACAAGGCGACTCCGGCGAGGGTCCACCTGGTGGGCTTGTCCTTCGTTTTCAAATTGAAAGTCCACACGAACGTCGGCCCACGCATTCTAGCGACAAAACATAAATAAATTAGACAAACGTAAAATCACAGGCTAAGTATGAGTTTGTAGCCAGAAAATATTCAGTTAATCGCGTCCAAAAAACTCATGGGAAAAAACTTCAAAAACACCCTGAAATCTATGTATTCCTTTTAACTTTAAAAGTAGGTCACGCTGTCTCTATACAAAGATTCACTCAACTCAACTCTGAGAGTGAAGACGGCTTCACTCACAGAGTTTTAAATTTCATAAAACCTTGTCATAACGTTTGCTTAAGGAATCTTATGGAAAATTTCAAGTTTCTAGATTTCTAAATTTTAAATAGATAAGATGTATAGAAAAAAATAATAATCGTAAAACTCAAAGATCGCGTTACGGACCGTATCTTGTAGACGGGGCACTCGTACACGTTGCGCGTGTCCTGCTTGTCCTGGGTGACCGCCTTGATGTATATGACGGGCACGATGGGGAACAGCTCCATCATGCGCGACTCCACGATGCCGCCACTGGCCGTGTCCCAGCGCGCGCCCTCCATGTACAGCCCGTGGATGTTGGCGCCCTCGCGGGGCGGCGCGCTATACACACGCACGCACAAGCACACACACACGCACACACACACACACACGCACACACACACACACGCACGCACAAGCACACACACACACACACACGCATTATTTCTATTTCACAGCTGTTACAGTTGTTCTATTATTTCACGAAGTCCGTTTTGCCCCGACTATAGTAGTGACATGTACCGATGAGCGCATTTGTGTGTGGTAACATCGTTGCAATGGAAACTAAGCGCTCTCAACGTTACGCACACTAAAATAAAAATATACATGGGCATTGGGCATATCTCAATACAACCATAGCCGAACGGACTTCGTGAAATAGAACATTAGCTGCATAGAGGTAACACTAATATAATTCCGTGATCAGCTGTACCAGCGAATTCACCCGCGCTTTGTTCTTAAAATGTGACCTTTGCTTTTATTTGCCGTTTCACATTGTTTTCCCAGAATTTGATATTTAGAAACAATACTAGCTGTTCCCCGCGGTTTCACCCGCGATAAGTTCGGAGTATCCGCGGGAATTCAGCGATAAAAGTTCTTCTCTGTACCCCTAACAATGTATGCACATGATGATCGGTAGAGCGGTTAAGGTGTGAAAGCGTAACAAACAAATAAAATCATGGTTCGCATTTATAATATGACTAGCTATTCCCCGCGGTTACACTCTTTTGGAGTTACCGCAGAAATTCCGGAATAAAAAGTACCCTATTTCCTTTTCTCGTTGGCAACGTGTATTTGAAATTTCATGATGATCGGTAGATCCGATAAGGCGTAAAAGCGTATGAAAAAAACTCACTGTCGCATAGGTACCTATATTTCAATAGTAAGGATAATTTATGTAGGTACAAAATTTTATAAAATCGTATGAAGTTCGGTGTTAAACGTACTTGAAGTCGCCCCTGTTCTTCTTGGTGACGTCGCAGTTGAGGCACATCTTGTCCAGGGGCCACTCGTTCTTGCGCGCCGTCTGCTGCATGATGGCGGTGAGGAACGACTGCGGGTTGAAGAACCCGGCCAGCCACACCGCCGGCGGCAACTGACAATGACAACAGAACAACCAGTCAAATAACTTAATTATATGATTAACTAGCTGTTCCACGCGGTTACACCCGCTTTAATTACGGAGATCCTGCGGGAATTCCATGACGATCGGTTGAGTGGTTAAAGCGTGAATACGTAATCTTTCCTTTTTAAAATATCGCTAACTGTTCCCGCGGTTTCTCCCACGGTAATTTCGGAGTTCCCACGGCAATTCCGAAGAAGTACCCTATTTCGGACTACCGTAGCTTCGTATAAGTTAAAGAGTTTCTAAAATCGAACCGTCTTTTGATTAATAATAAATATTGGACAAGATTTTTTTAATTTTTTACGTAATCAAAAAATAACGGAGATACATTGTCTCTGAAAACTAAAAATTGGTTGACAAGCCCATTCACAAACTTGACCTCTTTCAGTATAGATTAGTATGGACTATAACTATTTTAGTACATACTTGGAAATCACCAGTCCAGTTCTCGAGCTCAACGAGCCGAAGACAGAGGTCCGAGAACCACGCGGCCAGCCCGAGCAGGCTCGGGTACGCGAGCTTGGTCCACGAGTCGGGCACCTTGTCCATGAACAGCGACTCCATCAGCTTCTCCATATCGCTGCTTATGGTTAACTCGCCCTGACGAGTGTCACACAAACTTTAGCTGTATATGTATCAGATATCCCCAACGTTTAGAGGGTTAGGCTTACAAAACAAATATTAATGTAGGTTCCTAGGTGGATACAATTTTTTTTAACAAATTACCTACTGGTGGTAGGCAGAGTTAAGTAATTATAGCACGATTAATATAGCACGTAGTATGTTACCTAATATGGGCGAAAACGGAAAAGAATGTCTGTCATTATTTTCCCTTACACACCGGTTATGTTTCACTATCGGTAGTTTTGTCTATTGCCATTCAAATGTGATAGTACAAAGAGACAGATGACACTTTATTGCACCCAAAGACAATGAAGCCATTGTCTTAAAAAAAAAACATGTTAGAGACCATACTACATCCTACATCCTACTTTTATTGAATACTAGATATTATATAACATACTAACTGTCCCCCGCGATTTCATCCACGGTAATTTCGGAGTTAATTCCGGGAAAAAAGTAGGTACTCTACGTCCTTCTTTGTACCCCTTACAGTAGTTTACGGTGATTAGCTGTTCCCCGCATTAATTTCAGAGATCCCGCGGGAATTTCGGGATAAAAACTATCCTATCTTTTAAGTTGGACCATATTATAAATGGTTACAAAATTTTATCAAAATCCGTTCAGTAGTTTCGGAGTCCATCGCGGACAAACAACGTGACACGTGATTTATACATATTAAGATTAAGAATAATCATTAAGTTAAATAACGTTATTGCGTTTTCCGATGTAAGTTGATAATAGGTAGCACTCATTCATCCACGAGTTGCGAGACTAACCTTCAAACCCAACTCGAGCTCCTTCAAGGACCTGCGTATCTCGCCCATGAGCCGGTTCATCCGCTCGGCCTCCTGCAGCGCCACGATGTTGAACGGAGTCAACTCCTCGATCTTGCCCATCAGCTCGTGCAAGTTGAACGGCTCCGGCACACGGTCCAAGATGTCGTCGAGCATGTATCGAACCTAGCCGAATGAAGTGATAGGCTAGCTTCATAATTTCGTAAGCAGTTCGTAATCATTGAAGGCTTCCCACAGAAAGGCGCTATCACACAAATGTGTAAGCGCGATACTACAGCTCACATTAGTACATTTTATATTAAGATGTATGTAATATTACATATTGTTATAATAAAAAAGACGAGATAGAAGTAGGACGCTGGATTCCTTGATAATGATAAATCACTTTTTATTAGGACGCGAGCGGTTAATGGCTATAGAAATATTATATTGAAATATACAGAATTGTAGCTGGGTGGGAAAGACACGGGATACATTATCGCAACAACGCTTGCGATGTTATCGAGCGTTATACACGCCTGTGTGAGGAAGCCTTTATACTAATTGTATGCACCGATTAATCAACACTTCGTAAAATGCATTTAAAGCATTTATACATACTATCTCCTCTTTACTGGCTCCACCACCAGCTTGAGCGCCAGCATCGCGAGGCTGCATTTCGAACACCACCTAAGTACAAAATATTAACAAAACTGTAACAAAGTGACTTTTTTGTCATTCTTTTGCAAATGTTAACAATCATAACGATTAAACAGAAAAATTTAGAAATTACCCTAAAAAGTCGTTCAGAAACAGTAGTCAAGTATCCAATCTCAGCGTTGGGATGCAGTCCGTAGAGATAAGGGGTTTCGTCTGGCAAGTAATCGTCTATGTATTGATGATAGCCTACATAGTCGGAATTGGGCGGCGAGATAAATCCTTGGGCTAACTGTTGTTCACCATCCACCTGGCAATACCAAGATTATTTTGAAGCTTATGTAAGTAATCTAAAAAGCACAGATTTTAAGAAAAAACATCCATCCAATATTGTTTTCTAGCACTAACCAATTCCGGTTGCATATACTCAAGCAAGAACGTTCTACAGAGCCTTCTGTCCCAATCATCGGTGATGTGTCCTCCGTACATGATCTCTCCGAATAGGTACCGCAGATCCTCCCACGGTACCCTCGGATTCGCCTCGAGGTAATTGTATAAGACGTATACACAAATAGTCAAATCACCGAAATTGAAAGGGTACACCCTGTGGGTACAGCAAAAGTAAATATTATAGTGAACAACAATATTTTTTGCACTAAAAATATTATTAATCAACTTCTATTTTTCATCAGATTTATATGGGACCACCTTTGACCTGTATCTATACCATTTTAAACAAAAACATATTTATAAAAATCGTTTCGTAACTAATGAAGATATAACGCAACTTACATAAAAAATACAGCCGTATTAAATAACTCTTTTGAAGTAGGTTGAAAATGAAAATTAAATAGAAAACGAAAGAATAAAACTTGCCTGTTCCATCCCTGGGGACCGAATTTACGTCTCTCAGCAACCACCGCGTGGAAGTAGCATAAAGCAAATAAAACAGATTTGAATTCTGCCTCCTTGCTGCACATTTCCAGAGTTTCCTGGCTGAAGTTGTCTAAGGACTAACAAAGAAAATTAATTATTTTGCTATCCTAATAAGCGGGTTTCTTTACTAATATTAACGAGTTTATAAAAATCAAAATATACCTTATGTAGATTCGCCCACATACCAATGGGTGGTTCATTAGTGATCTTGATAGCCGATTCTAAGATGCCTTGGGGGATGATGTGATACGCAGGATCAGCGGCTGGTTCTGCACTTAGGTACAACCTGCACACGTAAACAATAAAATATATATTAGATCCCAGGGTGTGTCAAGAGCTTCAACTATACTTCGAGCAAATCTATGGTGTATCTTTAAACTAATCAAATCTATCTCCCACAAAGCCCAAGACCACTATAGATCTAATTTTTACAAGATATGACGTATGAAACTAAATTGCGTTGCTGCGCTGCGCTAAAATAATGTTAGGTGTGCTGCGAGGTGATAAGCTTGTAAAATACATGCAGAAAGTTTACTTTAACCAACCTGTACTCCGGCAGGGGATTCTCGAACGTCTCCTCCATTTTCTTCTCCAAAGTGGCGAGCCACTTAGCCACCAAGTGAATGTTCTGCAGTATCACCCAGTCACCATTCACTGAAGCCACCCCCATCGCCTCCTCGGCCACCACCTCCTGCCCTTGTCCTAGAGATACTATGTGGAAGTTTTTCTTGTCCGTCGAGAAACCTAATTTTCGACCTAACTTCTCTAGATCCTAAAAGCAATATAAGAATTTAATTTATTTATTATAAGAACACAAAACTTCTAATTCTCTAGTTCTCACAATATTGTTTCTATCATCCAAAAGATCCAAAGGACATCCCTTACAAAAATTTTGGTGCAATAAAGTAGGTATGTAGTTTTAATTATAGTTAAAACTTTTCATTATACCTACTATCTTCACGATAAGTGGTTGCGACTCTCTTCCACGTAATCTTAGGATGTAAAGAAACCATTATAGATCTTATCTTATCTTATCTTAATCTTAATATATATAAACACGTGTCACGTTGTTTGTCCGCGATGGACTCTGTAACTATACTGAACGGATTTTGATAAAATTTTGTAAACATTCATAATATGGTCCAACTTAAAAGATAGGATAGTTTTTATCCCGGAATCCCCGCGGGAACTCCAAAATTACCGCGGATGAAATCGCGGGGGACAGCTATAAGTATATATAAATACATTCATTATTATTATGATCTTAACACCAATCTTTATAAATAAGGATAACCACTTGTGTGGTAGAATATTATTTACTTTCAAAGGATCGACACCAGGTGATAGTATAAAGAACATAGCGGTGGTGCTGTTGCTCTCTTGATACGAAATTTCTAACGGAGGTGTTCGTGCTTCAACGTATTTGGTACCAAGATTCTCTTCGCAGAAAGCACTGCAACAAAATTGGCAACACACGACAAACATCAAATCAATTCATGGTGGGAGAATAAGTTAACAACACAATAATACGCAGTGGGTACCTCGAAGCGTAAGACATTCGATCCGGCCGCAGCGCTCTCATGATGCACAGCCGCTGCAGAGAAGTCTTATTCTTCCATTCACCGGGCAACTTATCTCTTTCGGGAGCTTCTCCTTCTGTATATTTTTGCCATCTGTAAAGTCAAAACAGATTTAATAGGCACAGCTAACGGCGATCAGCGCACGCAGTCATGGAGTTGTAAAGGGGGTTTAACACCTTTAGATGCCGTATAGTGAACGTTATTTTGAGCATCAATTTCGAACAGAATTCCCAATGAAACCATCGCTCTATGAAAGTAAAAAATAATGCTAACTTTTAAAGGAACTCATAATAATCTCCAATCGTACAAAGACGACGAGCAAGTTGTGTGTTTCCAATACACTTATCAGAAATCAAGAAAATAAAATACACGTAGCAGTAGATAAAACTCGCTAGTATATTAATTTTATTTACAACTAATACTAAAAGAGCAAATATCCAAAATGCCTAACAATTATATTGAAAATTAACGAAATCGAAGATTATAGATTATAGATATACATTATATATCTTATAGATTATAAGTAATATTATATTTTGTTACCGTTTGCTGGCTCCTTCAATATCCTTGTCGAGATTCTCGAAAGCGTCCATTTTAGCTAAGGCCACGATACCACCAAATGAATTATTGGATAGCCATGGATAAGGTGATACTTCTGGAGCCACAGCATATTTCAGTAAGAAATCTAATTCCCTCGGATCAATTTTACCATCCGCTTGTAGAACCTAAATAAATAATACAGTATAAGCTAACGTTTAAGATCCGTATTGATAAACGGTATTAAAACTTGATAGTCTCGATACTTTGTCTGCTTCACTTTCCGGCGCTGTGAGTGGAACACAGATAATCTTGAGTACGTATCCAGTTTAAATAGAGTTTATAAATGCGGGCCTAAATATATCAAATAAGTAATGTAATTTTCACAGTAACGGAGTATTGTAATACTACTAAAATTTTAGTGACTAGTCCAAAAGTTGTTTTTTTTTATACAAACCTGCAGTGTTATAAGGAACAAGAATACTAATTTGTCCCTCTCAAAGAGACCTCTGCTCGTGTACACGAACACGGCAAAGGTAATACTATCCAACAAGTTCATAACTCGACCCTCGAGATCTTCCGCTGGGATGGCCTTGGCCAAGGCGTCTTTGAACACCACGCTATAAGCCTTCAACGAGAACTGATACATCGGATTGATTTTGTACAAGTCGTTCAAGATGAAGTAAAGAATTGACGCTCTTGCAGCTGCTCGTCTAAAAAAATATTAGGAAAAATTATATATAAATATACGGTACGGTACGGTATTCTACTCTAGTCCCAAATATACCTATAAATCAATACATAACGTTAATTTTTAACTTAATTATTTATCCGATAAAGTACAAAATTAATGAAAACTGAGCGCGCAAGACACAGACACGTCGACAAATCATAAGAGAGACTAAGAATAATTCAATGCCTTTTTTTCTTTGTATTTTCACTTTCGCACTAACAAATGAAATTAATTATTTTTTTATTTATGCAGCGGAAAAATAAGAAAATATAACAAAAATAAAACCTGCCGCAAAAAGATGGCAATTTAATAGATATACAAAAACGTCATTACGTAGACCCGCGATTATTTTTAAGGTTTTCTTTGTGATTTATCAGTGCTTTTCTATATGTGTATTTTTATTGGTGACATGAAAGCATCAACTATAAAGAGCTTCAGAATATGATGTCTTTCGTTTGATATTAATTAATCGTTGGTGTATAATTAATTATGATATACCTATATGTACTCAACAAAAACAGAGGTATTAGGTACCTATCTACCTGTAACGCTCTCGGGCCTCGTCAATCTTCACAGCTGTAATCTTGCCTTCTTCTACCTTTATCTCAATATCAGCAGCCGTTTTCTTAGTGGTTTCTAAATTGATCACGAGAGCAGAGTCACTCAGAATATCCGGGCCGGCGGAAGACAATCGCTTCAGTAAGTCATCTTCCAAGGTCTTCAACGTGATTTTGAAATCGTTTTGCTGTTTCGTCAAGCCAGCTCTTAATGTTTCTAAATCGGGTCTCTCAGCTTTAACTACTTCACCTAGAAGTTGCTCTTCCAGACTTGAAATTAAATAAAAAGTATAAGCAAAAAATGCCATGTATATAAAATATACGGTAGTAATATCTACTTATAACGTTTATTTCATATTTACCCATCCTTAGTAACAGTGAAGTTTATGAGCGTGCATTGGGCCTGCATTTCAGGTTGGTAGTGAGGATTGGCTAATTTGGTCTGAATTATCAAACGGAAGTCCGGATGATAATCTATTTCTCTGTCACCAATCTGGAAAAACATGGCTTTATAAGTATCTAAAATAAAACACAATAAATATGGTATCAAATTCAAATGGACATGAATCACCTTCAACACTTTCCCTTTGCGTATAAGAACTCGGCCCAGTAAGGGCTCGAGTACTGCGTCCACAGTCTCCCCGATATTTTCCAACAGCACCACATTCCCATTACTAACAGCACGTTCTATACGATCCAAGTAGTTCCTTTGAGTCAGGCGAATTGTGACCAACGCGTCGCCATACTTGGACTTGATCCATTTTATGCCTTGTCTTAAATACGATACAGATTATTTTGATTACGACGAGCACAAAATTAGTAAAATACTAATAACTTTAAATTTTAATAGTCTCGAGCTTACAGCTGTGGATCAATCATAAGGGGCCACCGCGCTGAATTCGTCAATATAGTCGCGTTTTCCGTACTCATCGTATCTGTTGGCAGACCCTCGTTATTCCAACAAGCAACTTGCGCATCGTCTGTCAACATCGACAGCGGATCTAGACCTTCTGTGGTCTCGATTTTTGGCTAAAAGTAAGGAAATAAGAGTTTTTGCTTCTGCTCACTGAAGATAAATTATACTGGAGACTAAGTATGGTGCTGTGAATCTTACGTCAGTCTTAGCTAGCATCGGTACCCAGTCGTCATTCATCATCTGCTGTCGATAACGTCGCATGAAGCAACCGACGTAAGATATAAATGCTGTTATTAGCAAAACATCACCAGGGAGCATTATTCCCGACTCTTTCAAGTCCACGACCGTTTGAGACCATCTAAATAAAATACATTTTACAGATATTTAGCACTTGAAAATGCGTAATAAATCTTTTGACTACAGAGAAGTATTTGTAGCAGAGATGACACACCTGATTTTCTCTGAAGCTAATCCATTGACCAGTCTATTTGCTAGATCAATGGTGGCATTGGTAGCATCGGCTTCCGCTTGACACTTCATCTTTTCGTTTACGGCTTCTTGGAAGGCTTTCATTAGCTCTCCCAATTTTTCTTCAAGTTCCTTTTAGAAGAATATAATTTTTTATATATTTTCTGGTAATCATTGTTTTAATCGATCGAAATTGTCTATCGATAAAATAATCTGTACCTTGATTTGTTCCGTGAGGAAAGACAGCTTGTCCCGTGCCGCTTGCAGCTCGGCGTTGGCAGCATTGAGCGCCCTCCGCTTGGGCTCGACCACCACGTACACATCGTAGAATTTAACGATATTAATGACCCAAGCACACAGTCCAGCTGCGGCTGCTGATTTAGACATTATAAATTCCGCATTGAACTCTGGATTTTTGATGTACGGTTGAACAGCCTATAATCGAAAAAAAAAATCTGTTAAGTACCCATAGGTAGGTATTTGTATTTTTCTTAAACTTCATTAGTATTTTGAGTATTTTATTTCAATACCTTTATAACATCTGGATGAATATTTTCTTTATCATAATACACTAAATCGTACAAGAACTGATCCACTTTCGCCATCATGAGCTATTAACAAAAGATTTTTAATTAATTATTTACCGGTATATTTATTTACAGGTATTTTTTTTCCATTCCGGTCACAGACCTTGCATGCCTTCCAAGACCTGTCTTTAGGCAATTTGCCTTTTTTAGAGAATAGCACTAGTACGGCCGCCGTGACGTTGACCACCGCGTCGGGCGGAGAGCCGAATGACTTCAATTCAGTTAAGTTATTCTTGTTCAAAGTGTTCAAGGCTTCTTGTGCTGCCAACAAAGCGGGCTCAGCCTTTGCTAAGTCATCAGCGCAGATTTTAGCCTTTATGGTTACGTCCTCTTCAATCACTTTCACCTTCTTTTCCTCCTCGGCGGCTATAAATTAAAAAATGAAGGTTTATACTTCCCTTCTATATTATTGTTTCTTTTTTTTTAACAAATCTCACCAAACGCCTTTTCTTTGGATACTTTTTCACTCTCGGCACCGACCACTTCGATGAGCTCTTCAGCAGCTCTGTTCTTTACTTTAAGTATTTGTTCTTGTTCCGCTAAAGTTACCTGTGTAGGTAACATGGGAGAGAATATTTTTAACTATCCTTTTGAAACTATAAAGTGAATAATATTATTATAGGTTCTAGTAACAATAACCTTTAAAACGGCGACATCAGCTGCACACGACGCTAGTTTCTCCAAACCATTCTCGAGTCTTAGTATCATCATTTTTAAATTTGATGTTTTCTCATTCAACAGTTTGCTGTATAAAGCAATCTGCTCCAAAAACGTTTTGGGAGTCGTATAATTGTAACGCCTCTCGTTTTGGAAATAGACTACCGACATCTGGTTAACGCTCTGGTGTACGTGTGACATGAAATTCGAGACCGGCTCGATAAGGTTAGGCTGCAAATAAATTACACTTTTCATCACCTCTCGATCATAGAATTCGCATCATTAAACCAGAATTTTGTTCATACTGTACCGGTAAGGATTCGACTTCGGATATGAATCGTTTGGATACCGATCTCAAGGCCTCGCGCGGCCACTCGTGGAACCAGTTAATAGCCGTACAATTCACGATCGATGGGAACTTACGCGCCCTGACACGCAGGGTGGCGCCCACCGGGGAGAAACATAAAACTACCTAGTAAAGTAAGAGAAAGTTTAACTTATCAATAATAATCAATCTATACATATAAAGTTACATGTCTCGACTTACTGACCGCGACTAGAAAATTAACATTGCACACGACTTTTTAAATGTTCATAAGCAATCATTTATAAATTACATGCCTAAATTATATCCTCATCGCGATAACGCCAATATAATGTAGAGCCGAATATCTGCGCCATCGCAATTAATGAGTGTGAGAAAGGGTGAGAAGATGTTATGGAAAGATTCTATGGAAATGTATTTGATCTCTACATTTCAAATAAATGCGTATTAAAATGGTCCAAAGTCGCGAGGAGCAAGCGTAAAACTTCGCTGAACTATAGACGTCCTTATTTTTTAACAGATCTAGTATACACACAGCTGGCAGCTACCTCGGATAAAGAATTAGCCTAGCCATTCAAAGGGGGAACGCTGCCAGTATCTTCGGAACCATGCCTAAAGGGACTCCTTTTAATAATATATTTTAGGTTTAGTTTTAGTTTATTGTTATATTAATTTACCTATATTGTGTTCATTAAATTCAATATTATTATTGCATTCACACATACCTTCAACATAGTTCGAACACGATTTATGAAGAACCTCCAACAATTTTCTCGTGTATCGGGGACACCAGAAGCTTTTGTCTGGGTGGAAGAAACAGATTTTTTAGACAACAAAATCAAATTCGTTTAAAAAAAAAACAGTTGTCATCCACTCTACCTCTTTATAATATTAGTAAGATTTAGGTTTATCTTCAAAAGATTTCATGAAATTTAGTATGCAGGGGGTTTCGGGGGCGATTAATCGATCTAGCTAGGTTTGATTTTTGGAAAACGTCGTTTTATCCGCTACGATGATGATGGCGCTAAGAGCTCGGTCGCCCAGATATTTTCTATAATACATTATCATTAAATTCAAACAATTTCCAGGAGCTTACATGGCATACGCCGTCTAAGCTACCTATATCAAGCGCGTGTGGAGCCGGGGAGGGTCGCTAGTTACCAATAAACTACTCACTTCTCCACGGACACCGTTAATAATGTTTTCTATTTCATCGTCCGCAAGCAGCTCTGGTATCTCACCAGAAGCCAATAAGTCGTTAATGAGTACAAGGAAACGCTCCTCGGCGACCTGAGCGTCCGTCATTAAGAACACATTGCCAATGTTCTTGAGACCGGCCTTGATGTATAATCCAGCTAAAATAACATTTCTTCGTAGATTTAGGGCGAATATTTAAAGTTTTAGATAGCGGACTAAACTGGAGATGATTTTTTGTATCAACTATCAAACAAATAAGCAATTTGATTTTTTATCTGTCAATTGAAAAACTAGTCCTAAAAATACCTACACATTCTACGTAGCGTAATAACACAAATATACCAGAGAGTTGACCAAAAGAACGGAATACCTATTATAAACGAAATCTTTTAGTAGTTTTTGTACATTGAAATAGAACAGAAAAAAAAAGTTGTTGGTTTTATTCTGCTTGAATTATTTCCTTTTTATTACTTATATAAATTAAGGTTATTAATAATGATGTAATTAGGTAACTCATTAGCATCTTACCCAAATCTACTTTGAGATCGTTGATGCTGTATCCTTTACGCAGTTGTATCTGGAACACCTCCAAAGAGGATATGAAAGCGGACAGCCTCGACAGAGACTGTTTCCCGGAACCACCCACCCCCACCAAGAGAGCATTACCTCGTGGGGCTTCGAGAATACGGTTGATTCTACAACAATAAATAAGAAATAAATAACACGTCAATCGGTCTCTCCGCAATTTTTCAAGAAAGCCTCAATTTGTTCCAACACATTATGCGGTTTCTCAAGCAGTCTAGAGAAAGTATAAATTGCGGGTTACGTGGACGGGAAAGGTATCACAGGATGGGTGCCCGCGATATGGTCTGACACGATGAAGAGGGCTATAGATGCGCTGCACCGATTGAGTGCTTACGATTCTTACAATGAAGAAAAAAGCAAAATGTTGGTACCCATACAAAATGTACTTGTATCCCACACTAAGCTATAAGCTTGGAAACCAATCAAACGTGGTAGGTAGGTAAAGGTACATTATGAAACAGATATATAGAATACACAGCCAGAAGTACCCCTACCGGGACTCGACCCTGGTATCTTTATATGCAGACTGGCGTAATAGTGGATGACCACTTGCGTCATCCCGGTCACAAATGGCACATATGAGGCTTAAACTTAGATTTTAGCAGTGTTTATCTTACCTGCAGATATGATACATAGCGTCCTCGAATAAAACAAGATTCATTGTA
This sequence comes from Zygaena filipendulae, assembly GCA_907165275.2. Taxonomy (NCBI): domain Eukaryota; kingdom Metazoa; phylum Arthropoda; class Insecta; order Lepidoptera; family Zygaenidae; genus Zygaena; species Zygaena filipendulae. Next base: position 5,043,589 of record OU015663.1, read on the forward strand.
GCAACGAGATCATTATACGCCGACAAAGATTCGTCAAGCAGTTTTTTTATCTGCGGCCAATCCCTAATAGGGAAATACTTCGGGTCCCCTACGCCCTCCGCAAAATGGCAATATATCAATGGTTTCTCAAATACCACATTTTCATCGTAATCCTGGATGAAGAAAATCGGCATTAATATAAAATAAATAATTATTCAACAAAAAAGAGCAAAGTTTGTTTATGTTGCGTTTGTTTAGGTGCGGAGTTTGAATCTCGAGAAAGTGAGGGATTCTAGAAGCGATCTTCTCTAACCTTAGCAAAGGGGTTTAATGTAGGATATATTGCGTACATAATATATTGCGAACGGTTCCAGTGGAAAAAATGAAATCCATTCGTACCTCACAATTTTTCTTAATAACTTCAACGATAAGTTTGCTAAACGTCTCGTTGTCTGCGGCCTCCACGAGTTTATCCGAATAGACACGCGTCGCCTCGTGCATCCAAAGTCGGATCAGTTCCGATTGCTGCTTAATAGCATCACCCGTCGTGAACAACATTCCCTGAAATGAGACAAAGCTCATACAAGCAATTTTACTAAAATGGTTATATCATCAACCTATAGGTAGGTACATATCGGTAGGTACGTATTTTTTGTTAATCCTCTATTTGAGAAAATTGATTTGCAAAATGCAAATTTTATAATTAACATCATTATTGGTCTAGTTTTAGCGAAACTGCTACACAGTGTTGCGGGTTTGATTTTCGCGTTACGGTAAACATTTGTGGTTACCCCGAATGTGGGTGTTTAGTAGGCATTTACAAACAACGTATACTTTAATAGTTGCCTGATACCCATAGTAGCTTTGCATAGCTCGTAATATCTGCTATTACCTGGAATATGTTTGAGAGATCCCTTAAATTCCATATGTAGTGAAACTTCACAGCTGTGGGCAGGAACATGGATGCTAGTTTATTGTGCAAAGCTAGGGCAGCGTTCACCATTGGTTCCGCATATCGTTGCACTACCAGGCCAAACTTATTGATCGGGTTCGCCATGTGCTGGGACAAAATCTGTTTGTAGATATGGAAACATGCATCCAGACCCGGGAAACTAAACAGATAAGACAAAAATTAGGATAAAACTTCTATACATGTGAAAATGATTAGAATAAATAAGTTAACTTGAAACCTACCTGACAGCGAAAGTACAGAAGTGCCGCTGTAAACGGGGATCAATAGTGAACGATCCAGCCGTGGGGTTCATGCAAGCTACGAACATGCAATTTGAAATATCCTTCAGTGACAATTTTTGTCGATCATACCTGAGAAGGAAATGTTTAATATCATACTTCAAACTATACGTTATTATTTTTGGGTTCAAATAGGGAACTAAAGATCTCTTGGACAAAACATATAATTCCAATCCGATACATTCACGTTGCAATATTAAAACCAAGCAGGTATAAAATTTGCTCTTTAAAATGCAATATTTACCAATGCTTGTAATCCATAAATTGCCTTATTAGAGTATGTGGCTGTACTGTGCCGTAGGTATCTACCTCAGGCATATTCAAATCATCCACAAAGTAAATCATAAACTTGCTTCCTGGAGGGCCAAAGTTGCGCCCTGATTTTTTCTCTAGTGGCTTTTCCAATACTTTTTGCATCATTTCTAAAAAGTTATGTTTCATAAAATTTAAATAATTTCAAAATTATTAAAATTTGTGTTATCCTTTATAAATGTTTTTTTCTAAATACTGAAATTACAGACAAAATTACCGGAGGTAGTATAAAAATTGAAAGGCACGTTGGTAATGGCATACGAATCAGGCAAAGAGTTCAATTTTGCAGCAACGCTCACAGTTTTCCCACTGCCAGCACTTCCTACCAGCATCACAGGCTTTTGTTTAGCGATCAATAGATCCATAAAGAACCGAATACGCGTCGTCTCCGAAGTTGATACTAAGCACGACTGGAAAAAATACTTAGACGTTAATTTTCCGGTTTCTTGTGATCGCATGAATGACAAAAAATATTCAACACCACCTGTAAAGGAAGATCAGGATCTAGTTCAAACGATTCCACTTTTTCCGACCACGGCAAGAACTTTTTCGTTTCTCCGTCTATAAAGAAACTGAACACGTTGCCGGTGGATGGAAATTTGATTTGTTTGAACTCGTTGCAAAACCACTTGCTGAATTCATTGCGCCAATCCACGAGTTGATCTTGGAACAGAGCCGAACCGAAACCCCAAACGATACAGAATACGAAATATATTTCATACCTGAAAAATACCATGTTACACCATAATAACCGGTTTACATTTATAAATTTATGGTATAATAAGTCTAAATATCATACCATTCCTTGGGACATTCACTGGGCAACAAAGACTTGGTCAAGAAACACTCAAGCAGATAGCAAGTAAGCTGGATTTGTTGCAGCTCGGTGAGTGGCGTGATCCGTTTGTACTTCTTGCAAGACTCCAGTAGAGATGGTATGTATTTGTCAAACATAACCGTCAGCATCGCTTTCTCGGACTCATCGTCACGAGTTATATCGATCCATGATGCTACAAAACTGAAAAAAAGAAAGAAGTTTTAGGAATAATAATTATCATAGATTTTGGAAGTAAAGTTATAATCAAAGAAGTAATTTCAAATTTACTTACGGATTCCAACCTAGATCCTGCGGATTAATATACAAGATACCAGCCCTCGACACAGTGGCCGGGGTGGCTGTACGCAAATTGGAGATCTCGAACAGCAACCGCATTGGCTTTGTTAGAGCGATACGTTCGTTACTTGCTAACGTGAGTACCTTGAAATATATAAGATTTTAAGTATATATAAGTGATCAGTCTAACAAAATAGCTATAATAAATCAAATTTTTACAGGCATACTTTATTGTCATCCATCAAGGTATTCAAACTCTCGATCCACATAGGATCTATATCGCCATCCAGAACTATCCACTTCGGTCCATCTCCTGTCATATTGGCCATGTCTCTCATGATGGTAGAGAAGAGACCGTCCTTCCATTCCCTCGTGGCAGGGTTGATGATGCCGAACAACTCGTCGTTAGTGACAGCCTTAGGGTCCAGATCGTTGTAGAATGGTTTCATTTTTAGCATATGATACGTCTTGTGGAGACACTGCCACACCATAGACTTGCCAGTACCAGCGAATCCAATGATGAATACGGAGTGACGCACGGCAAACAACTCTACCAATTGTACCATCTATAAACAAATAGCCGAAGTAAGTGTTTATGATCCTGAGATTTCATAACTGTAACGTCAAAAAAACCTTCCAAACCTTCAAAATAAAACCAGGTTCTGGTTGAAGTCTCATGGAGAGTGCTGCTTCGATCAAACTCTTTTCAAAGTCCAAATCCCGCTTTCTAGGCACATCTAATGCTGGGAACAAATCCCCTATCAATCCCATGAACACTGGAGTATCATCCGTGACTATTTTGGGTATATTAAAGTCACGCAGAGCTCTCATCAATACTTGGTCTTCAGGTCTAAGGCGATCGCCTCTCTAGAATTTGTTTATGGTAAGGTAACGGAACTGTTTTAATTTTCATGTATGATAGGTAAATAGGTAGGTTCTTACAAACCTTTAAAGAGCCAGCAACAACCAATACAGATTTTATAGCCCTCAAGCCCCAATCGTAGTGATCTTGTTTAGACAGCAGCTCGCGACACAACATGTAAAGCGTGATAAATTTGCGGGCCAGTAAACGGGCTTCTTGGAAGCCTTCGGCGACCAACATGATTTCACAGATCAATTCGAAGTCCGGTACTACCATGGCGCAAGGGCTATAATTAAAATAAAACTGTTTAAACAGACCAAAAGTCTATCTAAATTTCGTACTGCATCCGATGTTATTCTTACTTACCGGAAAAGGGCTTTTAGATTTTCAGGTAACTCTGTCCTGCCAGCATAGCCAGGATTCATAGTGATAAACATCCCAACTGTAGGTATAAGCGTTATGTACTCGCCCATAAAGTCGAATTTCTTTTTCTTCGTCTTTATGGCGTCCAATACGCTTTTCACCTGTACCGATACCACGGACAACACTTCCACTGAAATTCTGTTGAACTCATCGAAGCATCCCCAAGCACCAGTTTGAGCCAGACCTATAAAATTAGTTTAAAACATAACGTGGAAGAATATATTTCTTAAAAAATATTACTTAGTGAGATATAATTAATATTTTTAAACCTTTATAAATATTGCCACATGACTTGTAATCCATTTGCTCAGAGCAATTGAACACATACACCATTATTCCAAGGGCTCTTCCCAAATCTTTAGTGGTCTCTGTTTTGCCAGTACCGGCTGGACCGGCCGGGGCGCCACCCATTATCAAATGAAGACTCTAATGATGAAAAAAACTTTTAGTGAGTTATTTTCATCGAATCAACCGAATATTTTTATAAAGAAACAAGAAAATGAGACCTGTGTCAGCGTGATATAGCAGCGATCAGTTAGAGGCGTAATCACAAGTCGAGGGGTATTCCCCAAATACTCGTAGTCGTAAAGGAACTGTGCATCACAAATGTTAGCGAAACAGTTTTCAAGATTGAAGTCCCAGCGATGCCTGAAAACATTTTATTTTAAGCATAAGATAAGACATAAGTAAAGACTGATAAGTAAAAAAAAAATCCCTCAGACTGTTGTTTACCTCAACTGACTCTGCCACTGGAAGGCATTGGAGGTTTCAACTTTAGCTACAATGAGTTTCGCAACAACATCTCGCGAATGCACGTCGATTGTACAGATAGTCATGATCTTCTGACGGTCACCGACCGTTAAATCACCCAACAACAATACGATTAACGCGTTCAACTGAGCAATTTGTTTCTTCTGGTAATCTCTTAGGGCATTCTCGTAGCCTGAAAGACAACACAATAAATAAAGAAATCACCAGAACAAAAGAAGGTGCGCTTTCGTGTGATAATGATTTTCACCTTCTTCCAACTTTTCAAAGGCCTGGTTTGTTTCAGTGGTCCACCAAATTTGCGTCCCTACCAGCGCTGGTTGCGCCGGCCAATCGAACACCCACTCGTCGCGAGGTTTGTCTTCGTACGATTTTACAGAATGCTCAAATATTTCCCTTAAAGTGTATCGCATACAGTCTGTGACTCGATTGAGCCATATTTCTACCTAGAAATTTTGTGGAAATTATAAACATTGTAAACGTAAAAATATTACACTCAAATCATGTTATGATTAAGAAATTAAATCTTTTGGTCGATTTCACCTTTCCTGAGCAATCACAGCAAGGTGCCTTGAACGGTACGTGTTCCTCGTTTTCTTTCGAGATCATTTCGAACGCCTGCTTACTACCGGGCTTCGGGAATACAAGTTTAGCCAAGTTGTCGTAAAGTTTCGTGAGATGCCGACAGACAGCAGGTGGATTATTGCCATTTGATAATATATCTGGATGACAGATAAGTTTTGAATACAACATTATGTAATAAATTAAAATTAAATGAAATTAATTAACTGTCACGCCGCACACAGATACAAAACAGAGAAATCAAAAATGTATGTAGGTGGTACAATAATATTAAGCATTGAACAGTACATATTTTGCTTGATAATAATTACCGAGCAAATCTGCTGAAGACACGAAATAAAAGCGAGGATACGCCAACCGCTTCGTCTCCAAATAATCATTCAAAGCCTTCTCGCATAAGTTCAGACCTCTCATCAGTTCCTCTAGTTTTTCTAACAGTCCCGCTTTATTTGTAGCTGCCACGACATTTGGAGTGTTACCTATGTCTTTTAGCAATTCCTTAAAATGAATTGGGTGATTTAACATTTGCATGTTTGTTTTTGCATTTTATAGAAACTTCGGTTACCAAATTTACTCACTTTAAAAGTTTTGTCGATAGTGTCAAATCTCTTCGAATCTTCCGGCAGTTGAGCCCTTATATCATCAGAGCCCACAAAAATACTTTCAAGGTACTGCCATTTGCGCTGCACTTCAAACCAAATAGCAATCACAGCATCCGCGGTCCCGAGTTTCTTTTGCCAAGCGGTCACCTCTGTCTCGTAGAAGCCGATAAACTTCGACGACATCATATTTTGCACTTGGTTCTACAAAGCGTTAAAATTATTACAAAAATATATGTAAGTATAATCACTAATCAGGTAAATGTATTATTATTATTTTACCTGATTGTCCTCCAATGTTTCTACAAGTTCCTCACTAGCCTTCGGCAATTTAATTCCAGTTCTGTCATGTGGCGAGTAATCGAATTCCATAACCGCCCACGTTGCTTCCAGTTCTCTAAAAACGTAGAAGTTTTAGCGATCGTCAAGTTTACGCTAAGAATAATACGATATTAATGTACAGTATGAATTTTACTTGAGAGTTTTCTCCATCGCTGCTTCTTTGACTGACTTATCAACAATAGTTTTGACCTCCTCTTCGTACTTGTGAAGGTTCAAGGCCAACAGATCAGCTAATGTAGTGTCGTCATCAATGTGGAACTTGACCTAAAAAATTTTTTTCGTCTTTTTTCGTTCGGATAAAATCAAGCATATAATATTTGCTTACTGACCAATACTTACCATGACCATTAAATTTGTCCACTTATTTGAATTTACATATTAACTTATGACTATTCTACATCTATTGAGTTTCTAAATGAATAATGTGGATATTTACAAAATGAACTCGGATAATATAAGCGCGTCACGTTTTTGTACTGCCGACGATCCTCTAGTCGGATTTAGCTGAAGTCCGTGTTTTTTCATCTGTTTTATTGAGTATGTTTTATTTAAATTATAAAACGTATTCCCGCTATCGCGAAGTTCCTGCATTTTAAATCTCCTAAAATCGTGCAGTTGAACGTGTACATCGTATTCCTGTTTACGATTACCTTCATTAATCATGTTATCGTCACTTTTTGCCGAGTTACATTCTTCTAATGACTCAAACTCTGCTAAAATGTCTTCATATGATACCCGAGTTGTTTGATGATATTTTAGCGCTAATGGTGAGCAAGAATATTTGGTGTTGATGGAAATGAGATGACAATGTAGTGATTTCTAAACAGTTAAAAAACATTTAGTTAATGAAATATTCTACAAATTAAAAATAAAAAGCATTCATGGCCCGAGGGGTACCTTTGTTGCCATCATCAATTCTACCCAATGTCTATCCTTTATGGCCGGATTCTGTAGATCGGTCACTGCCCTAAGTGAGGTCATTAAATTCTTTATTGTCCCTTCAATTGAAAGATAAGGCTCCCTGAAAGATTTCAATATATAATAGTAATCATTAAATCTGTGTGATTTTAGAACTTCCACAAGTACAAGTACATACCATACTCTCATATCTTTGTCAAGTTGCCGAAGGTCCTTCGTGAACCTCTTACATTCTTGGTCCATGCCGTCAGCATCAATCTTCTTCCAAGGAGATTTTTTCCAGAACTCAATGGTACCCATTACAAGATAGTAATAATCCCAAAGTTGCTGTTCAACGAAACGTTATTAAACGCAATTTAATAAGAAATATTACATTTTTATAAATTTAATTTCAGATTAATCTAACACCTGGTAAAATAAAATACATTATGATAACCTTGATCAGTTTTAACTCCCTTCGACATTGCTTCAGATTCTTCTCGTCGGGTGGTTGTATGTCGAACAAACCGCAAGACTTTTTGAGGTTCTCTACGATGTCCTCAAAACCTATGAGCTCTTGGTGAACCATGTCTATTTGCCGGTAAGGCTCTTTACAAGACTCGAGGAACATCTGAATTCACAAGTAAAAAAATATATTGAAAACAATTTTCTTTAGTAGGTACCTACCTATTTGAAAGTAAAAACAAGAACAAGTCAAAGCTTACACCGATGAACGAAAGCTTTTCTGCTATAAAATATAAGTATAGTATAGAATACAGTGGTTGTGTATCTCTTGTATTTTTTGAATTTTAAACTGATGATAATTATATACGCACATCTTTCAACTTGAACTGGTCTCTGTACATTGTGATGCGCAGCGAGATCAAGGCGACCCGCTTCGCTATCAGCGCCGCTTGCGCAGCCTGCAGCGGCGCCACGTTGTTCTTCATGACCGTCGCTAACCTTACTAGGCTTCTCCATTTCTCGGGCAACACATCCAGCTGAATAAGACCATTTACTTTCGTTTTACATTTAGGTTCCTACTTATAATTTTATTTAAAAACTTTTTATGTAATTTTCACTAAACGAAAACTTATAGATTCTTACCAAGGTATGCGCTGAAAACCGAGGCAAAACTGATGGTTCCTAATCCATTAGTAAGCGTAAAGAAAAATCACACGCACACATTTAATTATGTAAATACTTATTGTAAATATTTATTAATATGTTAACACAGGACACATAATCAGCAACACAAAAACATTCGCACAAAAAGAACTGTAAAATTTTATTGCAATCGAACGTTCATTTCGATTAGTGTGTAGGTACGTTTAAAAAATTCATGACGTTTATAGTATAAGATAGAATTTATGTTTTCCTAATCAACCTTATTTTCGTCCTCCTGCCTACCGATACACAATTTTCTGAAATATTTGCAAATAACTATGCATATCATCACACACAATGATAAGTTGAAATCTACCTGTTCGTATGTCTCCTCGGGGAAGTCAACGCCGTATTCTTTCAAAACGTCAATGATATCACGCAGGGGCTCGAACATTTGTTCAGTGCCCGCGTCGACCTTGGCGCGCACCTCATTGAGCACGCCCATCACCCTCAGAAGGCCTTCGTAGTCATCCTCACCTAGCTCTACTGACAACTCCTTGGTGGCATAGGCTATGAAATTCTCCAGGTCAGTCAAGCTGAAATTTTATTCGTAAAATTACAAGTCAAGTATTTTCATTGCATTCATTAAATTGAATCAAGCAACTCAGTACAACAGTCAACAAGTATTGTTGATTTATTTTTGGTGACATTAATGAATTGATAGTAATATTGTATTTTATTTAAATTGTCATGTGCTGTGGAATTTTGTTGAATAAATAAATAAATTTCTTTTGGCGCCTTGACAGTAAAATTCTATCAAGCAACGAAAGTACCTACGCACGCATAGCTAATGAAAATTCCGCAGTATAAAGTTGGCAACAAAAGCAACATCCGATGCCTGAAGGCTGAGTGTAGATTTAGTTTTTTATTCACGCCAAAGAAGTAGAACTATTTATACTGTATGCAGTGTACAAAAATATTCAATTTTTTTTTAATTTACCTCGTCATTACATGGTCTTTAAGATTTTGCTTGTACAAGTTGCTCCACTTGCAAATGATATTCAATATGACTTGATTTAGTCTTTTCAAATCTAGTTTGAGCCATCCGTTGCAAAGATACACTGTCGGCAGGGCAGCGACCTCGTCGTACATGGTGTTATATTTATCAATCTGCAAGTTGTTTAATGTAAATTTAACAAAGAAATTACCTTGGAAACTTACTGGAAAACTGTACTAACTTCTTTTTGGTATTGTTCCAAGGTAGGCTTTGTTTCTGGTGGTTCGGCGCCGTTTTCAAACTTGTATCTGTCGAACTCCTCTGGTGGGATGACGCGTCCGTACTTAAGAAAACCACTCAGTATCTCCTGTCGGTCTTCCATCCAAAGTGGCGTATATTTCTCATATTTCTAAAATGTTACATGATCGTTGCAATCTGATCTAGGCAAAGTCATAATCCTAATATTTAAAAATTCAAATTTAATAAAATCTCTTGATATAGCTAATTTTATGTATGCAATTATATTGTATTTTTATACCTACCGAAGCATACTGAACAACATCATTGATACTGTTTTCAATCCGTCTCAATATTTCATGGTAAAGATCGATCATATTATCTTCTCTTGCTATATCATCTGCAGTCAAACATTATATTTTTTAGTAATTATACATTAAAAAGAACAATGTATTTTTAGTCGTAAATTAAAATATATACCTTCATACGTAGGTATTGGAATGAGAGGATCTATCCTAGGGAAGAGCGTTGCTTGTAAGAACATATCCTTCATCATCTCGTTCATCGTGTCGTATAGACCGCCGCTATCTTCAAGGTCCAGAGATGGTGTGAAGCATATATCTACAACCATAGTGAAAATGTTTTAACTTTCTACCTATGCTACTTTCCCTTTAAATATTTTCATGTTCAGGAAAGATTATGATGCTACCTGGATCCTTTAGTTCTGCAATTATTTCCATGAATGCAACCCTAGGACCTTTTTCCAAATCGGTTTGCGTTTCAAACAAAGCTAAACTCGACCCTATTGCTTGCATCACTTGTTTGGAGACCTTTAAAAAAGCGAGTTAAACTTCATAAAACTAAGAATGGATATCAAATTTGGGTCATATAATGATCTGTGATAAAACTGACCAATGTGTCGACATATTCCACGTATGCTGGCCACCGCTCGTTTCTAAATGCTTCTTCTTCCATCTCAATGCGCTCAGCCTCGATGTCGGCGAGCTCGTCGGGATCGGTGATTTCTTCTTCCTCTTCTGCTGGCGAATCTACTTCTTCACCTTTACATAGACAACCAATCAAATCATAGACAACCGCATCTTTATAGATAAAATAGTAGTACATTTTGATTCTAGTGTGTTATAATTCATTCATTTATGCAAAGAGATTAGCATAAAAAAATAAGCTGGATAACAGCACTAGTGTGGGAATCACTACCTTATCACACGAATATCAGTTACGAAAACACCTACTTTTTCATCATATGATATAAATAAAAATAATGTTTATATTATTTTATAAAACCATACTTCTAAGTAACGACATGAAACAAACCTGCGTCTCTTAGCGCCTGACGCTCAGCTTTCTCAGCAGCCTTCGCCTCTCTCTTTAATCTCCGGGCTTCTCTTCTCTCGAATTTGATCTGATCAGCTTCGGCTTTTTCGCGGTCTCTTTCTTCTTTAGCCAATCGTTTCTCTTCGCGTCTCGCCATTATTTCCTGCAGTTTCTTGGCCCGGGCTGCTTTCTCGTCGTCGTCGAGAGTTGCTTCGTCAACCTCTTCCAGCCCCTCTTCCTCTTCTTCTTCCTGTCATTTAACCGAAAATTCATTACTTTTTATTTACTTCTCAATCATTTGTAAACCTAGATGTATTTTAATAGTCACCTCCTCGTCGCTTTTAATATTAAAGAATAACTTAAAGTTTTCCTTGAGAATGTTTTCGAATTCGCCGTGGCTTTCGAGGATTTTGGAACGTCTGTAAAATACAATAAAATAAAATTGTAAATATCTTTCAAACGACAAATCAGGTATAAAATTTATACTCAATTCACCTCTGCATAAATCTAGGCTGTCGTTCAGCCACTGCTAGCAACTCCATCTTATCCAGATTCTCTCTCCGGTTGTGTAAGGGCTTGTCACCCCATGCTTTAATATTGGATAGACCGCGCTTCACATTGTTTTGTGCAGTCAACACACGTTCTTGGAGAGTATTTATTGCCGAATATACCTCTGCCATCCACTCTGTGACTAAAATGTCAACAAAAAGGTTATTATAGCTAATCGTTATTTAGTCATGAAAAATAGACTATCGCTTTTTGTCACATTCTTTACAGTGGAAAGCGCTGCCTGTGCGTGAAATTTTGACCAAATAATTTAGAAGTTGGAATTTACGATACATCGATGTGACGATTTAATAATAATGTTAAAGATAGTGGTACGTATACCCTGTACCGATTGATTCGTTTATACTAATATTATAAAGAGGAAAATTTTGCGAGATTGTGACATTTTAGGGCGTATAGTCTCTGGATCTACTGAACCGATTTTGAATTTTTTTTTACAAATAGAATGCTAATGTCTTGAGTGTCATAAGGTACTCCTTATCCTGGAATTCTCGCGGGAACTCCGAAATTACCGCGGGTGAAACCGTGGGAGGACAGCTAGTCTAAAATAAGTCGGGCGTCCACAACGTACAGTCGTCGTTCCACGTGAGCTCCTCGACCCCGCGGCCCAGCAGCTGGTCGATGGCTGATATCTCCTTCTCGATCAGAGCCACCTCCGTCTCGTGGCTGCCCTCGCGGATGGCGTTGTACCACGATATGGCCCGGTTGAGGCGGTTCATGTCGTACTAAATACAAAACAACCACAAAAAATTTCACTCATTTTTCTCACAAATTTTCACTATTCATGAACTTTTCAGTTCTGTGCACACGAAAAAATTGCAGATGTAGCTTATGTGGTTTTACCTTATTCAATATTGTAATTCAAACTTCATGGTACTGCGTTTTCACTTTCACTGCCAACTCAAAAATAGGTTACTAGGTAGCTAATACTCACTTGGAGTTTCTCATTTCTTGCGAACAGCTCCAAGCCATCGGGAGGTATCCCCTGTTTCTCCAAATATTTCATATAACGCATTTCACGCAGCAACATCACCAACTGAATTAATATTTAACGGTATTGATTACACTATTATAACCAAGTGTACATGCATTCAATAATTTCCTGATATCTCTAGAACTATTGAAGAGATTCTTAAAAAAAAATCTGTGACTGATAGAAATATACAGTATCTCTATTCCCCAAGTAACAAAGGCTAGATTTTATCCCGACACAAAGGGCAAGCAACAGCTACGTATAGTTATAACACTTGCGTTATCGATAACTATTATAAACGCGAAAGTTGATATGCTTTCACATCTTAACGGCTCAACCGATCATCATGAAATATTGCACACACGTTTTCAGAGGTACAATAACACACTTTTGATCCCGGAATTCCCACGGGAACTCCGAAATTAACGCGAGTGAAACTACATGCTTTTTTGCATACTGCACGTTGTCAAGGGTAGGTACAGAAAAAATATAATATGGTAGTACTTTTGGAATACCGCGGTATCTCCGAAATTAACGCGGGAAAAACCGCGTGGAACTGCTAGTAAGTTTATAACTTGCCTCAGGGCTGAAGTTATTCCTGACAAACGGCGGATCTCGGTAGATGAGGTTCTTCGCCAAGTGGACCTTGCAAGTGTTGGGCACGGTGGCGCACCACTGCTTAAATTGTCTGTCCTCCAACACATTGAGATAACCCATCATTTCGTTGTGCTTCTGTTTCATGTACACTGCGTATTCTGTATCTATTATACTGAAACACACAATTTTGTTCAAAAATCATAAGTTTTGTACGAATATACTTACTCTTTCTTAAGAGGCCATCCATAAAGTACGTCATACGTTAAGGGGGAGGTCGACGTAGCGTGACAGTGCGTGACAGGGTGTGGGAGGGGTCCTACGTTTCGTGACATCACGTTTCAAAATCTTATACATCTAAATGTTAAAATGTCAAACGAAAAACTTACAAATATTTCCAACTCTATCCGTATAGACATAATGTGTAAATTGTTGGTTGGCGAACTATAGGGTTTAAATTGTTCTGCCGGAACTGCTGTATTCAATAATTGCTAAATGCATATGGCAAAATATGTGACGTCACACTAGGGAGGGGGGTCTTAAAAATGTGACCAACTGTGACAAGGAGGGGGAGGGGTCCAAAAATCACGCAATTAGCGTAACGTACTTTATGGATGACCACTAATGTTAAAATTTGAATTTTAGTGATACAGTGTTAGTTCCAACTCAATCTCGCACACGTGTTATAATGCCAAACGAATGTTTTTTTATGTTAAAAGGTTATTATTAGAAGTAGTCTAACACTCACGGATCCTCGAACACTATGAAATTCTCCATTGGTATTTGTATTCTCTTGCGCAATTTATTGATCCACCACAGCATGCCTCCCACTGGAGGCAGATACGAATCCACCATTGGCCTTTCTGGACCTTTCGTAAGTTTCTGTTTAATAAATAATTTATTATAAATAACGATTAAGCTTTTACAACTCCTTTTTTTTCCTGCCTGAAAGACTTGCATTTTAAAAGGTGCTTACCGACATCTCCTCATCGAAAATTTCCTTGACAGCGTCCAAGTTGGCATGCATGTAGTCGAGAAGTCTGTGCAACTTGCCCTTCAACTCATTTTTAATTATAGGTCTATGGAACAGATCACCTATGATTTGGAAGAACTGGAAATACAAAAATCAGTTTTCGAAGTTGTCTTTTGTTTAAATAAAAACCCTTAAACTATAATGTCCGGACTTAGACACGCCTAGTTTGGGAAATATTGCAAGATAAAACTCAGAATCATATTTGCGTGGATAGCGCATTAAAGCAACACGCGTACGACTAACAAGATCTCTTATAACTCGTCAGTTTGAGGGAGCATTAGGGTCAACGCCGATCAGAAATAGAACTGCTGATCACTGTCTTTGATGTACATTGTCGGTTAGCCGCGAGGACAGGAGGAGGAGGCAAAAATAACAGAGATACATTGAGTTGAAATTTCGCGTGACGTCACTAACTAGTGCAGTTTGTATGGCGGCTTGTAGAGGTAAGTGACGTCACGAGCCCCCACCCTAAACTTTAATGCGCTTTATCTGTGTATTTGTCTAATGATTTTTTTACTAACTTTTTTACTAACTAATTAAAATTTGGATTTTCAAAAGTTGTCAACATCCCTTCTGCTTTAGATTTTGTACTTAAAGTCAATGCAATACGGTCCTTTATTCAATGACATCAAATCCCACTCGCATTAATAAAACACTATCAAATTAAATAGATACGCTCCTGAAATTTGGTTTGTCTTCTTCATTTTACAGTGCAATGAGCGAAACAGACAATACTTTGAAAGGTGACCGGCTATATATCGGGTTCTCTTCACCGACCCTCTTTGGAATGCAGTGGCTACGGTTCCTTATTGCCCACACCTGTCATCGCAAGGAGATACCCCTCGGTGTTCGCTCGCGCCTGCGTGGGCGCTGCGTAGTGTATCGTCGGCTGCGCGGGCGCAGCGTTGAACTTTCGAAAGGCGACCTCTCGCGCGTCGCGGCCTTGCGTTGAAGGTGGGGGCGTGTTGTTGACTTATAATGTGTTCTCGACTGGTGTATACCTTAAAGAAGTGTTCAAGGTTGTGGCACTCGTCCAGGCCCTGCGTGAACAACGACGCGAGCCGCCGGTCCACGTCCTCGAGGACGGCCATGTGCTGCTCGTAGTCGGGCAGGAAGCTGCCGTCCTCCGGGTCCGCCGGGTCGTACGTGATGTTGCCCAGGTTTTGGTATATCAGCGTGTACTCCTCCAGAACCTACATAATATGACATTTAACACGCTATCGCCGGTTTACGTCATCCCGATGCAGCGATTGCATCCAGCGCTGTATTAAAATAGGTATAAATCGGCACTAGATCCAGTCCCGTAACTGGCCTACTGTTTGATCCAGCGCGTCTATTCCAGTGCTACAGCCAATCCAGTATCATTCTAGTGCTGACTACGCGCATGATAGCATTTACATACAATTCAACAGCTTTTAAATCACTGGAATAATGTAGATACTGAACTACAATGGGCATGTTGACTAATTTTTATTTTTTAGTCCGTCTTATAAATTATTAAAAAATATTGGACACGTATTTTTTCTTTTTTTACGTAATCAAAAAATAACGGCGATATATTGAGTTGAAATTTCGCGTGACGTCACTATTCTGACGGTTTGTATGGCGGTTTTAGCGGTTAGTGACGTCACGACCCCCTCACCCTAAACTTTAATGTGCTTTATCTCTGCATATTTTATTTGAAAAAGCATAAAATACGTGTCTATTGTTTTTTTTATTTTCTAACTGACGGACTAATTAGAATTTTGATTTTCAAAAGTAGTCCACATCCCTATTAGCTAGTATATTTTTGTAGTGCTATAGTTTGTTATTCTTTGGCGCCATCGAGAAAATCATCTTTAAGGGATCATTCCATGTACTTGATTTATTAGATATCTCGCGGTTTATGTACACCTAACAATGTGTACGCAAAATCTTACGGTGATCGGTTGAGTAATTTAAGCGCGAAACATACAAACAAACATACAATAGCATTTATAATATTAAGTAAGGCTATAGTCAGGTGTATTAGATATTATAAGACACCAATTCAATTTGTAAAATTCTAGTGTATTATCTATTTATACTTATATTATGATATACCTACCTTCATGCACTCGTTACTGAGAGTTTTGCCCCTGAGACCGCAGAACTCCACTTTCTCCAGCTTCAATATCTCCACGGTGGCTTCCAGAATGTTCTCGATCATCTTGAGCCGTTTCATGTAGACGTTGAAGCGCATGAACACGCGGTCGAAGTCGAACGACCAGCGCACCGCCAACACGCCCGGCGGGAAGAACGTGTGCACCTTGTCGCGGTTCAGTATGTATGTGTCACTGAGAAATGTCGGTAGGTACAGACATGGGAGAGAACTTTCAGAGAACTTGACAGTAAAAAAACTACTGAAATGAGGGCTTTTAAAGACAGAGACGCATAGGCTAGAAATCGACTCCGTCTGTTCTCTGGGCTCTTTGGAAAAAGTTAAATCCAAAGAAGAATATAGATAAGATCTCACTGTTTTACTGGCCTGCTAAGCCAAGCTACCATGTTTGTTTTTGGCTTTTATTGTTTAACGTTTATGCGCTTTTTTTCTGATATAGTCATAACACAGCTGCTGCACAGCTGACGGAATTTTTTATCTAGAACGGGACTTTCGATTAAAGGAACATGCCTCTGTATTCAGATTTCTACATGTGGGCCTTATCTATCAACTTTATATTATACAGTATAGATAAAATAGATATAGGTTAAAATACTAATAAATCACAGACAAAATATGAATAAAACACGAGGGCCAACGGCATACCTACTTCGTGAGCGCATCAGTTTCCTGTGCACTGTATCATCAAAGAATATATATATATTTAATTAGCTGTGCCTCGCGGTTTTACTCGCAAGTTTTGGAACTCCCGCAGGAACTCCAAAGTAAATACTTCTTAAACCTTTCTTGAACTTCCACAAATATTTTACGATCAAATCGATCCAGCCAATCTCGAGTTTTAGCGAGACAAACGAACAGCAATTCATTTTAATATATAAAGATAATAATTGTAATTAGGTACGGAATAGATTAAACGTTATGTCTTTTAGATACTTGGGAAGAGAATCGCATACATACTTACTGAATTCTGTCGATAAGTACTTTGTAACTAACACCTTGTACAAGCTGAGATTACAAAACTTGTATGTACAAATCTCAAATCTTACATAAAATGGTTCAAATTGTGCATGGCGTGCCTCAGCTTGATGAGTTGCTCGTCCGCTTCCCCTTGGAAGATGGACGGCGGGTCGATAGAGTTGGTGCACTGCTGGATCACCAGGTTGCACACCTCGCGCAACAGCGCTGTTCGATCGGAGTAACATTCAAGTTGAATTTTTTGGTCCTCAAACGAGCAAGAAAAGATTAAAATCATTTCAATCATTATTTATCTTGTATTTTTCTGCATTTAATTAAACATTTAGTATGATATATTTAGTATTATTTAGTACAATCGAAACTAATATACTTAATAATAGGGAAAGATTTGATATTTTGTTAGTTTGTTACGATCTAACTCAAAAAATTCTTATACCATTACAATGCTATAATATTATCCCTGAGTAACATAGGCTTTATTGTAACCCAGAATTCTTGCGGGAACTCCGGAATTACCGCGGGGAACCGCTAGTTGATATTTTAATACTACTAGTGATACATGGTTCTATCATTAGTACCTACTACCAGTTGAACTGTCATGCTGTGGTTGTAACAAAACCCGAGGGATTTGACTTGTATTTTTTTTAGTAGTTCTAGTCATACAAGGTTGTATCATTTGTACTACCAGTAGAACTGCTCAGCAGTACTACTGATACAGAGCGCTTTTTCATGGTAAATGTGTCCGACAACATGTAGACAGCGTCGCAAGTCGCAACACAATGTATGAAGGGTATCGGGTTGTCAAAAGTAAACGATTTCTATTTATTTATTGTATTTATTTATTTTAGATCAACATTGCCAATAACTTTATTATTATAATAATAAGAAGGTAACAATACTTAATTTTATATTTCCACTCTTTCCATAATAGTTGTTATAGCCTTGGATTTATTAAAGTTCGACGGTCTATGTTCGAAATTTCGACGTAAAAGCCGAGACAAACAAACTTACATTCATTCCCATTCGCACTTATGCATATTGTATACATAACATCAATCGTGCCACATCCCGAGTATATTCTAACAAATCTAACTTCACATATTTTTATAATATGAGAGGTACATACGTATCAGTTTTTCGACATTGCAGTAATAACGCGACATTCCCCACAAGAGGCCAATGCAGTGGAACATCGGCCTGATGAGAAACTTGGCGTCGGAGAAGTCGGTGCCTTCGAAGTTCTCGAAGTGCTGCTGCAAGGGTCGCTGGTAAACGTAGATATCGCGGCACTCTACAATGGCTGTAGGATAGATAGAATAATTAGCAGGATTAATGCTCAATAAATTAAATCGACTTATAATAAGTATTCTACACTTTCGAATAAGCTGTCGAAAATGTGATGAAAGAACTTATAATGATGCACTTGCTGTATCTACCCAAACTT
This sequence comes from Zygaena filipendulae, assembly GCA_907165275.2. NCBI lineage: Eukaryota > Metazoa > Arthropoda > Insecta > Lepidoptera > Zygaenidae > Zygaena > Zygaena filipendulae. Next base: position 5,062,120 of record OU015663.1, read on the forward strand.
ACTGTTTCTTTATATACATACATACTAAATACTTATCAACTGTCATATTAAATAAGTATACTTCACCTTTTAGTCTTATCTATACTAATACTAGCTGTCCCCCGCGATTTCATCCGCGGTAATTTCGGAGTTCCCTCGGGATTGCGGGGAAAAAGTTCTTTGTACCCCTGACAGTAGCTGTTCCCCACATTAATTCCGGAGTTCCCGCGGGAATTCCGAGATAAAAACTATCCTATCTTTTAAGTTGGACCATATTATAAATGTTACAAAATTTTATCAAAATCCGTTCAGTAGTTTCGGAGTCCATCGCGGAAAAAAAACGTGACACGTGATTTATATATATTAGATTATAAAGAAGTACAGTTTGTGAGTATGTGTCGTTGTATCTCTGGATCTACTGAACCGATCTTGAAAATTCTTTTAGTTATAGGAAGCTACGATAGTCCTGAGTGACATAGGGTAATTTTTATCCAGAAATTTTCACGGGAACTCCGAAATAACCGCGGGTGAAACCGCAGTGACAGCTAGTGTTTAAATAAATTAAATGCCCAAATGTCAAGGAAAGCTGCTTTACAATGATCGCTGACCCAACGTATCAGAGCAGCTTTCAGGCCAGCTCCCAGCGCCGCACGCCGCCCCAGCACTCACCAGCCACGACGTTAGTGAGCATGGTCTTGAAGCAGCCGAGGTAAACGCTCCTGGTGTCCTCGAGGTAGTGCGCCATGCGCTTGACGCGCGGGTCGCGCAGCTGCGAGTAAATGCCCTCCAGGTTGCGCAGGCGGTTCGCGTAGAACTCTATGTCCATGACGGGCAGCGGGAACTTGGTCTTTTTGAACGCTACAAACGGAAATTAATATCTGTAAATTTATCGCTAACGTAACGATTTTATAAAACCACTTATATAAAACTATATTTACCTAAGATATTTTTTAATGATTACTTAACTTTAAGCACAGTAAAAGTTAAAGATTTTTAAAACAAAATTACTGCAATCAGAGACGTTCATTAAATTAATTTTAATAGGTATTTGACTAATTAGGTTCAATTTAGGCCATAAGAGTGAAACAAGTTTTGGAACTTGTTCCTGTTGAGGGATTTGAGTGTCCCTTGAAACAGTTGAAAGTCAGTATTATTTTCGGCAATAGTAAATAATTCATAAATACCAATATAGGAATCTTCCTGCAATAAATCATGTACTTGCTGCGCCCATTTTATGACGGCTCCTTCTATATTGGTCTTGAGATACAGATCGACATCTTCTCCTTCACTGAAATTAATTTTAAAATGTATTATTTAATTACCTACCTTAAAAAGCAATTATATTTTAATTGCTTTAAAAAACAAATAGATAAGCAAGTTTATAAATAAAGGGTTTTCTGGATTAAGTCAGTATGTGCCTACCTCTCTCGAAGTCTTGCTTCGGCGTGATAAATATTCTCAACACCGGCAGGCATGGGCAGCATCACTTGACTTGCCATTTCCCCTTTCAACTATAATAGTGAAATTATACAAATGTAGTCTTACGGCATAAAGAATAACAATTCCTAATATTTTGGCATCTAGAATGTTTGGAAATGCGTTTTTGAGACGCGCGTTATGGGCAAGGAATGTTGTTGGTCATAGTAAATTAGGACCCTGGTATGCTTTCTCACTTCTATGTGAGGCTGACGGAACACACCTTTAGATTGGCAACAGATTTTCTGTTAAAACCTACGCCTTGCGGCGTGTTATCTTATCGCTCAGTAGCTAGAATCGCTATGGAATTAATTGTGTTATTTCATTGCTGGTTGTCAGACTATAAATATAAAGTGATCTTGAAATACATACGAATGTAATAGGTAAAGCTTGTAGTTATAGACCTGATGCATGAGATTTCTCAGTTCATTGACATGCCTCTTCATGTCCTGCTGCACAATCTTGGGCCAGCCGCGCTGGTTCTCTGGGTTGCACAGTAATGGCCCAATCACCTCATCGGCCATTATGCTCAGGTCCATCAGCACATTACCAGATAACTCTCCAATTGTCACCACCTGCATTTTATTATCAGACTTAGTTTTAACTAGTTTTTTTCTTCAGTTTCACATGTACGAATTTATTGACTGCCCCAGAACCTTTTTTACTTGAATAATAATTAGTATTTTATGTTAATACAGAACATATTCTTTAGGACAAAGTGTGTTCAAATATAGTATATATTACTTTTTTAGTTATTCTAAAATTTCACATTTTTGCAATATTATCTGTGGTTTCACTATCTACTTTCCAGCATAGTATTTATTTATCATAGAGGCGGAGGAGGAAAACCTCACCAAATAATCTGACATTTTCCATAATATAACCCACCCATAGCATCAGTTGAGTGTAATGCCTGTATATTTTGTAATGTTTAATAATATTGCAATAGCATGCGCAGGTCACTTTGAACAATCTACTACCTACCTAAACTTTAATACTAATTTGTTACTAATTTGTTATGGAAAGTGCCTACTGTGGGACGCTACGTGCGTCTGCACTTTCGCCGAGTCGCACCTCGGTCGTACTGCAAGAGCGCCCGGGGCGGCCGCCGAGGTTGCAGCCCTTCGTAAGCGCGAGAAATACTCCGCACTGGTAAACTACGCGTTTGTGCCCCTAGCGGTTGAGACGACTGGTTGCTGGGGCAGTGAGGCTAAAGCGTTTTTCAGGGAATTGGGGCGCAGATTACGGGAGAGGGGACATGATTCCCGCTCCGAAGCATTCCTGGTGCAGAGGCTGTCACTGGCAATTCAGCGCGGCAACGCGGCCAGTGTTATGGGCACCTTTGCTCCAGGAATGAAACGGGGCGGTTTATTTGACTAAAGGTCAGATTAAGACCTTGACAGTATAAATTATGAATAGTTGACACATTTTGTAATATGATTATACCATTTGTTACTTGATACTTACTTGTCGAAAATTAGCCTGGGTGATTTTGTCCTCACCATTCCGTAAGAAATAGACCATTTTCCCTCTACTGATTGGTGGGAAAGTTAAAGAGCATGTTAACAAGCCCGCAGTGTTCATTCGAAATATTATTATTTCATACTTGGGAGTCTCGAAATACCTGAATAAGACATGCTGAAAAAATCAATAGCTTGATATAAGAAATACTTATATCAAAAAGTTTTTGATCATACCTATATACTGTCCATGTAATCAAGAGGAAAAATTTTTTACACTTCACACACTAGTTCTAACAAAATTTTTGTTTTATTGCAAAATTCAACATTATTCATCAACATAGTCTCCTTCAAGGGTAATGCATTCATTCCAACGCTTCTCTAACATTTCAATGCCTTTTTTGAAGAATGATTCATCTTTAGCCTCAAAATAGGCATTTGTTTCAGCTATAACTTCAGAATTAGATGCAAATCTTTTTCCTTGAAGCATTTTTTTGAGGTCTGTAAAAAGGTAATAATCACTGGGAGCCAGATCTGGAGAATATGGTGGATGGAAAAGTAATTCAAACTTTAAGTCATGCAATTTTGCCATCATAGCCAATGACTTCTGACATGGTGAACTGTCTTGGTGAAAGAGCACTGTTTTGTTTTGTATTTGGGGCCGCTTTTTCTTAATTTCTTCTTTCAAACGCACCAATAACTCCATGAAATATTCACTTTTGATGGACTTTCCTCCCTCAAGATAGTCAATGAATAAAATACCTTGTGCATCCCAAAATACAGAGGCCAAAACCTTACCAGATGACATTTGCTTTTTAGGACGCTTCGGAGGGCTTGCACCAACGGTTCTTCTCTCAGCTGTCTGAAGATTTGATTCGGGAGTGTAGTGGTGGATCCATGTTTCATCCATTGTCACGTACCGACACAAAAAATCCTGTTTATCATGATTAAATAGCTTCAAACAGCGCTCTGAGTCATCAACTCGTTGTTGTTTTTGGTCCACTGTGAGCAAATGCGGCACCCACTTTGAGCAGAGCTTCCTCATGGACAAATGTTCATGCAAAATAGTGTATACACTGCCCTCCGATATCTTCAAGTTGTCAGCTATCTCACGCAACTTTATTTTACGGTCTTCTAATACGATTTTGTGAACTTTTTTAATCTTTTCAGGAATAACTGCCGAATTTGGGCGACCAGAGCGTTCAGCATCGTCGGTGTTTATGCGGCCACGTTTAAAATCAGCAAACCAACGTTCGACGGTTGATTTCGATGGGGCAGCGTCCCCATAGCATTTATCAAGCCATTGCTTTGCTTGAACGGTATTTTTTTCCATCAAAAAACAGTGTTTAATTAACACACGAAATTCTTTTTTTTCCATCTTTTTCAAAATAATATTAACGTAACAATCAAAAGTAAATTCAAACCACTATTGTGTTCAATGACTGATAGTTGACTTGTACTCCTGCCTTATTAGTTCAAACTTTCAAAGCACAAGCTCAAAGAGTACTTACTAATACCTAAATAAAAAATCATTCATAAAAAATACCCTGACCTTCAGGTACACCTAGATAATTTGTGCACTAGCGTTCGGATCAGCTGTTCATATTTTCATATTATTATTTTTTGACACTGTGTACTGGCACGACACCGTCGTCGACACTTCACGCACAACACAAAAATTATGTAGTGACAATGACAAACATAAACATTGGAACAATTTTTTTTTCTTCAATGGGGATGTGGACTACTTTTGAAAATCAAAATTCTAATTAGTCCGTCAGTTAGAAAATAAAAAAACAATAGACACGTATTTTTTGCTTTTTCAAATAAATTAAAATATACAGAGATAAAGCGCATTAAAGTTTAGGGTGAGGGGGTCGTGACGTCACTAACCGCTAAAACCGCCATAAAAACTGTCCGAATAGTGACGTCACGCGAAATTTCAACTCAATGTATCGCCGTTATTTTTTGATTACGTAAAAAAGAAAAAATACGTGACCAATATTTTTTATTAATCTACCAGATGGACTAAAAAAAATAGTCAACATGCCCATTCCCACGCATTCAAAGATGTTTCACTTCAAAAACATACATTTACAATGGCATACAGAATAATTAATCCACTAATAAAAATGTGAAAGTGAGTTTCTTTGTTTGTTGCGGTTTCACGTTTTTACACCTCAACCGATCATCATGAAATTTTGGATACACGTTTTCAAGGGTACAGAAAACGAGAAAAGGACATAAAACAGTATCCGGGAAGAACAGTAGGTACCCACTGTTCTTCCCAGAATTCCCACGGGAATTCCAAAATACATGCGTGTATATTTCATTCTGCATAGGTACTACACGTTATCAAGGGTAGGTACAGAAAAAAAATAGGGTAGTAAATACTTTTATCTCGGAATACCCGCGGGATCTCCGAAATTAACGCGGGTGAAAACTTGAAACTAGTCAATATGGGCCTAGGGAAAGAGCTGGGCTTTAAGGTTTAACTTCTCTATGTAAAATTGCGTCGAAGTGTCGTCCCGTGGGATATTAAAACCAGAATACCAAAGAAATTGCTAATAATTATGATAATAATGATAATGATAATAACTATTAAATGTATTTCTACTAACTAGTTGTTATACATTTCTACATATTATACGTAAGTGTTATATTAATTTGATTCATACCCTTTCATCTCCAGTTATAAACTTTGCCCATTTATCTATTTTCTGTTTGAGCGTTTTAAGCAAATATTCACACATAAATTCTAGTCGCGTATCAACATCATCCTTCTGTAGAATACAAATAAAATATTATTATAATATCATCAATGTTTTAAATATTTACTTACACTCAAAGACATTCTATAAACCTATTAAAGGCTTACCCTTCATGAGATAATTATATCTAACGAATCAACTATTATGAAAATTACGTACATCACCCATAATGATTATTTGAGAAAGCTTGTTCACTTATTTAAATACATTTTCACTGATAACAAGAAACTGAATATTTCCTTTTTATTCACTAAGGTCTTGGTTTTTCCTTAGTTTATTTTCTTCGAATGATTAAAAATTTTAAACCAAGAATTACAGCAGATGTTTACCTCGTTGCTATTAGCAACAGACAACAGATGAAAAAATAAATTTTGAATTCCGTGCCAAAAGTTTCCCGCTAAGAAAACATTTTATCAGCCAGAGTGGTACCTAGGTGCCGTGGACGGAGAATAGAATAGACGAACTGCTAAAATAATAATAATTACAAGAGTGAGAAAGTGCGAATGTTAAATATGTAGGTGCGAGCGAACAATTGTTCTTGGTCTCTTTCTTACGTATCGTTTATTTTTGTCTGCCTACATGTGTATAATGTGTATTGTAGGCAGACATCTACGTTGCTCTTTGTTTATTTTGATAAAAAACGTTGTTTTTTTTCAATTATTGAAAGCTAAATAGACTTTCATATCGTGTTTAAAGTGTTTATTTTTGTTGTGGACATAGTGTTATGTTGTATTTTAGGCTGTAAGAGCCGTAATGAAAGGAAACCGGAGAATGTAACATTTCATCGGTATGTAATGATTTACTTTCATGTAAATGTGTTTTGTTTGTGCAAAATAGCAAATATGTTCATAATAACAGCTTTGTGGTATAAATCGTATAAATATAACAAAACAATCAACATTAATTTGGCATCTTATTTTAATGTATAATCTTGCCAAATTACGTAGTCCTATGGACCAATTTAACTTCCATGGTAGTCCTTATTCCATTATGGCGACTATGTGGTTACCTGGGACCCAATTCTCGCCTCCTTCGAAAAAATCTCGAACTCGAGATTGCAGTTCGATCCCTATGTCGACCACAAAATCTCGACTCGAACCTGTTTCTTCGTAGGTATCTCCTATTCTCAAGTCGCGGTCGTTACCAAATTACCTACGACGATGCTTTCCGTATTATGTCGGGTTATACTACAACAAAGGTTGCTAGCTTACCCAGATTAATTTCCCAATTTTTCATAACATTAGTAGGTACCTACTATGAGGTGTAACAAAATTATCTCGACCAAGTTTCGTGCCAAGTGCCAATCGTTTCCATCATTTGTTTTTCTTTTGTGGGACAATATACTGAAAGATTCTAGTCAACTATCTCTCAGACGCTGTATTTTAAAACTTCGGTATCGAATTGAATAAGTTCAATTTGACCGTCAAGAGAATCACGTGTACTGTACCCTTCGTGTGTAACCGCCGCACTCAGAGTCGACTTTAATGATTACTTAGTTAAGTATAGATTTTTAAAACAAAACTGCCGCAATCAGACAAGTTTAATAAATTAATGTTAATTGGCATTTAACTAATTACGTTACATCTCATTAAATGCCAATTGACATTAATTTACTCAACGTCTCCGATTGCGGCAGTTTTGTTTTAAAAATCTATACTTAACTAAGACTGGTGCAAAGTGATTCTAAGCTGAAAAGCTTGCATGCTCGTGACTGTATGAGTAGTGTATGAAATAAACAATTTTATATTCGATTCGATTTGGATATTTTAGAATATTGGGCCTGATGACTTCATTGTCCACGTCACATTATTTTTTTATTTGGTATTCTTTAATTGTTTTCATTTGTATTGTTCTGTATGTGTTCATTTGTGTTGTGTTTCTCCTCTTGCTTAAATAAATCTTTCTTATCTTATCTTAATTTTTCATGTTAATACAGTTTGTATTCTATATATTTTTTTTCTTTTTCAGATGTCTTTTTAAATCAGTTATCGGTTACTCTTATTAACTGGATAGCAAGCACTGGTCGTGTAAATTGGAAACCAAATAGCTATTCAAGGATTCGTTTCAAGCATTTCCCAAGCAGTTTCTTTTGAAAAACTAACCTTACTGACAATGAGAGCAGCTGGCGCGAACCAATAAGCAAGCAATAATAATCGTTTCAAAAACCATAAACCAAGCGCGCAACTTTTATGATGCCATGACGAGAAATAAGCTGGTTTGCCTCATCCGTACCCTGCGCTAAGGAACTTAAGTTCCAATAAAACGTTATTTGCACCCAGAGAGAAGGTAATCACTACGTTTGCACCTACATAGTTTTCATTTCACTTGCCCCGCTTAAATTATAAATCCCCTTGACACCTTCAGGAATCGATGATTTATAGTTTATATACAAAACAACCTATCTATCCTATAAAACTACATTTTAATTCCCATAGCTTTTTCATCACCAAACAAGCTAAAACTCCCTGGAAATTGGAAGTAATTTATTTAGTGGCAATATTGGTAGTTTACATTGGTGCATAGGAAGAATATCACTTTCTCTTACTACCCTATACGCGAATACCTTGTCCATTCTATTCTCCGTCTACGCTAGGTGCCGTTTTATTTTAACAAATCTTCTTCTTCTATAAGAAGTTAAGAAGTTGCTATAAGCGCATAACTTCCAAACGACTGCACCAAATTGGATAATTGTTCTTTTTTTGTTCGTTATTGTCAAGACAAGGTTTTCTGCTAATTAGCTGTTGTTATAAGGAGTAATTAGTAAATTAGAATGCATTGGAGTTCCTGCGAGAATCCCGAAACTCACGCGGATGAAACCACGGGGCATAGCTAGTCTTTATAAATAAAAATTAATGTTTCTATTTCTGTCCTCTATGCGTTTCTAAAACCATTGGTCCGATTGTGATGCAACTTTGGCGAGTTGTTCTGCCTGCGCCCGCAAAGGTTCCTCATATAAAGAGATCCTGCAGTAATTCCGAAACTCCCGCGGGTGAATCTCCGAAACGGTTGGACCAATTTTGACGGGATTTTCACTGATAATTAGCTGATGTTATAAGGGGTTAATTAGGCTACTATGGAGTTTCTGCAGGAATTTCAAACTCGCGTGGGTGAAACCACGGGGCACACCTAGTTATAAATAAAAATCAATGATTGTATGTTTGTCCTCTATGCGTTTCTAAACCATTGGTCCGATTGTGATGAAACTTTGGCGGATGGTTCTGCCTGCGTCCGCAAAGGTTCCTAGTCCTGACATAAATAAATCCTGCGGGAATTCCGAAACTCTGAATCTCCGAAACGGCTAGACTTTCACTGCTAACTAATTAGCTGATAGTAGCTAAAGAACAAACTAGCTGAAAGTGGTGCAATAAAAGGGCTAGCGAAGTTTTCTACCTAGTAATAATTTATAAATCGTATGAATTAGATATTTCAAAGAAGCTCATATTAAAAGTTTTTTATCTTAAAAAAATATTACTAGGAAAACTTCGCGAACCCTTTCGTGTTTTCCAATTACACCACTACATGCGGCATAATACTCAACGTAGAATGTTAAAGCGTTACTTAGTACATATTTTCAGCATTGTGCGCAACTGCTCTATTATGCTCTGTAATTAGGAAACCCCCTTATAAAGCACCGTTTTCGGCTAGTATTATTATCGAAATACATATCAGATGTATTTTACTTAATATAAATAACTTTATAGAAAGACATCTGAACTGGCTGTATGGACTTAGATTCCTTTGCCTTCTCCAAGAGGAGTAAATTAAAAACAATCAAAAAAACTCAAAACTGAAAGCTGTCTTAAGACTTGGCTGTATGGCTCAATAGCCCTCGCCTGTCCCAGAAGGGGCGAACATAAAAAACAACAACAACAACTGTGAAAGCTGTCATATTTCGCGCCAAATAATGAGGAACTTTAGAAGTTAATTTGTGACTTCTTCTGAATTCTGTTGTCCAAATAAAGTCAGTGATTAAATACGATAAAATAGCAGCAAAATAACGCCCAACATAGTCTTTGGAATTTATATATTGTGTTGGATAAATAAGTTACAATGGAAGGTTTCGATGATCCCGGTGTTTTCTTCTCTGATAACTTTGGTGTTGAAGAGAATGCATCTCAAGATCAAGTAAATTTACAAGCAGTGAAGAAAAAGTTAAAAGAATTTATCCGCCAATTTCATACTGGAAATTTTAACTATAAATACAGGTAAACGTTACTCATACCCAAGTATTAAATACCTATTTGTAGCTACCTTTGCATAGTAACAATGTGTGTTTTTTAGGGATGCTCTTAAACGTAATTATAACCTTGGTCAATATTGGGTGGAGATCAACATAGAAGATTTGTCTAGTTTTGACGAAATTTTAGCTGAAAAACTATATAAAAAACCCACAGAACATTTACCAGTTTTAGAAGAGGCAGCTAAAGAGGTAAGATATTCCCCAATTAGAAACTGTTTTGTTTCTGTCACAAAATGTATTAAAATTTGTTACCGATTTGCAAAAATACTTTGTTTCCAGTTGGTAGATGAGCTTACGGCACCAAGACCAGAAGGCGAAGAAAAAGTTGAAGATATTCAAGTTTTACTATCTTCAGATGCACATGCATCTAATTTAAGAGAACTTAAGGTAACTATTTGAAATTAAAAAGGAAATGTGTTTAAAAAAAACATTAATTTTAATATCTTAAAAATATTAATTTTCAGTCTGAAACTGTCTCTAGGCTAGTTAAGATTCCAGGCATTGTGATCTCTGCTTCTGGTATAAAAGCTAAAGCCACCAAAATATCAATTCAATGCCGCTCTTGTCGCAACATTATACCTAATCTTCCTGTGAAACCAGGTTTGGAGGGCTATGTGCTGCCAAGGAAATGTAACACGTAAGTTCGATTTTTGTATGATCATGCCTGCTGCTAGCCTCTTTGATGTGCACCATCATTTTTATCACAAATCTTAGAAAGGAAATGAATGATAAGTCGAAATTTAATATATGTTTTAGCTACACTGTTTGAATGTAAGTGTAATAAAAATCTGTCATGTACAAAAAAAAAAACAATATTTTTTTTTGTTTCAGCGAACAAGCTGGTCGACCAAAGTGCCCTCTAGATCCATATTTTATAATTCCAGATAAATGTAAATGTATTGATTATCAGGTATGAATTATTTTAAAGTTAAGTCACCCCTGGCAAAAATGAAATCTACATCATAATATTCTTGTTTATTAATAGGTTTTGAAACTACAAGAAGCACCAGAAAGTATACCCCAAGGAGAGATGCCCCGTCATTTGACTGTATACTGTGATAGGATGCTCTGTGAACGTGTTGCACCAGGTGCCAGGGTCACCGTGCTGGGAATATACTCCATCAAAAAGATTGCTAAGGCTGGGGTAAGATAAAATAATAAACAAGTGAGATAGTTAATGTTTTATAATAGGGTACTTGATGAAATTTATAGTAAGAAATTGTGTCAATATTTAAAAAATAGAGCCATAGAAAAGCATTATTGTGAAAGATTCACTAAAAAGTTATCAATAGTCAACTTTTAATTTTGTGAAACGGAATGTTGCAACCTGTTGCAACAAAACACCAGTGACAGCTATGCTACACTTAACATGTAATGTCACTTTTTTTATTAGGAAATATTTACCTCTTTCAGGGAAGGCAAAAGAAACTAAGTGCATACAGTCAACACATATTTTCCTTTTTCTGAAGTTTTTACTTTTAAATGCATTGGTAAGATGCGTTTCGATTCTTTACTGGAACTTTTGGAAGTAATTCGACACAGTTCAACCATAGTTTCGCTTTTGGATATTGAAGGTATCTGTCTGTCAGTGTCACATAACCCTGTCAATACGACAGTGACATCTCTATCACAGATTAATAAGGCTTAATCTAGTGACGTCATTCCGCGTTTCGGCGGTAAATTCAAAAGTAGGAATATTGAAACGCCCTTTTTAATTAATTTATGCATGTCTATTTTTTTCTTTTTCTTGCTTTGTAGGCCATATATTCTAAAATAGACCAGATAAGAAAAAAATATGCAAGTACCCTATTTCGTGTTGCAGATGTACACCAACATGCTGTTATAATATTTACCCCTTTTTACAGGATATAGCCATTTTATCCCATTACAAAGAATTTCCAAAAGAATCCAACATTCTCTAAATACAAATTGTTACTATCACATAAATTGTGTATTGTCTACTTCAGCATGTTCAACATCTTTAACATTTTGTTTCGAATCCTAACTATTATTATGAATACTAATGTGAATTTTGCATGCCCGTTGGCTGGGAACTTTAGGCGGGATTTTAGCAGAAATGGAAGTCAGTTTTATTTCTTTGTTTTAACAAATTAGTTTATCGTAATTAATATCGTAATTGTTATTGTGTTAGTGATGAACAGTCTGTGAAACCAGTGAAATAAGATAAAATGGGGTGTTCATTGGGAGTTTCTCGTTTTAATATATAACTTCCTACAGTGTCCCTGAAGATTTGCTGCCAAAAGTTTCGAAATGCATTTCGATGTAAATAATCTCAGAAGAAGGAAACACATCTGAATTGACTGTATCAACTAAGTTTCCTTTGCCTTCCCTGCAGAGCTAAGATGTGCAACACGATAAAATTTTATCGCGCCATTTTATCGATTCTCGTCAACATAATAGTATATCGTTTTGTCTACCGGTAGCAAAAAATGTTTAACTGCATCTAGTCTTAACTCAATACCCCACTAATGAACCTTTTTACTTGGACGCCCACAAATATTTATCGTATCGACAATTTTATCTTTCGTTCGATAAACATATCGTGGCGCGCATTTTCGGCCTACTGAAAGGGGTAAACTTTACCAAAAAAAAAACATATTGGCAGGGGTATAGCAAAGCACATAGAGCACTTTTAAAACGAATTATCACTGCTAAAGCCGCCGGGAACAGCTAGTTATCCTTAATAATATTATAAACGCGAAAGTTTGTATGTATGGATGTATGGATATTTGTAACTCTTTCACCCAAAAACTACTGAATGGATTTTAATGATACTTCATAATAATACAGCTTATACATCAGAATAATAAAATAACACTTTCACATTTATAATATTAGTAGGATGTGAAAGTGTGGATGTTTGGATGTTTGGATCTTTGTTACTCAATCACGCAAAAACGGCTGAACGGATTTGGATGAAATTTAGCATGCACATTGTCAGGGGTACAGAGAAGGACATATGGTACTTTATATCCCGGAATTCCGGCGGGAACTCCGAAATTACCGCGGCTGAAACCGGGGGCACAGCTAGTAATTTAATAAATGCTCTTTAATACGATTTAGAGAGACAACCGCGACAAAGGATCAGTGGGCGTTCGCTCGTCGTACCTCCGCGCAGTGGGGCTGACCGCGGAGGAAGGCGTTACTGGAGGACTAAGTCCATTCACGGCCGACGAGGAGGAACAATTCCGTAGACTAGCGGCGTCTCCAGACATCTACGATAGAATCGCCAAATCGATAGCACCCAGTGTCTTCGGGGTCGTGGATATGAAGAAAGCTATTGCTTGCTTATTATTTGGAGGTATTAAAATTCTTATCAGAGATTTCATTTTAGGTTTATGTTTATACAAATGTGCCAACTATGAAATATTTAGGATTATGATCAAGATTTTATGGGCGGAAACGTTTTGGGTTAAAGCTTGGAAATGTCTATGTTATTGCCGATAACAGCTGAATAAAATTATACAAGCCTGAACAGTGATTGCACAATACTGCAGAATACTTTAGAAAAAATATTTCTTTATCATCAGGTTCCCGCAAAAGGTTGCCAGACGGTCTGACCAGGCGAGGCGACATCAACATTCTACTGCTGGGCGACCCGGGCACGGCCAAGTCACAGTTGCTCAAGTTCGTTGAGAAAGTCTCCCCGATCGGGGTGTACACTTCTGGCAAGGGCTCCAGCGCCGCCGGCCTCACCGCGTCCGTCATTCGCGACCCTGGCAGCGTGAGTCGATTTCAACTTCATCTGATAGTAAAAATTGTATTTGTTTTTCAATAGTTTCCTTTTGTGTTTGTTTGTTGACACGTTTATTTTTTTAAAAGTTAGCAGAACTATCAATAAAGAATTTTTTGTCACTTTATTTCATACAATATAAGCCTACGAAATAAAGCTATTTTTGAAAAAAATTACTCATCAAAAAGTACCTCAGGTTTTTTTAGCACGTTTTTGCGCCGTTTATCTTATGCATTATTATAATTGATATTTTTTTTTCTTCTTATTTTGCAGTTTCAAGCTAAATAAATATGTATATTACATAAGCGTCTTTATACGGTATGAAAAAGCAATTTATGGTGCAAAATCTCATAGCTACACAAAAAACCGACACTGCGAAACTTAGTGTCCAATACAGCAGCATAAAATTAAACCCAGTGAAATTCACTGTTACCAATTTATTATTATCGGCACAAAATTAAATGACGGAGCCGTTATCTTGGATTCATGCCAAACACCCGTGTTCACAGTTGTTATCTTGTAGCGCAACTTCGTGATGGAGGGCGGGGCTATGGTGCTGGCGGACGGCGGTGTGGTGTGCATCGACGAGTTCGACAAGATGCGCGAGGACGACCGCGTCGCGATACACGAGGCCATGGAGCAGCAAACCATCTCTATCGCCAAGGCAAGCAGTGCTATTACTACGATACGTAAAAAGCGGCAATTTTTATTTCAATTTTAAAACAGAAACATGCCTGAAAATGCCATTTTTTATTTATGATTTTGAATTTTGGCGAGGAAAGGCTAGCCGCCATGCTTTAAGCTTGTGACGTCACTGCGGTAGTAAACAATACGATCGCGAAAGAGATAGTGTGTTCCGATATACATTGCGAGCACTGTTCAGTAGGGGGAGCACGAATTTTTTCGCTATCGTCTAGTCGATATCGTCGTAATGTCAAAGCGTTTTTTTGTATGGAAAATGAACGACACTGGATAGATGGCGCTGTTCATTTTCCATACAAAAAAAAATGCTCGATATCGACTAGACGAGAGCGACAAAATTCGTGCTCCCCCTACAGTACGCGGGATCTCCGAAATTTTCCCGGGTGAAACCGCGGGGAACAGAATCTCGACCTTAATAATTTCTACCCCAGGGTCGACGGCACAGCACAGCTGTCGACATTGGAACGTTGTGTGTTACTCAATAGGCGGGGATAACGACGACGCTGAACTCTCGCTGCTCGGTGCTGGCGGCCGCCAACTCGGTGTTCGGCCGGTGGGACGACACCAAGGCGGACGACAACATCGACTTCATGCCCACCATACTGTCGCGGTTCGACATGATCTTCATCGTCAAGGACGAGCACGACCAAGCCAGGGACATTGTTAGTTTTTTATGGTTCTATTATTTCTTAAAACAAATTGGAAACCGGGAGGAATAAAATAATATCGAGCATGTTTCTTGCCATTAAATCAGTATAGAATTTAACTGACTCGAAAAGATCTATCGGTTTTACAAGAGAGCTTCTTTAGTTTGATAAACGTGAATAATTCATGTCATTTATATACCTACAACGAATGTAAAAAAGCAATGAGTGAGGCATAACAATTAAGTAGTATGGTAAAATGTTGATAAGGTCCCTATGAAATTAAATATTCGATATAAAAATCTTGAATAATAACTATACAGTAAATAACTAGAGTATCTACGTGTATTACTAATAATTGCGATTACCTTCCTTTCCTAACCGTATTTAATAAAAATCGTATATCATGAAACCAAAGCGGCACCCTTTACGTTATCTATGTATACACCTAATTATGTAGTTGATGTGTGCTCTTTTGCCATTGCAGACGTTGGCCAAGCACATAATATCCGTGCACATGGGCGGGGACAGCTCGGAGCGCGCGGCGGGCGGCGCGGCCGAAGGCGAGCTGCCGCTGGCGCTGCTGCGGCGCTACTCGGCGTACTGCCGCGCGCGCTGCGGCCCGCGCCTCTCCGCCGCCGCCGCCGAGCGCCTGCGCGCGCGCTACGTGCTCATGCGCAGCGGCGCCTCGCTCCACGAGCGGCAGGCCGACAAGCGGCTCTCCATACCCATCACTGTCAGGTGGGGAATCGCCCGATGCTTATGGAAACGTGCAACCATGTACTATAACGCGGTGCTGGGTTAAACTACACTCTAGTTCAACCCGACAACGTGTGTCTAATTACTTGAGGCTTATTGAAGGAGGCTAAGGTATTTAATATTTGATTTTAGTATCATGCATTCCTTGAATAAGTCTCCTTTAGTAACACTCCAGGTATTTCACTATAGCCTTTGGTAAATCCAATAAATAATCATTATGTAGTACCTACCTATATATTTTATTATATTTTTTTTTTACAGACAATTAGAAGCCGTAGTCCGCATATCAGAATCTCTAGCGAAGATGCAACTGCAGCCTTTTGCCACAGAATCTCACGTGACCGAAGCTCTGCGCCTCTTCCAAGTTTCCACGTTAGATGCAGCTATGACCGGCAGCCTAGCTGGTAAAATATTCTTCCTAAGATCTTGGTAACTAAGTGGAGAATTCTTTGTTCGCATCCAGAACTTGTACAACACTTGACTTTTTTAACAAAGAATTGTTTGATTTCTCACTATAGATTTACTAAACTTTTTAATCAGTATTTGTTATTAATAAAACGTAATAATAATTAATTAAACCACCGTACGAACGGATACAAGTCCTAAAATGCAACTTACGCATATGGAGTTGTGCCCGTTCTCACTAGACCCACATAATTTATTTTTGTATCTCTGATACAACCTGCTGCTCCTTTTCAGGGGCGGAAGGTTTCACGACCGAGGAAGACCACGAGATGCTGTCCCGCGTTGAAAAACAACTGAAACGTCGGTTCGCAGTCGGGTCGCAGGTATCGGAACAGACCATTATCCAAGACTTCCTACGGCAGAAGTACCCAGAGCGGGCGATATTAAAAGTCATACACACAATGATAAGGCGCGGGGAGCTGCAGCACCGGTTGCAAAGGAAAATGCTTTACAGATTGTCGTAAATTTTCGTTGATAAATAAAAAACGCACCGTTTCCAACATTTGGTTTATTATAAGCTCCTACTACTACCTATTTGAATTTGGATATAACAATAATAATTTTTCAAGCTAAATAATTATGTAAATCGGTGACAGTGATCATAATACTATGTTCCTTTCAATAAATCTATGAACACCTCAATTTATGTCTTAATTGCTCCTTGACAAGATATTAAGTTTTGAGAGTAAGTTTACTTAGTAGGTCCCCCTAAAACTTACCATGAATCTTTACATAGTTTACTCGCAAAGAACAGTTCGAGGTAGACAATGACTAGAAATAATTTCAGAATCGGAATTTTCCTAATTTTTTACTTCTTCTAAGCGAGATGTTTCATTCACAATTCCAGCGATTTCTTTGGTATCAGGTGAAAGTTCTGCAGTAGGTTTTTTAGAAGATTCAATGAACGGCAGCTTAAACGGATACTGCGGATGGTTTTCGACACCTTTCCAAAACAAGAAGTTGAAAATACGACCCTCTTCTCCCTTGTCCAATTTTTTCAAACGATTCATTTCCGGAGATGACAATTCAAAATCGTAAATCTCCATGTTTTCCTATGAAAAAGGGTTTTTACCTTATATCTACATGATAATATTATATTGCTTAAATTATATAGTACTTTATCAACTTTTGGTACCTTGAGCCTGTGTTCACTAGTACTTTTTGGTATGACGACAACTCTTTGTTGGACTAAGAAATGCAGCAGTACTTGTGCGGGTGTTTTACCGTGTTGTTTCGCTATTTCTTTTACTTCTGGTAGGCCTAGTAAATCTGGAAAAACCTCGGGACTGAAAATAAATTGAAATAAATTTTATTTGATCTGACAGATGTTCTTGATACCATATTCTCGCTTTTAAAAGCTTTTATAAATTATCCACCTCGAGAAGGAATTAGATGTGGACTACTTCTGAAAATCAAAATTCTAATTAGTCCGTCAGTTAGAAAATAAAAAAAACAATAGACACGTACTTTTTGCTTTTTCAAATAAATTAAAATATACAGAGATAAAGCGCATTAAAGTTTAGGGTGAGCGAGTCGTGACGTCACTAACCGCTAAAACCGCCATACAAACTGTCAGAATAGTGACGTCATGCGAAATTTCAACTCAATATATCGCCGTTATTTTTTGATAACGTAAAAAATAGTATATTTCATTATAAGTGCGGAAAGCCTGTCATTGCAAAGAGTTCCGACAAATGTCTACCCGAGCCGAGGCGCAGCCGAAGGTGAGGGTTGACAGTCGGAACTAGTTGCAATGACGGTTCCGCACGTGTACTGAACAACTATTTTTAATACAGTTACGAAAAAATTAAGCAATTTAATAAAATATCAAAAACACAACTTAACTAAGTTCCAACTGTGATCAAGAGATGGCGCTAGTCGTATTAGTAATGCGAAACCTACGTTTCGCAATGCAAAAAGTGTGTCAAAGTCGTGTCGCCATTTTTGACAGTTGGCAAAGAGAACGCACGAGTTCGGGAAAGGTAAACAAAAAGCTCGAGTATGTAATAGCCCACATCCCGAACGCTAAACGTCCCTGCAATACGCCACTTTTTGAGCAACTGTATTAAAAAGAAATATACGTGTCCAATATTTTTTAATAATCTACAAGACGGACTAAAAAATTAAAATTAGTCAACATGCCCTTGTGTGTTTTAAATGTTTAAAGTGCATCTGATTGCAGACAAAGTTAGTTATAATCACATGGTTCACATTTCCACATAAAATACAGTACCTACCTATAATTGTACTTATTGACAAAATGGTCCTTCGCGCCCGGACTGCCGAGAGGTGCATATGCGGTCACTACAATGTCATTCTCCGCGCAGAACCTTCGTAGTTCATTCTGCTGAAAGTACGCGTGGAGCTCCACTTGCAGAACTTGGGGCTTAATCGTGGCCGACTTTATTATTTTCGATATTTGAAACTCATTAAAGTTAGACAATCCGAGATTGCGAATGCGGCCCTCTTTTTGACATTCCTCCATTTTCTAAAAAAATTGTTGCGCTTAGGATGTGTTTTGTGTCTCAGTCAGTGGGTACATATAGATACCTCCTTATAGCTAGCATATAACCGAAACTATCATAATATACTCCGCTATATTTAGCAAAGGCGATGGAGCCGTTCCCCCCATGCTATACTTTTAAAGACGCTCCACATTCACGCGAGAATCTTGCGAGACGCGAGGAAACCACGAGAAACGGCGGAGAACATCGGCTCCACATTCACGTTCTCGTGCTTTTCTTCGCGTAAATGTGGAGCGGGCTTTATAGAGACGATAAAGTCATCATCACTCACCCGACACCCGATCATCATGAAATTTTGCATGCAGTCAGTCAGTTGGTCAGGGACACAGAAAGAGACATAGTTTCTTCGCCGCGGGGAAGTGGGAACAACTAGATAGTATTTTCATATTTAATAGCAACTACAAAAAGGGTCGATTAAAATAGTTACCTACTCAATAAATTATTTTATTCTCGCCTTAAACTTCTGGGATCTTACGATTAATATTCGACCTACATTCCGAGCGGCTGAAACCTGCCCTACACTACTAGGACGTATGTTACCTTCCAAGTACTAATATGGTCAGTCTCCATGTCGAGGTCGTACTCGCCGCCCTGTCTGATGAGCGGCGTGAGCTTGTCCGGATCGCAGTAGAAGCCGAACGGAACGTGTATCAAATATAGGTCTACATATTCCATTTGCAAACGCGCCAACTGCAGCTGTAGGAATTTCTTTACATCCGAAGCCCGGTTCCCTACGTGAGGAAGCTGTAAAACGATTTTTTTTTTCAGACTAACTATACCTACTAATATTATAAAAAGGTAAAGTTTGTGAATTGTGGGTTTGTGACACGTTTGTAACGTTGTAGGGGTAATCTCAGGATTTACTAAAGTGATTTTGAAAATCCTTTCACTTATAGAAGCTACGGTAGTCCTGAGTGACATAGGGTACTTTTAATCCCGAAATTCCCACGGGAACTCCGAAAATCAAATTTACCGCGGGGGACAGCTAGTCAAAAATAAACTTTGTTAAAATTATAGCTTGGCCACACAGCGCCATCCTGGTCCCAAACCAAGTACCTACCTTAATACCTTTATTAAATCCTTCGGTACCTACTAAGTTTTGTACGAATGTGAGTTTAATTTACTAACGCGGGTTAAACCGCGGGGAGTAACCCGCGTAGTATTTTATAAGTCGATCGTGGAATATACAGTAGTTTAAACCTTACTTTTTTTTTAAGTGTTACATCTCAGATGCTTTGTGTGGGATTAAAGTATTTAGGTACCTACTACCTACTTACTAAAATTTACTTACACACCTTAGTAGTGATAAATAGATCTGTCCTTGTACCCTTCCCGTCTTCTATCCATCGGTTTACCGCATTCCCTATGGCCTCTTCGTTGTTATAGTTAAAAGCGGTGTCAATGTGTCTGTACCCTAAATCCAGCGCTTTATACACTATACATTCTATTACGTCTGCTGGAGCCTGGGAAATAATATCTATACATTTAATAAAACTGCAGCTGACGGTGAACCTGTTTGTAGATAATCAGATATAAATTTAATATAAAATACCTACCCATCCTAACTAGTAGTTAGGTATCAAATAATATTATACGAATGCAGGTTTATGCTTTTGCGCCTCGATAATGTAACGGCAACAAAACATGGAATTAGTTGTTATTTTAAAATAATGGTGCCACTAAATGCACTTTCAAATTCGTACCACGCGATTGGAACCGCGGGCATCAAATCAACTAGTTTTCATATCACTACATAGTATAAAACAAAGTCGCTTCCCACTGTCTGCCCCTATATTGTCTGCTTAGATCTTTAAAACTACGCCACGGATATTCATGCGGTTTTCACCATTAGATAGTGATTCATGAGGAAGGTTATTCCTGCGGGAACTTCGAAATTAGCGCGGGTGAAACCGCGGGGGACAGCTTGTATTTAGTATATTGAGAGCTTTCTTATTTTGTTGATCTACAGCTGGAGACAATAACGATATCAAAAATACTACTAAAGCAAACTCGTAAAGAAATATAATTGATCTGCTTACCTGCCATGTACCTAAGCCCAAAGTAGGCATCAAATCTTTGGTTTGGGATAAAGTTATATGTCTCATGTTTCGAATGTTTTTATGATAACACCGAAAATAGAAAGGTGTCCTGAAAAATAGTTGAATGCTCAAAGAGATATCTTTGATCATTCAGCTGTAAAGTAGAAAATATTATATTGATTGACGTGTGCTGTACGCAGATTTGGCTACACGCCAAAAATATACGATTATGTAGAATTTAAACTCGTTGCCTCTCCAAATACTCCTTGAATAAAGCACTAATTAAAATATTAGTTAAACGAGTTATACTTAGTTATGAAAAAGAAATGAATTATTGATTTTTACGAAAGTCATCTGTGACGTAATTCTATAATTTTAAATTTCGCGCTTCTTTTGCGTTGCTGACCACAAATTAACTAGACTTTTGCTGACCAGCGCGTTTGTTCTGTTTGTTATATAAAAAATGTAAATTGTGTTTTTTTTTTTAATAACTTTTTTAATTGGATACCTACCTACCATAGTTAGTATTGTAGCGCCATAGACATTCCTTCTTTTTATTATGTCAATATATTTTGTCGAAATAACGCGAATAGTTACGATATGGTTTAACTATAGAATATAATAATATACTATACTATTGAATAGAATATTACGGTTTATATTAATTGTCGATAATGTTGTTAAAATGATAATTAAAAAAAATAGATTACCATGTAGACAAATATTATTTTAACATATTTTAGAAGTTACTTTTTATTATTTGACATTTATAATGTAATAGATTTGTCTTTTAGCATTTAAAAAAGTCAATGTCACTGTCAAGTGTCAAAGTTCAAGTCGCGATAGGTGAAAGCGAAAGCCATATCGAAAACACGCGGGTCACGTTTTTCGTTATTTCAGTCACTTTTCAGCATCTATTTTGGACCCTGAGCAGGAAACTGACTTTCAACAGAGCCATGTTTTAACTTGGGGAACAATCTAACATTGTCATTGGCGTTTCGCCCTAATTGAAGAAGTGGATGAAGAGATTGCTATAATAATAAACATTGTCATTGGCAAATTATAATTATAGACGCCATTATTAAAGAAGAAGAAGAAGAAGGTTGCCATAGGGGTATATTAAAAAAAAATTGGCCGGGAGTTCTTTAGACATAAAGCGCGCTCCATATTCGCGCGCGAACCGCGCCGCGAAACAGCCGCGAAACAGCCGCTAAACAGCCGCGAAACACCCGCGAACCATAATACCACACCACACATATAGTTCGCGGGTGTTCCGCGGCTTCGCGCGAACCGCGCGCGAATGTGGAGAGCGCTTAAACATAAGTGCGTATATATTGTATTATCTATGGCTTAGACATAAGTCTAGTTAATTTGTGCCTAGGTCTAGTTAATTTGTGGGGAGTTCTGCCGCGTCTTTTCTGTTTATCTGTTGAGATTCTAATTTTTAATAAATAATTCAAAAGCTAAAAACAGTAAATAAAAAATGGGTGTAAGTATGACTCAACAACATTACTGATAATTGTCACAATAATATTAATTTCCCGGAAAATTTATTAGGTTATCTAGTTTGAAAAATTCTGATAAAAATATTGCTGATTATGCTTTAAAATTACAGAAAAAGACGCCTTCGTCCACTAACAAAAACAAAGAGAAACGTCTTGCTAGGAAAATAGAACAGCGCCGTATAGCTGATGGGATGTCCCTTGTGACTTCTGCGAACCAGCGGCAAGACCTAATGACGTTGTGTAAGGAGATGCTAATCTTCCGCCACAGTGGCTTAGAAGCGGACCTGTACATACAAAGAGTCACTGAACTAGAAAAAAATAGTCTCGACTGGGTTATCGATCTTACAGTTCGAAATATGCAAACATTGTAAGATATTTTAAATCCAAATGTTTTTTTATAATTAACAACATTTCATAATGGATATATCTTTGAAGACAGAGAACATAGCTAATATTGAGGCTTGTGTAACAACTCCACTTTAACTTAAGGATATCATTGAAAGAAAATATCTTTGTAAAAGTACCTAACTTACCTGCCCACTTCACTGTAAAAATGTTTATTTGCACAGATATGAAACATGTGCCTGGGGATGGAACAAAGTACGCAAGGTGGAGGAAATGACTGATGATTCAGCTTGGTACCTCATTGCCACAGAAACCAATGGAACACCTGTGGCTTTCTCACATTTCCGATTTGATATGGACCATGGAGATGCTGTTCTTTATTGGTGAGTACTAAACACAAGGTTGTATGCCAGCTCATTCTGGCCAACAAGACTGGATATACTGGCACACAGACATATTGTGTATTTCAAAATACAATAGACAACTTTTTTAAATTTTGATTATATTATTCAGTTTTTATTTTATTTAATCTAAATAAATATAAAAACAAACTATTTATTCTGAACAATCTTCTTTCGATGCTTTTGATGTTAGGCCACCATTTGATACATTTTGTGCTGAGATATCTAAACAAAGAGTGTAGTATAAACATTATTAGTAGGCTGAGCACTATACTAAGACTTATTACATCCAGTAGCAGTTGTTGGGGAGTGTTTAGATCTAGAACTGGTGACCGTAGGTGTGTTGCTCCGCCGTGTCTTAAAATGTATTCGATCCAGTACAGTCCCATTTCCAAAGGTGGCATTGGTCGGTCTAGAAAAATATTCTTTAATCGTGCAGCATTTTCTCTGTACCTAAAACATTGAAAATAATGATTATTCTTACTATTATATTATGTAAATGCAAATGTCAGTTTCTTTGTTTGTTACAGTTTCACACCTTAATGCCTCAATCGATCATTATGAAATTATGCAACCACATTGACAGCGATACAAAAAGGATATAGGATACTTTTATCTTGGAATTCCTAAGGCAACTCCGAAATTAATGCAGACTGCAAGGAACAGTTACTTATATATAAAAAATAACTGTTCCCCGCGGTTTCCCCCACATTAATTTCGGAGTTCCCACAGGAATTCTGAAACAAAAAGTACCCTATTTCTTTCTCTGCACCCCTGACAATGTGTATACAAAATTTCATGAGGATTGGTTAAGCCATTAAGGCGTATAAGCGTAACAGGCAGACACAAAGACAGACAGACAGAGTTACTTTCACATTTATAATATTAGTAGGGATAAACATCAAGTAGGGCTGTTTGCATAATACTCAATAAGCCTACTAACTAAAACAGTAAAAGTTACTGTACCTTTTATGATTCATTCAAAAGAAAAACAAGCTTATTGTCAAGGCAGTACCTAACTTAAAGTATAATATTTTGCCTAAGCAAATTTTACCTCCTCTTTAAGACAGACCTTTTTTCCATTAAGTGTCTAGTCTTGCTAGCCGCTAGCGGCTAGCTTTTGTAGCGACTGCGTGTGCGATTGGTCGGCGGTCGCCCGCAACTCAGTCTACTCCCTGTCAAACAAGTTCACTTTCAAAATTGATATCGGAGAAATAACATGTCTTTACTTGTTAACAATAAAAAACGAAAACAGATTTTTTAATACATTCATTCTCTGATAAGAGAAAGTACAACAAAAGTTGCCTTTTATTCGTTCTATAATGAGTTACAGGAATACGAGTTACGACATAAACTTTTTCAATAACACACGAATGTCAGTGAATTCTTTCAATGAGTTGTTATTAAAGCTCAAACGAGAGACTGGATATCTGCTGAAGAAAAATTACTATTCGCTCCTATTTATTCAGACAGTCATATTTTGTCAATTTCCATTGACGCGGCCGCGACTCGATAGTCGCCGCGACTGCAAAACAACACGCGACTCAACATCTACCTACCCATTGCGCGGCCAGCCGCGCGCGATTAGTAATTTTTCTTCAGCAGATATCCAGTCTCATTTGAGCTTTGATAGCAACTCATCGAAAGAATTCACTGACGTTCGTGTGTTATCGAATATCGTAGTCCCGTAACTCATTATAGAACGAATAAAATGCACCTTTTGTAGTACGTCCTTTTAACAATGGATGTATCCGAAAATGTTTTTTTTTTTGTTAACAAATAAAGTCATGTTATTTCTTCGACATCCATTTTGAAAGTGAAGCTCACTTTGGGAGGGAGTAGACTAGAATCGCGGGCGATCGCAGTCGCTTAGTGGGAATAAGGTCTTAGTTATGATATTATGTAAATTTGTGAAATTACGAGTCCTTTGTCACAAACTTTACATACTTGTAAGTTCTTTACTAATTATGCATTCAATATTATTACCTATGATGTAATTGTTTTGATGAATCATAAAAGATGCATTCTAGAAGTGTCAGCTAAGTTATCGTTTGAACCAAAAACTTTTGAACTCAATTCTTCCTAACGACGACGTTTCATTACTGATAATAAGGAATGATGATCACAATATTATTGTTTATCTATTTGAGTTCGACAGGGGAAGAATTAATTATACTATGTACTTGAATAAACAAAAACATTTAAAAAAACCGCGAATTATTTTGTAGCTAAACACAGTAAGTACCTATTTATTTTATTTGGTTTTTGGTGGGGTGTCAGTGGGTGTCAGTATTAGCTAAGTGTAATAGTACTTACTTGGGGTTTGTAAGTAAGTCGTGGAGGGCATCTCTCCATAACAGATCGTTGATTTCTTTGAGAGTGATGACCCGCGCCACGCCACGGTCCTGCATTGCGCGGCCATTGAGGGCCTGGTCCGCATAGAGCGGCACTGCCAACATGGGGACACCGCACGCGACGGCTTCTTGGGTGCCCAACAATCCGCCGTGGGTTATAAACAGCTTAACGTTTCGGTGACCTGTTGCGATACATAATAATTCTATAACAACTTATAGGTAGGTACACATTATTATTACAGAACGCTTCATATAAATACGAAAAAACAAATTAGAAACTACAAAATTGCAAATTAACCCTCCACACGAATTTGTCGACTAGTGGAAAAACATAAATATCATAAACTCACATAGCGTCGCGTACTGCGGTATCCAGTTCATAGCGTACAAGTTATCCGGTACTGTAAGGTTTCTGGCCAACATTTTTCTGTCCATTTTCACCAGAACTGTTTGCGGTAGTTCGGATATAACCATAAATATTTGCGCCAACTTGCCACTCGGTATCGTTTCTATTCTCGACATAGAGCCAAAGCTCCAGTAAATCACGCCTTCACTTGATGCGTCCAAGATTTTTTTCAAATCCTGAAAGAATGTTACTTAAATGTATTAGCTTTATAATTAGCCAATTCATCTACTCATATTATAACCCGAAACCGACACTGAAAACATTACTCCTAAAAAGAAAAATGTGTTATTGATTGTTAGAATTACACGAATTCAATTGATTTTGATTTATTATACACGTACTCGTAGGGTCATCGGGTTCTAAGGTCCTGGACTCTGGTTCAACTGAGATAATTCGGTCTATAGTAGGTCGGTTATCAGATCTTTACAATTGCATAGTACAGGTCGATATTTATTATAACACAAATAATTATTTATCTAAATAACATATTATTGTGAAAAGTTACGCAATAAAACAAACACTTTTGTGCTAACAGAGTGGTTGCACCTTGGAATAGGCTACCAGAAAAAAAATATGGTCTTGTCACCTAACATCAACAACTTTAAAAACAGATAAGATAAAGAAAATTACTTAAAGCAATAAAAAAATTAAAATACAGGCTATTAGTATTTATTATACTATCAGCTGTTTCAACTGGCTGCATGAAATATAAATAAATATATTATATTGTTTTAAAGTAAGTTTTAAATAAAATTAAAAGATACCTTAGATAGTTTTTGATTATTGTCTAAATGCAGCCCGCCCACTTCCACTAGCGCAGGCACCAGCGGCCGCACTTCGTTAATACTGAAGTGGCTGTTCGACAGAACCAAGCTGTAATTCTTCGCCAGTATCTCCAGATTAGGCCCCACACCAAAAAGACGATCTGCTATTGCCTAATGTTGACAATCTTTCATTAAAATTTCGACGACAGCGAAAATCTCGAAAATTCAAACGACCCGATCGATGCAGTATGTAAGGTCACCATACAATTAAGGGGTACAATTCCCGATGGTAGTGGACTTTGTGTGATGAACACAGGGTTCCAATTTTCAGTCTGGGCGTGTTTATATATTAAGTACTAGCTGTCGCGCGCGGTTTCACCCGCGATAAATTCGAAGTTCACGCGGAATTGTTCCATACAAACTTTGCAACCCCTTTTCATCCCCTTAGGGGTTGAATTTTCAAAAATCCTTTTTTATCGGATGCCTACCTCATACAAAGAACACACCCTCCAAGTTTCAGGTCCCTACGATCAGCGGTTTAGGCTGTACGTTATCAGGCATTCAGGACAAAGCATTTTACTCGTATATATAATATAGATGTGTAATAATATTATTTAGTATATTATATACCACGTGCTTAGTTTCCACGACACAAGTTTAACCTAGTGTGGAATCAAATGCTCTGTGTGTTGTGAATATAGATGGGCAATCAACCCGGCTTAAAACCGGGTGCTTGGGATTAAACCCATACCCATCTATAGTTGTAAAGTGTATTATTATTATTACTACATTTTATATTTATGTTACCAACCTGAGACGGCGCCTGAGATTTGTATTTATACAAAATCTTGGCCCACAGCACTGCGATCGTATTTGAAAGCCTCTCCCAGAGAGTCATGCGCTGACCGTATCCCATCATATAAGCGGGCACGTACGCTGTTGCTTCAGGGTTGCCTAGCTGGTCGTTAAGCCACGGTAGCGGTACGCTAGAGAGCAGACCCACGACAGGCGCCTGAAACCTCCGGCCCAGCGGAAGAAAACATTCGCTTCCAAACACTTCAACAATGACCATGTCGAACGTTTCCGATGAATTAAGCAGGTCTTGGAACGCTGGAACTCTTGATACGACCTCACATGCTAGCACACATTCGTGCATAATTTGATCTAAGTTCCTAATAAACTCCGGTGTCAGTGTGCGATGCTCTTTCGTGAGGTTATTGGTGATTTCTGGTATTGTGCCCGCTAAACTGATTTGTTTAACATTATTTGGGAGATTTTTCTGTAACAAGTATGATAAAACATAGCTTAGAACATTTGTAGAAGTAGGTAAAAAAAACTTTGTCTTTGCTTACGATTACTAATAAATCAATGTTAGTAGTGAAGTAATACATTTCTATTATCTATAATAATTGTAATTATATTAAAATTTAAAAAATATTTATTTACATTAATGACCTCAAGATCATTTTGATACCGCGATGTACACTCCGCTTGAAAAATCTCGTGCCAGAGTTGGTTTGAATTTCTATAGTGCGATATCAACGTTGTTTTGTATATTTTACTTTACGAGAATGATAAAAATACGGCGCGTGTTACGGCAAAGTTATCTGGGGTTATGTCAACAACAACACAAAAAACTGCTATGGAATAAATAGATAGAACTTTTCTCCTCGGCATAGATTACTCCTTTTCATCGTACTATGTACCTACTAATATCATAAAAGTGAAATTTTGTGAAGATGCTTATTTGAGAAGATGTTTGTGAAGATGTTTTTTGTATACTCAATCGCGCATTTATAAACGTCTGTACGGATTTTGATGAACTTTGGTACACAAATAGAATATTATCTTGATGAAATGGAATGCTTGTTCATCTTGGAGCAAAGAGTTCCCGTAAACACGGATGAAGCCTTGGGGAACCGCCAGTTTAAAATAAACAAATAGCGTACCATAGGGAAATGCGTAACAACGTGTATACGATGTTGTTTGTTGGCGAGCGCGTCGATGATCCGTCCGTACATGGCGTAGTGGCTCCTGGTGTTGGTCGGCAGCACGGCCAGGATGCGCGCGCCGGCCGCGCTCGCCGCGCAACACACCGCGAACCAACCCACCACCGACAGCACCCGCATCGCTCGGCCGTCGACCACCGAATGCATCGATGCATCGCCTTCCCCAAAATTCTATTTCCTTAGATAACTAAATTATCGTTAGGTATGTCAATCGGGCATCAAACGCGTGCCCTGGCCCTCGTTCGGTTTTTCGATAACACTTCAGATAATTACCTACTGTGAGTTACGGTAACCATCAGTCGGCCGTAACATACGTATGTACATACAAGTACTCATAGTTATCTTCCGGTGGGATGCGCAGTAACCTTTAGACTTACGGTTGATACAATTTTTACACACCTCTCCATGAGTGTTTATCAATAAATATGATACACAGCGTAGGCGTAGTCACATTCGTAGCAGTTTTCTCTTTGCCACTGTCCTTTTGGACATTCAAATTTATTTATTTTTTATCTTAGATATTAACAGATTTTTTTATAATAAACCATAGCAGTAAACAAAGTAAAGTATCTTCTTCAGGCTTGATCTTTGCCCTCTGTCGTCCATCTAACCTATTTAATGTAATTTAGGTCCAGTCGTCTTGCCATTATTTAATCGGATTATTTGTCCGACCAAGATTTATGTAGGTATTTATGAGCAGTAAAACGGGAACATGCATGCCTTTTATTTTGTCGCGCAGTTACGAGCTACAAGTGGAGGCTGCGGGCCGCAGGCGCGGGCTGGGGCAGCACTTGCTGCGCGTGCTGGAGCGGCTGGCGCGCGCGACGCGCATGAGCTGCGTGCGCCTCACCGCGCTCACGCACAACTCCGGCGCCGCCGCCTTCTTCAGGGCCTGCGGGTAAGACATAATTGGTCAAGTTATAGTTTTAAGCCCATCGTGTGGATTAATAAAGATTAATGGACACGTATTTTTTTCTTATTTTTTTACATAATTAAAAAATAACAGCGACACATTCATTGAATCGGAATGTCGCGTGACGTCATGATCCTGGTACAGTCGGCAAGTGCGCTTTATCTTAAGTTTATTTTCATTAATTTAAAAAACCAAATATACCTACGTGTCTATAATTTTTTTGGTATCTGACGGACTCAATAGAATTCAGTTATTTCCGCTATTTCCTCTTTTTTTACTACCTAAACAGGTTTCATCCGCATGAATTTCGGAACTCCCTCGATATCTCTTTACAGAGATAAAAGTGTCCTATATGTTGACCCGGTGCTTACATAGCAGGTTTTACTAGATAAAACCAGATGGTTTGTTTAACGATGCAAAATAAATGAATTGGTTGAATCAGGTTTTATTATTATTACTCATAGTTTAGTGGATTAGCTTTCCTGGCGTGAATTTAAAAAGTCCCTATGTTATTGTACCTCTATACATAATTACAGTGGTGGTCATATAATTAAGAACGCTGATATGGAAGGAAGATTTTTTTCTAAACTAAGACGCAAAACTAATTGCATGCATTTTTTTTTATTGCTCTCGGTATCGTAAAACTATTCCATAATACCTCTGTATTCATTGATACACACGATTAGCTAAAAATAAATATACAAACTTTTTACACTACTTCTAAACATAGTATTCCTGTTTACTGGCTGGTCACGTTATTAAGAACGATAAATAGTTTATACCTTTATTCAAATTTAAATAGAGAACACTCAGTCGATTTGTTACTGTTTGTATAATTTTGGCGCCATTTAGTGCTGTAAAAGATTAAAAGTGATTGCTTCTTATGAAAAAACAATGGGAAAAAATAAAAGTTGTGATAAATGTACAAGGGATGTAATAATAAAACTTCGCCGGAAGAATTGGTCTTACAAAAAGATAGCCGACCATCTGCAATGTTCAAAAACGATGGTTTTCCATGCTGTAAAGCATTTTGCTATGTATCAAACTACTTCGAATGTTCCACGTGTACCTAAACAGAGAAAAACAACTCCTCGAGATGACCGAAACATCGTTCGTATGGCAAAACAAAATCCTTTTAAAGGGTCCAATGAGCTGAGAAAAGAATATTTTGGTGAAAACAACCCTTCAGCAATCTCAGCACGCACTGTTCGAAGACGTTTGGTAGAAGAAAAATTGCACGGTAGGATAGCAAGAAAGGTACCCATGTTGAAACTTTGCCACAGGCAAGCCCGGCTTGCATTTGCGAGAAAGTATGAAAACTGGACTGTGCGACAGTGGAAAAATGTACTTTTTTCTGACGAGACGAAAATAAACAGAGTATGTTCTGATGGAAAACGATATGTACGACGTCCCCCGAATACAGCATTCGACCCTAAGTACACGAAAGTTACATTAAAGCACAGTGGTGGAAATCTGAAAATTTGGGGGTGCTTTTCTGGACATGGTGTTGGACCTGTAAAGTTGATAGAAGGTAACATGGATCAGTTCCAATACAAAAATATACTGGAAGAAACAATGTTACCTTATGCTGAAGACGTTCTACCGGTTATTTGGACATTCCAACATGACAATGATCCAAAGCACACTGCACGCACCGTAAAGGAATTTCTTACAGCGCAATCAGTTTCTGTCTTAGACTGGCCAGCTAACAGCCCAGATCTAAACCCAATAGAGAATCTGTGGTTCGAAGTAAAGAAAAAGGTTTCAAATACACAGTGTGGAAATTTAAGAGAGCTGTACGACGTTTTTTTAGAAGAATGGAACACTATTTCTCTTGCGAAATGTCAAAAATTAATAGAGTCAATGCCTCGCCGGTGTAAAGCAGTAATTAAAAGCCGTGGATATGCTATTAACTATTAATTTTAGTTAAAAATGTATTAAATTGCTTTTTTAATTTTCCGCGCTACATATTATTGTGATTTTTTTTAAATGTAAGTGTCATACAAAACTATTCTCGAGCAGTTTAATAAATCGTTCTTAATTATTTGTCCAGCTTCAGTACTATTTGAATGTCTTACTTTGGTAAAATAAATATAATGTGAAAAAAATAGTTAGCGATTTCATTGTTCATTCCTAAGCCACGTTGCTCAATTAATGTGGCTATTTTATAACATAACTAGTTGCTTCTCAGAAGGTACACATCTCTGTGTATGACACGATTTAAATGAAAAACTTCTAGAACTTCAAATCGTTCTTAATTATATGACCACAACTGTATATCTCTATCTCTGGTATGGCATGTAATATATGTATATCTAAATCAGTCATACTCTCTAAGTGTTTGACACCCATGCTTTTTCCCATTTGGTAATCAGCTATGTGATAAGTGCGTCACTTAGGTTTCGCAGCCTAATCTGTGACGCGTTGGACGGCCCTTGGAGAATATACTTAGTCTCAAGCACGTTTCGTAAATATTAATGTTACCTGTATATTTTTTATGATATTTATAAATAATTATACTCCAGCTAGCGAATACTGCACCTATGTGTGCTTATAGCTATAGCTGCGTAAAGCTTAAAAAGTCACTTATTTTATCAAAGAACAGAGACTATATAACGAAGCCAAAATACTAAGCTCAAAATACGAACTGCTTATACAAGTACTTAATTAAAGTTGTGAAATTGTGATACATCTTGCTCTCTCCGAATTAAAATTGTTTTGTGCTGTACCCTATAAACAGGGTCCATAAAGAACTATTTACTAACTATCTTAACACCTTCTGTTACCTAATGGATGTGCAATAAATAAACAAATAAATAAGCGACACTCCTCCCAAATATACAAAGCGATCTTAATCTTCCTATACCCGCGCATTGGTCTGTGAGACCGACGAAACACTTTTTTATTATATCCTCTAATTTCAAAATAAAATAATATCTATGTACGGTTTCTTGGAAAAAGAATGTGAAACAGGACTCCAAATATTCGGCCTGTGTCACCGCGCGCGGGTATAGGTGTTACAAAAATTTGCGCGGGTATACGAAGGTTAAACTGACCTTTGCTGACAACACACAGTCTATGTTGAAGTGTGTAAGTGTTTTTACTTAATACTCGTAGTGCAAATAACAGCCAATTGAAGTTTAATAAAAATGTGTTCGTCATTATGACTCTACATATATTTGTAACTTATATTTGCTTATACCTCTACACAGATACAAATTAGACGAAACGAGCCCGCCGGAAGAAGACGCGCAGCACTATGAGATCTTGAGCAAACCTACAACGGACAGCGATCCAATAGACGCTGAAACTGATAGCAAGGAGTCGACGGAAAAATGTCCACTCGCCAGCGGAATGCAACCCGTCCGCGTCTGTGTGACGAACACAAAATGACACAACTACTATAACCAGAGCTACTTTTTCCAAAAAGCTGGAGTAATGGTTTTTGCTACATGATGTTTTCGCTTCTCTCTGCAAATTAATGCCTCTGTCGCTAAAAAAGGATTTTTAGTGGATGTGGAAACAAATGCGAATCGAAGTATTTCACAGCGACTTTTCGCGCTGATTCCTTATTGGCGCTGAGTCAATCGTTTGTGTATCATAAGAGCGCTTAAAAAAAATCTAATTTCCGGGTTAAAAAGTACCCTATGTATCTCTAAAAACGTGTATGTAGAAATTCATGATGATCGGTTGAGTAGCTAAGCCGTGAAAGAGTAACAAACAAGCAAATAAACAAGCTCACTTTTGCATTTATTGTATTGCATTAAGGATGATGCATGCGTACTCGCTACCGTAACTGTTATTACCTAACCATGCCTACACCCGTCAATCTGATTCATCATGTTTTTATGTAGATACGGCAATAAAAAAGAGTACCTATGTTAGATTTTATATTAGACTTGGTTATACTAATATGTATTTATATGTACGTAGATGTATAAGTAATGTAAGTGTTATAATGACTGTGGATATTATTTTTTGCAAACCAATGATCGGAAATGTTACGTAATGATTTATTTAATAAAGTGAATATGATAAATAACTTGTATTTTTTGTCACTATTGAACCATGATTTTTAAGTGATTCGTATACAAGCAGTAATTATCGTTGACCAATGACCATGGAACTAAAGCTCATCATTATTTATAGCTGTACGCGGCGATTCCACCTGCGAGATTTTCGGGATTCCCTAGGGACCTCTTTAACTAATTCAAATTGTTATGAATTAGTTAAAGTAGGATTTGGTGAACCTAAAGAAAACTTTAGGCAGATACTACATAGTATAAACCCCTTGCATTTGACACGTATAACTATGATCCTTTCCTCTCCTTCGACTTTTGTTGACTCTATCACAAGAGTATACAGTCGTCGCTTACTTACGTTGTATCGGAAATATGTTCGTTTTCTTATTCATGGCATATTTATTTAATAATATTGTGATACATGGACCATCCATGTTGTGATAATGCTATACGTTATTACGCAGAGCCACCTGACTCTAAACCAACGATAAGCAGAGCTGGTACAATACATTGCTAAGAGTAGGTACTTGATTGCTAAGAGTATACCTACTACCCAGTACCCACCTAGGTTTATCAATCAACACCGATCAGTCTCAACTTTTTCATTCATTACCCACAACTTACAACCAACTACCATCGAGAATATTATGTCAATGCTTACAAATAGGTAGTCGGATTATCGAAATTAAAAATCTTTTCTAATTTTAAACTATTTAATTTTTTTATTAAAGTTATTAAATCAATATCTATATAGGTATCACAGAAAATAAAATTTATTATGATTTAAGAACTAAAAATACATAGGTATTAATTATTAAAATATTTCAGATTATGCCATGTTTATTTTACACTATTGGTATTTCTAAACTAAGAATTTATCTATAATTTTTCATACACAATCGTTGCTTTATTCGTCTTAAATGGTAACCTGTAACCCCATTAGGATTTCCCAATTTTTTTAATGTAAGCTAATGAGGTGTTGCACAGCTTCAGACCTTCGATTTATGCCCAACCATTGAGGCGCATCCACGGCGCACCAGAAGATAGTTAAATCGGTTTTATATGATTATTTTCATTCGTCTTCTTCAATAGTCTCAATGTCTAGTGGAGAATCACTTCTATCCTGTACTGAACTTTCACTGTATTTCCTTTGGTGGCTAAAAAAAGAAGCAACGAATGACTGAGATGCAAAATTAGCAGGAGCTAAGGCACTTTCTGCATTTTGATTAATGTTTATGTAAGCTGTATTAGAGTTGAGGGGTCCTTGTGAGCCAGTGGTCGGTAGTAATGTAACAGTGTGCGGGGGGACTATTGAAGAGCATTTCTCCCTTCTCTCTCGAGCGCGACGGTTTTGAAACCATATCTTTATCTGAAAAAGAATGAAACATTCAAACATACATACATAATTTGAAGAAAATTCTACAAAATATATTTGAGGATTATACCACCTGCCTCCTTTAGCCAAGTTAATACCCTATGATCGTTAACGCTGTAGAAAACTGAGGAATGTATTGTAATGTCATATTGTGATCACGTAAAATCGTCTAATCAAAAGTAATTTTTTTCCTGACCACGTGACATCATGATACGTACCCTAGATTTCTATAGCTTTAACGATCATAAATTATCAACTTGGCTGAGGGGGCTGCTTACGTTAAATTCTACGGTTTTTTGCGTAAACGTTTCATAAAGGCCACAAATTTTAAACTAGCACTTATACTAGACATAATTTAGTAAGTACGTGCTCACCCTGTCGTCCCGCAACTGTAACGCTGCAGCGAGCGCTCGCAGCGCTGGTGGCGCGAGGTAGGGCGCGCGCGCGTACGCAGCCTCCAGCGCGGCCGCCTGCGCCGCCGTGAACGGGACCCGCGCGTGGCGGCCGGAGCGGCGCGGGCGGCACGCGCTGCTGCTCGGTGCACCTGCCTCACACACGATAACGGATTTTATAAGACCTGTATCACAGAACGATATAGTTTGAAGTCATGATCATGGCCCGAATAACAAACTATCCAACCAGACAGCTTCCAGAAGAAAGATCAAATTAACGGAACCGAAACATCGTTGGTTTCGAATACTTGATTTTGGGTTTAAGTGATTCTTTTATGTGTTATTAATACTTTCCACGACGAAATTGATGGATAAATTAAATACCTAACTACCTACTCACAGAACCAGAGTGATTGAATACGTAAACCACCTAAACGCAACGCATGAATATAATATCTAGAAATAATAAAAAGAAGCACGTCACTCCAAATCTGAAGAATCATGGACCAATCGTTTATGCTATTCAGGAGCCCAGTTAGAATATCTCTACTATCGAACACTAGACTTTTTTATAGTTGCGAATAAAATTACGTCTTGGCACTAACGTGGAAGGCGTGGTGGTCTGTACCGAGTGCAGCAGAGCCAGCTCGGTGAGTCAGCTGGCTCGTCTCTACTCCGCGAATCTTCACTCAAAATCCTTTCAATACTGAAATCAGAACTGCTCTTAGCACCGGACTGTACGTGCGATACGTCCATTTTTGCGAGGTAACACACTAACCGACTTTGGAACGACCACTGATCCTGATTGACCAGTTCAAAACCCTCATCGTGTTTTGGCTTTTACCTACACAATAGAGGGGAGGGATTTATGAAGGCCCCGCCTCAAGCAAATTGGGGATGTTGTCCCAAAAGTGATTACCCTCAAAGATGTTTATCAGTAACCGCAATGAATGGGGAGCACGCACCAATGAGCGCATGAGTGTTGTGACGTCGATGCGTTCATACGTTTTAGAAATTGAATGAGAAATAGATACTATTTGTACACAAAAGGATGTTATTACTTTAAGGGTATGTGAGAAAATTAATTTGTAACATGCACGGACGTATGGGTTCCTATTATTTATGTATGAGTACTTTGTTCGAAAATTAATCGGTAATACGATATGACGCGTTATAATTATTGTAATAGTAAATGGTAGCTATTAAAAATTTATTTGTTTTGAGTGGTTTTCTGCAACGTACTAACTCATAGGTTATTTGCATTTATTCCTTTAACGCTATTTACGACATCCAATCTAAAGTATCCTTACTTACTAATATAATATAAAGGTAAAAAAATGTTGAATAAAAAATCTAAAACAAACGTTAAGGTCCGACCTATACCACAATTAGTGAGTACAAGTGGCGGTCTGTACCTACTCAAAACTCTTTACGCTTGTTTTAACATTCAAGGGTGCCATTATAGTATTGTTCAATCAGTTATAGTTCTGTGACAAAAGCATGGTATTCTAATAGCAATTTTATTGCATTATACGACTGCGTTTTCGTTTGTTGGGATTATGTTATTCGGATCGGCAGAAACAGAATGCCGATAACGATCGAGACAGTTATTATCTACGTGTGTGTATCTACAAGCCGCAGATGTTTACACTAACATCCGCGCAATTTTAACTGATGAAGTTGTGTGAAAGATAGTGAACATCGCATCTAAATGGTAGGTACTCTGATAAACGGACATACCGAAAATTCGAAATCCTAATAAATAAATGTATTTACGCCTTTTATCAATTTACAATTAGTGAAAATTAAGAAGAAAAAAATGGAAAATGCAACTACTTATAGTTAGTTACTTACCTAAAGATTTTTATAAAAAAAATAGGTAGGTATTAACGTAGTATACTTATTACTCTGAGGTATTAAGTATGGATTTATGGCAAAGTGAAACTATAAAGCGCTCTCAGCTTTTGGGTTGCAAGCTTTTCGACAAATAGCAGACAGAGTGCCTCCGACCTCCGTTCATCAAAAATCAGGATCCCCTCCCAAACTGGAATCCACTGGAGGATCGAATTTTGTCTAATGGGTCGTAAAGAAAATTCCTAGGTAGGACAGGACTTACCTACTCTTAAGAGTCACATTATTCATTGACATTGCCCTCATTAATCTCGTGGTCCGAATACTTACTGACGAATTTAGAATATATTATGTATAGGTATAGATAAGTATATAATACACGAGCAGGTATTTTCTTCACTGACCCGTGAACCTGGTGAACGAGGTACCTACCTACTCTGCTTGTCGGAATGGGGGTTACAAGCTGCGAGCGCTTTAAAGTTTCACTTTGCCATAAATCCACATATTATTTTATAAAAATCTTTAACCATTTTAATATTTTTTTCCTTAGACATATCTCTAATTTGCATTATTTACATTAGTTAAGAACCATATTTTTAGTAAGTAGGTATCTATTTTTTGCTTTTGCTTATTATCTTTGACCATGGATGTGAAAAAATCACACAGATAATGATAGAGTTCAATCGTAGGTAGATATTTGTTTTAATTAAGTATTTGAAAAAGTATTTCAATAAAATCTGTCGGATTCAAAAAATATTTGAACAAATGTTATTCATTATCAGGAACTCTTTTATTCCCTTTCAGATACCTACATACGACGTGTCCTTTCGGATTAAACTTTTACAAGTTTCTATTACGATTTACGATCCATGCAAATCGAGGAAGGAGGAAGGATAATGTAGAGTTCAAACTTTGCACAAATCCACCTGACCACCTAAAGTTAAGGATACAGTTGACTATAACCCTTAAAAGTAGATAGGTACTCTAGTTACCGCTGAGTAGAAGTTAAAAAGAAAGTTCGCTCTACATAAGCACTATAATAATTGTCAACACGTTCTTTGTTCCGTAGTTTACAGTTAGGATTAAGTAAACAACACGAGACTGGGAATAAGGTTAATTTGTAGAGCCGAGTATCATGTAAGTACCTAAAGTAATTGTAAAACAATACATCTTGCAATTAAACAGTCTCCGTCGCCGTCGAGTCGCCGGTAGTGAAGTAGGTATATTATACCTATGGGAGAGAAACCTCGAAGATAATTCACATAAATCCTCAACGATTTATGATACCCACTAATAATAATTGTTATACCTTCTCCTTTTAAGCATATAAAATTTCAATTCATTGGTTTGAAATTGATTATTTTTAAAATTAAATTAAATTCATTGTTTTCATTCATTTCGTATTACCAATTTTGTACGGTCGGAGGCATTGAGGACTAATAAAAACATAAATGGAATACCTATCGGTTTCTTTTTCATTGTTGACGATATGAATTTAATTGTACACTTATAACATTACTGTTTGTAACATTTAACATAGGTATATTGATTTTAAACTTTTAATAAAACTTATACCTATAGCTATATTGCTAACGGTATATTGTACCAAGGCCTCAATTAACTACTGGTTGCGCCAGTCCATTCACCATCGAGCAACTCGTACACTAACTCGCGAGCTAACGTACGGAACAAATCTTGTGTACGGAACAAATCAAATCCAAAAATATCGAATTAGGAGAAAAAATAACCATATATTTTTTTTTAAACATCTGGAGCAAAGGATCACAATTATGTCCACGTCAGAAACAGAATACATCGAACTTGAAGGCGGTGACCGTATGCCGAAAATAGGATTCGGTACTTGGCAGGTAAATTAAAGGTCTATCTTAACTTTAATTTAATGTTTGAATGGTTCCTAAAAGTCGCACTAGTAATATCATATTATAAATATTATTATGTAAAAGTGTATTTGTTCAATTATTCCAGCTAGTGAGTTTAACCTGGAAATTCTGTTTTAGATCTAGAAAGAATTTTTAAAACAGCTGATATTAACTACAAAGTTTACAAATTGTCAGTTACCTACTAGGTAGGTACTATTGCTCTAGTATTTGATTCATGCAGTTTTTTTTTATAAGTAATAAATATGAATGGACGTTTCTTTATCTTTATAATGATCGCAAACATTATAGGTTTACCTACCTACGTATTTATCTAGAATTCTAGATAAACATTAGTCTTAAATTCTGTAGTTAACTATACATACCTACTTAGTAGTAGGTACAGTAGGACCTACATGTGAATAGATTGATACTTTTTTTTTAGTTTATGAGAACTAACGTGATCACAGGCACCTAATGTAAGAAATAAATAGATTAAAAAGTTATTTATATACCCATATTATGCATAAGAATTTATGGAATTTCTTAAGAAAAAATACTTTGCGCAAGAACAAATAGAAAAATGAATGTGCATTAAATGTAGGTCCTACCTATTTATATACCTATTGCATCATTGAAACTATCATTATAAATGCATATAAATTAAATTATTATCCAGTGTAAATAATAATAATCTTGCATTGTCATTAAATTTACATAAATACATGCAACATATTCACTGCGGCACCTGCGTCTTGATATGATTATCTACATCTACATGCAGACAGAGTCCGGGACTAAATAAAAGCAATTTTATAAGTTGTGGGATTTAAGATGTATCTGGGTAGGTAGGTATATAAAATATCTTCGACTAAGTATCACTTCTTGGACGCTGCTTTGTTTTGTTTGTTTTTGAGTCTGTTGTTGTCTTTATGCATTTTTCGGCTTTGCTTTTACCTCTAAAGCGCTTTTTAAAATAATTTACTAGAACGAGCCATTTCGATGGCTCGTGTGCTTTAATCGTAGAGTCTATTATGGAACAGGGTTTTCCGCACATCGGCAGGTAATTCTCCTCGCTATGCTCTGATCCGTCGCTGTCGTAGTCCCCGCTGGAGTGTGACAGTCCTCTGGACGTGGATGCACAACAATCACCACTGTTTTTAGACCATTTCTCTTCCACGTTATGCCCGCTTTCACTACACACATTTGGTTTCGCTTCGCTCATCTTACTACAATACGTACCTAGATATTATTGTAATTCTAATTTAACCTAATTTAATCCTAGCTACTAGCATTACCAAACATTTAAACGTAAAAAGCCTTAAAAATTTAACATCAAAGATAATATTGTCAATACGTTACGTTACTTACAGCATGGCCGTAATAGGTACCTACTTGACAGATTAGACCTTCCATCATCCAATTTTAATGTCAACAGTGGGTAATTGATCATGCGCAAAAGAAAAGAGGATTTGTTTACTATAAGGCCTTCACGGATTAAGACCTAAACTCTATGTTTAGCCATCTGGAAAACTGCAACAAATCATGCGTGCGGTTGTGTGGGAATCACAGTTGGAAGTAGTTAAGTATTATGGTTGTATAGGAACATAGTTTTCTGATGCGAGCGTGCACTCGATTTTAAAAAACAACGATAAAAGACTTTTGTAAGTATAACTATTGCACATACTGAAAACCCCTGTCTCCTTGAAAGGTAGACTGAAACTATAGATCTGCGTTATTTTACGATCCTTGCGCTATTCGCCTTGTTCATGCAGTCATAAGTTGCACTTTAATCGCTTCACGGTTTCTATTTCTCTTGATTTGTGCCTTTTTGAAGGCTCTATATGAGTTCTCTGGCTAAAACCACGTCTGTGTCGTAAGGCCTCAGATGATGAGTTGGAGAAGGCGGTGGACGCGGCTTTGGCGGCTGGTTACCGGCATTTTGACACGGCAAGAGTGTACGAGACAGAGGCAGCTCTGGGGCGAGCGCTGCGCCGCTGGATAGCGGGCAACGAGGAGCGCAGGAAGGAGCTTTTTATTGTCACCAAACTGCCTCCGGGAGGTGAGTGGTTGGTATCTATAATAATATGTGATTTAAAAAAATTATATCAAAGTGATGATTTGATTATTACGTAAAAATAAGTAGGTGGGTGCTTATAATCTAATAGGGCAAGGTCGGGCAGCCTTGGAAACTTGAACAAAACTCAATTTTTTTTCAATTTACCAGGAAAAAATGTTTATTTGGCAATTTAAAATAAAATACAACTTTATATTAAATTTGCACCCAAAAAATTATCTACGCACTTAAAAAATGAATTTAAGATAAATACACATTCGTCATTTGATGTCCGTTCGGTCATTGCGTAATAACGTTTTCGAATATTGTAGTTACGCGGCACTGTTGTCGTTTCTACATCCACACTGTTGACCAGGGTGCCGGCTAGAACTGA
Organism: Zygaena filipendulae; assembly: GCA_907165275.2. Classification (NCBI taxonomy): domain Eukaryota; kingdom Metazoa; phylum Arthropoda; class Insecta; order Lepidoptera; family Zygaenidae; genus Zygaena; species Zygaena filipendulae. The sequence continues at coordinate 5,103,598 of OU015663.1, forward strand.
CACTGGCCGAGACTACCCTCCGGTAGGTATGTACGTGACCTTCCCCTGTAGAGTCTAGTCTAGTTGAACGTAATAAAAGTCTAGGAAGCATAATAGTACATTGTTATCCTAGGGGTGAAAGTAACTTATTTAGTCCCGAGACGGGGTTTGGCACCCGAGCGTAGCGAGGGCGCCAATAGATCGAGGGACTAAATAAGTCTTTCTCCCGAGGGTAACACTGTGCTTTTCATTACGAATGCAAGGAAAGTCAAAATAAAAATAGGAATTAGCTAAAGAAAAAATGAGTGAAGATCGGATAGTCGCTTGACACTTTCCCACCTATTTCTTTTTCTTTGGCCGGCTAGCTATTCAGCCAGTATTTTTTATTTACATTGTGGCGACCTAAAAAAATATTATCTTTAATTATTAATTATTAAGTAAAGAAAATAAAAAATATAAATAGGAATTAGCTTAAGAAAAAGTGAGTGAATTTTATTTTAATTAATACCTACTTAAACTTTACGTTATTTCAATTTTACATCGCGCTGGCTGTATAGAAAGTTGAAACATGGTTCAATAGAAATGTGAAAATAGACCTAGTTTTTTTTTAATAATTTGACAGTTGTCAGTTGAAAGCGATTCTCCCTAGGGCTGAAAAGGGTTACTTTCAACCCGCTTCTCAGGCAACTTCAGACCTACTTTCCGAGTATGAGTAATGAAAAATATATTTTTTAATACAGTTGCTCAAAAAGTGGCGTATTGCAGGGACGTTTAGCGTTCGGGATGTGGGCTATTACATACTCGAGCTTTTTGTTTACCTTTCCCGAACTCGTGCGTTCTCTTTGCCAACTGTCAAAAATGGCGACACGACTTTGACACACTTTTTGCATTGCTAAACGTAGGTTTCGCATTACTAATACCACTAGCGCCATCTCTTGATCACAGTTGGAACTTAGTTGAGTTTGTTGTGTTTTTGATATTTTATTAAATTGCTTAATTTTTTCGTAACTGTATTAAAAATAGTTGTTCAGTACACGTGCGGAACCGTCATTGCAACTAGTTCCGACTGTCAACCCTCACCTTCGGCTGCGCCTCGGCTCGGGTAGACATTTGTCGAAACTCTTTGCAATGACAGGCTTTCCGCACTTATAATGAAATATACTATTTTAATACAGTTGCTCAACAAGTGGCGTATTGCAGGGACGTATAGCGTTCGGGATGTGGGCTATTACATACTCGAGCTTTATCTTTACCTTTCCCGAACTCGTGCGTTTTCTTTCCCAACTGTCAAAAATGGCGACACGACTTTGAAAAACTTTTTGCACGTTTCGCATTACTAATACGAATAGCGCCATCTCTTGATCACAGTTGGAACTTAGTTGGTTGTTTGTGTTTTTTAATTGCTTCATTTTTTCGCAACTGTATTAAAAATAGTTGTTCAGTACACGTACGGAACCGTTATTGCAAAGAGTTCCGACTGTCAACCCTCACCTTCGGCTGCTCGGGTAGACATTTGTCGGAACTCTTTGCAATGACAGGCTTTCCGCACTTGTATCTAATGAAATATACTATTTGGTAATAGGTATGGTTACGCTGGAACAAATAGGTACATGACCATAGATTTTTTCTTCAGTAACTTTAAGTTTTATTTTAACGACCTAACAGCTTTTTAATAATTGCGTTTACCATGCTGTGCCCACATGTCTGTGGTAACAGTCTAGCTCTACAACTTTGTATTATAATTTTAGTCAATATTCCGATTGTTACCTACCTGTTTTGTGAGAAAAATAAATAAATAAATAAATGAATGTGTTCGAGACACGGACTACGTATAGGGTGTGAAGCACAGTTCGAAGTAAAACTTCTGTTTAAGCAACTATCCGATTGCTCGGCTACCTAACCGATTTGTCAAATTTTGGTCCATGAAAACATGATGCAAACGTAAATCAATTTCTGCTTTGTCCGGGTTCTACAAATGTGTGACAACGTCAATGAAAGGTTTATCTCAAGTTTCAATCGCATTACCGCACTCATTGATTACATCGCACCATTTTTTTAAGTCTAGTTAAATTGGGAGATAGAGTTTTTTCTCTGTCTGTTGTTTTATTATAGTTCGTATTTCGTACAGGAAGATATTTAAATAGAGTAGGTAATTGAGTCCACGGCCCCAAAATAATTGACGTCCATTCTATATTCTCAATTCAGTGTATCCATTAAAATTAACAGGTAATCATCCGGAATCGGTGGCAAAATACTTCGACGCTTCGTACCGTGATCTGGGGCTGGACTACTTGGATATGTACCTCATGCACACGCCTTTTGCCTTCGAGGATGTGCCCGGCGACCTGCACCCCAAGCATCCCGATGGCAGCATACGAATCGACCACTCCACTGACCTTGTGGCAGTTTGGAAGGTACCACCATTTGTTTAAAGGTCAAAGAGTGTAATATAATATAACCACTACGTGTTGAAGGTCACAAACTAATGTAGAACACAAACAATCCATAAATATTAGTTTTTTTATGGAAGTAAGTAGTAATCGTTTTGAGGTTTTACATTTATGCCTTATTCACTTTTAAGATTTGACCTAAAAAAAATACTAAGTCACTTCTACGTCAGTTTTTTTTGTCCTATTTTGTAAAATTTATTCCATTCTCTTTAGTAAAAATGTCAACCTAAAAATTGATTCTAATAGCGAAATAACAAAACCAAACCATTAACCAAACAATAGATATTACTCATATTAAACTTTTTTTAAATACAAAACCAAATCAATCAAATAATTTCGTGTTTAATTTATAAAATGGGGGTGGCAATGGCATATACTGAAAACCACAGCGTAGATTATTTAAACGCCCATTGCAAGGATGAGCCAGTAAATGCAGTGGTTACAGAGATAGCTTTAAATTCTTTATATCGAAGTGATGCTATCTATAAAGACTGCACCTATCCCCTCCCCTCCCCTGAGAAATGCTCGAAGAGGAAAACCAACACTGTTCTAAAACATACAATTGCGAGACGAAAACCTAAGTGTCCTAGTGATTCACAAAAAATCAACCAATGTCAGTTAATATTTTATAAAATATATAATTTTTCGTTTATTAAAAAACAATGCGAAGACAATCGGACCAATATTAGAGAAAGTGTCGACCCTCAAATTGAAATCGTTGCCTGTGACGTCGATCACTTTGCAAAACAAACGGATGGCACTGTCGTCGCTCACTCGCCAAAGCCTGATGAGGTGGTGAATAATAGAACCTCGTTTTTATCAAAATTGTATCTACCGAAGTTCTTGTGTCCATGTTGCACGGGTGGAGAAGACCAGGAAGCACCCCCATACAACAGCGATCGAGTCACTGCCGAATCGTTCGAAACCATAGATTTGACTAGAGCCAGCAATCATTTTTTAAACTTGGACGCATCCCTTATGAGCATTATGCGCTTACACAGCACTTCGAAACCAAAAAAAAGCCCAAAGTATTATACCAAGATACTAAAAGTCGTAATAAGGAACTCTTACAGAAATGCACTCGGCATAATTCGTTGATTCCTTTGCTAAACATTAAGATAATGAAACTGAATGCAATCCAAATGGACCTGCATTTCTACTTGTTGCTACGTAATTAACACTACACGAAGACAAAAACAAAAAATGAACAAGATAATTATACCAGTTACTTATATACCTACCTACCTAGTTTAGTCAGCAAATATTAAATTAATATTAGGTACAATAACAATTAAATTTACAACAGTGCAAACTCATAAAAAATAAAGACATAAGAAACGTTTCCTGTGTATCTATCTATGCAGTACTGTATGCAGTAGGACGTTTCTGGTTTACTGGAGCGGGTAGTGGTACCTACCTACTACCTGAGCCTACTACCTATAGTACGGACCGCCAAGAGGGGATTTGTGGATTAGCTAAAGCGCGTCAGATGAACATAAGGGGGGTACCTTGCACCATGTTGAGTACCTCCACCAAATATAGGCCCTCTACACTGGTGGGTGCGTCTAGAATAACCGATCAGATTAGTAAAAAAAAATCGATAACTCGAAATACTCGAGCGCGTCAGATTAAGATATGGTGGGTTAATTACATAGTGAGAAGTATGTATATGAATAATCTGACCATTTGAACGTGACGTAAGGGAGTTAGAGGATCACAAACTTGCAAAAAAAAAAACGCAACTTCGACATTCTCGAGCGCAGTTGATTTATTTTTTATTTTAAAGTAAATAACTCAAGGATAGCGGGAAAAATATAATCTGCCGATTTTCATAAGCCGAAGAAACAAAAATCGTCTTCGAATCGAACGAGCAGCTGCAGTGAAACATGTACCTATTCATATCTCTGTCTTTCTTTCTCTTTTACTTTTTCTCTATCTCTCACTCTCTCGCACCGTCCTCACACTACTTTCCGTCGCCATAACGTCATCACAGTATACCACGGCGCTAAACGTGTCGAATTATAACTTTTTTTGGTCGGTTAAAATACATATTAAAATAAGTTAAGGTAAGTATTACATCAAACTATAGGTTCACCTATAACCTTTCACTTTAATGTAATTATATATATATTATATAATAAAGCTCATCACAAAACAACGCGTTCATGTTATTATATGTAAAACGCTCTGGCTTGTTTGTGCTTTAAAGTTAGTTTTGTGAATAATATTTTGTGAGCTTTTACATATTTCATAGAAATATAAAGTGTGTTTTTTGTGAACAAGAAATAGCTCATAAAGTTATTAAACTTACGTCAGAAATAAAAAAAAAATTAAAAATAAATCATAATTTTTGTTTCTAGCAGTCAGATTAATAATATCCCTCAAAATTATTGTCAGATTTTAAGCCAACATAACTTGGACTGCAAGCTGAACCTTCTGTAAAATAATCTGACACGCTCGAGTATTTCAAAATTGAGATTTTTTTTTGCATTTTCAAAAATTCGCTACTACCTTGCGTCACCTCCAAATCGGCAGATTTTCGAAGGGGTGCATTTTTAAGGCTCACTTAACATCCCCTTTGAATATCTGACGCGCTCGAGTAAATTTTTTTTTTTTACATTTTCTCCCCTTCCGGATGGCCACCCCCACCACGCAAATCGGCAGATGAATATATTATCGATATCAGAGACACCTTGGAGTATCTAAACTACAATATCTGACGCGCTCGAGTATTTCCATTTTACTATTTTTTTTTACATTTTTGAAAGCCTGTAGAAGCTAAACCCACCGGTGAATGAAAAAATGTCATATAACCTTATTTTGTTTATATCTCCTAATCTTCAAAACCCAATAGGTCCCAACGACGCTCGAGTGACTCCCGAATTAGCATCGGTATCTCCCGTACTACTACGTATAGTAGCGGAGCCGCCGCATCGTTACTTGAGTATTGGAACCAAAGATCTTAAAGATTTAACAAACGGTTAGGTACGCTTATAGGAAGATAAAACGAGAATTTAATCACTGTGTGCTGACTACGTCGTAATTATCTTTAACTGACAGGTGGCATCACGTAGCTCGCGTAGTGATTATAATATGATCTTTGGGTGGCATCAGCCCGAACGGTCAATGCAACGAATATACATTCGAAAAAATCTCCAAAACAAAATGACAAACTTTTATTATCATTGTCCAAAACCCAATGATATTATTATATAGAATGTATTTGCCAAAACCCCAACCAAAGCCTTTTAGGTAGGTACCTATTTAGATTACGGGTCCAATTCGAATTTTTTATGAACATCGTTTTGGCGATGGTTCTGTCACAAAATCCCGGCGTAAAAGTTTGCTTTCTTTGATTACGCAGTGATTATATTCTCTTTGCCTGTGTTAACAGAGAACCAACCCTCAGAAGAATAACTAAAAGAGAACCTCAGCAGAGAACATAAATATCTGTCAAAATATTTCTACCACTCATTGATGTAATAATAACTTTTTGGAGTAGGTAGGTACTTAGTTACCAACGCTACCATTAAAGAATTTATCAAAGAGTATATAACCACTACGTTATAATTTATAAAGACCCAAAGAAACATAATGACTACGTCATTCATCGTCAGGATGATAACATAAAAAACTATTTTGCAGCTTCGAGCTGTGATTGACATCAAAATATAATGGTTTATTTTGTGATATTGTTTTCAAAATCTCCTGTAATGTAACAAATACAACATTTAAAGCATCCAAATATGTTTTCTGCAAGTTTTTTTTAAGTCAATAAACCATTCACATCATGTCATATCCACAGCACAGATTTAGCTAAAATGACTCCAGCATCATGAGAATAAACGTAACGGCCAACACCGTTTTGAAAAATGGGCAAATGTAAAAATTGTCTCAGAATTATATTCTGCTGCGGATGTTGCGGCGGCAAAAACAAATGTGAATGTTGCAGAAGAATATTCAAACGCCCTCGGTCTATTACCAGAAGAGTAGCTCAAGTAGAATACGTAAAAAATAAAAATTATCGACGACGAAAATACAAAACCAACAACCCATCGTTGAATGCCAACGAAAATGAAACTGAAGTGTATTTCTGCATCGTAAATACTAACTACTATGCTAAAAAAGTTGATAATACCAAAGATCACCAGTGCGACACTGTGAGAACTAATGATCATTTTGCAAACGATTTCCTGACACCGGAGACAGCACTCTCGGCATCGAACGAATCAACAAAATGTATCTACACATTTGATGACGAATTGACACAAATAATGGAAAAAAAAATTGATAACGCATACAACACTGATAGCATTCGCCGTTTTAATCACATCAACGCGAATCCTTTGAAACTAATTTCTGTACGAACAAACACCCGAAGGAGGAATATTTTCTCAAGTATCCTAGGTTATTGCTTGGGTAAAGAACAGAAAAGGAGAAGCGATGTAATATATTTGAAAAAGACAAAAAATTATAACAAAGAATGCAGTGTATTAGGATACAAGCGTTTTTTGGTTTGTAACAATATCGACACACACGAAAAGAATCCTTTCACGATAAGCACCTACGACTTTGGCTGTCAATGGAGCGAGAGTGACCTCAGTCCGAATCGGAGCTACGAGCTCATGTCACACATGCTAACAAGGTCCATATCACAGCTCTCCTCATTGGAGAGTATCATAAGTTTACAATGGCGACAAAGGTTTCGTAAACACAAAAAACCGACTGTTTTGCACCTAATGTTATGTAAATTAGGTAGAAGGAAGTCGAAAAATAGTGGAACCACCAGGAAACATAAAAACGTGGTGGTCCTCCACAAACGCCCGAAGACAAGTAATACAACGCCAAACCGCTACAACCGACCGCCTTATATTGAGCGGCCTTTGATTATCAGAGACGAGTCGTGGCACGAAACAGCACAAGGCCTCAGCAAACCACCTAATAAAATATGCGGCCCTGGGGAAATTGCTGTTCGACAAATTTCTTAATAGAGTAAGTGTAATAAAGCAGGGAAAATATTTCCGCGTTCAATTGTATTAACGGTATCGGTGTAGTCAAGGTCAATACCGTTCGCGTAGCGTCGGTATACCTATAGTAGTTAGTGAACCTACAACTGCTGCTTCAGGTGTAGTGGGTTCGATACCTGCGTCAGCATCATTTATATGGTCGTTTCCAAAAACAAAATGTATAACCTAATATCAGTTGTGTGGTACCCATAACACAAACTCTGCTTAAAGGTGATGCTATGTGATATCTAATGTCGACGCCATCTGATCCCAAACTGAATAAAGCTTGAATTAAGTTTTGAATGCTATGCAAGGACCAGCAAGTGAACTTTGCAAGTGAAGCTCTACAAACTCTACACAATTTTCGCCCTTACTCACATTAACCTTAAGGTCGGAATTTTTGGTACAAAATTTCGGTGTAATGGTTTAATATAACACTGCTATTAGAGATGGTGGTAGATCACCAGGAGTTCGAGTATTATGTTCTTCTCTTTAGCTTATGGTTTCGGGCACTGTGTGTTGTCACAGTGACTCCGCCAATGTCACGTAGTGAGAGATTTGTTTGCCATCGCAGGCAATGCAGAAGCTAAAGGAGTCGGGTCGGGTGCGCCACTTGGGCGTGTCGAATGTGAACGCGGAGCAGCTGACGAGACTGTGCGCCGTCGCGAGGCCGGCCTGCCTGCAGGTGGAGCTGCACGTGCTGTGCCAGCAGCAGGCGCTGGTGGCGGCCGCGCGAGGGCTCGGCGTGCCCGTCGTCGCCTACTCACCGCTCGGCTCGAAAGCCCTCGCCGACAAGTTAGCTGCTAAAAATGGGTAATCAAATTAGAACTTTATAACTGCGGTTTCACACACATGGATTTTGGTATTTCCTTAGGAACTCTTTGTTTCGGTATTAATAGTGTCCTATGCCACTTGGGGATATTTCTAGCTTTCTATCAGTGAAAGACCCGACTTATGTTAAGCTGGCCGCCTTTTAGACGCAACACGATCTGTGTAATAGATTTAAGTGTTTGCATTTTTTTTTAAATGTGCCAAATAAAGTTATCAAATTTAGTTACACCGTTTTAGTGGTACAGAACACAAGATACTTTTATTCCGGAATTCCCACGGGGAACTCCTAAATTAACGCGGATGAAACCGCCGGAAACAGCTAGTAAATAAATCAAATGTATCTGGTATCAGGCGCGACTATCCGGACTTGCTGCGGCTGCCGACGGTGCAGCGCATCGCGGACACGCGCGGGCGCACTCCTGCGCAGATCTTACTGCGCTATAATCTTCAACGCGGTGTCGCCGTTATACCGAAAAGCACCAACCCTATGCGTATAAAACAGGTAAGGAAACGCACCGTGTAGGTACTACACTGTAGTGTGTAGCGTGTACACTACCGCAGAGTAAGGATAGTACCTAATATGGTACCTACCGGTAATAAAGGTTCGACGAAGCCGTCTAAACAGAACAATTCTTCTGTAAGGGCGGCGCGGCGTCACAGTCTTGGCGGCGGCGGTGGCGGCGGCGGCAGCGGCAAAAACAAATGTTAGATAATATAAGAAGTTGGCCACAGCTCACGCCGCTGGCCTACTTCTTATGTTTATTTATTTATTTATTTATTTATTTATTTATTTATTTATTTATTTATTTATTTATTTTTTTATTTATTTATTTATTCATTCATTCATTCATTCATTTATTTATTTATTTATGTGGTCTACCATTTGTTTTTGCCGCCGCCGACGAGACTGTGGCCAAGGGGTAAGGGAGGAACGAACCCTCAATGGTTTCCGGAATTAAGCAATCTATAGGAAAGAGTTGTCGTGGTGCGTTCGCGTAAACTCAAGATTATAAATTGGGTATAGTATTTAATTAAATTTTAATAAGATATTGTTTACTTGCGACAAGTTGACGAGCACTATAGCACTGGTCCTAGGTCCTAGCCATGATGCTTTTCTGCCGACCAATGCAGATATAATATGATACCACACCCTGTTCCTTGGTATATTTAGAAGTAGCATAACACTTTGAAATAATGTAAACGATAGTGTAACCGCATCTTAGTTTTATACTATTTCAGATGTACAAATAGATACCGATGTTTCCAATTTTACTATCTAGACATATAAATAAAATTGAAGTGTCTGTTTGTAATTTAAAATTAACAGCTTTTTACTAAATACATACGAAATTATGTACCTACGGTACCAGTATAGTAATATATTATCTGTACTAGCATCAAAAAATCAATTTTTATAATTTTTCTTGGTCTGTTTGTTCCGGGTAATCTCTGAAACGGCTGGACCGATTTTAACGGGACTTTCAATGGCAGATAGCTATGTTATAAGGGGTAACTAAGGCTACTTTTTATCCGGGAATTCCCGCGAGATCTCTGAAATTAACACGGGTGGAACTGCGGGGCACAGCTAGTAAGTAGGGTGCACATAGTTGATGTAAATTCTTGGTCGACCTTATAATATGTATTTAACGACTTTCTAAATAATATGTGACATTCTTCAACTGATAAAGCTCTGTTTCGGTGACGAGTACGGCGTACTTATCACAGACTGTCTATTGTTGTGGTGATAACATGGTGTTAATCCGCATTGTTACACGACAGAACATGTCGCTGTGGGACTTCACCCTGACCGAAACCGAGATGGAGGAATTAAAAGCGCTGGACCGAGGCGAAGATGGACGCATTTGTGACTTCAGCTTCTTTGTGGGCGCAGAGAAGCACCCTGAATTTCCCTTCAAAAAGAATTAAATGTCATAAGAATAACAAAGATTAATTTTAAGAACTTCCAAAAAGAAACTTCACCGTTTTATGAATGACGAACCTTACAAACCTACTTTGTAATGATTATTTCACCTGTCATATCACTTTACCGAATATTACCTTGTGCAAAATAAAATATTCTTAAGTAGGTACTCACATAGGTATTAAAAATAAAATGTTAGGTATACAGCGTGGAAACGTTAAGTGTTTCCAGACGAGTATTTAGTCAATCTTGAAGATATTGCAAAAGTGTTAAAGAATCTATATGTCTTAGTGGCATAAATGGAATATAAAAAAAATAATCGACATGAGTGTTCACATTTAAGCATGATTTATTCGGTTTACGGTGTATTATTGTACGGTTTACTATTATAATAAAATGTAGAACATACTAAAACGATTTATTATTGTGATAAAATGAAAATGAAACATTCGTACCTACTAATAATACAAACATTGAATGTACCCTTGAAATGCTACAATTATCTTGAAGTAGGTAGGCAGGTACGTTGAGACGCTTATAAAACTGTAATTGACAATCATACTCATACGTTCTCAGTAAATGTATGAGCCGAAAAACTAGAAATTCTGAACTCATAGTAGTTTTTTTTTGTAGATATGCATTAATCGATTCAGATTCCATATCACTTTAAAGTTTTGTAATATCTTTAAAATTAACGAAATAATCGTCTGGAAATAATGTTTAACGTTTCCTGTATATAGCCTATGAATATAATATGTGAAATTACCTAAGTAACAAGATTCATTAAATAAATACATGTGGAATAGAGCTTTAATTTTTTATGTATAACTGGGCAAGTTAGAATAAAGTTTTGGACCTTATATCGTTACAAATTAACTGAAAACTAGAAACTAGTTTGCTCAGAATCGACCATGTTTTATTATAGGTTATATTTTTACATTTTTACTAGCCCATGTCCAAATGATTTTTAATACAACAATTTTGGTGCGTACGCCTCGCCGCCCGTAGCAAAAAGAAAATAAATCGGTCATAGACACGTAGGCGCGGGTGTAGCGCTTGCGTAGATAGGTCACCTCTAAACTAATGTTGAATTGAATCTGCTCTGTATCAGTAGTACTACTGAGTAGTACAAATGATACTCTGTAACCTTGAAACGAGTTATATACAATTCAAAATTCAAAAGCTATTTATTACTTAGGATTGGTTACAATCACTTGTATCTAATCGTCAGCAGGTTCTTAGAACTAGCTGTCCCCCGCGATTTCATCCGCGGTAATTTCGGAGTTCTCGTGGAGGTTGTGGGAAAAAAGTACTCTATGTCCTTCTTTGTACCCTGACAGTAGTTTACGGTGATTAGCTGTTCCCGCATTAGTGCCGGAGTTCTCACGGGAATTCCGGGATAAAAACTATCCTATCTTCTAAGGACCATATTATAAATGGTTACAAAATTTTATAAAAATCCGTTCAGTTGTTTCGGAGTCCATCGCGGAGAGTTATTCGTCAACTCGCACGTATCAAACTCGTGAGTGCGCGCGAGTTGGCACCTTCCGTTTTTACCTATTTTTTTTGTCGTCAACTCGCTTGTACATATAAAGTACAGTCAGATAAAGCTTGAAACTAAAAACTATAAATATATTGTCCACGCTAGCCGCTGGCTGATTCGGATAAGTAGGTTCAGTAATAATTTAGATGATAATAAGCGAAATGCTGTAATCACATATTGTGATATTATTGTTATGTGTAGTTATTTGTTCAGATTATATTATAGAGATTAGATAGTTTAACATCTTCCACATTGCACAAAATCATGTGATAAACCCATCGATCTCATAATTATAAAAAGTAGATACACAGTCAGCGTCAAAAAATGTTCTACTGAAATAAGCACCCACTTGAACATTTGGGTGCGCTTTTAAATACCTTGTCCTACAGTGTCGAAACTCGGTGATAAAATTTTATTTTATATATAATATTATTATTTATATTTAATTTATGATCATACCAACTATAACCACAGCTATAACTACGTAAACACGACTGGACAGTTTTTAAGTGAACTTTAGTATGGGACGGTGTATCTACTTTTTACACGCTTTTTATTAGCTTCAGACGTATGTTAGTATGTAACGAAATCTTTGAACATAATTTTGACCCCTTCAAAACGTCGGATTAACTTGAAATTTGACAAACTTATAAGGGCTGATGAAAATTAAATATTTTAAACAGTTTGACCCGTTAAACGTACTAGGATAATCAGGATTAGCGATTTTTTTTTTGTTTTCCTGAGACCCGGAGTGTCTGCGTCAAGACCAATAAGGGAAACTACCAGGCACGATAGTTTAAAAAATTAAAAAATAAACTAAAAAGTAGAATAAATAATAGTTTAAAAAAACTTTAAACACGCTTTTTATAGAAAACCAAACTAAAAAGGAGAAAATAAATTTTAATAAATTTGAATTCAGAATAGTGTATAATTTTTTTTTTTAATATAAACTAATAAAATTTTAATAAATAAAAAAGTGGGGATTTTTAAGATATTATTGAAATTATAATCCTTCTACTCATATCTGTCATTAAAATATTTATAACAATTGACACCACGCACCCCACGCTTTTTTTTAAATATTTTTTTTTTTATTTACAATATTGTTAATTTATATTTATTAAATTTTTATACACTATTCTTAATTCAAATTTATTAAAATTTATTTTTTACTTTTTAGTTTGATTTTCTATAAAAAGCTTGTTTTTTAGTTTTTTTAATTAACTTTAAGAGATCGATGGATAAACCAAAATCTCGAATCGTTGTAAATTTGTTGATTATTGGGTAAATAATATTATTGTTATGTTGATTTGTATTATACATAAAATATCTATCTCGAAAACGATAAGTATTATGTTTTATTTTAAAGTCAAGTCGTATAAAATTTTTATACATTTAAAGTGGGTTCCTGCCTTAATAATATATACCTTATGTGTATTAATTTTCAAAAATGACTCTTAACTAACTAGCTGACTCTACTCATTTTCACGGTTGAGCGAGTTAACGACAGAAAAAGTAGGTAAAAACGGAAGGTGCTTACTCGCGCACACGCACGAGTTTGACATGTGCGAGTTGACGAATAAGTCATCGCGGACAAACAACGTGACACGTGATTTATATAAATTAAGATTATAATCTGAATCACGGAAACGGCTCCAACGATTTTCATGAAATTTAGTATGCAAGGGGTTTCGGGGGCGATTAATCGATCTAGCTAGGTTTCATTTTTAGAAAACGTTTTATCCGTGTTTTTAGGCAATGAAAAATGAGTGTTTGGTACTGCTTTTCTACTTAACGCTACGAGCGAAGCTCGATCACCCGGATATTAATTTTCAAACTATGAATTTTTTCGACATAATTTATATTTTAATCATTATTATTATTTTATTTTTTTAAATAGTCTGTATCATAGTTTTATCCATATAACCTATAACTAGCTGTGCCCCGTGGTTTCACCCGCGGTAATTTCGGAGTTCCTGCGGGAATTCCGGGATAAGAAGTACCCTATATCCTTCTCTGTACCCCTGACAACGTGCATGCCAAATTTCATCCAAACCCGTTCAGCCGTTTTTGCGTGAATGAGTAACAAACATCCAAACATCCATACTTTCACATTTATAATATTGGTAGGATATTAGAACAGTGCGATCGATTCGCTTGTTGATTCTGAGCTATCTACTTTCTAGTTTTCGATGTAGATAATACCTATTATCCAAATTCAAATAAATGTATAGGTACCTACCTAATATCAGGATACGGTGACTTTTGCTTTAACTATTCTAAAACGTAAAATAACCTTACCCTTAATGATTGATAAAAAGCTAAACCACATGAATAAATATGATTATTATGTGCAAATGGCTATAGGTGATAAAGTTCGGTTTATTTGCATTGCATTAGTGCAATTGTGATTCGCTCGAGGTTGCAGTACCCAGTCTGACGTTACATGAAGTGTAGGTAGGCACGATGGCGGTCATTCTCAAAGGAGCCAGTGAATTGTATTACTATTTAAATGAAGATATTGCCGGTAAGTTATAAAGAAGACAAATCGTTAAAAATATACAATTTTTTCAACTCTGAGCATGTTCTCTTTTCGTCGGTGCTTAACTCTGATATAACCCCTTGAGAAAACTGAAAACCACCCAAGAGTCGGTGGCGTTTCGGGCAATCGGGCTCTCGCTAATTTATGTAATCAAATAGATAAATCACGTAACATTAATGAAGTAAAATACTTACATAACGAATTCATTTGATTTCTTCACGCATCGAATATCTACAGCTAAGTTTAATAAAAATCAAAGAGGCATTGAATATGCGCTGAATGAATTAAATACCTTCGTCGGCGCGTGTTTCTTTCGCGCTGTTTTCAAAGCATGACCATTTAATAAATAGGTTACCTAAAGAAAAAAACCTCTCGTGTTATATGATATTTGAGATTGAGTCGAATACTGAATACTTACCTTTAAATCTGTAGGTAGGTAGGTACCTACCTCATTTAATTTTACATCCTGTATATTGGGCATTAGTAGATCTATCCATATCACAGATAATAGAATAGGTACTATCCATACTAATATCATGCGAAAGTAACTGTCGGTTTGTCTGTTACCTACCTTTCACGCTCGCTTTAACTACCTACTCAATCGATCATCATGAAATTTTGCATACCTACACGTTGTCAGGGATTACAGTAGAAATTAGAATATAGGTTACTTTGTTACTTCGCGAGTGAAACCGCAGGGAACATTTATAGTAGACGTTAACCGTGTTTTCTCAACATAAAACCACAGATTCCCGAACCCAAGACTGGTTCCTAATAAGGACCCCGTGGCCTGGGCTGGCGATAATGGCGCTGCACCTCATGGCCGTGTATCGGTGGCTGCCGCGCTACATGGCTACGCGGGTCGCATTCGACTTGCGCGCTGTCATTGCTGCTTACAACATACTTCAGATTGTAGGATGCTCTTCCGTAGTTTATTATGTAAGTGGATCTATCATTGACGTACGGAATCTAGACGTGAGTTTTTTTGTTAGATATGCTTTTACGCCATGTAAGTATTTTTGCATACGCCTACGCGTTGTCAGGGCGGACATAGGTAACTACGAAATTAACGCGGGTGAAACCGCGATGAACAGCAAGCACAGAGTAAATACTTATATAAATCGTTTGAATTTTTTTCGATCGCTTTGATTTTAATCAATTGTTATTTGATACTGTTCCCCGCGGTAATTTCTAAGTTCCCGCGGGAATTCCCGGTTACAATATCTATAACCTATTTTATTCAGGGATTAATGCCGCATTCTAAAACTGAAAGAATTTTTGAACAAAAAATGAAATCTTCCCCTTTATAATATAGATATTTATATAAAACTATCTTTATATTAGATAATAGTAAGTGGATATGAAGAGAGGAAGGTCAATAAATGATGGTTGGATTGTGTGAGGAATATATGTATAGGTACCTACCTACTTGGAAGAAATAAGATACAGAGTAGCGTCGGTAGGTATATTCCCATCCCCATTCCGGGTCGGCAACGCACCTACATGCCTTCTGGTGTTGCAGATGTCTATGGGCGGCGGTAATTACTTAACCACTTGCCCGTTTGCCCCCTATGACATAAAAAAAAAAAAATATATTCCACAGAGAAAATAAATCACTTGCCCGTTTGCCCCCTATGACATAAAAAAAAAATAATATATTCCACAGAGAAAATAAATGGACGCAAATAAGCAATAACATGTTAACCCACAAAATTAAGTTACCTATTCAGAACGATTTATTGAGAGTTAGGGAACGTTTTTTAATTATGTGTTTACCTTATTAAATTGTTTAAGTATGTAACTAAATATTGAACATATAAAATGTTTACAGAAAATGGCGCTATAATTTTAATACACTTTAGTCAAAATTTCTCCAGTGTAGATTAACACACTATTGCTTATCTATGGCCAAATTAACTAGACATGTAGGCGGGGGCCGGGGCCGGCGTACCACGGTTGCAACTTGCAAAGGAAGTTAGAACAAATGCTCTAACTTGCCCAAAACTTCTTTTGCTAATAGGTATCCCAAGTATATTTTCCACAATAATTAGATATTCCCAAAACTGAATTTTGAAAACAGTGACTATAAGTAAATATACGTAACCAAAAAGAGTTTAATACATTTCTTTACGTTAATTAATGGTTTAGTGCATGATGAATAGTTTTGTGTGCGAAAATCACCCGGCGACACTGATTTTCACCTGTTTTCATACTATAGGTAGTATATTTCATTATAAGTGCGGAAAGCCTGTCATTGCAAAGAGTTCCGACATATGTCTACCCGAGCCGAGGCGCAGCCGAAGGTGAGGGTTGACAGTCGGAACTAGTTGCAATGACGGTTCCGCACGTGTACTGAACAACTATTTTTAATACAGTTGCGAAAAAAATGAAGAAATTTAATAAAATATCAAAAACACAACAAATTCAACTAAGTGCCAACTGTGATCAAGAGATGGCGCTAGTCGTATTAGTAATGCGAAACGTACGTTTCGCAATGCAAAAAAGTGTGTCAAAGTCGTGTCGCCATTTGACAGTTGGCAAAGAGAACGCACGAGTTCGGGAAAGGTAAACAAAAAGCTCGAGTATGTAATAGCCCACATCCCGAACGCTAAACGTCCCTGCAATACGCCACTTTTTGAGCAACTGTATTAAAAAAATATTAGTTGATGTCCCTTCTATCAGTTATTTTCTATTCTGTGGTATATTCATTGCGCCGAACTCAAATAAGTGGATAGGTAATGATTTTTTATTTCATTAAACACTGGTCATTTCATTGTTCCAGAGTCTTACTTTAGGATGGTTAAATCACTACTCGTTGATCTGCCACCCAGTTGACTCCAGGGAGAGCGACGAATACGCTTGGAAAGTTTGCTATGGATATTTTATCATCAAACTTCTCGATCTTTTCGACACGGTAAATAAAAAAATCCTTTTCTTTTTAACTGTTAAGATTCCTGCATTTACCTACTTATGATATTTGCTGTGAGGCCAAATAAAGCTTAGGTATGTCTATGTCTAAATACGAAGTCACACTTGTCATATCTTGTACAAGCAGAATTCCAAATGAATTGACGCAAGCTGATACTTCCATTGTATCACATATTTTTATTTATGTTACGTATACCTAAGTATAGATACCTACTTACCATTATTTAGGAACAGGATTACCTACGTGTAGGTACTTAATACGTATGGGATTCCTTCGGGAATTCAGGGATAAAAAGTATCCTATGTATCTAATCCTGCAGATCTCATAAAAAAACAACAACAGTTTAGAACTTTGCTAATTTTCACATAATATTTTTTAAAGAATTCAAACTACGTAGGTAGGCACTAACATACGTAACTTAACTAGCATATTGTTTTAGGTATTCTTTGTATTAAGGAAAAAACAGGATCAAGTGACATTTTTACACGTGTACCATCACGTGGGGATGGTCGCAGTTTCCTGGGGCATAGTCAAATGGGTCCCAGGTAATTATCAACCCATTTACCTACATTAAAAAAAAACTGTTGCCATTTTTAACGTATTCATCAAACTAAAACCAATCTTCATTTCAGTTCAAACTTAATTTCTGTACATTTACAAAAAAATCTAGACTAGTTTAAAAAATGAAACAAGTTTTTTATCTGTGGATCGGACGATCACAATAATAACGAATACCTATAATAATAATATGGGAATCTCAGGTTAACCATTATGCGAGGATAGAAAAGTTGGCCCAGAAAATAAGTTAGAATCACTACCTTATTGAATGGCAATAAGTCTCATTTTCCATTGTCATGTCTTTTTTAAATAAAATTCCAGGTGGTCACATAACATTGCTGCTGCCAGTAAATTCTTTTGTACATATTATCATGTATTCGTATTATTTACTGACTGTCTGGGACGAGAGGTACAAACGCTCGGTTTGGTGGAAGAAACATGTCACCCAACTACAAATTGTAAGTTCGTAATAAATGAACCTGTAGGTTAGAGGAGGTACCTATCCCTGTGGTTATGTAGGCTATTTCACTGTTGTTGAAATGTTGATATCCAATAATTAAACACGAAAATATCATGGATACGCATAACATAAGCGACAAAATCAATAGATTTGATTAAAAAATAAAATATTTATAAACAGTTTAATTTTGACTTTGTCTCTTTCTACGGAATTTTGTATGGCGGTTGTAGGGCGCTACAAGCCGAGTGACGTCGCTATAGGACTAGCGCTTTCCTTGTCTAACTTGAACTTTCAAAGAGTCATATCTCTGAAAGTACAAAATATATTTGTAAAAGAATAATTCTATTATACTACTAATACATAAAGGTTTATAAAATAATAATAAAAATATACAATAAAATTCCCTAATACAGTGATTATATTCACTTTGGACTGTGTTTTAGGTATTTGTTTATACCATAAAACGTGCATTCAACTTGCCCACACCCACCATAAGCGAACCGATTTACCTATCTACCTATATGTCCGCACACGTGCAGTGTGTGTTTGTCGTAGAGCTCGTTGCCGGGACACGGCGATCGAGTTCAAGTTGTCCAACCACATTCAGCAGTGACAGCCTACCTCGCAATCACCTCTAGACTTACCACTAGGTATATTGTGGCAGGGCACGGGGAAGAACGAAGTCGGCGGGGGACGAAGTATCGCATCTTTAAATAGGTGGTGATAATTAGCACTGAGGGTGTTTATTTCCATTTCAGATTCAGTTCACGATACTGCTGTTGCACTTCCTGGCGCTGGTGCTGACGCGCGACTGCCCCTTCCCGCGGCAACCCGCCTACATCCTCATACCGCAAAACCTTTTTATGGTGCTACTCTTCGGCGACTTCTATTACCGTACTTATGTCAAAAAACCAAGTACTAAGTCCTTATAGATATTTTAGAGGGTTGGCACACTAGTGACACACACTTAGCTGAACAAACAGCGCTGCCGCATCGTGTGTGTGTGTGTGTGTGTGTGTGTGTATGTGATCGTATGATGCCAAATAAAGATGTCTATGCCAATATTGGACGAGCGGCGATAATCGCTAGTGCGCCGAATCCCTCAACATTGATAGCGGTGCTTGTGTATAGTAATAAGAATAAAATATAAAATAAACATTTATTAAGTTATAATGAGCGTTATTTAAAATTATTAAAATACTTTTTTATACACTATATATTTTTTGCTTAACAATTTACAACTTAAGGTAGTGTTCCCGGATCTGGTAAAAATACGGAGTTTTTCGGTACATATTGTGACAAAACACGATCAAATGGAGTAAAACCAAAAGCTGCAGCAGATAGATTAGTCCTTTATCTAAAAATATAGCACGTAATCTTGTTAAAAATTATTAATTTTCATAATTTATAAACGATTTTCCGATGCCTCTTCACGCAAAATTGACGATTTCGAGTCGAGTTTAGGTACATGATTCTTATATAAATATACCAATTTTATAATAATAATAAATTCTATCTGTTAGTAGATATGATCACCTCAAAAGCTCAGTTTGAAAAACCATCCTAAATATACCAATAATATTAAAAAATAAATAAAACATCGTAATTATTTTTTGTACATATTTTGCTCAACGCGTAAATCTTAACGCAATGCAATAAGAGTTATTTTGCGACTGGTCACCGTTGCCTTTATTATACGAAATTTCAAAATACCAGTCACTCTGCGCTCGGTCGCCGTCGTGAGCAGTCACTGTGTCGCTTGTAAGCAAATTCTAATTTCGTAAAAGATCGCTGTACGAACACAAAATAAATAGTCTAGCAAACCAAACTTGATACTTTACACATTCTGTGGCAGCTAATTTGAGAAGGTAAGTTCTTTATTCACCTATTTTATCTTATACCTTTTACTTTACTAAATCGTGTGGATTTTAGAATCGTTTTGTTAGATCTTTCTTCCGGACGTGGTGCAGTGAACTGAAGGTACACTTCGAAGGTTACTACTGGAACTCCTAGAGGAGTAGAGCTAGGTATATCGAGTTTGGGTTCGTTTCGTTAGTTAGGATGAGATCTTCCTTCCCGACTTGGTGCAGTGACCTGAAGGTACACTTCGAAGGTTACTACTGGAACTCCTAGAGGAGTAGAGCTAGGTATATCGAGTTTGGGTTCGTTTCGTTAGTTAGGATGAGATCTTCCTTCCCGACTTGGTGCAGTGACCTGAAGGTACACTTCGAAGGTTACTACTGGAACTCCTAGACGAGTAGAGCTAGGTATATCGAGTTTGGGTTCGTTTCGTCAGTTAGAATGAGATCTTCCTTTCCGACTTGGTGCAGTGACCTGCAGGTACACTTCGAAGGTTACTACTGGAACTCCTAGACGAGTAGAGCTAAGTATATCGAGTTTGGGTTCGTTTCGTTAGTTAGGATGAGATCTTCCTTCCCGACTTGGTGCAGTGACCTGAAGGTACACTTCGAAGGTTACTACTGGAACTCCTAGACGAGTAGAGCTAGGTATATCGAGTTTGGGTTCGTTTCGTCAGTTAGAATGAGATCTTCCTTTCCGACTTGGTGCAGTGACCTGCAGGTACACTTCGAAGGTTACTACTGGAACTCCTAGACGAGTAGAGCTAGGTATATCGAGTTTGGGTTCGTTTCGTCAGTTAGAATGAGATCTTCCTCATAGGGGGCAAACGGGCAGGTAGCACACCTGATGGTAAGTAATTACTGCCGCCCATAGACATCTGCAACACCAGAAGGCATGCAGGTGCGTTGCCGGTCTGGGATGGGGATGGGAACTGGCTTTCAAGTGGGGCTGCCGGAACATACCGTTAGGTGCTTGGCGACAGATTTTTACAACTTGAAGGTGGTAGCTAGCCAGCCGGGCACCAGGAAGTACCCTACCACCATGCTATGGTTTCCTCACGATGTTTTCCTTCACCGACAACTCAAGCTCATTGTTAGGATTCGAACCTATGCCTTATGGCGTTTGATCGAACGCACCAACCACTGAGCTATCATCGCTGCAAATGATATCTGACCACAAATGATATGACCTCGTATTTTAATTGTAAACAGGCTAGGCGTATGGACCTATAGGTCATAATTCACCTGATGTTTTTTATTAAATTCTAATGTCAATTGTAATAATTTCGTTTTTCATTTTTCATCAGATTTCATCCTAAAAAATAAAACGAACCCAAACTCGATATACCTACCTAGCTCTACTCGTCTTGGAGTTCCAGTAGTAATCTTCGAAGTGTACCTTCAGTTCACTGCACCAAGTCGGGAAGGAAGATCTTATACTAACTAACGAAACGATCCCAAACTCGATACACCTAGCTCTACTCGTCTTGGAGTTCCAGTAGTAATCTTCGAAGTGTACCTTCAGGTCACTGCACCAAGTCGGGAAGGAAGATCTCATACTAACTAACGAAACGAACCCAAACTCGATATACTTAGCTCTATTCGACTAGGAGTTCTAGCAACCTTCGAAGTGTACCTGCAGGTCACTGCACCAAGTCCTGAAGAGAGATATCATCCTACCCAACGAAACGAACCCAAACTCGATATACTTAGCTCTACTTGTCTAGGAGTTCCAGTAGTAACCTTCGAAGTGTACGTCCAGGTCACTGCACCAAGTCCAGAAGGGAGATATCATCCTAACTAACGAAACGAATCCGAACTCGATATACTTAGCTCTTCTCGTCTAGGAGTTCCAATAGTAATCTTCGAAGTGTACCTTCAGGTCAGTGCACCAAGTCCAGAAGGGAGATATCATCCTAACTAACGAAATGAACCCAAACTCGATATACTTAGCTCTTCTCGTCTAGGAGTTCCAATAGTAATCTTCGAAGTGTACCTTCAGGTCAGTGCACCAAGTCCAGAAGGGAGATATCATCCTAACTAACGAAATGAACCCAAACTCGATATACTTAGCTCTTCTCGTCTAGGAGTTCCAATAGTAATCTTCGAAGTGTACCTTCAGGTCAGTGCACTAAGGTCGGACATGATAAGATAATCCTTCTTTCTACATCTTAGCTAATTGTCATATTACTAGATTACTTATCTTGATAACTTTAGGCATTGGTAGAAATGGCGATTTCTTTTTTTATCATCAGACCCTGAGTCTATGGTTCCAACCAAATCCTATCCTTCCCTACCTAACTTACGTATTGGGCCTCGAACATTAGAAAACAAAAAGTACTAAAAACAAAAATAAAAAATTCTAATAATGTATCAAAACAGGTAATTCCCTCTTTTTTCGCAACTTGACCGTGCATCTGTGTGCGTCTGGGTCGTGCGTATGTAGTAGTACGAACAGAGCGTGATTTTATACCTATCAATTTTGGAAAGACGTCCTTAAAAATAGATAATAAGGCGGTGTTGATAAACATCAATATGCCCGAGACTTAATAGGTGAAAGTATACGTGCTACAAGTATGGTGAATAGACCATTCTTATCCTAAGAGTCTGATTAAGGGACAGCATCATATTGAATTGCACACAGATAAAACAGATACCTAATATTATTGAATGCAACCAATTAAATGTTGCTCAACACATGACTTCAAGCAATGGTAACCTCAATTAATACAAATTTCGTAGTTAATCTTGATAGCTAAACAACATTAGGTTTAATTAGCATGCTAACCGCAAATTAATCCATCACTATCTTGACCTATCGTCATCCAGGATTGCTTATTTACCCATTATTGCTTATTTTAAACATCATTCAAAAAGACGTGACTAAGTATATGTATATCTAGACAAAATCGACTAATAAAACTAATGATTGTTCAGTCGAGCAAACAGGTTCTGTTTCACAACATCTATAACATTACTCTGACTGAACGCATCAATCACAGCCTTGGTCAAACAAAGACTCGCACTACTACCCTCCACTTCATCATCGTCAACAACACTTTTCGCGCTTGTATATTCTTGAAGGTTTTTCTTAATGATATTTATAAGATCTTCGCTCGTTATTGGCGCAGCAACTTCGAGCGTGTTCGACTCCGTCTGAAGCAAAGTCGTCAAGTCGTGTTCCACTGCGACTGCGGCGTCGCGATCGTCGGACGTCTTCTGACGCTTGGCGCGACGTAACTTCCGCTTCTTGTCGAGGTACATATTAGCGACCGTTTCCAACTGAAGGAATAGGACGGCCAACGGTGTGTCCGATAAATCATCCTGGAAAGATACGAACAATTTTTTTTATACCGTCATAAAAAACATAAGAGGGTTCGGCCTTGAGGCCTCAGATGGAAATATTCAAAAGGTTGCTAAAATTTGAGACTCCTGAACAAAAACTTTTATTGCAGGTTATAGTAAAATATAATTTTATAGGTAATTTAGTCGTTCAATATAAGTTTTGATTTTACTATATTTTCTCTCTCACTGTGTTAAACTGTGGATAATTAAAGACAGAAACAGTTATTACATTGATAAGTAAAAATCGTTGATGTTGTCCTTGAAAATCGTTATCGAATCCCGTCGACGCATAATATATTATGTTTAAGTATTGTGTAGTTTATGTATTTATATAGTAAATATTTGGAACGCTTTGCCCATCCACCCGTGTCTATGTATTTTTGTATGTCCTTTCGCATAATTGGTTGTCTGGAAGAGATCGTAACTATGCGATAAGACCGCTTTCTCCTTTTCTTTAGGTACTGTAATATTGTTATTTTATGTGCAAAAAAGGATTAAATAAATAAAAAATAAATAAATAAATATAGTATATTTTGTTGCTATCAAATCTATCACTGAAAAGGTCTTCTATTTGACTATGGTTTGGTATTTGATTTAGTTCCATTGAAATTCAATGAATATTTTAACTGATTGAGGTGGTTAAAAACTTTTATTAAAAATAGTAACAAAACAAATACAAACTTCGTTAGGATTCACCACTAGTTTGGCTGTTTCTTGAGGTAAATCCTTGCATATTTGTGCGACAAAGATTTTTATGAGAGCTTCAGAGACTTGAGCTGATGCATCCGTCTCCTAAAAAATTAAAATTAAATAATTATTATCATTTAAATTCGCCAAGGCAAATAAAAAATTCAAATTGATCGCACTGCAA
Source organism: Zygaena filipendulae (assembly GCA_907165275.2). Classification (NCBI taxonomy): domain Eukaryota; kingdom Metazoa; phylum Arthropoda; class Insecta; order Lepidoptera; family Zygaenidae; genus Zygaena; species Zygaena filipendulae. Next base: position 5,127,892 of record OU015663.1, read on the forward strand.
AAGAAGCTTGAAACACGTCTTATGAAAATTATGAAACTAAATCTTATCCTCATTTATTATACAACGTGTTAATGAATTAACTGAAAACTAGAAAGTAGTTTGTTTAGAATCGACTAGCGAATCGGTCGCACTATATTTTAATATAGGTTATATTTTTTTCATTTTTATCAGCCCATGTCTAAATTATTTATAATACAATATTTGGCGCGTACGCCGCCCGCAGCAAAAAATTCGAACCGGTAGGCGCGGGCGTAGCACTTGGAATTTCGTAGATAGGTCACCGCCAAACTAATGTTGAATAACTTTTAAAGTATAAATTTTTTCGACATAAATATATTTTAATCATATTATTGTTTATTTTTTTAAATGGGGTGTATCAGGTTTTCAGTTAATTCATTAACACGTTGTATAGAATGTCTTTGCTTATTGCAGTCAAATCAGCTGCTCTACGGAAAAACAAAGCAGCTGTCATTTCTTTCGAAATGAGTTTTTTTTTTAATTTTGCCACTTTTCACGCAGAACGGACGTTCGTACTCACAACTATCAAAAAGGCTTTAGTCTTAGAAAAATTAAAATTAATAAAATCGTTAAACTATGGAAGATCTGTTTCAAATAAAGCCATTTCCGGTTTTTTGCTTTTCCTGTAAAAAAATATTAAACTGCAACAACCATCAAAAAGGCTTCAGTCTTAGAGAAATTAAAATTAAGAAAATCGTTAAACTATGGAAGATTAGTTTTTTGCTAATCCTGTAAAATTTATTCAGCTGCAATTACTTTGTTTTACCGTAGCGCAGGCGAAATATGTTTAGCTACTTTTTATGCGGACCGTACATGAGGCAGCCAGATGTTAAGGGAAATATTCAGCGGGTCGATGTTTTGCACGTAGTGCCACCAGCCGCGCGGCACCAGCAGCGCGTCGCCCGCCGACAGCTCGACCACGCGCGCGCCGGACAGGGCTGACAAACAAATAAGGTTTTTATTTGGAACCAAGCGCCTTAACGCAGCTTGCGATACAGAAATCAACTGGTAGAAACCGTCACGCAAGGAAAAAACGTTATGCACCACCATGCGACTTTTTCTCTCTGTCTCCATAAAATATATTGAAGGGTTTATTAAAAATCGAGACGTTCACTTCGGTTCCGTCCGGCGTAGTTCCGATATTATATTCATGAAAATGTCAGAAACAAAATGTTTGAAGTTGTTGAAATAGAGTCTGAAAATAATGTTGCAGACATACTAACTAAAGCTTTGGGTAATGTTAAATCTCTTAAATTTAGAGAGATGTTAAATGTAAAGATATAGATTAAGATACCTATATAGAAATAAGATTTCATTAGGTTGATTTATTCAAAAATGAAAATTAGTTGTTATATTTACTTATGTTGCAATATAAATGTAAGGAGGCGTGTTGGTATTCTATACATTTATATTGGCAACACTGGCTACTAGACCTGTCCTGTAACTGCAGTGTCACGAAAATAAAAAAATGGCGAACATAAATAGTGATTTAATTGGAATTGAATTAAACAGTGATTGATATTAAGAATCATAATATTATTATTTTATCTTTATCTCTGCCGCGGTACGCTCGCTACGCCCGCCCGGCCCGTGCGACTAGGACAGCAGTACAAACCTAACCTTCACTGACCAAAGTTCGAATTCGGTTTATCAAATTATTATCCTACGGCTTATACATAATCATGCTATATACCTGTAGAAAACAGCTCTTTGCTGCAGCATTGCTTGCATATATCACACAATTGAAAATTTCCTGGTGCCAAATGTTGCCTATAGCACTTCAAGGTTTGTTTCTAATAATAAAAATATCTTCTATTCATTTTTCATGAACTGATATGAAAAATAAAATTACTATGATTACTATGAAAATCGAGCTCAATTCTATCAACCATACCACTGAAATCATTTAAATTACTAGGAGAGTAGAAGTTGAGTTCGCTGTATACACTGGACTCTTCATATGGTATTCTTGTTGGCTTTAGATTGCCTGCTTCTGGTGGGAAGAGTATCCATCGCTTTCTGTAATAAGAATGTATTCTAATAAATTTAAATAACGTAGTTTAGTTTAAATAAGTTCTACAATAGGGTACTTGCATGAAATGTATTATAAGAAATTGTGTCAATATTTAAAAAATAGAGCCTTAGAAAAGCGTTATCGTGAAAGATTTACTAAAAAAAATTCAATAGTTTCCAAAATATTCAACTTTTAATTTTCTGAAACGGAACGTTGAAACGAAACACCAATCACAGCCACGCTTGACACATGACGTCACTTTTATTTTTTTAGGAAACATTTACCTCTTTCAGAGAAGGCAAAAGAAACTGAGTGCATACAGTCAACACATATTTTCCATTTTCTGAAGTTTATTACTTTAAAATGCATCAGTAAGATGCATTTCGATTCTTTACTGGAACTTTTGACGTCATTCCGCGTTTCGCTGGTTAAGTCTAAAGTAGGAACTTTGAAACACTCTATTTAATTAATTTATGCATATTTTTTTTTTTCTTTTTCTTGCTTTGTTTAAGTAGGCCATTTATCTTTAAAATAGACTGAAAAAAAAAATTCATGCAAGTACCCTATTCTAGATGTATTCTTTGAAATCAAAATATGAGGTCTTTATAGGTTTTCATAAAGTGGCAATTGGTAGATCTGGGGAGGCAGAGCCCTAGGTTGTCCACAAATTATAACATATACCCATAAACGTAATGATCATTTGAATAAATTAATAATAAAAAAATAGCAACATCCTTATTCCTTACTCACTTCCCATAGATTTGAGCAACAATATTGAAGCCATATGTGTCTTGGTGCATGGGTGTGTGTGCCCCACTGCTGCCTACCCATAGAGTACTTTCTGAAGCTCCTTTACTGTATCCAAATTGTTTCCATGATACAGACTGGAAAATATTAAGTACATACATAATATTAACAAAAGATTGTAATAAGTGAAGGAGTGTAGCTTTATACCAAGCAAAGGCAAAGGAAGAGTAATTGCAGGTTGGACAATAGAAATTAACAGCAATAAAATATCCTATATTGTTGGTCCTATTAATATAAGAAATGTAATAACTTATCAAGATGTTTGTAAACATTTGGATGTTTGATACTCAATCTCACTTCGACAATGGAGAATATGCTATGGATTAAAACAGGAAACTTTTATCCTGGAATACTAAGCAACTGGTGTATAGTAGAAATATTTTTAATTAAACAAAGAAAATTTTTATCAAATGTTCCAAGCTAGCTGTGCCCTGCGGTTTCACCCACATGCAATGTTTTATACATATAATAACTTTTTTCCCCGAAATCAGATTTAAATGAAACAAAGCCATGGTGTTGCTCCAGGTTAAGCTTAATCTACCAGTTAATGACAGACAAGAATATTAAAACCTTTTTATTCTGGTTGGTTACTTTTCTTTTATTGGCCCCTCTCAACTTTAGGTAAAAATATTCAATGTATAAAATCGCAGATTCTACTCTTTGCATAATAATATTATACTTATAAATAAAAATATACCTTGAATAACTCTGTGTCACTATCAAACCATTTATGTAAATATTTATAGTCAAAATACATCCATTCATCACTAGTACAAGAATGGACCAAAAAGTCTTTGAAAGTCAAATTTTTTGTTTTGCATTTTCTTTCCCAGAACGGTTCATCTGATACGAAATCTTTTCTCATGGAACGGAAAGGTAGACTTATGTCGCCAAAAACTGAACACCATTTATCGATACTCCACTGTGTTACTGGCCAATTATGTACGAATCCACGAAATAACAAAGGAATATTTGCAGTCACCGTTATGTAACGTAACAATTCTTCGTTCAGAGTTGAAGACATGTTCAGAGAGAAGGTAATCACTACGTGGACATGTTCACAAACTACTTAGAGTGTTTAGTGTTTATTTTACAAAATAAATTAATAAACACATTGCATTTTTTTTGTTTAATGCACCAGAATGGGGTAGGTAAAAGAAGCTAAGTCCATACAGTCTTCTTAAGTTATTTACGAAATGCATTGGTGAGATGCATTTCGATGCTTTACCAGAACTTTTGGCAGCAAGTCTTTACAGTTGAACCGTAATAGGATACTCTGTGAGAAGTTGTATAGTAAAACGACATCCTCCCGATGAACGCCCCATTTCATCTTATTTCACTGTTTCCAACACTGTTCATCACTAATGGATCACTATTATGCAAAATCCACCACATTCACTATCGAAAATTATAGAAAAACTGGTGAATAAGAGACTGGTTGGTTTTCTGGAATCCAATAACCTTCTCTCTGAGAACCAGTTTGGTTTCAGGGCGAAAAAATCTACAGGCGATGCTGTAATGCGATTGACTTCCTTGATCAACGGCTATTTGGATCGAGGAGAGAGGTGTATTGTTGTATTTCTGGACCTTCAAAAGGCTTTTGATACCGTGTCGGTGCCTATTCTAATCTCTCGCTTGCAAAACAAGGGTGTTCGTGGTGTTCCTCTTGAATGGTTCCAGGATTATCTTTCTGCTAGAAATCAACGAATCAAGATTGATACAGTTATCAATCCGTTAATCCGTTTTAGCACCGAATCTGTCTGTACTTATGGAATTCCTCAGGGTAGCACCCTCGGCCCGACGCTGTTCCTGTTGTATATGGATAGTCTTTGTGAACTGAATATTGACGGGGCAGACCTAACGATGTTTGCGGACGATACTGTGCTACTGTGTCGCGGCGCGACATGGGATAGCGTAAAAAAGTCATGCGAGGATGGGATGGCTACTGTAGCGGCTTGGCTGGAGGACTAAAACTAAAACTAAATATCTATGTTTCAATAAAAATACTAGGACCAATCCGGTCAACACGTACAGTATTAAAATACACACTTACCCGTGTAACAGAGCCCAAAACACTCGATTGGAACCACAAGAGTGTAATTGTACGGACATAATCAGAGCGTCAAGCGTCAGGTATTTGGGAATTATCATGGATAATAATCTTAATTGGAATGATCACATCGACAGTCTTGTTTCAAGAATCAGAAAGTTTATTTTCATATTTAGAAATTTACGTGAAATGGTCAATGAAAGACTACTGATCCAAACCTACGGAGCGTTATTCCAGTGCGTACTTAGATACTGCATCTGTGCGTGGGGCGGAGCGGCAAAGTCAGCTCTCATCCATCTGGAGAGGGCACAAAGAGCCGTAATTAAGGTAATGTTGCACCTTCCTAGATACCATCCAACCAGGTTTGTTTATGAAGTCTCGAAGGTGCTAAGTGTTCGCAAATTATTTATTTACGAAGTATTGTGTAGATTCCATCGTCACTCTATCCCTCGCATGTCCACAACAGGCAGAAGACTAAACCGTTGTCCATTGCCATCTTTCAGAGGCGCGTTTGCTAAGAGACACTACAATTATTTGGCACCTTTCCTATATAACAAACTCAATACCTATTGTGATGTAAAGGGATGCAGCAACTTTAAAATAAAAACCAAAATAAAGGAATGGCTTAATGAATATGACTATTTGGGTACTGAGGAGCTGCAACAGCCTACTCATTTGGTTCTCCTGCGGTTTCAGCTGCTTCAAATTCGGGACTCAATTCAGAACTTTAAAATTTATCCTTACAACTAACTTAGATCCCTATATTTATTTATTTTTTCTGGTATCGTCTGAGTGGTCCCAGAGTTCACCAATCCCAATCAAACTTACGAATTTATAAGCGGATTTTGTCCATTTCCTAAATTTCTAAACACACGCATATTTACTCGCGCAGATGCATCCACTCACACACACGTTCACGCGTATACTCAAACTCACACACGCACACACACCCTCACCCACACACGTCTTCATGTACACAACCCTCACTCACACTAACACAAGGTTCTTTTCAAATCTTAACTTTTAACGAATTTTAGCTTTTTAATTTTTTAACTATGCTCATGCTGAACAACATGTACTATAACTGTAATTACTGATAATATGCAGGAGGGGGCCTGGTGATCTGTATCACAGGAAATACTCCTACGACAGACACCAGTCTCTCACAATAAAGGTCGTACCCTTAAGTTTGTACCTACTTAGTAATGACTGTGTTGTGTTGAGACTAATAAAGATATTATTATTATTATTATTCATACAATATTAATCACGATAAACTAATTTGCAGAGCAAAGAAATAAACTGACGTCCGTCACTGCTAAAATCCCGCCCTCAGAACCACTGAGCAAATAGCTACGTGCTCAGATTTCAGAACAATAACAGATCCCGCCAAAAGCCCCAAAAAGCATAAATAATAAGAGATCCCGCCAAAAGCTCCAAAGAGCATAAATAATAATTTATCAGGAACCAGTAATAAACGAGTCCCTGTAATGTACAGCACCGGAAAAGGCGACACCGGACAATCTTCGTTGCTGTTGGAACAAGGTATCGAAGGCGGTTCAAGGAAATTGAGGCACCAAAAATTTTACGACTGTCTTCAGCCACTTGCTTACTCCATGTCAATGGTAACTGCACACCGTTGAACATTACCGGGGGCAAAGTGTCGTAATCAACACTAGAGGTAAATCAAGGACTACCTATGACAATTACCTGAGTTTTATTTGGATTAATCTTGAGGCCAAACGATTCACCCCACAATCGAACCCGAACAAGGTCACCATTTTATTTTATCTATAGCTTTAGGAAGGTCAATCATGTGGGAGTGAGTATATATTTGTAAATCATCTGCATAGAGCTGATAGGAAGAAGTGAGAAGATTTGTAATGGAGTTAATGAAGATGCTAAAAAGCAAAAGCGACAGGACACCACCTTGAGGTACACAGGGGCGGATCCAGGATTTAGTTGAGGGGGGGGCAATATGGTTGCACCATGAAATTTTTAGAAATAACAGGATGCACAGAGAAGTTTAATAGTAAAATTTAAGTGCATTCCAGTTCGTATTGAGAGGTATCTGAATTGAGCTTATGTATGTTTGGGTTTTTTCATAGTTAAAAAAAATGGTTTTAAAAACGATTCACCTTAGGTATAACGGCTTTTGCGTACGATTCTCTGTAAAATCAAAGTATTTTCGTACTTAACTATTTTGAACATGTACTTTCATTCATAAAATAATCTACATGGAAGCTACAAAGTTAAAAGTCAAAAATGGAAAATTTACGTCCAAGCGAATCTGACCTGAATTTACAACTTACAATTTGAAGAAGGCAATTTGTAGATTTATATCTTTAAAGTGATAGGTAGGTAAATAACAGGGAGTGTTATGGTTACTAGCAGATTTTTTACTAAACTAAGGAAAAAATACCATCACCTGTGATGTGATGAAAACGTGTTTGGTGATTAGAGAAATAAAGAACTAAATAACTACCCGATGTAGCTTCACGACCGACATAAAGAAGTCTGAAACTTTCTTTGAAGTAAGACGGTGACCTAGGATCCCGCAGCAGTATGGTAGGTACAAAGAATATGTGTAGTGCGTCTAAAGCGAATATGTAAGGCACACACACACATTTTGCAGACGCTCCAACGTCTTATCACGTTACTCCTCCGTCAGATTCATATAGCACACATCGGCGTAATCAAGAAAGAGAAGGTTCCACTCCTTGGATTAAGGAGATTTTAATAAAAATGAGGAGAAAATGGAAGAGAACGCAGAAAATTCAGAGAAGCGAATAATTTTTGTCCATATGACGAGATTACGGAAAAATAGGCACTATTGACAAAGAGATCAAGGTTTTTGATAGTGGAAATGATTTTAAAACTTACAGTGGACAGAAGGAAAATTTGAAAATTGAGAATTTTGGTCAAAGTAGGGATAAGAATTTCAGTAAGAGGGATGATCATATTATTACGACTAACCGAATCACTACCAAAGGCATTCGACCCTATCGATAGGAGACCCTTTCACAAACTACTTAGAGATGACCCTTTCTAAAGCTCCAAATCGACGGTCACTTTGGATGTCATCCATGGCAGTAATCCATACCCCGTGCCCATTGACGGTCAGTTAACGGATGTAATCCGCGGATGTGATCCGTCGGATGTCATCCACCCCACTCACTGGCTGCAATCCGGCGCTTCTTTTCTCGACCGGCCGACAGCGTTACCAACTCTCGAAAATATTTTCCCCTAAAAAATTAATAAATAATTAATTAATTAATAATAATTGATTAATAATAAATAGTTAATAATAATTAATAATAATTAATTAATATTAATTAAATTAATTAATAATTAATAATAATTGATTAATAATAAATAGTTAATAATAATTAATAATAATTAATTAATATTATTGATATTAATAATTGTATTAATTAATATTAATAATTGTATTAATTAATATTAATAATTGATTAATAATAAATAGTTAATAATAATTAATAATAATTAATTAATATTAATTAAATTAATTAATAATTAATAATAATTGATTAATAATAAATAGTTAATAATAATTAATAATAATTAATTAATAATAATTAATATTAATTAATAATTAATAATAATTAATTAATAATAATTAATATTAATTAATTAATTAATAATAATTAATAATAATTAATTAATATTAATTAAATTAATTAATAATTAATAATAATTGATTAATAATAAATAGTTAATAATAATTAATAATAATTAATTAATAATAATTAATATTAATTAATTAATTAATAATAATTAATTAATATTAATTAAATTAATTAATAATTAATAATAATTAATTAATAATTTATTTCATATTATGAGTTTAAATAAATAGCGCCAAGATTTTTGCCATAGTTTCAAAATTATTAGGGTGAAAATATTGGTCTTAAGCTGGGCATTGACGATAATTTTTTTGAATCAGCCTGGATCACGATCCTGAAACGATCAGTAGGTAGCACATAGTAGGTTATTTTGAGTGACTGACTTTTTAGTGGGCATAGACTACTAGATACCTACTTTTTAATACAAAGAATATTTTTATATCTGACCTTTACTAGCACGGTCATGGTATGATACGGTGTAGTGGGGGGAACCAGGAATTCACAACACGATAATGTACGACACTGGAATGTACAGCACTGGAATGCGCGACACTGGATAGTACGACACCGGAATGTACAGCACCGGAATTGGTGACACCGCTCCTATTGGTCGATGAAATCACACCTCCTTTCTTTGTGCTCGTTTACGTTACTTACCTAAATACTGGGTCAAGTTATTGTCAAATACGGCACATATATTTTATGTTAGATTTTTTGGTGATGATTATTAGGTTTCATGTTAGTGTTTATGCCCATTACGTTATTATGTTACAGTCTATAGGCAGGATAATCAAACAACGGACCACTCTATATATTTTACTGTATAGACTTAGAGTACATTACAATAAATCTGGTCCCTTAGTTTACACCTTATAATTATTATTACGAGCTATGTGCCCTATACAGCTTGTACAGATTATAAAAGTTACGAAAAGAAAGGAACCAAAACTGTATTAACTGACGAGTAGGTACTAGTGTGGCGATGATGTCACTATAAGCTGTTTATTGAAATAAGTAAAAAGTAATGAGAACATTACTATCAAGGCCACATCATGATCAGATTTCAAAGTAGTATACCCGACATTCTTTATTAGGTTAGGTTCTTACTGATGACCAGGTCTCGCGAGCCGAGCGAGCGTAGCGAGCGTGCCGCGGTAGCGGCCGGCGATGCGCTAAAAGGTTATAAGTTGACATTTATTTGATTAATTCTTAGGTGTGACCACGAAGTTTCGATATATTATGAAAAAAAAAAAGAATATAACAAGTTGTAACAATTCATTAAAGTGAAAAATAATAGTTACGTTACTAAATATTACACTTGGGCTTGTTATTTGAATTTCCATCAGATTTTGAGACAGTAACTACTAACTACCTACTACCTGCATTGTATTGAATACTACTAAACGGAGCACGAAGTCGGCTAGGCCATGAAATCCGGTGTCGCCAATTCCGGTGCTGTACATTCCGGTGTCGTACAATCTCGTATCGTGCATTCCGGTGTCGCCTTTTCCGGTGCTGTACAATACAGGGACTCGTAGTGGGTAGAGACCAAAACCATTTGGAGTGACGCCAGCAGATTACATCCAAACAGATTCGAAAAAATGATCGTCAATGCTCAGCTTAAGACCAATATTTTCGCCCTAATAATTTTGAAACTATGGCAAAATCTTGGCGTTATTTATTTAAACTCATAATATGACTTAACCTTTAGGGAAAAATACTTTCGAGAGTTAGTAACGCTGTCGGCCGGTCGAGAAAAGAAGCGCCGGATTACAAGCCAGTGAGTGGGGTGGATGACATCCGACGGATCACATCCACGGATGATATCCGTTTCTTCTTCTGACTGAATGACCGTCAATGGGCACGGGGTGCGGATGTGGATTACTGGCACGCTAAGAAAATAATACTCTGCCTTTAGACATAAGTCTAGTTAATTTGTGCTCTCTGCTGGCACGAATGACAATTCACCAAAAAAAAAAATATCGCTTGAAAAATGGAAGATTTGATTACAGAATTATTGCTGAATTAGAATTTTTCAACAATTCAACATGGATTGCATTCCAACTGAATCACACATTGTTTCTTCCTTTTTCTCCCAAGAAATCGATAGTGAAACTAACAAAATAAGCGAAGATTTTCTTACGATTATAGACGAATTGAACGAGTCACTTGAGCATTTGTCATTACCCACCAAAGTGGAATGTATTTACAATCCAACAATTTATGCTCGGCATACATTTGAAATGTATGTTCGTAAGTACTGTGATACAACAAAGCCCATTATGTACCTGGGCATGAATCCTGGGCCATGGGGTATGTCCCAAACAGGTGTAAGTTGGTATTTGTATATTTCCTAACTTAAGTATGTAATCTTCTGGGCAGCTATAATTTTAAAGCAGTTACTCTGTACTCACTAATTATCTTCTTGCTCAATCTGTTGAATTAACTAGCTCAGGGTAGACAATAGCAGGTGCAGGCATTCTGTGGGTGCAGGTATATAGGTCTGTTCGCTGGCGGGGTTGTGGTAGTTTACCATCGTGTTCCCATGACTCCGCCGCCCTTCGCGACAGGGAAGGAATACCGTGGAGTTTTAGCCGGTCAGAGCCCGGCATAACTACCGCGTCGCCCCCGTGATGCAGTGGTACGCAATGTCCATAAGTGTTTCTCCACGTAAAAAAAAAAAAGGTATATAGGTCTGTACATTGAAGATAAATTAGATATACCTATTTACCAAAATTTAAGAGCGGCAACAGAAAAATAAAAAAATGCAATTGTCTGTTTACATTTATCTCTGAAACTACTGTACCTACCTATGAATTTTCATTTAAAGGTGTTCTGTATAATCACGCTGCGCTGGTAAAATCATGATCACCAGTTATATTTTTTATCAACGATTTTATTTAATAGGCCATAGCCTTAGATGGAGAATCATCTTCTTCTATTACATAGGTATCCTTTTTTTTATAAAGAAAGAAAAAGGGTAGTTTAGTTATTATTGGGTGAATCATTGTAGCCAGGTTGTGAATAATATCCCAAAATCTTCCAGACAACGCAATAAAAACAAGCACTCTCACCACCTGCACACAATGACAGACAATGAACATGGTGATACACTGATTAGTTTTTTTCGAGAGGAGGATAACTAGTTTATTGTGAAGCATGTTATCTATAAAAAAGGGAAGGTTCTCACTCAGTGACTAAACACAAAATCTTAAAAAGTAATTGACCGATGAACCAGGAATGTTACAGATGCCGATTTTTTCACATGAGATGCAAGTGAAAAAATCGGCATGCAGTGAACGCAGATGCAGATTTTTTAAAGCTCATATCCACAGATGCAATGTTTAAGATCTCATATAAATATAGTATAAATCAAGAATTAAAACAATGATATATTAATGAATGAAGTTAAAAATAGAAGCATTATCTATACAAATACATATTATAAAGAGCTAAACTTTGTTAGTTTAAATTATGAGTTTCCATTGTCGGGGATAATCTCTGGATCTACTGAACCGATTTTGTAAATTTTTTTTGCCCAGGTATAGGAAGCTACAATAGTTCTGAGTGACATAGGGCACTTTTTATCCCGAAATTCCCTCAGGATCCTCAAAATTACCGTGAACGAAACGACAGGGATAGCTAGTCTATACTAATATTATAAAGAGGTAAAGTTTGTAAATGGTGAGCGGTGAGTAGGTACTTTAAAGAGCAATATTGCCGTCTTTTCTGATTCAATATGGTTACTTTGTTTTTAATATTCCTCACAGGTCCCATTTGGTGAAATTAAAATGGTTCGTGATTGGCTTTGTATTGAGGGACCAGTAGGAAAACCTCCTAAAGAAATAAAGGAACGTCCTGTTGTGGGCTTTGATTGTTCTAGGACTGAAGTAAGTAACTTAATAAACCTGTTAACTAGTTGTCCGCGATTTCTTTTCACCGGAATAAATATTTTTAACGAATATTCGTTTTTACCAAATAAAAAATATCCTATGGCCGAAAATCGCCGAATTTCGGAATAACTGCAGGAACTCCAAAGAAGCCTAATTTACTTATTTCACATTCTGAGTATTCATGAAAGAAGTCCCGTAGCTTAGAGATATTTAAATGATTCTTTCACATTTTTGTTTAATTTTAGTTAAGTGGGGACCTTCTCCATTTATGTATTTGTAGTTAAGTAGACTGAGGACGACTAATAGTAATCTGCTTAGTAGACGACTAGACACTTCGAAAAATAAATTGTATAATTATCACTAAAATTGTGAATACCGTTAGATTAGGTATAATCATACTAGTCCATGGTATAATTAATCTCGCAAGATTGTAAATTGTCAAAAAATCGTGATTCGCGATCGGTAACTCGGTCTTTGCCCTTTGGTGCAAAGCCGGCCGCTGGCTGCTGCGGCACGCTCGGCGCTCGCTACGCTCTCGACTTTGTCAGCAGTACAAACTTTTTTTTTGACCCAGGAAAAATGCTCTATGCATACCTTCGCCCTGCCAGGGCGGTGTTTATGTGGGACTCCGCCCTGAAAAGGGCGACCTACCCACTAAAAACTCTGGGGTGTTCGCCGCCTCCGCGCCTGTTGCCGGGGCCACGGGAATCGTTCTAGCATGCTCCGTAGCCCCGACGGCGCCAGGCGCCAGGTAGCCGAAACCGGCTCCTCGGGGGGCCCACTAGTGCTCAAACTCAAACAAATTTATTGAACTCGTTAAGTTAAGGTGGGAGGGCCAACAATGAACCACAAAAATTTTAAACAGCTATTACTCCACTCCTATAGGCATCTATGATAAACTTTTTACACCAAACGTTAGAGGATTTACTAACGTTTAACTCTACATCTTACAATTTTAAACACTTTATTACAATTTGTCTCCATCCCTTTTTAAAAAAAAAACTGGGAATTGGTTCACTGTGCGCACACTATGGTACACAATAAACCAGGGGGGGCAGTACTCAATGAACCAATAGAGTTTACAATGAACCATAGGTTAGATATCTTAAGTAATAATAGGAGTGATAAATAAAAAAATTATATATCATTTATTTTTTTATTATTTACACTAAAGTATGTCTTCTTTGTAACGATGAACAAACACAGCCTTCTAATATTAAAAATATGGCATTCTTTTTATTTTAAAATTATTTCACGTTGAAAACTTTGTTTATTTCATAATTATGAAATATAAAAATGACTCCGAGTCATATATATCTTATCTTATTTGTTCACTTGTATGAGCACCTTTCTCTCACGTTTCTCTGCCTAATGTGCGTCTGCCCATCCTAAAAACAATATTCGAGCTTAATTTTGTTTATAAGGTTTTTAGTTTTATCTTTATCCATTTTTACCTGATATCAAAACATAAAGCTGTTCACAACAACCATGGTCCACTGTGCACCCCTAGTAACTGATTCATTGTGAACCACACCTCAAGTTTTATATTATAGGTTAAGTGAACATGAAAAGAAACACAAGGCAACTTTAATACTTATGCTAAAAGAAGCGTTAGAAACTATTCTAACCATTAAACAATTAAGCCCAGTGATACCTGTAACAATAAAACAGTTAAGACGAAAAGATACTCACTCTTTTTTACTACTTTTTTAACTCTAAAACACAAAAAACGTTCATGCGCGTGGAGTAATAATGGTGGCTTAGCGGCGACTAAGGACGATAGATCGGAGCGCGGAGGGCGTTCTATCATGCGAATTACACAGTGAGGCGACGTCGCAAAACGCGGCTAGCTATGGTGATTCATTGTGTCCACCTGATACACTGTTGGCCACCCCACCCTACATCATAACATTTGAATTCAGTCAAAGTACAATAAATAATTTTTTACATTTACCGCTCACTTGGAAGGCAGATTTCCCAAGAGAAGAGACGAGCGAGAAACTCTTGCCCCCCGATGATGACGATGCATCGGAACACATGACGCACCGCCATCCTCTCCTTCTCGAGACGGGAGTGGACGCCGGACGGCCCCACCAGACAATATGCAAGTTTAAAAACCTTAACTGGCTCATGGGTAGAAACTCTGTGCTTTCTGTAGATATCAAGATCCTTATCTATAACACCATACTCAAACCCATATGGACTTACGGAATTCAGCTTTGGGGAGTGGCCAGTAACTCTAATACGGGATTTACACTCGCGGCTCGTTCCTCGCCTCGTGGTTCGTCTTGTGGCCAGGTACGAGGCGCGAGTGTAACTTTGCTTACTGAGCTTTTACTACTACTCGATTAATTTTAATAAATGAAATCCTTACTTATTATTCTAAAAATCTTTATATTATAAAGTTTGTATGGATTGTATGGATGTTTGTTACGTTTTCACGCAAAAACTACTGAATGGATTTCAACTTTACAATATTTGAAACAATATTTGAAACTTTACAATAAAACAGCTATAAAAATATCAAAAAATAATAATAATAGCTATAGATTCCTATTATCATATTATATATCTACTGTCTGCTATCTGCTCTATAGGATTTTTTACCAAGCTTGGCTAATAATTATTGTATTAATATTGCGCCATCTATGTATTGCTAACAAAAGTTTTTTGAAATTTGAACTGTCCTGTGCCTGTATGTGCGTGATACAGGTTCTCGACGGTTAAAATTTCATTTATTCCTGAAATAATCAAGAGATGTCGTTAACCATTATTTTGTAAACGTCGAAAATTAAATGCATGTATAGGCTAATATTTTGATCTTGCTTCAAGTAGAAGTAATTCAGAATAACAGATAGGGTACTTTTTATCCCGGAATTCCCGCAGGATCTTTGAAATTAACGCGGATGACACCGCGGGGACTCGCTAGAATATAATAGCTAGTAAAATAAATAAATTAAATAAATAATTAAACTTTAAATAAATAATTTAAAAAAATAAAATAAATAAAATTGTCAATATCATCTTCTACTGCGCCGGGTGTCATCGACTGTTTTTTGCGCAGGAGATGCTGTCGAAAGGTTTATTGTTTAGTGCGGTTGGAGGTCTACTTATCTATCTATCTATCTATAAAAGATAGAAAGAATCCGCGATTCTGTACATTGAATATTTTTAACAAAAACTGACAGGGGACGGACGGGGGGGGGAAGAGTAACCAAGCACAAAAAAAGGGTTTTTAAAAATCTTTTCTGTCTTTCTGTCGGTTCACGATAATCTCCGAATCTACTGAACGGATTGTCATGCGGTTTAGGATTAAGCTTAACCTGGAGTTACATAGGCTTTGTTTCATTGAAATCGGATGTCGGGAAAAGAAGTTGTTGTATAAAAAGAAGTTGTTGTATAGAAACTTTTCGCGCGGGTGAAACCGCGGGGCACAGCTAGTACTAATATAATAAAAGAGTAGAATCCGCGATTCTGTACATTGAATATTTTTAACAAAAATTGACAGGGGACGATAAACGAAGAGTAACCAACTATAAAAAAAGGGGTTTTAAAAAATCTTTTCTGTCTGTCTGTCTCTCAGTTCGCGATAATCTCTGAATCTACTGAACGGATTGTCATGCGGTTTTCGCAGGTAGATTAAGCTTAGCCTGGATCTACATATAGGCTTTGTTTCATTCAAATCGGATGTCAAGAAAAAAAAGTTGTTACATAAAAACTTTTCACGCGGGTGAAACCGCGGGGCACAGCTAGTTTCTTAATAAAATCTAGTCCATATAACGTTTACTTTTTGGTTATTTTTGTGGAATCTATGTTTGGGATCCCAAATTATCGGTTTCTTTTAAAATAATTCTAGAAACCAAAACGTTTCTTGTTGCAAGTTACAATGCAGTTTAAAAGCACACAACCATCGCGGCCCAAAGTTGAAACCCGAATGAAGCGAGAACGCGAGTGTAAACACCACGCTCGCTTTGACGCGAGGTCCTTTGACTCGTGACCAAAAAACCGCTCCGGAAGCGAGCGGTGCGAGTGACGAGGCGAACCACGCGGCGAGCCCCTAGCGTCTGTTCACACTCGTGCCTCGTCCCTCGCCCCGCGCCTCTTGCTCCTTTTTCGTCCCTTTGACTCGTGACAAAAAAGCCGCTCCGGGGGACGCGAGCGGTGCGAGTGACGAGGCGAACCACGCGGCGAGCCCCTAGCGCCTGTTCACACTCGCGCCTCGTCCCTCGCCCCGCGCCCCTTGCTCCTTTTTCGTCCCTTTGACTCGTGACAAAAAAGCCGCTCCGGGGGACGCGAGCGGCACGAGCGACGAGGCGAACCACGCGGCGAGCGACGAAGCGCGAATGTAAACAGTCGCTCGGGGCTCGCCGCGTGGTTCGCCTCGTTGCTCGTACGCGAGTGTAAATGACGCTTGAGGTTGCAACGAAACACCAATCACAGCCACGCTTGACACATGACTTCACTTTTATTTTTTTAGGAAATATTTACCTCTTTGAGAGGTAAGTTAAGGTAAGTTATCTGTCTGTCAGTGTCACATGACCCTGTCAATACGACAGTGACATTTCTATCACAGATTAATAAGGCGTAATTTTGAACTAGTGACGTTATGCCGTGTTTCGGCGTTAAAGTCTAAAGTAGGAACTTTGAAACGCTCTATTTAATTAATTTATGCACATTTTTTTTTTCTTTTTCTTGTTTTGTTTAAGTAGGCCATATATCTTTAGAATACACTAAAAAAAAATTCGTGCAAGTACCCTAACGACGAAATCCACGCATATCTCAACATCCCAATGATCTTATCCGAGATTCTTCGATATAAGAAACATCATATTCAGCGTCTTGTAGCCCACCCTAACCACCTTCAATCTGACCTACTTATTACAACAAATATCACCAAGCGTTTAAAAAGGAAAAACATTATTTAAAGGGGCTCGAAGGCGATGGCCTTCTCGCTCAAAATGTTAATACACATTGAAAAGTTCCAGTTATGGTCTTTCGACCGATTGTGGAAAGTTTAAAAAAAAAGTTATAAATTTCATACCGAGTTGGTTGTCTCCTCAGAAGAATAACTTTCTGAGGTTGTCTCAAACTCTGGTGGCGCCATCTACAATTAGCTTTCAGCTGCCTTCCCCATTGTTAATACCATTAGATTATAATCTATTTCGCGAGATTGTAAACTGACAAAATATTTTGAACCGTAACATACTGCTTACTATTTAATGCATTTAACGAATTATTATGCGGTAGATTATAATTGGACACAGATAAGCAATAGTGTGTTAACCCACACTGGAGAAATAACTAACTCTCAATAAATCGTTCTGAATAGGTAACTTAATTTTGGGGGTTAACATGTTATTGCTTATCTGCGTCCAATTATGGTTAGGTTTGTACTGCTGACCAAATCGCACGGGCCGAGCGAACGCGCGAACGTAGCGAGCGTGCCGTGCCGCGGCAGCGGCCGGCGATGCGCCAAAGACAGTGCTGCGGTTCATGAGCTTTTGACAATTTACAATTTCGCGAGATACGTTATTATCTAACGGTATTTACACATCCAATTATGTTATTATACAATTTCTTTTTGGACAAAAATTGTATATCATATGAAAATCCGTCCTGTAATCCGCACAGGTTACCGTGCGATGCATTCACAGAAAGACGACATGTATCACCCTTGGCATATGATAAACATCATAAACAGCGATAACTATTATTCTTCTTTCTTCCATTAGGTATAATTTTAACTTAATATGCAGAACATGAAATCGAAAGTTTAATGGACAGTTTAGGACTTTAGCAGATATTTAAGTAAGAATAAAATCATCCTGCTATCGGTTTCTTATATTGTTACAGATAAGTGGAAAGAGATTTTGGGGAATGTTTAAGAATCTATGTGGGACACCAGAAAGATTTTTTAGTACAAGCTTTGTGTATAACTACTTGCCACAACAATGGATGAGGAGTAATGGCTGTAATGTCACTCCAGCTGATTTCAAAGTGAGATCAATCTCCAGTTGACTTAAAATACCTATACCTATAGACGGCATACCTTTAGAAACAATGTGTTTCAGGTGTTCGAAATGCAAGCACTGTTTGATATTTGTGATCCAGTTTTTATTAAAGTACTTAAGCTGTATGAAGTTAAGACTCTAGTTGCTATAGGAAGATTCTGTGAAAAAAGGGCCAAAATAGCATTGAAAAAACACTTTCTATCAAATTCGATAAAGGTAAGCAATTTGGTTTAAAGTTGGCTAGTGTCTACACAAGTGGGAATAAAAATTGTATTACTTTTTTGTTTCAGATACTCTACATGCCCCATCCAAGTCCAAGAGTTGTAAATAATCAAAATTGGGATGAAAATATACTAGAACATCTAAAGTCAGTAGGCCTTTATCAATATTACAAAGAAACTTATCAATGAGACTTGAGATATTATTACTTGGTACTTACGTACTTAGGTACTTTTATAGAACAACAACATGAGAGACCATTTTCATCTTTTTTATTGCCAAAAATAAATATGTTTTTCGCGTGGTATTGACATTGGCGTATCTAGGGTTATTTTTCAGGGAGGGCCTGGCCCCTGAAATGCCATGGTCGATACGAAACTCTGTAGGTTGGTACTCCCTGTTTTCCGATAAAGAGCATAAAGAGCATAATGCGACTCAGTGGCACACAATGCCGAATTGTGCTAATGCTTTCATAGTAATTGCCGTAGTTGAAACATTCAACGTTGAGCATTATGCCGCATTATGCCGCATTATGCGCTTTAGTGCTGTAATTAGAAAACAGGGACTAACAACAACAGGCTTCGTTGAAAAATCAATAATAATACTCGGGGGTTTTCCAGTGCAATTCGAGTCACATGGAGTTAGACATTTGGCGAATGAAAACGCATCAATGCCGGTTGACAGTACGCGAAATAAAAATCACTGGAGGAAGGAAAAACACTTTGCTCTCTACTATTAACACTCCTTCTGCTTAGGATTTTTTGAAAGTAAAAAATGCTGGAGCACTTTTAGGGTATCTGGTGTGTGTGGTATGGCAGACCCAAAACAAACTGACCTGCTTGTATTTCCTGTCTTGGAGCCGATAAGGTGTATTGAAGAAATGAGAATGAAAGGATTCACCGACCGGACGAAACTCGGAGTTTGACGGTCTTTGTGCACCCGTTTTTTTGACCACACTTCCACACGACAATAAGGTAGTTTACACTATGTAAGAAAAAATATAAAAATGCATGCTTATGATGCATTTCGGAAAGAGTAAACGAGAAACGTCAATATGTATTCATAAAAATGCAATATAAATTTAATAATTCAGTTTTAAAAATCGTCTTTTTTAATCTGTTTTTCAAATGTCTAAAACGCTATTCGCCATTATATTTTGACGTCACTCCGTTAGTAAACAATGGGGAGCCACACTCAAAGGTAATCGTAGGTGGCGCTGCGATCAACTGTACCTTGTTTACTTTCCGTGACAGGACTGTGGTTGCTGTTTTTTGTGATTTAAAAGTGATAATGCGATTATAATGTACTCATTTATGACGATTCCTCAACTTAAAGTTGAGCTTCGAAAAAGAAGCGCGTCAACTACTGGCAAAAAGGCCCAATTGATTGAAAGGTAAACACATAAAATATTTAAGGTTATGATTTGATTCAGAGCTTTTTTTTGTTTTCTTGAAGTACTTAGGTAACTTTTCTGTTCTTTTTTTGTAGATTGGAATCGTACGATCGGAACCAGAACTTTGGTGCTGACTGCGACATCCCAGAAGACACTGAATACCAGTGTCCACCTTCTAATACATTCAAAGATGTAAATGCTGATTCTCCTCTGCCTCTCCTCAGCAGAGAGGCTATACAGGATTATTTTAATAAGTATGAACATTTATTATATTATTCATAAGTAAGAAACTTAGATACAGAGATTAGTAGGTAAAGTAAAAGTAATGTTCAAGGATATTTTAATTAAATACTCAATAATTAATTTTGTTATTGCTTTACAGGTATGGTACCCAGCCTAAAGGGCAGGTTCTGTACGAATCTCGCCATCTTGTAACTGCCCGCTTTTCCTCGGAGGGCACTTACACCTACTTGCGAGGACAGTGCAAAGCCAGTATGAAGAAAGTTGCATATGTAGTGGATATAAAGTTAACTCAAGATGGTTTCATTGAAGAATGCCATTGTGATTGTGCTGCAGGAAGTGGCACTCAAGCATGTTGTAAACATGTGTCTGTATTGTTGTGTGGTATACATGAAATGGTTCATAAAAAATCGATCAAATTGCATCAGTCATGTACTCAGAAGCTGATGACTTTTAATAGACCAAGCAAGGTGTTTTATAACTCTCCCATAGTGGCACAAAATTTGCCAACCAAGAGGTTAAAATCTTGTAATTATAACCCATTAAATGAAAATGATATCATTGAAAATTATGGTGACTATGTGCGCAATTTGGTCATAGGATATGGTGAAAGCTCAATGCCTCTGTTGCAGACAGTGGAACCTGCAAATCCACATGGGATTGAATGGGATCACTACCGTTATTTAGAAAAAACTCCACAGGATATTTTATTAGAAAAATTATTATTAAAAAATGTAACCTCTGTACAAACCCAGGAGGTAGAAAAAAATACAACAGCTCAAAGTGACTGTCCACAGTGGCATGAAATGAGATCATGCAGGGTCACTGCTAGCATGTTTTATGTAGTGTGTCACTGTAAAAGTTTTAACAGTTTATTAGAAAGAATTTTAGCACCCAAACCTGTACATACTAGAGCAGTAGTCCATGGAATAATCAATGAACCAATTGCTATTGACAAATATGAGGAAGAGTTTGGATTAAACATAGAAAAATGTGGATTATTTATCTCTTGTGAATATCCCTTTCTTGCAGCTTCTCCAGATGGTTTATTGGGGGCAGATACCGTTATTGAGATCAAGTGCCCCTATGCTGCTAGGAACTGTTTAGTATCAGATATAAGTGTGCCATATTTAGAAAAGCATAATGGAGTGTTTTTGTTAAAAAAGACACATCCATATTATGCTCAAGTTCAAGGGCAACTATTTTGTACAGGAAGGCAATTTTGTAATTTTATTGTGTACACATTTGAAGACATGAAAGTAATATTCATTAGTAGAGATGAATCTTATATTAATGAAATGTTAACTAATTTAATAAATTTTTATGTACACTATTTAGAACCTGCAATTCTAAATAAATACATATACAAGGATTATTTACAAGTAATAAAAAAACAGACATAAGTATTTAAATGTTTTATTTAACATTCTTCATAATTCCTTCTCGAAAATTACAACACATAAAACATATGAAAAAGATTTTACTTGCTATTGGAATGTAGCTATGGTCAAGATCATTCTTTAATATTTTGTATGTTTTTGTCAGACCTATTATCCTTTCAATATGAACTCTTTTATTTGCAAGCTCTCTATCTTTTATTACGGTCAGACCTGGCAACTGAGATTTACCTTTTAAAAATGCTGGTATCTTTGGTGTACCATTAGACTAAGAGTTGAATACACTAAATAGAATTTCTTGTATGACTCAAACCCTGTATAAAACTTTATGGCTGCATCATTATCTTTATATCTATTGATAGACCCATACATGTGTTCGTGATCAACTTGAGTACTTTTAGAAAAATATTCAAGTGCAGTATTTGGAGGTGCTGCAACACTGGCATTTTCTACTACTATTTCTTCACAACCGATTTCCTGTGTAAGGTCTTCTTTGTTATTAATTACAGTAAAACTAGTTGACGGTTGTGGATCAAATTCACATGTTTCTTGAAAGAGCTTCTTCTGACTACGTCTTTCAAGACGATGCTGTCGCTCTAAAGCGGCTGGATTTTCTGGTTTAAGTTTAGTAAAGCAGAAAACAGATGGTACTGCAGTCTTTTTAAGAAATTTGGCAAGTGGATCATAACCTGAAATGATAGAGAAATCATGATTAGTTACTTCATAAGAAGTTAGGTGAGTTAGGCAAAAGTACGTAAAAACACTGATGGCTCACCTGTATATTTGCTTCTTCCAAAATAATCTTCTTCTGTAAAATGCGCTGCACATAATCGTGCAGTACTACTCGCCTTAAAGTTTTTGATGCGTAAGGCCACTTCCTACTTCCTCTTACGCTTACTATCCTTCGGAAATAAATGGACTCCCCTATTTTTACAATTTAATGCACTACATTGAGGCATTTTTACACAAATTATTACGACAAACTTTAAATAAAAAAATAACTTAACAAATATCTATACAATTTGACAGTTGTTATGTCAAAACACGGTACAGTCGATCATACGCCCTCTTTCGTGATAAAAAGTTAGTTTTCCTCCCCATTAGGATATGTTCCGATTTACGCTGCGAGCACTGTAAGGTATGACATTTGACGGAACGAACTTCTCAGTAAGAGCATTATACAGTGCTCACAGTGTATTTCGGAACATACACTGTCTTTCACTGTCGTATTGTTTACTATCAGAGTGACGTCACGAGCTGAAAGCATAGCGACTAGCGTTTCCGCACGTAAATTCGAAATCTTTATAATTAAAAATGAATCATCGCCAAATGTGTTGCTAAGCGTATAACTTGCAAACGACTGCAACAAATTGGATAAACATTTTTTTTGCGTTCGTTATTGTCAGGACAAGGTAAAATAAGAATAAAAAAGAAAAAAAAAGAAAGTTTATAAAAGAAGTTTGGTGCCCCTGCGGGAATTGGGTATTCTCCAAGGTATGAATATCAAAATTCTAATTAGTCCGTCAGTTAGAAAACAAAAAAATAATAGACACGTATTTTTTGCTTTTTCAATTTAATGAAAATGAACAGAGATAAAGCGCATTAAAGTTTAGGGTGGGGGGCTCGTGACGTCAATATTCATTATAAGCGCCATACAAACCGCACAGAATTGTGACGTCACGCGAAATTTCAACTCAATGTATCTCTGTTATTTTTTAAGTACGTAAAAAAAGAAAAAATACGTGTCCAATATTTTTTACTAATCTACACGACGGACTAAAAAAAATTTTTTTGTCAAGTAGCCAATTCCGAAACTCACGCGGGTGAATCTCCGAAACGGTTGGACCAATTTTGACAGAAGTTTCTCTGCTAATGAATGATGTCATTAAGAGTAAATTAAGCTACTTTGGTGTTCCTGTGGAATTCCTAAACTTAAACTCATGCGGTGAAACCGCGGGGCACATCTAGTCATAAATAAAAATAATAAAATATTAGTAGAGGGTAGTTTGTGTTGGTGTCGACTGTTTACCAGATTACCCTCGTCTTCAGTCTGGATCCTACCTGTGATGTGAGTGTTAGACATAATAAAGGAGTTTACCACTTTTATAAAATTTCAATAAAATTTCCACTTGTTCTTTACGATCTCAGGATTGATTATTTGAAAGTTTTCAAATAAAGGTGGAATACCCTATTTAACTCTTTGGAGTAAGTAGGTACTTAGATTGTCCAAATAATGGAATTTACTACTAATACTGCGTTAAATGCATTAAATTGTAAGGTTGTGTTGTAACACTCAAAAGATGGTGAACTGTAGTTCAGAATCTTTTGCCAGTTTGAATAATCTAACGGTATTTACAATTTTATGGTGATATTTTAATAATATATTGACAACCGTATATGTAAAAGGTAGTTTAGTGGACCGTGGACGGTTAATAATAATTCGCTTAGTGAACGACTAAACTTAGGTGTATTTTTTCTTTTTAGCTTTTGATTCTGGAGCTTTAGGATTGGATCCTTTATAAAACTGTTTTAACAAATCCATAGCTTCGTTTGCCATTACGTCACCCGTCAACTTATAATTATATTCGTAAAATTCACTTATATCTACGACTGTTTTACCACCGAACCTATCATTAGCACAGCCATAAACAACGTCTCTTACTTGCAAACTACTTAATGCCGCTGCACACATTATACAGGGCTCAACAGTGACATAAACACATACATTTTTAAAATAAGTGCGATAGTCAATATTGTTAGACACACAATATTTCATGACAACATCAATGCAGTTCATTTCCGCATGTCTCGTGGGATTGCAGGTCACATTGACAGTGTTTCTTGATTCAGCAACAGTCTTGCCATTTACAGTGAAAACACATCCTACTGGGACCTCGTCAGCATGGAGAGCCTCGGTTGCTAACTCTAGAGCTCTCGTCATAACTTCAAACATATTTAATGCATAAATTTCATAGACTGCATCTATCAAATAAGGCGTTATCCCTAAATCATCAAGTTGCTTATGGGCATCCACATGCCAGTTATTTGCTGCCTTGCTCTGCAGGCTTGGATGCAAAATAAGTATGATCTGAAAGAACAATAAATAATACTCAAGTTTAAAAAAATCTTGACCAATACTAAGGCTCTGTATCCCTATGTTACAAAACACAATATGCCACACCATAACATGAGTAGGTACTATAAAACAAAAAGCATAAGAGCTTCAATATCTTCGTAGGTGAGATTCTATCCAAGAAGTTAAAGTTATTTTACCTTCATTATAGGTCATAGTGTAAAATGTTTAAAATTTTATTTATTTTATTGTATAGATGAGGTGATTGGTTATTAAACTGACGACTAGCAAAAGTTGTTTTAATGGAATGTGATTGAGTACCAGCTTTATTTCTTTTGTTTAAACTTGAAGAATCAAACTACACATGCCCCATGGACCTGGATTCATTCCCAGGCACATAATTTTTTATGTGCATTACAATACTTCTCAATATAGCACTCATAGACTAAGGAAGCATAATCAGTAGGATTATAAACATGTCACTTTCTTCAAAAAATGTTAATTTTTTAGTTCCAAACAAAATTTATTTTTAAATGTTAATAAAATCCTGTGATAAATCCGTTTGTTGTTTTGTGACTGATAGGGTTTGTGGTTGATATTCTTCTTTTCGTTTTGAAATTTTTGACAACTTTATGTATACATCTCAGAAAAATATGCTTTAGTTATTCTTCTGAGGTATACATATTTATGTAAATAAACCAAGTAATAACAATCAAGCCCCCCTATCCTCTGCTGTTTCTACTCGACTGTATTATGACATTACAAATATCAAATCTCTAGAACATTTTCTTAATAAGATACTGGTTTAACTACCTTATCAGATATATTTACATTGATTTTTTATATTTTTCTTCATTCTGAGGCTTGCTCCTCTTACGATGGGAGTCAGAGAGAAGGTTATCACATGGGAGTTGTAACCCCAACACTGGTATATAGGCACCCCAGCGAGTCGCAACCACACACTCACGTAGTGATTACCTTCTCTCTGCACACACCAGGCTGTCGCAACTTCCATACTTCAGAAAAAATGTATGGATTGTGTCCAAGTTGAAATGGTGGCATTCGGTCTTCTCGCTCTATAGACTATGGCAATGTCAGTCAGTACTCAGTCGCTGTCTTAGCGGTAAAAATTTTGGCGCCTGGTTCAATTGAAAGAAAAATTAATTGTTATTGTGTTATTATTTGTTAATTTAATAGTATTTCAGTGTTTTTTTTTTTAGTTTAGTACGTTTGTTTTGTCTTGTAAGTGAACCATCGAATAAGATGTCTTATAAAACGTGTGAATTTGCGGAGTAAAATCGAAGAATGAAAATGGTGAAAAAAGGACTTTTATTTCAAGATTTCCTCTTGATCCAGTCCAGTACGTAAATTTTATTCAATTTATAGTTGTTTTTATTCTTATTCAGTGCTTAAAATAACAAAAATAGTGTTTTGTAAATTTATTATGTGATTTGAAAGAATATGTAAATAGTGCGGAAAATACCTATACAGATTTTTTTTACAGATATCGATAAATCCATTATTTTTGTTTAGGTGCAAGAGTTGGGTTAAGATTAAAAAGAATTGGCCTATTTACCAATCGAACAACTCCATCAAATAAAATAGAGCAGTTGAATGCAGATCAAAATAAAATAGCACAATTGAGTAAGAAAAAATAAGTCAAAGTCAATAAGTAAGTCTTTTTTATTCGTGCTGTTTTTACCGGGTGATTGTGTGATTATTCTTATAATAGTTTTAAACTATGAGCAAAGTTGTATGCTCCCTGAGCTGGACACTTGATTTTTTGCAAGAATCAGTTGCTTACTCAGGAGTCAGGGTACATAAAATTGCAGCTAGCCGATACTGGTAATGAACCTAACGATTTGTTTATGCTACATTGTCATTCGATTTTATTTTCTTGAATTTAGAATTTTTTAATTTATTCCAGTAATCGAGTGACCGGTTGACAAAAAGAAACCTTGGAAAACACCCACGCGCAGGAAGAAAAACCGTGACCCGTATTAGTCAAGTAGTCAACTTGACCATGTTCCACAAGACAGTGTTTCAATAAATACAAAAAAATACCATTTTCAAATAAATGTTGTGTCTCACTCCCAACCAGCTACTTTCTTTATTTGAGGCAGCTGAAAAAGGTACCAATGATAGCTTACATTAAGTTCAATATTAAATATACTTAACCGACAGCAATTAAGCCGTCACTGGTGCTTTTTTCTGTAGCTATAAAATAATAAAAAAACTATGAAGAACCGTAGTAGTCCTGATTTTTTATCGATATCGACATGACGACCATTCGCTATAAGCAGAACAGCACTATTTGTGTGGGAATCGGCCATGATTGCTAGGGCAAAAATTTTGACAATTCGCGTCATTCCATTTCACAGTATGGGAGTCCCATATCTTAAAACGTAGTGATTATATGATCTTTGGCACACACTGAAAAACTCTGGTCTAACCTCATCCTCTTAACCTATCTTTAGGCACAAGATCTGAGGTCCGTATTCCAAAAGGTTACTCAAGTCATGAATCTAGTTTTAAAACTAATTTCAAGTAAAGCTTTGATTTTAGAACCTTACTTGATTGAAACGAGATTCATCAATAATCAGCTGAGTTATTTCCTCTAGAACGACGCTTGAGTACTAACCCCTGAAGTTATCTGTCTGTCAGTGTCACATGACCCTGTCAATTCGACAGTGACATTTCTGTCACAGATTAATAAGGCGTAATTTTGAACTAGTGATGTCATGCCGCGTTTCGGCGGTATTGCTGGGTGTGCTAAATGGATTCCAAAACCAAGTAAGGAAGTCCCGTCTCTTAAAACGTAGTGATTACCTTCTCTCTGATCACTACGTTTTACTCAAGACTAGTTGATCTGTGCTTAAAACTAATCTCAAGTGAAATGTGATCTGAGTCACCTTCTGCAATACGGACCTTACATTTCCACAGTTCATACATTATAATATCAAAATTATACACTATATAAAATGCTTTTTCCTGAATGACTGACTGACGGATCAACGCGCAGCGGGCAGCCTAAACCGCTGATTGGCTGTAGAGACGTGTATGTGACGTGACTTGTATGACGTAGGTATCCGATGAGAAAAGATTTCTGAAAATTAAACCCCTAAGGGAATGAAAAGGGGTTGCAAAGTTTGTATGGAACAATTCCGCGGGAACTCTGAAAATATCGCGGGTGAAACTGCGCGGGACAGCTATCTAGTCTAACAATAAAATATAATTCACACACAGGACACTACATTGCAACATTCACCTATTTGTAGTGCCTGAAAACACGGATAAAACGTGTTTTTTTAAAATGAAACCTAGCTAGATCCTAAGACGAAATAAAAAGTTTATTTCGTCTGAGGCTAGATCGATTAATCGCCCCCGAAAGTCGAAATCCCCTGCATACCAAACATGAAAATCGTTGGAGCAGTTTTCGAGATTATTATATATATTTATATATTAAGATATATTATATATATATATATATTAAGATATATATATTATATATATTAAGATATATATATATATATATATATATTATAATATATAAAGCTGGATTGCCACTCACTCATTGACATAATTGTTCTCCCAGAAGGAGCATCTCTAGGTTGATATAATGTATGGAACATGTAGAGGGGACGTTTCGGTGATTATGGGAAAACCTCGACATCTTCGATTCCTGCTTCTCATCAGGTAGTGAGTCGACTGCCCGCCGAAACTATCCATCGAAAGTGAAAACGTTTCTTACTAAATTTCATCCACACCTTGGGCAAATTTCAATAGTGTAACTTTTTTTTCAAAATGGCGGAAAAAAACATGGCCGCCGAACAAAATTCAAACTCGATTATCTCCGAAACTAAAAGAGTCAGGTAGGGGGTGCTCGAACAAATGTCATAGAGGTCAATGGGGGGCAACCGCCTGGCGTGGTAAAAATCCAAAATGGCGGATTCAAAATGGCGGCCGAAAAAAAAGTTGATCCGATCCGGGTGAGGTTCGGCATCCGGGGGTTTTTAGGGTCGCTGATGCCGAATATCGAATCAGTTTTTCGATTGTGTCATTTTTCAAGATGGCCGCCGAACATTAGTTGTTTGTATGGGGAAATTGTTTCGGCCCTGGCTCGGAAACTATCGGCCGTGGGTATTGAAAAAAAAATTGTACAGTTGGTGGTGCACTATCTTCTTCTATCGGGATATAAATAATTCCAAGATGGCGGACGGATTCGAAATGGCTGGCGAAAAAAAGTTAAGCATAATTGTTCTCCCAGAAGGAGCATCTCTAGGTCGATATAATGTATTTAAGATGTGGAAAGGAGGTTTCTGTGATTGTGGGAAAACCTTGACATCTTCGATTCCTGCTCCTCATCAGGTAGTGAGTTGACTGCCCGCCGAAACTATCCATCAAAGGTAAAACTGTTACTTACAAAGTTTGATCCACACCTTGGGCAAATTTCAATAGTGAAACTTTTTTTTTCAAAATGGCGGAAAAAATCATGGCCGCCGAACAAAATTCAAACTCGATTATCTCCGAAACTAAAAGAGTCAGGTGGGGGGTGCTCGAACAAATAGAGGTCAATGGGGGGCAACCGCCCGGCGTAGTAAAAATCCAAAATGGCGGATTCAAAATGGCGGCCGAAAAAAAAGTTGATCCGATCCGGGTGAGGTTCGGCATCCGGGGGTTTTTGGGGTCGCTGATGCCGAATATCGAATCAGTTTTTCGATTGCGTCATTTTTCAAGATGGCCGCCGAACATTAGTTGTTTGTATGGGGAAAAGCCTCGCGAGCTGCTCGCAGCTCGCGCACAGGGCGAATCTAGTTATAATATATAAAGCTGGATTACCACTCACTCATTGACATAATTGTTCTCCCAGAAGGAGCATCTCTAGGTTGATATAATGTATGGAACATGTAGAGGGGACGTTTCGGTGATTATGGGAAAACCTCGACATCTTCGATTCCTGCTTCTCATCAGGTAGTGAGTCGACTGCCCGCCGAAACTATCCATCGAAAGTGAAAACGTTTCTAACTAAATTTCATCCACACCTTGGGCAAATTTCAATAGTGTAACTTTTTTTTCAAAATGGCGGAAAAAAACATGGCCGCCGAACAAAATTCAAACTCGATTATCTCCGAAACTAAAAGAGTCAGGTAGGGGGTGCTCGAACAAATGTCATAGAGGTCAATGGGGGGCAACCGCCTGGCGTGTTAAAAATCCAAAATGGCGGATTCAAAATGGCGGCCGAAAAAAAAGTTGATCCGATCCGGGTGAGGTTCGGCATCCGGGGGTTTTTGGGGTCGCTGATGCCGAATCTCGAATCAGTTTTTCGATTGCGTCATTTTTCAAGATGGCCGCCGAACATTAGTTCCCTGGCTCGGAAACGCGAGCTGCTCGCAGCTCGCGCACAGGGCGAATCTAGTATATATATATATATATATATATATATAGAATAGGGATGTTGACTACTATTGAAAATCAAAATTCTAATTAGTCCGTCAGTTAGAAAATAAAAAACAATAGACACGTATTTTTTCCTTTTTTAAATAAATTAAAATATACAGAGATAAAGCGCATTAAATTTTAGGATGAGGAGGTCCTGACGTCACTAACCGCAAAACAGCCATACAAATTGTCAGAATAGTGACGTCACGCGAAATTTCAACTCAATATATCGCCGTTATTTTTTGATTACGTAAAAAAAGAAAAAATACGTGTCCAATATTTTTTAATAATCTACAAGACGGACTAAAAAATAAAAATTAGTCAACATGCCCATTGCTCGTTAAGAGATAGGTAGTAGATATTGGACACGTTTTTTTCAGAGGGAAGGTTTAGGAAGGACAAGTGATCTTGTCCTACTGTTAATTTTTATGTTAACTGTATTCCAACTTGTGTTTTTTCTCCAATAAATAAATAAATTCGTCAAAATAAGAATGAATAACATTTTTGTATGTATCATAGTTTTGTAATAGATAATAATATCCAATTAAATATAATAAATTCTTTCTACGTTATGTAGCCATATGTAGTACTTATAAATAACATAGGTCCATAGCCACACTCAGACCAATAAAAAGTACTTAGGTAAACTTTTTTCTAACACATAAAATTACATGTTTAGACTGTGACTAATTCTAATAAATTTAATCACTAAAATGAAAAAGGTGTAATGTGTGTGGAACAGCACAGAGAACAGGTAAACTTATATACCTACTTATTGTTAAAAATGACAGTAAAGTTGTAAGCGAATGATGACTTACTATTGTAATAACATACAATTATTATTACTATTGTTATTAGTACATATTTACAGTAGGCTCTAACTACTAACAGGGGTCAAACACTATTAAAGACATAAATAAGGTTAGAGGATAAAATATTTATTAACACTATTTTTCGTAAAATGAAAGTAAAACATCAACCTGCAGTTTTCATTATGATAAAATCCTTAAAATGTCACCCTTTAGACCATCTACCCCATGGCAGTAAAATTTTTTTATTAGGTATCTGAGCTATTTTTAATCATTACTAATGGATTTATTTGTATCTGGATACCTAAGTATTTACAATAACTTTCTAGAATGTCTTAGTATTTGTGAATTTTATCTTGGTATAAATGTTAAATGTTTTTTATTTGATTACTCTTTAGGTACCTACACAAATACCTATCTTATCAGATTGTAGGTATACACATTTAGCATCCAATAAAAAAAATCATATAATTATGAATGCATAGGTTCATTGTTCAAACATTAATCGTTATGAATTTTATTCATCACAGAAAACAGAATCTGCTGGATCGTCAGGATTGTGAAATCCATTCTGTTGTATTGACTCCACTTGCACATTACTTAAGTTATGGGTGTTAATGTTATTATCAATTTGTAAAGGCACTGCATCAATGGGTACAGGTGGCAGTTCAACTGAACTGTCACTGCAACAAGAGCTAATAGAAGTTGAACTGTCACTCTCTGAATCTGCACTTGAACTACTGTGTGACCTTTGGCGCAAACGCTCATTTTCAATTCGCAGTTTTTCATTTGCTAGTTGGAGCTCACGAATATGATTCTCTTGCTCTTTCATGCGTTGCATGATTTCACAGACTGATTGTTCTTCCAAATCACTAGATTCCATTGAAGTTCCAGAAATATTTTTTTCGGTTAAGTCATTTTCTCTGTTGGTTGCAGACCTCACATCTTTGTCTGTAATTGCATCGCTATCATCTTCCGCATATTTTATTTTCGAGCGCTCAGTTCTTTTAATTACATTTTCATATTTCACTTCGAGTAAAAGGTACTCCTGAATCAGTTCACTTTTAGACATGTTTGAAAGCCGTTCACACTGTGCGTCTTCGTATACACTAGAAAATTCTTTCGTTAAATACTCTTCTTCGTCTTCGGGAAGCGAATAAAAGTAATTATCCTCAGAATCTACGCTAAAACTTGAATCACGTGTCCTAGCTGATGGTGTTTGTAGATTTTGATAATTATTTTCTGGTTCTGGTTTATGTATTTCCATTAAAAATTGATTATTATTAAAGGGCGCGTGTGTGTTTGCCATTACCATTTTTCGGAAACGATTATTTTTTTTTGTTACATTGTATTTTCTTCTGTCAGGCCAAGAAACTTTTAGAAACGGTTTTGTAATTTTTCTTTTATATTTCCCGCGCCTTCGTTTCCTTTTAGTATTTCCCTCGAGGTTTGGTTTCATCAAATCTACTTTAGATGGCGCCCCTATCTCAACCATTGTCACCATTGAAGGCAGTGTTGAATCGCCATCTTTTAATTCTGCCATGTTGTAATTTATGCGGCTTTATCAAACACAGAACTCACCACAGCCAAATCTTGACTCTAATTAAGTGTTGAGACGAAGATCTATGGTTTCACCAACTAATAATGTCACTAATTAGTCACTGTATAATAACTGTTCTGTACAACACAATATCCTCAGACGACTCACTGGCATAAATGTCGCAATTTCGCCATCTTATATATTGCATTTTTTATACCCGTAGTGGCTGTGGATAGTCACTGGAGGGCTGCCAGCAAATAAATCGCGGCTACACGGTTTCTTATCTGTAATTATACGAAATTTGGTCGCATTATACATAACCATTTTGTAAATCGATTTTTCTTCATCCTACTAATATTATAAATGTGAAAGTGTGGATGTTTGGATGTTTGTTACTCAATCACGCATAAATAGCTGAACGGATTTGAATGAAATTTGGCATGCACGTAGTCAGGGATATAGAGAAGGACATAGGGTACTTTTATCCCGGAATTCCCGCGGGAACTGCGAAATTACCGCGGGAGAAACCGCGGGGCACAGCTAGTAATTTCATAAAACATAAAACTAACATACTAACATCTAAATCTAAAAAAGTTCAAAGGCGCCAACAGCAAGAATAGAAAGAAAAAACAGACGAGACTTCAGACGACACCAACAAACAATATGATAACTTTGATAAATAAAAACTCGACAGGGCACTTACTCACTATGACCATAATACGGCGCGTTGTATTTCCCTCGTAATCAAAGAAGTTTTACTCCAAAAGAATACATTTATAATGTTTCTTCTGGCATACAGAATAATGATTTCTAATATTTTGGCATTTAGAACGTTTGGTAAAGGTAATGTGTTTTTGAAACGCGCGTTATGGGCAAGACATGTTGTTGGTCATAGTGAATAAGGGCCCAGATGAGAATACCAAACGAAAGTCAAGCGGTCACAAATGTCATAATCAAGAACAATAGCCACACATTTCTTCGTAGTTTGTCTAGTTGGCAATATCTTATCTCAATCTCTCTTCATCCTATACAGATTACGGAGCAAGCGGACTATTTAGAAAAAAAGCAAGAGGCGAACTCCGTTCCATTTCATGCATATTTGCTTTTGTATCGTAGTATACGGAATATTCGTGGATACAATGAACGTGTGATGGTTCCTGGCCGGACCACGGTACGGAACAAAATTTTTACGCTGGCACAAATTCATTATTTTAATTGTGCCTATTTGTGCCACTAATGCCAGGAATTTGTGCCTTCTGGTTTTGGAGTTATGAGAGTACGATTGTGGTCGGGCTGGGAAACCTGGTTCCTGGCCCGACCACGGTACAGATGTTACGGAACCGAGTTTTTTCTTTTGCACAAATTCACTATTTTAATTGTGCCAATTAGTGCCACCAATCCCAGGAATGTGTGCCTTGCCCCTTGGCCACAGTCTCGGCGGCGGCGGTAGCGGCGGCGGCAGCGGCAAAAACAAATGGTAGACAACATACGAAGTTGGCCACAGCTATCAGTAACTACCCAACTAGAGCACGACTGCGGGGGCGGGGAGGCGGGGGGCAGTAGGTGCATGCACATATTTTGTACGTCAGGGTTGCTTATTCTTTTTTGAATTAAGTTACCTATTATTAAATAAAAACTTAACTCTTACATAGTATTTATACTATGTATAAATTTAAACCTTAATAAAACTGTATCTATAAGTACCAAAAGTTATATTTAAAAGTAACAAGCTGTTCCCCGCGGTTTCACTCGCGTGACTTTAAGAACTCCCCGGGTAGGTACTATGCACATATTGAGATAAAAACTATCCTATCTCGCAAGTTTGACCAAATTACATACAGTGTAAAAAAAATCATTTAAGATCGATTTAGTATTAGTATAATATAGGGGATTAGCTGTGCCCTGCGGTTTCACCCGCGGTAATTTAGGAGTTCCCGCGGCCATTACGGGATAAAAAGTACCACCAATTGGCACATTGGCAATTAGTGCCACCAATCCCAGGAATGTGTGCTTTACCCCTTGACCACGAAGTTATCAGCGGCGCGAGCTGTGGCCAACTTCTTATATTGTCTACCATTTGTTTTTGCCGCTGCCGCCGCCGCTACCGCCGCCGCCGAGACTGTGGCCAAGGGGTAAGGCACACATTCCTGGGATTGGTGGCACTAATTGGCACAATTAAAATAGTGAATTTGTGCAAAAGAAAAAACTCGGTTCCGTAACATCTGTACCGTGGTCGGGCCAGGAACCAGGATTCCCAGCCCGACCACAATCGTACTCTCATAACTCCAAAACCAGAAGGCACAAATTCCTGGCATTAGTGGCACAAATAGGCACAATTAAAATAATGAATTTGTGCCAGCGTAAAAATTTTGTTCCGTACCGTGGTCCGGCCAGGAACCATCACACCAATGAACCGTCCGATTATACATATTTTGTATCCAAATATACGATCTGGCAGCCCTGAGCTAGTGTAAACTCTTTGTACCTACGCCAGTGTTGCAAACTCAAAATTTGCCCTGGATGTGGATATGATTTCAAAAATTGGTAGTTACCTACCAATCCTATTTAGAAGTTGGTAGACGTACCACCTATTGTTTTTTTTTTAGTTTTCTTGCCCTTTCCCCACTTTCACCGTAATAACATGACCTGCAAAAATAGAAAATCATAATACCTAAACCTATGTCTATTTTATATTATTTTTATACTTGTTAATTATAAAAATAAATACTTATTTGATTCATATCAGAAATTGAACTTGAACTCTCGTTAAATAATTTTGAGAGCAATTTGTTTCTTATTTTTCTAAAATAAAAGTTGAGTGGAATTTTTTCAAAAAAAGTCTACTAGTACCAAGTAAAACATAGTGATTACCACAGACGAATAAGAGAACATACTGTTACGTAGATGGAGAATGAATAGATGAGGCGATTTCCTTCTCTTTCTATTAATAAGCGAAACAGTGTTATGGCTAAGTTCTTAAGAGTGAAAGAGATTTCCAATTATCTTTTGTCCTTATCTAGCGTATAGGTTTTTTTTGTTGGGCCAAAGTTGGGAATAAGTTCAATTTAACCGTCAAGAGAATCACGTTTCCTGCACCCTTCGCGTGTAAGACTGGTGCAAAGTGAGTCTTAGCTGAAAAACTTGCATGCTCTTGCTCTTGCTCATGCACATGTAAACTACCAGTATTGCCACTAAATAACTTATTCCCAATTTCCAAGGAGTTTTAGCTTGTTTGGTGATGAAAAAGCTATAGGAAGTAAAATGTAGTTTTATAGGATAGGTTGTTTTGTATATAAACTATAAATCATCTATCCCTGATGGCGTCGAGGGGATTTATAATATACTAGCTGACCCGCGCGGTTTCACCCGTGGTAATTTCGGAGTTCCCGCGGGAATTCCAGGATAAAATACAGTTACAAACCTTCCTCATGAATCACTCTATCTATTGGTGAAAACCGCATCAAAATCCGTTGCGTAGTTTAAAGATTTAAGCATACATAGGGATATAGGGACAGAGAAAGCGACTTTATTTTATACTATGTAGTGAAGCGGGGCAAGTGAAATGAAAACTATGTAGGTGCAAATAACGTTTTATTGGAACTTAAGTTTCTTAGCGCACGGTAAACTAGCTTATTTCTCGTCAGGGCATCATAAAAGTTGCGAGCTTGGCTTATGGTTTTTGAAACGATTATTATTATTTCTTGCTTATTGGTTCGCGCCAGCTGCTCTCATTGTCTGTAAGTTTAGTTTTTCGAAAGAAACTGCTTGGGAAATGCTTGAAACGAAACCTTGAATAGCTATTTGGTTTCCAATTTACACGACCAGTGCTTGCTATCCAGTTAATAAGAGTAACCAATTTAAAAGGAAATCTGAAAAAGAAAAAAATATAGAATTATTAACATTAACTGTATTAACATGAAAAATGAAAAAATATATGACGTGGACAATGTAGTCATCAGGCCCAATATTTTAAAATTTCTAAATCGAATCGAATATAAAATTGTTTATTTCATACACTACTCATATGAGCAAGAGCATGCAAGTTTTTCAGCTTAGACTCACTTTGCACCAGTCTTACACGCGAAGGGTGCAGGAAACGTGATTCTCTTGACGGTTAAATTGAACTTATTCGATTCGATACCGAAGTTTTAAAATACAACGTCTGAGAGATAGTTGACTAAAATCTTTCAGTATTTTGTCCCACGTTGAAAAAAAAAATCAAATGATGGAAACGATTGGCACTTGGTACGAAACTTGGCCGAGATAATTTTGTTACACCTCATAGGTACCTACTAATATTATAAAAAAATGGGAAATTGATCTGGGTAAGCTAGCAACTTTTGTTGTAGTATAACCCGACATATTACGGAAAGCATGATAACGACAGTCGCCATTATGAAATAAGGACTACGTAAGTTGGCAAGATTATACATTAAATTAAGAAGATAAATTAATGTTGATTTTTTGTTATATTTATACCACAAAGCTGTTACTGTGAACATATTTGCTATTTTGCACAAACAAAACACATTTACATACCGATGAAATGTTACATTCTCCGTTTTCCTTTCATTACGGCTTTTACAGCCTAAAATACAACATATCACTATGTCCACAACAAAAACAAACACTTTAAACACGATATGAAAGTCTATTTAGCTTTCAATAATTGAAAAAAACAACGTTTTTTATCAAAATAAACAAAGAGCGCTACGCTTTGTTGGGCAAACTTTAACTTTGCCCAACAAAAAAAACCTATACGCTAGATAAGGACAAAAGATAATTGGAAATCTCTTTCACTCTTAAGAACTTAGCTATAACACTGTCTCGCTTATTATAAGAAAGAGAAGGAAATCGCCTCGCCTCTATCTACGCTGAACTAACTGGCACTTTTATATTCTAAAATCAAAAAAAAATTAAAAAAAAATTACAAGCATTCATTATTGTCAATCATCTAACATTTCCCACAAGATAATCTATTTATTGTGAATCTACTATTCAAATCTTCCCTGCGGATATTGAAAAGATTCTATGCACTGATAATCCGAAAATGCTTAACTTTTCACGGGTTAGTATTTTTATTCAACGTCTATTTTTTTTAATTTTTTACTTATCTACCAAATTAATTATGCAAGTTATTCGTATCTAGACACGCGGAAACGTGTCCAGCCAAGTTCAAAGAAAAAGGAACTAACTGGCGACGCAGCAGCCGTGGCCCGTGTCACGTGTGCATGTAATAACTACACGAACCATTTCTAGCTACTTTTGACCCCTTTACATCTCAAAACCTATAATAACCTACGTCCTACATACATGAAATACCTACAAGAATAAAAATGAGGCAGGATAATATCATAACAAGTGGCATACAGCCGCCTCGTTCCAATATTTGTATTTCCGACTAGCTGTTCCCCGACGTAATTCCGGGATAAAATGTACCCTATGTCCTTCTCAGCTGTACCCCTGATAACGTGTATGGAAATTTCGCATTTATAATAAAGTTTAACACCTAACGCTTTCCGAAATTACCTATATTAGCAAACCTTTTTCTTTCGCGGGAGAATATGTACCTACCTACTTACTTCCGGTTTTATGCTTCGCAATTAGAGTAAATAGATTTGAGTTACAACTGAAATGGCTAAAAATAAATGACTATCCTTACTGTAATATCCTACTAATATCATAAATGTGAAAGTTTGGACGTTTGTTACTCAATCACGCAAGAACGGCACGGATTTGGATGAAATTTGGCATGCACGTTGTAAGGGGTACAGAGAAGGACGTAGGTTACTTTTTATCCCGGAATTCCCGCGGGAACTCCAAAATTACCGTGGATGAAACCGCGGAGCTATAGCTATATAGCTAGTAATATAAATGCGAAAGTGACTTTGTTTGTTTGTTACACTTTCACGGCTAAACGGCTCAACCGATCACCACAAAATTTTGCATATCCCGGAATTCCCTTGGTAATTTCGAAATTGCCGTGAAAGAAATTACATTCCTACACGTTGTCAAGGTACCTACTTACAGAAAAAAATATAGGGTAGTACGTACTTTTATCTCGGAATACCCGCGGGATCTCCGAAACTTACGCTGGTGATACCACGGGAAACAGCCAGTAGATATAATAAAAATTCTTACCTATAAAAAATTTTTCCGGAAAAACCTCAGGGAGAAACATGTAACTTTTGAACGATGAATAGGTAATAATTTCTTTACAAAAAGTAATGATATCCCATCAAAAACATAAATTTGAAAGTTCAATATTAAGAGTAAGCTTGGCTGTCGACTTCGCCAACGAAAGAATCCTTCCTAATATGTATTATAAAATATGCGAAAGTGAGTTTGTTTGTTTGTTACGCTTTCACGCCTTAACGGCTCAACCGATCATCACGAAATTTTGTATACACGTTGTCAGGGGTACCTACAGAGAAGGATATAGGGTACTTTTTATCCCGGAATGCCCGCGGGAACTCCAAAATTACCGCGGGAGACCTCAGTCTGAGCGGCAGCTAGTTGATATGCAAATAGGTGTCAAGTTCTGCAAATTATCCCCAAATTTACTTAAAGAAAATTAGGTACAACCTGGCAAGTTTACACATTCAAGTTTAAAAAAAAAAAAAAAAGTTTTTTTTTGCTACTAATAAAATTATTTTCTTACTAATATTATAAAGACACACACAAGGTCTAACATGAGTCCTGCTTTTTCCTTCCTTTTCTGATTTCAGAATCTTACCTTTGTTAATCTAATTTTAAGAGGTATTTCAACCACATCTGTAGATCACCAACCAAGAAGTCTTATGAGACTGAAGAAACTTCAAGCTGACTATCAAGTTAGTAACTGGGCACAAGTACCTACCTAATTATCTACCTAGGTACTTTTATGTTTTTTCCAGTCTTAATAGTTATGTTGCTGGGGTATGAAAATCAAAATTCTATTTATTCCATCAGTTAGATAAAAAAGTATAGGTGTTTCGCTTTTTTAAATTTATAAGTTTAGGAACTGGATATTTTGCGAATTGGATATACTGCACCTAAAATGCAATCAATATTGAAGTATTTTATTTTTATTCAGTGTGAAGATGGAAGACCAGTATGGCTGAAAGCAGGCTTCCGTGACCGACTACTGTATAGCACCACTATTGTTCTAGTCTGGGTGGGGTTTTTTATGACTTGTGCTGCACTTTATGACTTTGCCAAGCCACCTAGCTGGAAAAATCCAACATGTTAATTGCTTTTACAGACCTTAAATTTTTTTTTTCATTTTTTTGTGTCTTATATTAATGCATTATGTAGAGAAATTCAGTTTGTTTATATTTAATATAATTAAACCACATAACAAGATTTTTATTACACAAAACCTATGACCTTTGAACATGGATGTGAAACTTGCAAGAAGGCATTGTTTGTACTTCTGCTGTGACCACACTATTGATACTAAGATTAGCTAGTCCTCCTCTTATCAAGCCACATGTGAATGCTACATACTGAAACAGAAATAAATACAATAATTATGAATAGCAACAGTGATTTTTATTCACATCACATAAAAAAACATTTTAATTTGGTTGGAATGTGATATTTACCCTAGGTGCAAATTCCAAATACTGATGATTATTGGAAAAACTGGTGAGGAAACGAAATGCATTATCCTGAAGCACATAGACACCTTGATGATTGGTTCGTAAATTGTCGATCTGTTTTTTGTAGATGCAAGTCCAAAAATCGGTGCATATAAATTTTATCGTGTCCAATTCGTCTTTGAATCTAGGCCATTCTCTTGTGAGTCTTTCCATTATTTTATAACCTGTGGCAAAACCCATATACTCGACGACCGACAAGTCTGCTTCCTGAAATGTACAGAAATAAAATAACTATGACCAGCACCACTGGTAAGTTCAGTCAGTTATAAATTTTATTTACCTTTTTCTCAGAAGAATCCTTAACTTGCTCTAACGCATAGTTGATTATTTCCGAATGAAGGAGATCAAATAAAATATCATCAGCCATCGTTTTATTAATTCGAACTACCCACAAATTAACTAGACTTATGTCTAAAGTCTAAACCTACCTACAAAGATAATATTTAATAAATAAAATTTAAAATAATCCCTACGTTTTACCTAGGTACCTACACACACCCACCCACCACACACCTTTAGACATAAGCAGGCTGTCGCAACTTCCATACTTCAGAAAAAATGTATGGATTGTGTCCAAGTTGAAATGGTGGCATTCGGTCTTCTCGCTCTATAGACTATGGCAAT
Organism: Zygaena filipendulae; assembly: GCA_907165275.2. Lineage (NCBI taxonomy): Eukaryota > Metazoa > Arthropoda > Insecta > Lepidoptera > Zygaenidae > Zygaena > Zygaena filipendulae. The sequence goes on from OU015663.1 coordinate 5,168,709, forward strand.
GTCAGTCAGTACTCAGTCGCTGTCTTAGCGGTACAAAATTTTGGCGCCTGGTTCAATTGAAAGAAAAATTAATTGTTATTGTGTTATTATTTGTTAATTTAATAGTATTTCAGTGTTTTTTTTTTAGGTTAGTACGTTTGTTTTGTCTTGTAAGTGAACCATCGAATAAGATGTCTTATAAAACGTGTTAATTTGCGGAGTAAAATCGAAGAATGAAAATGGTGAAAAAAGGACTTTTCTTTCAAGATTTCCTCTTGATCCAGTCCGGTACGTAAATTTTATTCAATTTATAGTTGTTTTTATTCTTATTCAGTGCTTAAAATAACAAAAATAGTGTTTTGTAAAATATTTATTGTGATTTGAAAGAATATGTAAATAGTGCGGAAAATACCTATACAGATTTTTTTTACAGATATCGATAAATCCATTATTTTTGTTTTAGGTGCAAGAGTTGGGTTAAGACTAAAAAGAATTGGCCTATTTACCAATCGAACAACTCCATCAATTAAAATAGAGCAGTTGAATGCAGATCAAAATAAAATAGCACAATTGAGTAAGAAAAAATAAGTCAAAGTCAATAAGTAAGTCTTTTTTATTCGTGCTGTTTTTACCGGGTGACCGTGTGATTATTCTTATAATAGTTTTAAACTATGGGCAAAGTTGTATGTTTAAGTGTTCTCCCTGAGCTGGACACTTGATTTTTTGCAAGAATCAGTTGCTTACTCAGGAGTCAGGGTACATAAAATTGCAGCTAGCCGATACTGGTAATGAACCTAACGATTTGTTTATACTACATTGTCATTCGATTTTATTTTCTAGAATTTAGAATTTTTTAATTTATTCCAGTAATCGAGTGACCGGTTGACAAAAAGAAACCTTGAAAAACACCCACGCGCAGAAAGAAAAACCGTGACCCGTATTAGTCAAGTAGTCAACTTGACCATGTTCCACAAGACGGTGTTTCAATAAATACAAAAAAATACCTTTTTCAAATAAATGTTGTGTCTCACGCCCAACCAGCTACTTTCTTTATTTGAGGCAGCTGAAAAAGGCAACAATGATGGCTTACATTAAGTTCAATATTAAATATACTTAACCGACAGCAATTAAGCCGTCAGTGGTGCTTTTCTCTGTAGCTATAAAATAATAAAAAAACTATGAAGAACCGTAGTAGTCCTGATTTTTTATCGATATCGATATGACGACCATTCGCTATAAGCAGAACAGCACTATTTGTGTGGGAATCGGCCATGATTGCTAGGGCAAAAATTTTGACAATTCGCGTCATTCCATTTCACAGTATGGGAGTCCCATATCTTAAAACGTAGTGATTATATGATCTTTGGACATAAGTCTAGTTAATTTGTGACACAACAAAGTCACAAACACGTCACAAACTTGACGGTCAGTTTGGATGTCATGGTTCCAATTCCAATTTGTGGTTTATGGCTCCACCGATTTGACGGTGATTCTGCCAATGTCAAAGTTTGAAGGGACACGGTATAGACGCTTGCTTAGCCAGTGATTCCGGAGGTATAATAAAAAATGTTCTTCCACTTGAAATTCTGTAAGTAGCATGAGGGATGTCATGGTTATCCGCTCATCCGCAGCTGATGTGATCCGTCCACAGACGAATAAGACACAGACGAATAAGAGAAAGAGAACATACATCCCACAAATTAATTAGATGTCATCCACCCACAAATTAATTAGCAAAAGACAGATAGGAATCTGACAGTACTTTGAGGGGTCGTTAGAGATCCACCAATCGCAGAAGTCGACAGAGCCACAGATAAAAATATTAGTGTTGTCATGTCGATAAAGTTAATCGATACTAGGGATGGGATCCAGTACTACATATAACAAATTTACAGTAATATTGTATTTTTATATTATTAAGGATAACAACAGCCATCAATGTTAATTGTACATTATAATATTATACTAGACATAAATAGGCAAACAAGAAAGAAAGAAATTTTACAATCTTTTTTAAAATGATGAAAAAGCGTTGATTAAGAAGGCAATGAAAAGTAGTCCATACAGCCAAGTCAGATATTTATAAGCAACTCACATACTTACTAGGAGCGTAATAAACAAAAAAATGAAAGAATCCAATGGTTCAAGGTAACGATGTCCAATAAAATCAAATGTTTTATTACTTTGGATTGGTTGTTACAATCACTAAATCGTCAGCTGGTTCATAACGAACAATTTCTTCTATAAATTACTATCAGTTTGGAATACAGCCTCTACCAAAGAGTATAATAACCATTCCCTTTAGAAGAATTATTCTTCTGAGCCACTACCTACGTTTGTCAAGTATAGCAATAAAAAAGTAAATTAAATTGTCTGTGGTATTTTTACAGATTAAATGAAGTTTGTGAGAAAACTGATTTAATTTATTTAGAGTTTTAAATAAATTACCTGCGGGGCTAAGATGCGCAACACGATAAAATTTAAAAAGTGTTGGAATAGCATTTACCATTCGTATTCACCTCTCAAATTTTTTTAAAATATTTTCAAAATGCAGTTCACATAATTATGCTTTGGGAAATCCTTTTAACACCATTGATCTTTAACTAGAATATCATGCCAAGCATCTGCCAAACGGTTGTCGGTAGGGAAACGATATAATTTATTGTTGCCCTTGGATGGACAAAGTACTCTATGTCATTCTTTGTACCCCTGCCAGTAGTTTACAGTGATTAGCTGTTCCCCGCCTTAATTCCGGAGTTCCCACGGGAATTCCGGTCAACTTTATTCCAGTTAATAAAACTGCATCGCAATTATCAATCATTACCTACCAGCTATCTTATTCTTCAAGGTTGTGGCTGCAGACGCCTTTTTTAAAATTATGTCTACCTCTCTTTAATAATTTCACACAAAAATGAAACGTTAGTAATGCAAATAATTACATAGCTTTCTAAAACAAGCAGTAAGCAGGTTTCCTTTCCGCATCTTAGAAATCCGATTTAACAGTAAGTACATCTCCAAAAACAATAAAAAAAATATATCGCACAAATCTTGTAATCTTTGCCGTTGACACCCTTCTTTCTCTTTCTCTCTAAGGCGTTGGCCGTTTTTTTTCTCTTTCACTCTAAAGTTTTGGTCGTTGTATGGATGATTCCATGGCCTAGCATCCACACCACTCACTAGTCACTTCTTTTTTTTTATGTTATGGCATCGCGTGGTTTGCGCATTTTGCCAGTTTCAAGGTAGAGAAACGATGATAAACATGAAAAGGATGCAGATTCGGAATTTTGGATAGGATCAGGAGACTGTAGATTATTTTGGTTTACACAGGTAATCATAAATATTATTATATATACAGATAGATTATATCTAAATATCGTTGGAAATCAGGAAAAATACGATACATTTAAATATTAATATCATTTGACTCTTCAAAGGGAAATAATAGATGTAGGAAAAGGAACATCGAGGGAAAGGCGATCAGTTAGGAAAACGGACCGGTCGTAAAGTGGGCATAAAAAGAAAATGTGGTTTAGATCGCCTATGTCCATCGCACACTCACAATATTCATCAGTAACGATACCAAGTTTGATAAGGTGGGGTCACTTCTTTTCTTGACCAGCGGCGGACAGCGCAGCGTTACCAACTCTCGAAAATCTAAAGGTTAACCGCCGCACTCAGAGTCGACGTTAATGATTACTTAGTTAAGTATAGATTTTTGAAACAAAACTGCCGCAATCAGACGAGTTTAATAAATTTATGTTAATTGGCATTTAACTAATTAAGTTACATCTCATCAAATGTCAAATATCATAAATTTACTCAACGCCTCTGATTGCGGCAGTTTTGTTTAAAAAATCTATACTTAACTAAGTAATCATTAACGTCGACTCTGAGTGCGGCCGTAAGTCTTTAGACATAAGTCTAGTTAATTTGTGGGTTAAGTCATAAACTCATAATATGAGTTTATTTCATATTATGAGCGCCATATAAATAGCGCCAAGATTTTTGCCATAGTTTCAAAATTATAAGTGCGAAAATATTGGTCTTAAGCTGGGCATTGACGATCATTTTTTCGAATCATTTATACTCCAAATGGTTTTAAGGTCTCTACCCACTACACCGTATAGTCCATGACCGTGCTAGGAAAATGTCTGATATAAAAATATTCTTTTTATTAGTATCATATTAGTAGTAGGTATCAGTCTATACCCACTAAAAAGTCAGCCACTCAAAATAACCTACGTATGTGCTACCTACTGATCGTTTTGAAGTCGGTGCCAAACCCGCCCATGTCTGCAATGTATTGGGAGCAGACTTAGTCTATCTACCTATTACCTATTTAGCTTTCGATTTTCGCTTTTGAGTGGGTTGGTTTATAAAGTGACAATTTATGTACCCAAATCGCATCTTAATTCAGCATCTCAGCTTATTTTTCTTAGGTATTTTAACTGTGGCTTGGCGATATAGGACTTCAAATACGTGCCGTGCCTTGTCTTACATTCCGGTGTCGCGTATTCAAGTGTTGTACATTCCGGTGTCATACAATTACTATATCACGTAGACGGAGAATGAACTAGACGAGGCATTCACGTATAGCGTTTTTATTCGTCTGTGGTCAAGAAGTACTCTGTGGTGGTCACAGTTCAGAGTCACACGAAATTTTTTTTCTGCTTTTTGCAAGAAAATGGCTTCCGAGGATTTGGTGACTGAGCAGTTTCAATTTCTTGGTATTGATGTTGAGAAAGAAGTTTTAAACAAATGTAAGTAACGCAAATTATTCCAGACTTCTATATTTTTTCGTTACATGTTTTAAACAAATAGCAATCATAAAATCATCGTACTTAAGAGAAAAGGAACGCTCAAGGTTGTCCTATTAATTTTATTTCGAAGGTGTATCTTTATGTGAAGTATACGGCATTGACGCGGAAACATTGGTTGAACTATGGATGGCATTTAGCCTAAGTCATTTAAATGGATCGTCTCCGAATTTGGCAAACTTAGAATTGCTGGAAAGGAAGGAATTTTCGAAACGAATGGTTGAAAGATGCAACGCGTCCGATAAAGATGCCATTGGACCGGGCGCCGGTACAAGCGTGACGGTATATGATGCGCCTATTGCAGTTCAGTATCCTTTTGACTTTATTTTCGTTTAGAATTTTCACTCGATTGTTAACCTCAATATATTTAATTAAATACCTACCTTCCTACTAGTTGGTAATTGGTTAAAGTAGACCAGTTTATCAAAGGTTGCAGAAAGTTGGATACCATCACTTCAGAAACTCAATTTTAACTAAAAATTTGAGTTATTTCTTTGTTTTTTGTACCTATTTAATATTATGTAGTTATGCTGCATAAATTATAGAGCAGGGGTGCCACACTTGAGTCCCTGTAGGTCATCTACAAAATTAAGGGTAAGCTAGAGGGACAGAGTCATAATGAATCTTAAATTTTATAAATCTTAGTTTTGGTTGGGGAACATGTCTTGATCTTTGGGCCTTATGGTAGACCATGTTTTTGACAAGACTTCTGTGGAGCTTGATAAAAATGTTTACCGTGAAGAAAGTCTGCTCTTTGGTTCAAAAATCAATTGCAATAAACTTGATCAAAATGCATGAAACATTTTTCATCATAAAATAGTTAGTCTCTAAAGCATGTCAGGTAAATCAAAATATTAGTATAGGCAAAAACTTAAATAAACAAAAGATATCACTTTCGCTTTTTGAAAATTATTGTTTTTATTTAAACACTAGCTGTGCCCTGCGGTTTCACCAGCGGTAATTTCAGAGTTCCTGTGGGAATTCCAGGATAAAAGTACCCTATGTCCTTTTCTGTACCCCTGACAATGTGCATGTCAAATTTCATTCAAATCTGTTCAGCAGTTTTTGCATGATTGAGTTAACGATAAGAGCTCGGAAGCACATTTTCATCCGACTTGCTTCAAATTTATCGTCACTGCTCAGCTCCTATGTGTCTTAGCGTTATGTTATATAGCCTATAACCTGCCCAGGAGTATGGACTACAATTGTACCAAGTTTGGTTAAAATCCCTTCAGTAGTTTTTGACCCATACATGCACATACAGACAGAGAGACAGACAGACAGACAAAAAGTTACTGATTGCATTTTGGCATCAGTATCGATCACCATTCATCGTCCAATATTAATTTTCAATGTACAGAATTGACCTCTCTACAGTTTTATTATAAGTATAGATAGGTGAGCAATGAGCAGTAATAACTGGTATTATCAGCAATAATTTATAAAAATCAAATTAATCAATTAACTGATTCGTTGCAGGACCCAATTCCTCAAACTTCTATCTGTGGGCTCTTTGGTAATTACAAATATTTTGTGACATGACTGTTGTGCTAAGCGCCATAAGAACTAATGACATGCCTGGTTTTCCCTCAGCCATGTGTAAAATATGTTTGTTTTTAAACGATTTCCAAAAAGGAGGAGGTTCTATGTTCGATTGTATGTATGTCTTTTTTTTTATGTATGTTCACCGATTACTCGAAGAAGGTTGGACCGATTTGGAAAATTCTTTTTTGTTTGAAAGGGTATACTCCCCATTGCCACCAAGTCAGGATCTGATGATGGGATCTTAGAGAAATCGAGGGAACTCTTCAAAAATTATAGGCACACCTATAGCGATTTTTGTATTTTTTATAGTAAATCGTTTATGTATTTGCTTTCGGAAAGCAAAATTTGAAGAAGTGGAACTGATTATAAAGACACAGATGGTCATCGGTACTACTCAATAATAGGTATTTCACGGGTTTCGAATTGTTAACTTTAATATGGTTTCTAAACAATTTATGCCCGTCACAATGTATATGGTGAAGTGGAACTGATGGTGATGTACTAGGAGAACTCCTCAACAATTAACGTCCCTGTGTTGGGAAAAGCAATATTTTGTAAAAGGTGATGAGCAGTTGACATTAGGCTATTGTAACTTAGAGAAATTACGAACTAAGTCACTTAAAAGCAAGAAATAAACAAAATTTTAACAAAAAAATTAAAACCGGCTTCCAAAAACACCAAACTAAAAAGCTGAAAATAACACAATACCGATTTAATCCAATAGACAAAAACTCGTAATATTATTATTGGTTTGTGCTACCACTGATCGGTATGAAGTCGGTGACAAGCCAAATATGGAGAGGGTAGATGGGCTAAGTCGACTCCCGCCATCAGCTCTTCGTGAGCAGAACAACCCAAGTGGGCAGACACCAGCGGGCTTGTCACCGAATAGGCTAGTTTCCTGGGTAAAAAAATCAAAATTCTATTTAGTCCGTCAGTTAGATAATAAAAAAATAAAAGACACGTATTTTTTGCTTTTTTAAACTAATGGAAATATGCATAGATAAAGCGCATTAAAGTTTAGGGTGGGGGACTCGTGACATCACAGCTCGCTATAACGTGCAAACAAACTGTGTAGCGAGGCGTGACGTCATGTGAAATTTCGACCTGATATATCTCCGTTATTTTTTGGTTACATAAAAAAAAATACGTGTCCAATATTTTTTAATAATCTACAAAACGGACTAAGTGCATATAGTCAACGCATATTTTCCATTTTCTGAAGTTTTTTACTAAAATGCATCGGTAAGATGCATTTGAATTCTTTACTGGAACTTTAGGAAGTAAATAGACACAGTTGAACCTTAATTTCGCTTTTGGATATTGAAGTTATCTGTCTGTCAGTGTCACATGACCCTGTCAATACGACAGTGACATTTCTATCACAGATTAATAAGGCGTAATTTTGAACTAGTGACGTCATTCCGCGTTTCGGCGGTAAGGTCTAAAGTAGGAACTTTGAAACGCTCTATTTAATTAATTTATGCATATATATTTTTTCTTTTTCTTGCTTTGTTTAAGTAGGCCATAATTATATCTTTAAAATAGACTGAAAAAAATTCATGCGAGTACCCTTCCTTATACAATGTAATAAAATCAAATATACCTACTTTATTGCACATACACACACACACACACATATTGCAGATGAATATTATTTTGAGAAGGATTTAGTATCAATTAACACTATTTTATTGTAACTTCGATTTTTCTTAAAGAGCCGCCTTACATATTTGACGAAAATAACAAGTCTATTATTTTTATTGCCAAGGGAACAGGAAGTTTTTTTTTAAGATAAAGTTGGTGATTAACTTAATAGGTAGATAGATATACTTCTCGACAACATTGCTTAGTATTCTTTTTTTTACCTATGAACTTTGAAGGATAAAATTACTCAGAGACTCTAAGGTTCCCTTCTTCTCTAAGGTTTATGTTGTGCCTACAGTAAAATGCTATAAAAAACTAGACAGGTAAAGAAAGGCCCTTCTGCTATACTAGTGCTTAGTGTTGTTCAAATTTTGTTTGTGTTCTGTTCATTCAGGAGTTAAGACTATGGAAGACAGCAAAATGGAGATTCATTTATACTATCTATTATCAGTTGATGGGTATAAGTCTAGTATCACAGATTTATTGTTGTGACTAGATCTACACTCATTGATTGCTTATAGATTAACTTCTGGACGATCATCTTATATTCGAGCACTTTTATTATTTATACTATATTTAATTCTGACTTGATGATATTTGTGGGCGAGTTTGTTTCTGGTATCATGTTGCATTTATCCATGACTAGATCCATACTCGTCTGCAGCCATCAACTCACTCTACAAACATTTCCATACTGATTTAATAAGTACATGAAAACACTTGCTGAAGCGGCTAAAACATTCGCGAGTTTTATATTTACAGAGGGTGAAGTCGGATGTGGAATCAGCGCCCAATCAAAATGAACTAGGGCCAGCAACCTATTCGCCTAAAATGTAAGCTAAGTATAATAAAATTCATCTAAAAGGTTAAGGATGTTTATGCGAGACTGCGCCATGTCCGAGCCTAGACAGGAATCTATAACAAAAGCTGGAGAGTCTGATGGCCGGGACGTCCATCTTAACATCTATACTAATATTATAAAGAGGAAAAGTTTGTGATTTTTTGACGTTGTAGGGGGTAATCTCTGGATCTACTGAACCGATTTTGAAAATTCTTTCACTTATAGGAAGCTACAGTGATCCTGAGTGTCATAGGGTACTTTTATTCCGGAATTCCCGCAGGAACTCTGAATTTTCCGCGGGTAAAACCACGGGAGAACAGCTATCTCTGGATCTACTGAACTGATTTTGAAAATTCTTTCAATTATAGGAATTTAAAGTGATCCTGAGTGACATAGGGGGCACTCTTTATTCCGGGATTCCCGCGGGAACTCTGAAATTACCGCGGGTGAAACCGCGGGGGTCAGCTAGTACTCTATAAGGATATTTTTTGTTGATATAGACATAGACATAGACATAGACATAACTTTATTTGGCATCACAAAATTTCTTAAATATTCTTAAATTAATAAATATTGCGCGTCGTGACTCGTACACAGCACAGTCTATCATAAATTGCTTATTGTTTGCTCGTAGTAAAAATGTAATGTTTTCAAATCTCATGTTTGCTTTACTGGTTCATATAGTTGCTAAGCGACAAGGACCTGTAACTACTATAATAAATAATAAAACAGTGTGGGATACAATGATAAATACTATCATTATGAAAAGGTATAGGCACAAGGTACAATACAAAGGTTTATTCATTGAAGTTTTACATTAAAAAAGGCGGTCAGTATTATCTTAATTTTCTTGAAACCCTTACAATTTTTTCCCAATCAGAACTGACTAATCTCGTTCCTCGGCGCCGCCGGCTTCAAAACCCATCTATACAATGATGTAAATTAATGAAACCAAAATTACCTAACTGATCACTGATTTATCAACGCACAGACCAAACTGTTTGTCTAGAACTTGACACTTGGCACAAGGCTTTCATAAGACATTATGCCGAGTTTTGTGAAATGCCGAGTACAGGAAATGCCAGTTTTGTGCAATTTTTGCGAACACCGCGATGCGCTAGGAAAAATTTTATAAATACGAATGAGTTTGTTACGCTTTCATGCCTTAACTACTAACCAACCATCATGAAATTTTGCATACACGTACGAGTATAAATAGGCAAAGGTTACTTTTTATCCCGATATTTAGGCAGAAGATCCGAAATTAAAGTGTATGTAAGGTAGAGATAAGGAGAACCACCTCTGTGTATGAAAAGTGTCCGTCGAGAACTAGGGTCGAGAAGCATAAAATGTGGTGGCGCTACGGTAGCTAACGAGGAATTTTAAAGATAGCACCAAAAGTTATCAGAGTAGAATATCGAATTGAACAAGGAAAGAGAAAATTTCGCTTTTATTTACTTAAAAATATTTCGCCCACTTGGGCAACTTTTCACTCCACAAACTTTTTCCATTATTGCTCGATTTTTTTCTAAAGTTTTACAACAGTCATTAATAATGGAGGTGAAGAATTCCACAACTACACAACAAGCCGTAGAAAAAATAAGAATGTATTAAGCTTGCCTGGTTTCAATAATTACTTTGGTCAAAGAACCAGAAAATATCTATTTGATTTTGTCTGCCAACAAACTGCTGTGCAGTTTGGCGGGTGCTAATTAAGAAAAACGTTGATTTGTGATAAATTGAATAAAAAACTATTATTATTATTATTATACTTATATAAAACAAAAAAGGATTAAGTATAAAAACTTTATAAAAATGCTGTTTTATCAACTACGCACACCTATAATAACTTCACCAGTGATATTCATTTTCTCAAGCTACGCTAGTGCTATAGTGGTGAGTTATTGAGTTGTAATTTGCTGAATTTCAGCTGACACTTTTTCAGCTTGTTCCCCGTATAAGATAGTGCTCCTTACCTCTACCCTCCATACGCGAGTGAAACCGCGGGAAACAGCTAGTTATTCCGTATACGATATTGTCGACGACAATATAGGTACCTACTTATATGGAGTGCGTAGGTGAAAATTTCTAAAGAAGTACCGTTTGAATTAAGAGTCATTGGAAGTCATTTGAGGGTCTTTTCTAATAAACACGTATTTCAGAGGTTATGGTAATTCAAGTTCCTTAGATTACAAGGGTAACATGGGGCGAATAGCTATATCCACAGTGGCTAAAGAAGAAGCGAACATCGACTAACCGTGGCTAGGTATATAACCTAAGACTAACATTTGCACTAAAATTGTGTTTCAGCGGCTATTCGGCTAAATATGCTTCGAGAACGAACGCAGGCACAGTTGTGCACTCGTTCGGTGCGGATGACTTGCTGCAGCACTTCACAGATGTCAATAGCCAACAGAATCCATTAAACTTGAACATAGCACAGGTTCCAAACGATGACGGTGATGTTTACACAAAAGCTATGTAAGTTTTTGAGTTGTAGATGAATATTAATGTCCAACACCCAGTGGCGGGACGGCACAAAGGGAGATTTTTAGGTGACTGATACCCTAGTATTATTAACATTAAGATAACGATCGTATAATAACCGCAGTTTGTTTTTGTAACAACGACTGTTATTATCATTGACATTTTAACTATAATAATACTAGGATTTTGATATATATTTTCTACTATTTTTTCACATATAAATCCCAGTGCCAGTTTGGAAATCAGTGGCTCAATAATTGCAGGGGCTATTATTCTAAACTTGATTAATATTTTTTCATTCATAGTCTTTTATTTAGTGAAGTACAAAATATTTACATAAGATGTTAAAATTTATGTTTTCGCCTTAGGTTTGGTTTTGAATTGCTACACGAGAAAGCCTCTATATTTTCCAACCATATAAGTTACATATCACAGTGTATAATGAAGAAGGCTGCCCTCACTGATGCAAAATCAGTCAGGCACAAAACTCAGGTAAGCAGTATTCGGCTAGATTTTTTTTCGAAATGAGTTTTTTTTTTTAATTTTTGCCTCTTCACGCATAATGGACCGTGCTACATACAACCATGAAAAAGGCCTTTCTTAGTCTTAGGAAAAAAAGTCTAATGCTCCACCTGCGTTAACGTTAACGTTGATGTTAATGTCCAACTACGCGTTAATTAAGGCATTAAAATACGTGTTGGCTAAATTTAGTTTGCAACGTGCCGTTAAGCGTTAATTTCTAGTGAAATAACGAGTTAACACAAAATGGAGGTCGAAGCTTCGAACAGCTGTTTTTTTGCAATGGAGGTAGAAGCTGCTGTAATTTTTGCAAAAATGAGTGTTTTAAATTATTATATGCATTTATACAATTTAAGAAAAAAACCACGCAGAATGAGAAGGCGTTAATGTAGCTAACACCGCTTAGTGCGCTAAATAATGCTCTAAAACCCTTTGATGTGTCCAAAAAATCGATACCCGAGCTATCGCTTAATGTTTAACGTCATTAGTAATGCCGTTAGTAAGTTAACCCGTTAAAATGTTGGCCACATCTACGTAATGCCTTAATCAGCGCACTAATTTACGCGTCAACTCGTCGGTGTAGCAGTAGCATTAGAGAAATAAAAATTAAGAAAATCGCTAAACTATGAAAGATTGGTTTTAAATAAAGTGATCTCCGTTTTTTACACCTGTTTTTATCCAGTTACAATAACCATCAAAAAGACTTCTTGGAGAAATTAAAATTAAGTTAAATGGAAGATTTGTTTTAAATAAAGCGATTTCCGGTTTTTTGCTTTTCCTATAAAATTTATTCCTCTGCAATAACTTTGTTTCCCCGTAGGGCAGCCGTATTTCCTAACGGTAACGAGAATTACTTCTAACAATGGTTTTTGTTAGATGACGTCATCTTATACAACTGGGATAAAACGTACCTACCCTATGTCCTTTACTGTACTCTGGCAACGTGTATGCAAAATTTCGTATTGATTGTTTGAGTATTTCAAAGGTCCAAATTTATTTTCGCATTTATACCAAAACTGCAACAAAGAATTAATAATACAATAGACTATTTAATTAAATTTTTGTCCGTCCCGTAGATTAAAATAACGGAGATAAATGTCGCGTGACGTCACAAGCAGGTACAGTTTCTATCTGCATACTGCTATCTGAGCCCCCATTTCTAAACTTTAATGCGCTTTATCCAAGTATTGATTAATTTGAAAAAGCAAAATATATGTGTCTAATTAGACAGTGTCTACTATAATATTTTTATTAATAAATTGAAGTATGTGTTTGTACGGTTGAAATAACAGCTTTTTAATAAATGCACACAAACATATACATACTTCAGAATAATAATTATTCTAAGTGACTCTTTTTCGAGATATTTTGCTGTGTGTACTCAGACGGAAGTGGTGGTATGCGGTCGGATCGAGTGCGACGCGGACGCGAGGCTCAACCCCAAGTGCGTGGTGCTGCAGGGCACCTGGGAGGAGTCGCTCAGCCAGGCCGTGCCCGTCGACCTGGACAAGTATGCTAAATATTTGTTCATCTGTTGTTTTTATAAACAGTTGTTGCCCGCACTTCAATGAACCGTCCAGGGTAGTTTCCGAAGTATGAAAATCAAAAACTAAGTATCTCCGTTAATTTCATTACGTAAAAAATTAAAAAATACCTGTCCAATATTATGTTATGGTATTAATCTACAAGACGGACTAAAAACTAGAATTTGGTTGACAAGCTCATTCACGGTGAGGAAGGAGGTCTTCCTACTTACATATAATACATACCTATATTATATTCTATCCTATCTTATCTGTAACAGTTTTGGATGTTTTTCACTCAATTACGCATAGACGCGCGAATAGATTTTGATAAAATTGAGCACACAAGTACGATAGATATGTTCGAGATTAACACATTTTATTTGTTTCCCCAAAGAAGTGTTATTTTTGTTTATTTAGGAAATCAACGGCTACATACAGGACAACAAGTACATATATTAATTTTAGGTTTCAAGATGTTTCCGAGAGAATGGGCATGTTGACAGTATTAAAGAATCAAAGATAAAATGGTTTTAGAGAATAATATTGTCAAAAGAACTCTTAAAAGTCACTCAGTTTTCATCTATGTTTAATAAGATTTTCTTTAAAATAAAAGTATAAAATACTGCAATCTGCCATGTTTACTAAAACCCCAATCACAGTGAATGACGTCATAGTTAACGCCTTGCATGTTACTTGAGACATAAGTCTAGATATTTTGTGTTATGCATTTAGATTAATTGCTGCATCATTTAATTAGTTGAATTTGTGTAAATACAGTATCTAAGTATCATTAACGATGGAACAAGCTTTAATTAAGGCAAGTTGCCCAGAATTGATTGGTTAATATTGGGAGAGTTTCTTGCATCAAACAAAGATTTTTGAGTTTCAAAATGTGCAAACTTCCTTGTTTACATAACATTTTTATTAATCTTTAGTGTTAAGTAAAATAGTATTCTGTGATGAAATTTAACATAATATATTAAACTTGCAGAAGCTATAGGTAATTTAAGGAGATGTAGACACAGAATGCAGGTGCGACTTTATGTTACAAGCAGAGCTTCTTCAAGATTGTGCTGAACTGTAAAAAAACATTTCTTTTACTAGCTGTGCCCCGCGGTTTTACCCGCGTGCAGAGTTTTGGAATTCCCGCAGGAACAATTTGTTTCTATTTTTAACGTTACTCCTTATAACATCAGCTATCTGCCAGTGAAAGTCCCGTTAAAATCGGTCCAGCCGTTTTAGTGATTAGCCGGAATAAACAGACAGACCGACAGACATCTATTAATCTACAGAAAATACATCAAAGTGGTTTTCACAAAAATACATTGGCGAATTCGTAACTACACCTGCTGGGTCTCGCCTTGCGAGCTTTAACCACTTATTTCTCACTTTTTTCTTATTAGGAACATAAACAGACAATTTATTAGCTGTTGCTATTGATGTGTTTTTGCAGATAGGGACCGCAGACCACTTGTAAACTTTGGAATTCATTTTTAAGACGCGATAATATATTGTTGATTTTGTTCGTCGAGCAAACACACAAAGCTATGTGAACTACCACTAATATTATATATATTATAATTTTAAACTGACAGCGTGCTGCTGCTGTAGAGTTTGTTGCGCAGCTTCTTCTCTTCAGCCATAGGAAGCACTAGGAAGCTGTGAAGGGTGGATATTTTATGGGTGCTGTCTACTGTAAACTGTAATTTTATTGACGTCAAAAAGAGCCACATTATGGGCCTAATTTGAATAAATGATTTGACTATTGAACTTAGGTGTGACGTCAGAAGCGGACGCCATGACACACGAGTGTTTTCGTGCACAATTCAAAGTTGATAAAATAAAATGCAATAATTTGCGTTGAAACTTAGTTTAATGCTGAAATAATGAGTTTTTCGGAAATAGTAGACTAGTACCTGCATTATAAAAGAGAATTTCAAAATTTGTCATCATGCCTATTGCGAAATTCATTTGAGCGAAGCCGCGGGAAATAGGCTAGTAGATAGATAGGGTAATATTTGAAATGATGACAAAAATGTCGATCTTTGCTCCTTGCAGCCTAAAGCAGTATTCATTGTTTCCCGGCCAAGTGGTGGCGATGCGCGGCGTCAACCCGCGCGGGGACAGGTTCGTAGCTAGCGAGGTGTTCACCGACGCCTCTCTGCCCGTGCCCGATGCCAGAGTGGATATGATAAACTCATTGACAGGTATTCTAATTAATAAATAAAATAAAAAAAAATAAAAAAAATTCTAATTTAACTAAAGTGTGAACTTTGTCTGATGAACACGCGGTTTCACTTTCTAGTCTGGGCGTGTTTATATATCTACTAGCTGTTCCCCGCGGTAATTCCGGAGTTCCCGCGGAAATTCCGGGGCAAAAACTATCCTATCTTTCAAGTTGGGCCAAATTACAACATAGTGACCAAATTTCATCATGATCGATTCAGTTGTTTATGAGTCCATCGCGGACAAACAACGTGACACGTAATTTATATGTTGTTTTATTGTTGTTGTGAAGTGGATAAAATTACTTATTATTATTATCACTTGAAACAAAGTTACGTATTTTTTATTAGAGAAAGTAACTCCATTAAAACACGTATTTTTAATATTAAAGAGTTTACCTTAATCAAAAAAATAAACCGCGTATAAAGTGAAATTTAAAAATTACTATCAGCATTGTAGTCAGACCATTTGATGTGTGTGATGTGAAAGTGACTTGTAAATTTATTTAAATTTATTAATAAATGATTGATTGATTGATTGATTGATAAAATACAGTATCGGTTATATAAAAATCATAAATAATAACGGTAATATGATATGTATCTAGTGACGAGTAGCAAAACGAAGCACAACCGTTAGGTCGTAATATACCCGAAGTATCTATATAACGAGATACATAACGAAATTCACAGGTGCCGCATTTTCAGGGTGCTTTTTAGATACCTAATTCTCTTTCTATCTACGTTATATCTTCTCACTAATGAGTCTCATGTCACAAAATGTGCCTAAAAGTGACACTTTTAATTCGCCATCTAAGAAAATCCATTTAAAAACATCATTATCGAATATCGATTGATTATTTTCGGAAAGGCTGGATAAAAATAAAAATAAACATTCATGTCGAATTGAGAACCTCCATTTCCAAAATCGCCAAATAAATCCAGAATTGTTTCTAGGCACGATGTCGATTGTGGTAGTGGCTGGTCCTTACACGACATCCGACAACTTGGCCTACGAGCCGCTGAAGGATCTCCTCGCTTACATCGGCACGAACAAACCTCACGTGGTTTTCATGATCGGCCCATTCCTGGATTGCGACCATTCCAAAGTGAAAGACAACTCGATGGCGGAAACGTATGGAACGTTCTTCGAAAAATTAATCGATAGTTTAGGCGAATTAAATACAACAAGGTAAGAATTTCGATTGTTTATATCAAAATCTGAGATCAGAATAAAAAACACAGCCGTGTCTTCTTGTCTGTTTCTCCGTTTATTTCTTTTAAACTACACTACCATGTCTTCATGCCGTTTTCGCTATGATTTAGTTAGATTTTTACTAGCCGTTCCCCGCGGTTTTACCCGCTTGAATTTCGGAGTTCCTGCGGGAATTTCGGAATAAACGTACCCTGTGTCTCTACCCCTGACAACGTGGATGCAGAATTTCATGATAATCGGTTGAGTAGTAAAGGCGTGAAAGCGTACAAATGAACAAACTCACATTTTTGCTTCTAAGGAAGAATTGTTCCATTGAAATCGGTTCGCGCCATAACATTTGTTGTTTGAGTGTGCGTGCGCGTTCTGGGACCGTATTTTTTAATATTTCGAATTCTGCGTACGAAAGTAATTCCATGCCCATTAATGTGAATACGTGTAAAACAATATTGCAGCCCGAACACGAGCGTGTACATAGTGTCGAGCCAGAGGGACGCGTTCCACGTGAGCGTGTACCCCACGCCCGCGTACTGGTGCCGGCGGCGGGCGGCGCACGTGCGCCTGCTGCCCGACCCGTGCACCGTGGCCGTGGCCGGCGTGCGGCTCGGCCTCACCAGCACCGACGTCCTCATGCACGTTGGCCACGAGGAGATATCGCTGTACGTACACGGACTAGTTGCAAACGTTTTAGGTGTACCGCAAGAAATAACTAGTACATTTTGATTCTAGTGAAGACATGAACACAATGATCATCTTATATAATGTAGGGTTAAAGAATTTATTCTCAAAAAAGATACATGACAATATTTAAAATCTAAAACATTTACAAAGAAACTCATTTAGGTTCATAATATTATAATAGCTCCGTCAAAGAGCGCCTGATTATTTAGGACATACTGTGACAATGCTTTTTTAACTACGTTAAATGAGTTTACCCTGGTGTGTGGGGATCGCAGCAGGCCAGATCTAACCACTGCCCCAACGGTGCTATATATGTATTAATAAACAAATGTCGCCATTTACCATTAAAAGGCGTCGACCTACTGCATTATGCATTTAGCCAGTTTCATGTAAAATTAATTAGATCAATTTATTTTCTAATAAAATGCTTCGTTGTGCGGTTTGATATTGCCAAACCACGATATTATAGCTTGCAAGAACTTTCTCGGAGCTCTCGGAGGAAACCGAAGAAATCAGCTAGAAATGTCATATATCTTCTTGAGCACATAAAAAACTGTCACTGTTAAAATTATTGTCGAATACAGCACCTTATAACACAAAAATTCATTTTTAACCATTTTTTTATCGACATGAAAATAAATGACCGAACCGCCATCTTTGATTCCCGCCAAAAAACTCCCAGTGATAGCTAGTATTCGGTGGCAGGGGTATGGGCGGCGACAAGTTGGCGCGGCTGGCGGGGCACATGCTGTCGCAGCAGAGCTACTACCCGCTGTGGCCGGCGACGGCGCTGCCGGTGGACGCGCCGCTGTGGGCGGCGCACGCGCAGCTGCCCTGCACGCCGCACGTGTTCGTGCTGCCGTCTAACTTCAGATACTTTGTGAAGGTCACTATTTGATACCATCTTTCTCCAGTGCAATTCTAATACGTGCTGAGTTACACGACAAATGACTGAAATTGTGTAAACGTGGTGTGTTTTTGTTTTTCGTGTTTTATTTTAAATACATACGTTAGCATCAAGCAAGCTCAAGTTTTCTTCATAAAAGACTATCGCAAAAAAAAGTCGAGCGTCAACTTGGGATTCCTTAAGAATTCCCTGTATCGGGACAGAAATCTTCGATATTTACCCAGAAGTTTAACGTAAGGCACAAGCAAAATTTCCTAAAATGCTTTTAATGTGTCCAATCACCATTTTTCAAAACATATTCTGTATTTCTAGTAAGTTCGCGGTTTACACTACTACATGAGACATGACTGATACTTATGACTCCATCTATAGTAATATTATAAAGAGGAAAGATTTGATTTTTGGTTTGTTTGTTACGATATAACTCAAAAACTACTGATCAGATTTCAAAAATTCTTTCACCATTAGAATGCTACATTATCCCTGAGTAATATAGGCTATATTGTAACCCGGAATTCCAGCGGGCACTCCGAAATTACCGCGGGTAAAACCGCGGGGAACAGCCAGAACTAAATATACTCATACATACTCATGGAAACGTTTTTGTAACAACATTGGGGTAAGGAGTGAGACTATAACTTAATGCATTAATTTGATCCAGTTATTGTGCCCATTAAAATGTATGTATTTTTATTTTCAGGAAGTAAACGGTTGCGTGGTGGTAAACCCGGAACACCTCGCC
This sequence comes from Zygaena filipendulae, assembly GCA_907165275.2. Taxonomy (NCBI): domain Eukaryota; kingdom Metazoa; phylum Arthropoda; class Insecta; order Lepidoptera; family Zygaenidae; genus Zygaena; species Zygaena filipendulae. The sequence goes on from OU015663.1 coordinate 5,187,838, forward strand.
AAGGGTACGGGGGGAGGCACGTTCGCTCGCCTGCTGGTGGCTGCCGACCGGGAGCACGCGGTCAGTGTCGCCGCACAGATTGTACGCATTTGAGATGAAATAAAACATTTGTTGAATACGAAACTTAAATATTGTTAACATTTTTTTTGACAAGATTATCAAAAAACCCAAAAATACTTATATGTATAATAAATCAAAACAACCGATTACATATCTAGTTATGCATAGAATGAATGCTTCTTGACCCACAATCAGTTTACAGTTACCACCATCCCAGTCTTATTATCTTACATTAAAACTTCGCCCATTGTAATTTTGACTTTACATCCCGTGTGCAGGGTCGAAATTTCGATATAACGTTTAATAAGACAGCTTAGACACGATAGATATTATTTAGGTGGGCAACATGTAGTTCATCCATGTCGCTACAAATATTATGTAAAACTCATCTGTGTAACATATGTATGGATAAATCACATGAATAGGTAAGCCTCATGACGGATGTGTGTAAATTGAATGATGAACTTGGTAGTGTATGGTCATAATAATGGTAAAATCACTAATGCTGGCAACCATAAAAAATGGGGAAATCAAAGTAAATTAATATGACATTCTTTGTTTTATGGTTTCCATTGTGACAAGTGCCACCTATGTCAAGTTGGATGCAGTATTATTTGTATGCAACATAAACGGGGTCATTCAAGGTAACCACTCCTCCGGGCGCCGAGCGCAATGCCATTTGTAGCCCCATACAGGGCGAGTTGCCCAGCTCCTTCCGAAACTTCGGCTCGACGAGACGGTAGCTGTGGATGGATAATTTGTAGTAACAATTAAATAAGCAGGAATAAGCTCTTCACGTTTCTATAATCTTTATTTGGTAATAAAAAAAAATGCAGTTTGGTATCTTTTCCAAAAAACTACGGGATTTATTTTTTCTCCATGGAGTTGTTGATTGTATCATAATGAGTAACATTCCGCCGGGACCTCGTGGGAGTCAGGAGACTGACATTTCCCATGAGGCATGTTGACAAATTTTTATTTTTTAGTCCGTCTTGTATATTATTAAAAAATATTGGACATTTTTTTTTTACGTAATCAAAAAATAACGGCGATATATTGAGTTGAAATTTCGCGTGACGTCACTATTCTGACAGTTTGTATGGCGGTTTTAGCGGTTAGTGACGTCACGACCCCCTCACCCTAAACTTTAATGCGCTTTATCTCTGTATATTTTAATTTATTTGAAGAAGCAAAAAATACGTGTCTATTGTTTTTTTTATTTTCTAACTGACGGACTAATTAGAATTTTGATTTTCAAAAGTAGTCCACATCCCCATTCCATGAGTTATAATACAAATGGTCAATGATCATCATAGATGTCACCATATTTTGTCTTTGGCTCCAATGCAAATCTAACCTAACCTAACCTAACCAAAAATGTCAGGGTGCTCCATGCCCTGCCTAAAGTCAAAAAGTACTTGTGTTGTAACAGACTACTTGTAATCAGACTAAAGGCACTATTTAAATTTACATGTAGTAACAAAATATGTCAGCCAACCTCGACGGAATATCATTACTTGCAATCAATTGAAGCGGCCGATACAAAAAAAATATCAAAATGTTTCGGAAATGTTACCAAACTGCTTAATTATATTACCCGTAGTGATTACCTTCTCTCTGATATTACCCTTAATTTCAACGACGTATCATTTAAAGCACGGGTCGGCAACCTTTTTTAAAAGGGCCACAAATGTCATGAGATATTGGTGCGGGCCACATTTTATCTAATAAACACATTTTTCAGAAATTTTTTCAATGTCTGCTTCCAATTTAGACGTAGAAACGCACAGTATCCTTACATAATATAAAACAAATTCCTCCGCTCCGTCTGCCTGTCCATCTGTTCGCGATAAACTCAAAAACTACTGAAAGGATTATCATGCGGTGCGGCAGTGATTTATGAGGAAAGTTTAAGGTAGGTAATAGCTATAGTTTGTCCTGAAATTCCCGCGAGAACTCCGAAATTACCGCAGGGGACAGCTAGTTGCATTTAAATGTTCATTGGTCAATCCGTAATCGAGAACAATGCTTGTTTTTCGATAGTTAAGGATTGAAAAAGTCTGCTAAGTTTGGTTATTTCTAAGTGCGGCGTTGCGGGACGTGTGGAACAGCTTTTACTTGCGCGGGCCGCACCGTAGTGGCTTACGGGCCGCCGCCGGTTGCCGATCCGTGGTTTAAAAGAACAAATCGGGATGCTAATCTTATGAATATTCATAAGAAATATTATTAATTATTATTACTTTCATGGAAATGTGTAAATAACGGCCGCCAACAAACTAAGTCCCAACATACGTTTTTAAAGTCTCCAGTGGCTCCGATTTCATGTTGCGTTCTCCAGTTTCCGGGTCCAAAGTGGTCAGCACACATCTGTAACCAAGTTGAAATGTATTTTTTTTTCCTAACAATTCGTAAATCCGTCGCGGCGTGCGCAAAAAGAAGCAGTCTTGGGTCATACCTCAGGCACGGCTTGACCACTTTGAAAACGTTATCTCCAACTTTAACAAACTTCCAGTTGTCTTCGTCGTAAGGTTTCCCGCCTGATAGCACAAAGTTGGGCCGGAAGTTCCTTACAGAAACCTTGCAATCTTTCAGACGCGTGTTTAAATCGTCTACCGAAGCTTCGTTGATCAGATTGAATGACACCTCGTCGGGCAAAGCTCCCTAAAACGTATAAAAATAAAGATATAAAAAACGATGATGACAATTAAAAGAAATATACTTAAATATTTACCGTGTCGTTGCTTTGCACAGTAAAGGCTCTCATCTTTTTATGTACCGGACGTAAAGAACGGACATTCTCCGATGCATAATAAACTATCCTGTAGATATTGGGTGTTTTACGTCCCAAAACTCTGCAAATGTAATTTTAAAAAGTAGGTAGATGCTAAAAAACTGAAACTCACACATTCCAGAAAACAATTATCTACACTAACCTTGTGATCCATTCACTGGCCTCACTACCACAGTCGTATACGGAGACACGAGCGTCCCACACTGTGGCTGTCAATTGTTTTTCGAGTACAATCACCTAAACCAAAATTTTTCGATAAAAAAAATACAAAATAGTATTTATACGTACATGGAAATTACGTAACCAAAATATGGTCTTTAATTTATAAAATTTTTAACTCATGATTTACTATACCAGCGATACTATATAAAAAGTTTTTTTTTTTCGTCATTTCCTGCTCAAACCTCAAATGTCTTCACTCTTCAGACGTGAAAAATGATAGATTTTAATCTTATCGAATATTTCGATTATGTACTATCGACGTATACTATTAAATTATATTTATCATATCATTTACTTCCGCCAAATTGATGTGAAGTGGTTCAGCGTCCTGGTGTTCCAGCGTGAGAATGCAATTTCGCACCATTGTCTGTATGAGAAGAAGCGAAGGGTGTGATCTGGCTGTGATGCCGTTATTCTCATCATCGATTACCATAAGCACCCTGAAACGGATAACGAAGAATCGAATGATGCGTGCATAGACAGAAAAATGTAAGTCGTATGAGCAAATGTCAACCGCAATCATACTTGGCACATGTACATATAGGTAGTAGTAATAGGTACGGAAGGTAGGTAAGTAAAGTACCTACCTATACCTATTTAATTAAAAAAATACATGCATTGATTCAAATGAATAACATAGATACCTATATCAGTTATCCTAAAAGATTTTACTAACGGTCACGGCCTTGATAAGATTGACCTACCCACCTGTCTCTGAGCCAGCCATTCCTCAGTCCCAGAATAGAACATTCTGCTTGTTCCACTACAATCGAACCACACGATTTGACTGGATAAATGCATATGTCTTTAAGCGTTCCGATTTGCTTCCATTCTTTATTATCTGGAATGCGTGAACTTCTCGACTTTTGATGGAGCCGGTATGCATAATATGTGACGGCGCTGAAAACACCGACGGCCACCGCAGACGTTATAACGTACGGAGCTAAAAATTATAAAATTTATAAAAACTGTGAATTTGTTTTTAAATAAAGTAATCCTGAGATCGTATTGAACCATTGGAATTTTTATTTCAATTAAATAAACCCGAAAACGATTTGTTTTATTTTGAATTTGATTTTGAATTTTCGCGCGGAAATGCCAGCCGCCATGCTTTCAGCTCGTGACGTCACTCCGTCTATAGAGGGTACAGGCATGGACCAATTATCTAGTTTTATTGGTCCATGGTACAAGTAAGGAGCACTATCTTATATGGGGGACAAGCTGAAAAAGTCCAAAAAATCCAGCAGATTACTACTCAGTAACTCACCACTATTATAGCGCTAGCGTAGCTTGAGAAAATCAAAATTGACTTTCAAAAAACACAAAAATGCACTATACTACAAATTTAACACCTACCTACCGATTTAATCAAAAAGACAAAAATACTCGCAATATAATTATTATGTAGTTTGTGCTACCACTGATAGGTTTGAATTCGGTCCCAAGCCCGTTTGTGCCTGCCCACTTGGGTTGTTAGCTCATGGCGGGAGTGGACGTAATCCACGTACCACCGACCACCGACTTCAATTCGATTGAAGTCGGTGGACGGTATGAGTTCGAGTACAAACCAATAATATAACGAGTATTTTTTTTCTTTTTGATCAAGTCTGTATTTTGTTATTTTAAACTTTTTAGTATAGTGCATTTTTTGTTTTTTGGAAGTCTGTTTTAATTTTTGTGTTCAAATTTTCTTTGCTTTTAAGTAGGTCAGTTTTAATTTGTCTAAGTTACCTACCTCATCCTAATGTCAACAGCTGTTCATCACCTTTTACAAAATATTGTTTTCCAGATGCAAGAACGTTAATTGTTGAGGAGTTCTTCTCGTACTCCACCATCAGTTCAACTTCGCCATATTGTGATGAGCATAAATTGTTTAGAAACCATATTAAAGTTAACGAATCGAAACCCGTGAAATACGTATTTTTGAGTAGTTCCGATTACCACTCCAAATTTCCAGTTCAGTTCCACTTCTCCAAATTTTGCTTTCCGAAAGCAAATTAACGATCATCGATTTACTATAAAAAATACCCAAATCGCTATATTTGTGCCTGTAATATTTGAAGAGTTCCTTCGGTTTCATGCCAAATTTAAGCTTTCTAGGACATTAGGAAATCCCCCAAGAATTTTGATGATCATCAGTGAGTCAGTGACGAAATCAGGGTTTTTTAGATATCAATAAAATCTAAAGTATAAGAGCTATGCAATTAAAACTTTATATGTTTGATAAGTCCGCTACTTTTATAATCAAAGGTCCGCCATTGACAACGTAGGTATCCCGAGAATTTCGTTTATCTGGTATAATCCACACCCAAGTTATAAGGGTTCAAAAAAAAGATGAAGCGCTTCGAGAAAAGATAGGTAGTGCTCTCGCTTCGCTTGGCTCGTCTTGGCGGGGGCACTGCCGTGCCCCCAGATTTTATAGTACAAAAATGGTTAAGTATTGCGTACTTAACAATTTTTGTACTATAGAATATTCTGCGATTTTTCTTAACAAAAATGAAATTACACCATCTTAAGCCTTATGATCCGAAGAATAAGACGCATTTATAACTTCCATTAGGTACATACCTGCCTAATCACATAGGTAACTTACCATTTGGTGCCATGATCGAGCGTCGAGCTGTAGGTATGTTCACGCTGCAACTATTTATACCTATTTACTATGCAATATCAAAATTTTACAATTATAGTTATGTCTTGTACCTACATCTATAGCAAAAGTTGTGTGCAGTTCAAAGTTCAAACACGAACTAAATGTAGATAACTAGACAGTCAGCTAGCAGATAGTAAAAGGTTATAATGACAACTTGTTAACATTACATTATCTGTGCCATGGTAGATATTCTGTTTCGATCGCACCGCGCCAAGCACCGCGCAATCGGTAACCTTACGCAAGTGCTCGTGAGTCGCGACCTCGTGTGAACACACAAGTAGAAAGACTACAGGGTGCGAAAGCTATTTGAGAACATACTGATACTAAATTGATGATTCTAATAAAATTTTGTGGATGATAACTAAATTTTTTGTTTTGCCCAGATTAATCGCGGACTCCGAGTTTGTCCTGAAATAAACTGCCCCCTGCGCATCACGTAGGACTTGTACCGAAGGTCTTCGTGGAAAGTATTTCGGATTGTGCCCTCAAAAAAAAAAAACATACGCATCGTATTGAGAACCTCCTCCTTTTTGGGAAGTCGGTTAAAAATATAAAAGTATCTCGCAAATCGCTATAACCCTTGGATTTTTAAGGGTCTTGGTAAATAATTGCCTGAACTTTTTGAAAAAACTGTGGTGTTATAATACTGTCTGAAAGTGCTTCATGCTTTTTGCGCTTGGCAAAACTTTCGACGTCGCCTCCAGATCTTTCCAATTTTTGACGAACTGTATATTTCTAACGATCGGGACTCTTAAAAATCGAGAGATTTCAGGAATGCTGTGATTTACTTGTAAAGCGGCGATCACAGCGTCTTTTCGTTTCCTGCGTAAGGTTGTCTTCCATTTTTAAACTGAAAAGAAAGAAAAAAGTTTTGCGTCACTATGTATGAAATGACATGGCAGTTGGCAGCCACATTTACAAGTGTCCTCAAATATAAAATTATTAAATTAAGGTGAGTGGGGGCAAGATGAAAAACGGGGTAACACAAAAAGTTGGCTATTATTCCAGATACAGAATTATTTTTGCAGTGCTGGCAAAATTGGTAAGATCTCTGTTTTGTTACGTACCTCAGTCAGCGCTTGCCGCTTTGAATGAGAGATTTTGTAAAAAATGCAAAAAACCTGCGCTGTCTCTTTTCGCAAATTAAATGAGTGTTTTAATGTTACCCCGTGTTCTGTAACTGTACTCAACAAGAAGTAGGTACGAGGATTTTATTGGAATATCTACTTATTATTTTTATTCACTAAATATGGCTATTTGACTTATTTTAGGATTTATTACAGCTTTTCGTCTTTCCCCATCAATATTTGACGGGGTAAGACAAATATATAAAAGTTTTGATTTTAACCCGTTTTCAAAAGTCATACTGATAAGCAGATGTTCTCAAACTTTTTTTTTAATCTTTGCCCTTTTGTGCCTAAGCAATTACATACTGTCTTTGAGATATTTACTTAGAATAACATTATTGTTTTGTTTCAGTCATCTTAAAAACGTGTCAGCGGTACAGTTACTTTTTGGTTTTTTTACGTACAATTTGAATTTTGACAATTCAAAGTCACGTAATTACGCCCGGAAATCTATACTAACAACCTCGTTCATGATGATGTGGCCAAAGCCTTAGAGACTTAAAAAGAAAGAACTAACATTATACGGGGCAAATAAATCCTAAATCCTTATATCACATTGATTTGTGTTATGGTAGATTTATTTTCTGAGATGAAACAATGTTTCGAATTACTTTAGAATAAGCAAAAGGATTTACTTGATGGTGATGTTTTTTTTATAGTATAACTTTAAGGAAAAGTTTGAGAACTTCTGTTTCAGTCTTATCCCGGCGGGGTAAGATTGAAATATGCAAAAAATAATTGGTTTTATTTTCGTTATTTAATTATATCTTGACACTACAGGCAGTCCTGAGTTTTCAGGATACCTAAAACCATAGTCTAATGACCATCGACAACATCTGTCATCAATTTGAACGGTATTAGAAACTATTTCGGTCTTTCCCCATCAACCTTTCATCTTCCCCCTGGTTTTTTTGCAAAAAAAAAATTTTTTAACTATTTATTTTTCTGGTTTGGAACAGTTTTAACAGGATTTTATCGATATGATAGTAAAATTTAGTCTTTACGCTTTACTCATTACTAATATAATTTTAGCATAAGTTAATATGTACTGTTCAACAAGACTTCAAATACAAAACTGCTCATCTCATCAAAAAAGCGTTCGGTCTTCCCCCCACTCACCTTACATTATTATACATATGGACGATAATTATTTAACAGCAATAAACTAAAACTAAACTTAACCTAACCTAATAATAACAATTTAAACATGATACAAATAATAAACAAACCAATCTTATAAAAAAGCTAAAATACAACGAGTTAACGAATTAACTGAAAACCTGATACACCCCATTTAAAAAAAATAAACAATAATATGATTAAAACATATTTTATGTCGAAAAATTTTATACTTTAAAAGTTATTCAACATTAGTTTGGAGGTGACTTATCTACGAAACTACAAGCGCTACGCCCGCACCTACCGTTTCGATTTTTTTTGCTACGGGTGGCGGCGTACGCGCCAATATTGTAGGTATTATAAATAATTTAGACATGGGCTGATAGAAATTAAAAAATATAACCTATATATAAAACATGATGCGATCGATTTGCTTGTTGATTCTGAGCAAACTACTTTCTAGTTTTTAGTTAATTCATTAACACGTTGTATATTATTAAAAGTAGTCCCTTTAGGCAAGGTTCCGAAGATACTGGCAGCGTTCCCCCTTTGAATAGCTAGGCTAATTCTTTGTCCGAGGTAGCTGCCAGCTCTTCGGTCTCCTGTGATAATATCGATTAACCTATTTGCTATTTCCTTAAAAAGGCTTATAGTGCTAGAACCCCACGGACCAAGGGTCTCAACACCGAATGGGACAAATACTTTACGCACCCTGTACAAAGTTGTTGTCTACGAATATGACACTTATGTTTGCATAGCTACTTAGGTACCTATTAAATGATTAAACATGTTAAGTTGGTGAGTGGAGGCAAGATGAAAAACGGGGCAACACAAAAAGTCGTCCATAATTCGAAATTTTGTGTACCTAGTTTTTGCAGTGCTGACAAAATTGGTAAGATACTAAGATCTCATTTTGTTAGGCCACCTCAGTCAGCACTAAACTTTCTGCTTTGAATGCTCAGACGAAATAAAAACTCAAGACGGAGCGCTGTCAACAAAAAAGTGAAGCCGGTTTCGTAAACATGTGGGCATTTAGTGAGTGTTGCCGTGCAGTGAAAACTTATTACCCAAAATTGTTAAGTTCTAGAAGGATGAATGGATAAGTAAATAGATAAGTTAGTATTTTTTTAAGTTGTAAACCTCGGTTGTATATTCGACAACCTTAAAAATATAGGTTTCGAAGTTATGATAAAACATGGAAAATAAAAATTAACGCCTATTTACACTTACATTAATTTTATGAATATTAAAAGTTAAAATCGAAATAGGTAAATGAACGTGTTACATTACGTTCCGTTTGAAGTTGATCTCAAAAATCAAGTTTGAAGTTCAAGTCTCAAAACCTACAATACCTTTCAGAAAGATATTTGATGTTATTTTATTGTTATTATTTTTTGTCTTTTAAGAGAATTCCTATGTTTTTGTTGTGGGTATGAAGCCATTTTTTGTTAACTATTTTATTTCTAAATGTCACATTGATTTGTTACCTATTATGCTAGATTTATTGCATAAGATAAAACAACGTTTCGCATTACCTCAGCATAAGCAATAAAAGGATTTATTTTATGGTGATGTTTTCTTTCTGTAGTTTTTTTTCCAAGCTTAAGGAAAAGTTTGAGAACCTCTACTTCAGTCTTCCCCCGGTGGGGTAAGATTAAAATATGTTAAAAACATTATTTGTTTTATATTCGTTATTTAATGATATCTTGACACTACAGGCAGTTCTGAGTTTTCAGGATAGGTACCTAAAACCATAGCCTAGTGCTCATAGACAACATCTCACATTTATTTAAATGATTTTATTTCGATCTTACCCCATCAACCTTTCATCTTCCCCCTGTCTTTTTCTGGCGACAATATAATTTTATTAATTTATTTTTTTGCTTTGGAACAGTTTTAACAGGATTTTATCGATATCATAGAAAAATATAGTCTTTGCTCTTTAATTACTATGAATATAATTTGCGATGCTGTGGCCGAGGCGTCGACTCGGGGCCACTGGCGATCGTAGATATGCGGGAGCAGAGAGGTCCTACGGTCCCTATCCGGAATGAAACGATCGATAGACTGTGCTAGAGGGTAGATACCCGTTTATTTCCCTGGCAGGACACACAAACACACGCGTACATTGATAAACACTAGTTACACTGGTTCACACTTAGGAGCTACGCTTATCCTAGGTCTTACACAGGCCCTACAGGGTTCGCGGTCGCGAAGGTCGGCGGAGGCGATCGGGAATCGGGCAGGATGACGGTGAAGGAAGGGTGCTGTGTGCTTGAGGTCAGTTGGTGAGTTGGCGTGCGGGTGAGTGCCCCTGTAGGCGGCCAGGAGATCGATTTTTCGATCGACAGACAGAAAAGAATTTTAAAAACTTTTTTCTGCTCGGTTACTCTTCTTTTATCACCCCTGTCAATTTTAGGTAAAAATATTCAATGTACAGAATCGCTGATTCTACTCTTTTATTATAGTATATGTACTAGCTGTCCTCCGCGGTTTCACCCACGGTAATTTCGGAGTTCCCGCGGAAATATCGGGATAAAAAGTACCTTATGTCACTCAGCACTACCGTAGCTTCCTATAAGTGAAAGAATTATCAAAATCGGTTCAGTAGATCCAGAGATTATCCCCTACAACGTCACAAACTTACAAACTTTAGATGCGATTGACCACATCGCGTCGCGCCGTCGTTTCGCGCCGCACTCTGTACCTTTCTCTTCCTCTCTCCCTCTAACTTGGGTTGCCTATGAAAAGATTGCTCTTAGCAATATAGGTCACCTAAATTGTACGTACCTACTATGTAACTGTGTCTTTGTAATATGTGTTTTCTTCTGTGTGCGTGCAATAAAGTAGATTTGATTTGATGGAGTCTAAATTATTTGGTTTTCTTTTTTGACACTAAATCAATATGTTTTCTTGTGAATGAGTGATGCCCACGACTTCACTCGCATGTGATTCGGAAGTCCATTGAGATCTCTTATAAGCTATTTATGCTTTTATTTCCATTTAAATCCTTCCAGGGCCCTTATTAGTATGACCAACAACATTCCTTGCCCATAACGAGCGTCCCAAAAACACAATCCCAAACGCTCCAGATGCAAAAATATTAGAAATGTATGTATATTCTTTATGACAAAAGAAATGTATTTTTTTAAGTGAAACTTCTTATAACACGAGGGAAAAGCAATTTAAGTGGCGCCTTATGTTAACCCGATGCGTTATGGTCATAGTGAATAAGGGCCCTGTAGCATTTACGTTGATACGTGCTTAAACAAATCGACATACAAATAAGCAGATAGTTTTCCAAAAATGATTTGAATTTATATTATATTTTCCACTTTATTGATATTTTCCACTAGCTCTGCCCCGCGGTAATTTCGGAGTTCCCGCGGGAATTACGGGATAAAAAGTACCCTATATCCTTCTCTGTACCTATGACAATGTGCAATGTGCATGCCAAATTTCATCCAAATCCGTTCAGCCGTTTTTGCGTGATTGAGTAAACGTATGTGAGGAAAGAGCTCGTAAGCGCATTTTCATCCGACTTGCTTCAAATTTATCGTCACTGCTCAGCTCCCATGTGTCTTAGCGTAATGTTATATAGCCTATAACCTGCCTGGGAGTATGGACTACAATCGTACCAAGTTTGGTTAAAATCCCTTCAGTAGTTTTTGACCCATGCGTGCACATACAGACAGACAAAAAATTTACCGATTGCATTTTTGGCATCAGTATCGATCACCATTCATCCTCCAATATTAATTTTAAATATATATTCAATGTACAGAATTGACCTCTCTACAGTTTTATTATAAGTATCGATCATGGACCAATAAAAGATAGATAGATAGATGTGTTATCTAGGTATCAAAAAATATTATTTCATGCACTTAAAAAATAATATACTTACATATTATATTTATAGTAATGTATTAGGCATGTAAAAGTCGTCTATTTTATAGTATTTAGAATTTTATTGTAAAATTATAAAACTATTGATAATATAGACATTGACATTTGTGTAATATCAATTGAACTGCTACTACTGAGTACTGACGCCTTCTGTTTGAAAACTAAAAAACTAATCTAAATCTTAATAATATATTTTGTATAAACGTGTTAATGAATTGACCAAAAACCTGATACATCCTATTTAAAAAAATAAACAATAATATCATGATTAAATATAAATTATGTCGAAAAATTGATAGTCTAAAAGTTATTCAAGTTTAGAGGTGACCTATCTACGAAATTTCACGCGCCTCGTGTCAATGACCGATTCGATTTTTTTTGCTACGGGCGGCTTACGCGCCAATTATTGTACCTATAATATATAATTACACATGCATAGCTAAGATGCGCGCCACGATATGTTTCTGGGCTAGTAAAAATAAAAAAATTAACCTATATTAGAACATAGTGCGATCGATTCGGAAGTCGATTCTGAACAAACTACTTTCTAGTTTTCAGTCAATTCATTAACACGTTGTAAGTATATCTTAATATGCTATTTAGTACGTAAAGACAGGGTTTTCTTTATCACCACCAACTCCTCAACCAATCAACTTCCCGTTGTGGTGGTAAATTTACCCCTTGGTCTCCAGGTGATTGCGAAGGGTGGAAGTGGGTGGTTGTGGGTGGAAAAAATATATTCCCTTTCTAACTCATGAGGACTTCTGGAATGATCTCAAAATTTCTAGAATTACCTAGAAAATTCTAAAATGTGTAAAACTATTATTATCGATCTGAAATAATAATAAAAATAATAAATAATATATTGTCACAAGCAAAAATTAATTATCATCATCATTCTAGAAGTTCTAAAAATTCTGGAAATATCTTTTTTTTTATTTTTTTTATTTATTTACTCAGAAAAAAGTACAAAATTTTTACGTCAGACACAAAAACCCAGCAGGGTTTATTTCATGTCACATCTGGCATTAAATACAATACATATATACTTACAGATAGAAGATTAAATTATAGTCGATGCCGCACGATTATAGCAGCAACCCAAAGCACCTAACATAACATAGTATATTATAATAATATGTAAGTTACACCGCGCAACCAATGCACGTTAAAGTGAGAAGAGATGATCTGTCGTAGCGAATGCCCTTCTCCATCCATCCAGAAAATTCCAAAATCTGGAATGTTCTACAAAGTTCAAAAATTTCCGAAATGGTCTAGAAAACTTTAAAATGAGTGCAAACTATTATAATCGATTTAGAATGATTGGGAAAGTTCTAGTTTCTGGAATGATCTACAAAATTCCAATTAATAATGACGGTTTACATTCAATATGGCTGTGTGGCTCGCGAATTAGGGTCGTATGAAGTTCTAAATAGTAAAGCACCCCAGACGTACTAATAATATACAATACAACTCACTCATAAATCTCTATTGTATAGGTACCTATATAAAAATAAATCTTTATTTTCCTTGGTCAGGGCATCACGCGTGAACGGCTGGACCAATTTCGATAATTCTTTTTTATTGTGTTTGTTATTGTAAGGAGAAGAAGAATCAAATAAGTTTGGAGGTTCTGCGTGAATTCAGAAACTCACGTGGATGAATCTCCGAAACGGTTGGACCGATTTTGACGGGACTTTCACTGCTAATTAACTGATAGTAGCTAAGGAGTAAACTAGCTGAAGCTTATAAGGGCTCGCGAAGTTTTCTACCTTTCGAAGTCGTATAATTATTTAAAGAATTTACTAAAAGTTGTTTTTTTACTTTCTAAAAAAACTTTTACTACTTAGAAAACTTAGCGAGCCCTTATAAGCTTCAGCTAGTTTACTCCTTAGCTACTATCAGTTAATTAGCAGTGAAAGTCCCGTCAAAATCGGTCCAACCGTTTCGGAGATTCACCCACGTGAGTTTCTGAATTCACGCAGAACCTCCAAACTTATTTGATTCTTCTTCTAATATTATTATTATTTAGTAGGTACTGTAACGTCCCGGGGGCGGGAACGTTAACAAATTAAGCAATTGAATATAAAGATTTTCAAATTATTTTAATTAAAGATATTTTTATTTCAAAGCAAAACCATATTGTTCTGATACAACAAATCGATTCTCCTCTTTTTATATCTAGAATCTATATTTATGACATTTCATTCAAATTCGAAAATATTACTTACTTCTTCTAAATTTGTTTCCAACCAGTGTTGACATGGAGGTGAACAGCGTTCAACCTCTACATCCCTCCCGGTGGGGGGAAAAAAAAAAAATTCTGACAAGAATTTTTTTTTTATCACAACGAAAAATATCACCCTACCTATGAGCAGATGATACAATATTCGGATAAGACTGTAGCTAACAGCTAGCTGGAACGAATATATTATTAAAACTAGTATCAACATTTACCATTTACAATATAAAAAAAATCATTTAAGTCATTAAGCGACACTCGTTCCAACTCTAGACTGAAAAAACTGCTCAAAAAGTCAGTCCACATATCCATACCTAAACAATTAACCGAAAAGACAGTATAAAGTGAACATTGAAAATTTTAAAAATATTACCTACCTAAACTTATCATGACAAAAACAGTTAACAACCAGCCTCGCAAATTTACCGATACAATTCGTTAGAGTTAACAAGTTTCTCTAACTAACGGACTGTTTGACTAACTTATTTTCATCCTCTATTTGTCCTAACTATACTTCCGATCTTTTCCAAGTCACGAGCTGAAAATACAGACCACCCCTTTCTCTGTCAATCTCTAACTAAACTCCCCCTAAACCTGTAACATTCCATCGTGCGTGACTCCAACGCAGAGATCACCCCAGACGCTACGCGACTATTGAGGTTGCACTCAGGACTACCACATAAACTCACCCATTATACAAATCAAGTGTGATGGTTCCTGGCCGGACCACGATACGGAACAAAATTTTTACGCTGGCACAAATTCATTATTTTAATTGTGCCTATTTGTGCCACTAATGCCAGGAATTTGTGCCTTCTGGTTTTGGAGTTATGAGAGTACGATTGTGGTCGGGCTGGGAATCCTGGTTCCTGGCCCGACCACGGTACAGATGTTACGGAACCGAGTTTTTTCTTTTGCACAAATTCACTATTTTAATTGTGCCAATTAGTGCCACCAATCCCAGGAATGTGTGCCTTACCCCTTGGCCACAGTCTCGGCGGCGGCGGTAGCGGCGGCGGCAGCGGCAAAAACAAATGGTAGACAACATACGAAGTTGGCCACAGCTATCAGTAACTACCCAACTAGAGCACGACTGCGGGCAGCGGGGGGGCGGGGGGCAGTAGGTGCATGCACATATTTTGTACGTCAGGGTTGCTTATTCTTTTTTTGAATTAAGTTACCTATTATTAAATAAAAACTTAACTCTTACATAGTATTTATACTATGTATAAATTTAAACCTTAATAAAACTATCTATAAGTACCATAAGTTATATTTAAAAGTAACAAGCTGTTCCCCGCGGTTTCACTCGCGTGATTTTAAGAACTCCCCGGGTAGGTACTATGCACATATTGAGATAAAAACTATCCTATCTCGCAAGTTTGACCAAATTACATACAGTGTAAAAAAAATCATTTAAGATCGATTTAGTAGTAGTATAATATAGGGGATTAGCTGTGCCCTGCGGTTTCACCCGCGGTAATTTAGGAGTTCCCGCGGCCATTAAGGGATAAAAAGTACCCTATGTCCTCTGTACCCCTGACAACGTGTATGCAAAAATTCATGATGATCGGTTGAACCGTCTAGGCGTGAAAGCGTAACAGACAGACAGACAGCTACTTTCGCATTTATAATATTAGCAGGGAAGCAGAGACTTGACATTTATTTCCAATCGACATAATCTTAATACGGCAGCAGCAAAAACAAATGGTAGACAATATAAGAAGTTGGCCACAGCTCGCGCCGCTGATAACTTCGTGGTCAAGGGGTAAAGCACACATTCCTGGGATTGGTGGCACTAATTGCCAATGTGCCAATTGGTGGTACTTTTTATCCCGTAATGGCCGCGGGAACTCCTAAATTACCGCGGGTGAAACCGCAGGGCACAGCTAATCCCCTATATTATACTACTACTAAATCGATCTTAAATGATTTTTTTTACACTGTATGTAATTTGGTCAAACTTGCGAGATAGGATAGTTTTTATCTCAATATGTGCATAGTACCTACCCGGGGAGTTCTTAAAATCACGCGAGTGAAACCGCGGGGAACAGCTTGTTACTTTTAAATATAACTTATGGTACTTATAGATAGTTTTATTAAGAGCCATTTCACAAAAATATTGCGCGCGAGTTTAGGTACAAACTGCGTTATTGTTTATGTGTGCGTAGTTACTCACACGTACACAACGTAAGCAGCGTAAAGCGCGCGTCGAGACTCGAGGTGGACAACGCAATCTTGAGCCGTGGGCAATCGTAGGTATTCTCAGATAAAGCAGGTATACGACCCTAGCCACGCAGCAATTTATACGAGACAGATGTTGTTCAAGGTTTTACTGGCTTTGTAAAATGAAAAACTGGGTTTCTTTTTTAACTAATATATTAGTTACACTGACCGATAGAATAATATTTTTTTACTTGTATTATAGCTTCACTGGTGTACTTATACATATCCCATCAAAAACAAACTTGTAAAAAAGTCCAAGTCTCGCAACTCACTTCTTCTACAGTAAAAAGTTGTGAGATCAATGTAATACCAAGTCGGTTAATTTATTCAGTGCCTACTTAAGGGTCCTTCTGTCTAAAGTTATCATGTTATAAGCTAATCTAATAACATTTTATAGTGACCATATCAAATTTAAAAACCTTTTATGTTTTAAATAGATTGATTGGCTTGGCGATCACGTGAAAACACAATATATCTCACATGTAATACATAATTATGGTTCTAAACAATCTAATTTAATTATAATATGTATTACTTGTGAGATACATTGCGTTTTCACGTGATCGCCAAGCCAATCAATCTATTTAAAACATAAAAGGTTTTTAAATTTGATATGGTCACTATAAAATGTTATTAGATTAGCTTATAACATGATAACTTTAGACAGAAGGACCCTTAAGTAGGCACTGAATAAATTAACCGACTTGGTATTACATTGATCTCACAACTTTTTACTGTAGAAGAAGTGAGTTGCGAGACTTGGACTTTTTTACAAGTTTGTTTTTGATGGGATCTCATTTCTTTTTGTAAATGGTCTTCCTCCTTTGAGCAATTTAGTCTACTTTAATAACTTGAAAGATTTTGGTACAACTTTATAATATATATAAACACATGCCCCATTCTTGCTTTTTCATTCCGTTGACCATTGTACCTTTGAACATAATTATGTCTAGGTAACTATGTATCTACACTTTATATCTAGGTAGGTAACTATAGCTACACTTATTATTATTATTTATTAATATCTGGGCAACGGCTTAAATAGCTGTTCCCCGCGGTTTAACCCACGTTAATTTCGGAGATACCGCGGGTATTCTGAGATAAAAGTACTACCCTATGACCTTTCCTGTACCCTTGACAACGTGTAGTATGCAATAATTAATTCACCCGCGTTGATATCAGAGTTCGCGCGGGAATTCCAGAAATGAATCCTAGCTAGATCGATTTATGGCCCCCGAAATCCCCTGTATACAAAATTTCATGAAAATCGTTGGAGCATTCAGATTAGGGTAATTTTATCTCGGAATTCCCTAAGGATCTCCGAAATTAACGCTGGTGAAATCTCATGAAATTTTGCATGCACGTTGTCAGGGGTAAAGAAAACCTAGGGATATAGGGTACTAACTACTTTGCATCTCTGAATTCCCGCGGGATCTCCGAAATTAACGCGGGTGAAACCGCGGGGAACAGCTAGTCTCATATATTTATATGGGATTACAAAATTATTTGTGCAGTTGGTACATATAACTGCATATATAACTTTGTAATTCCATACATTTATATGGGATTACAAAGTTATTTATGCAGTTAGTGTATCTAGAAAACTGGACCGAAATTGCTAAATATTTTAATTTTTCCTTGATTTATACAATAAACACTAATTGTATTCTAAATTTCAAACTTCTATGTCTGCTAGAAGTGCCTTAGAATTTTGATGATCGGTCAGTGAGTGAGTGAGTGAGTGAGTGAGTGAGTGACCTACAAAATTAAGAAACTTTGACTAGTTATAATTCTTAAACTACTGGTTCAAATCGAATGAAATTTAAATTATACCGTCTTTATACAACACCTGTTTGTTTACTAAAAATTTAGGCTTCTAGTTTTATCCACAACGAAGTTATAGGGGGTCGAAAATGGCCTGAATTGCTTCGAGAAAAGGATAGTACGGCCGTGCCGCTTTTGTTGCTCGACTTGGCGGGGGCACTGCCGTGCCCCCAGATTATGACGATTACAACTCTTCCAACTTTTTGAATCGTTTATCTCAGAAACGGTGGCTCTTAGGAAAAAAGTATTCAGATGTTTTTTTTACAGATAAATAGCTGTGCCCCGCGGTTTCACCCGCGGTAATTTCGGAGTTTCCGCGAGAATACCGGGATAAAAAGTACCCTATGTTCTTCTCTGTACCCCTGACAATGTGCATGCCAAATTTCATCCAAATCCGTTCAGCCGTTTTTGCGTGATTGAGTAACAAACATCCAAACATCTAAACATTCAAACATCCAAACTTTCACATTTATAATATTAGTAGGATAAATTCCAGATCAAGAAAAAATTCCAGTCTTTTTTAAAGATATATGGTCTACTTAAATATTTTATGAATAAAATTTTTACCTGAACTAATTTTATCAAATAAATGAAAATATACAGAGATAAAGCGTATTAAACTTTAGGGTGGGGGCTCGTGACGTCACTAACCGCTATAAGCCGCCATACAAACTGCACCGGTTAGTGACGTCACGCGAAATTTCAACTCAATGTATCGCCGTTATTTTTGGATTACGTAAAAAAAAGAAAAAATACATGTCCAATATTATTTATTAATCTAAAGACAGATAAAAAAAATTGCGTAACATGCCCATTCCGATAAAAATATGCCATGTTACAGGTACATTATAACCCATTTTTCAAATGAAGTACTCGTCAAGACCAATCAAACGAGCACTAACTCAAGGGGATTGTATCTTTTTTTACGGAGTTCCTATGGCCACCTTCCAGCTCCATCATCAGATCAGCTCCAAGTCATCATGATATTCCATTGTCAGGCGATATACTTCAGCTAAATCGAAAAAAATTGTAGGTAATTGTATTTACTTTACCTCTGTTGCCTTTTTTAAGGCTGCAAAATTATCACGGTTCCTTTTTTTAAAACAACGGTATACACTATCCTTGCGAGTACCCATAGCTAAAAAATAAAAAAATTATAGTATTATTATTAGTAATTTATTAACATATATCTTTATTATTATTATCATACAAACAACTAAAATAATTCATACCTACATATTTCATAATAAACAAAACTTACCTCGCGAAACAAAACTCGAAGCGGATCAAAAATATTTGGTCGCAGTATAATCACCACTTTACCAATTTTACAATACGAGCGCACGCAAGTCGGGACGCGGAACAAAATGGCACAGGTCCTGCCTCGACGGGCGCTCGCGCCATTCTAATCGGTATCCGCTTGTTCATTGTAATTTATACTGATGTTTAGATCAATATATTGACAAATTATTTGCTAATATTTGCAAAATAACTGTAGAAATCAATTCTCCAAAGAACAATGTTTATTTTGGGATAATTTGATTTTAGTTATTACTGTGTATTTAACCAAAAATCACGATAAAATTGACCCTTTAATCTTAAAAATTTACCAAATTATTTCTTTTTTTTACTCAATAATGGTAATGAAATTCAAGAATCTATTACATTAAATGACGACTAAAATATATGTCCGATGATTACTATATTTTTTGAAACTTATTATATCAGCATTATTAATAGATATAGGACTTTGAAATTGAGTCTGCGGCCATTTTTCACTAAAATGGTTGTGGGAGATGAGGCACTAAAAATTAACCAAATTAGTTTAAGTAAATGTGTTACATTAAATGTCAACACCAAAGATAGACCTATTTTTTGCAGTTATTAAATAATTTCTGGGTGTCACTTAAAATAGTAATTTAGGAGTCCAAAATCTTAGAAATTCGCGCGAAAATGTAAGATGGCTCTTAAGGTTTAAATTTATACATAGTATAAATACTATGTAAGAGTTAAGTTTTTATTTAATAATAGGTAACTTAATTCAAAAAAAGAATAAGCAACCCTGACGTACAAAATATGTGCATGCACCTACTGCCCCCCGCCCCCCCGCTGCCCGCAGTCGTGCTCTAGTTGGGTAGTTACTGATAGCTGTGGCCAACTTCGTATGTTGTCTACCATTTGTTTTTGCCGCTGCCGCCGCCGCTACCGCCGCCGCCGAGACTGTGGCCAAGGGGTAAGGCACACATTCCTGGGATTGGTGGCACTAATTGGCACAATTAAAATAGTGAATTTGTGCAAAAGAAAAAACTCGGTTCCGTAACATCTGTACCGTGGTCGGGCCAGGAACCAGGATTCCCAGCCCGACCACAATCGTACTCTCATAACTCCAAAACCAGAAGGCACAAATTCCTGGCATTAGTGGCACAAATAGGCACAATTAAAATAATGAATTTGTGCCAGCGTAAAAATTTTGTTCCGTACCGTGGTCCGGCCAGGAACCATCACACCAAATCAACCCAGAAAACGTAATTTCTTAAATATTTTATTTTTTTCTCGGTGTGTCAGTTTGTGCTCGTGGCTCAGCTTTATGTTGCACCTCTCAGATGCATTGATACTAGAACAAATTGCAGCATTAATACTCGTACAAAAGTAAGACATTGGCATGACACAGTTACAAAAATAAATGAATATTTTCAAACAAATTACTTATATTATACCTACATCATAAACGCAAATAACACAATATTATCAATATTATTATTCTACAATTCAATTTACAGAATTTACAATTTACATTAGTGTCAAAAAAATACACACAAAGAATATAAGTATCATATTATTCTCAACCAAAAGGGTTTTAATCGGTTATGATGAACAACAATTCTTTGTCCATGTGCATTGGAGGTTTTCCTTATACGATAATTATTATTTGGCAAACATCTTATAATATGATACGGACCTTTATACTGACGGGATAACTTCCTAGCTGTTCCAGTGACCCTCTTTGGAGTATAAACCTTTAACGGATTCTCACAAAATCTTTTATAACTCAACTTTCGATCAAATTTCACTTGCTGTTTCATTTGAGCTATACTTCTTATTGCTTTATTAATGTATAAATTATTCATCCTCCTTCGTACAACATGATTGTTATTTCTAATAAACAAATCTTGAAACACATGACTACTCAATTCAATCCTACTTTTTATCCGTTTAAAAAAGTCGTTATTTCGACTCTTTTCCCGTCGTTGTTCGTTTTCGAACCTCATCGCGTCTTTCTTGTATAACTCTATTCCATCGTCTAACGCTAACTCAACTATATTTCTGACCTTTTTGTCATCACAGTCTTCGTCTTTTTCATTTACGTTAAATTCCCTTGACTTATTCGCAATCTCATCCCCTGTAGTAGTATTTATTGCGTGAGCAGTTTCACAAACAAATATGTAATCATCTTTTAAAAGTTTTACGGTTCCATGATGGGGTTCACTTACCATCTGCATGGAACTTGGATCTTTCTGCGTTTCCTTTTTAGAAAACGGCACAATACATTTACCTAAATCGATGCACTTATCTCTAAAATTGACAATCGCCAAATTATCTGTAAGGAAATCTTGTCCTAAAATGACATCAGTTGCAAATTCATTTATCACTAAAAATGTTACACTAAAACTATTTGTTTCTATAATACAATCTAAACACACTTTACCAACAACTTTTAATCTATTACCATCAACTGCCTTAACTATAATATCATTTTCAATAGGATTTGGATTAATTTTAATTTTTTTACAAAATTCAAATGATATTCCGGATATTGAAGCACCCGAATCTATTAACGCAATGACGTTTTCTCCGTTTATTGTAGTTTTCACACTCGGCAAGGTTTCTTGATCTTCTAATTTCATTCTTGTGTGATCTTCTACACCATCTGCCATCTGGTTTACGGGTCGGAAGTTTTGGGGCCTTTGGCTCCTTAAGTTGTAGGGTGGACGTCTCTCTCCTGCATTCGTTCGTTCGTTCGTTCTTTCGGCGGGAATTGTTTGCGGCTTTGACCTCCAGGATAGTCCAGGTGTAGTTTCGTACGTAGAAGGTGGGATTGGGGACACGCGCGGCACTTGAAACTGAGGCCCGCGACAATCGCCACTAGATGGCGGACCCGGTAAAATTTCGTTCAGAGGCCCCCTCAACTTGATTGGTAGATTTACTACTTCTCTATCTTTTTTGAAAATCTCTTCGGACTGAAGTAATGACAGTTTTAATTCTTTTACACTATTAAAAACTTGTAAAGCGAGTCTATTTTTGAAATAATATGAAACGTTGCTCAAAAATTGCTGAATGATAATTTTATCGCTGTATATTCCAGCTTTAGTGGCTAGTCCTTCAAGTCTATATAAAAAATCAATCGCTGATTCATTTGCATCTTGCTTAGCATAGTAAAAATTTGCAGTGTGATCCTGTATGGTAGAAAATTCTTCTAGGAATGCTGCTTTTAGCGCTTCGTATGATATTGGTTCAATGGTAATGCGGCGATAAAAATGTGACGCGGCACCCGATAAATAAGCCGAAATTATAATTGCTTTTGTGTCGTCTGCCCAATTATTGATCGCCGCAATCGTTTCAAATTGCTTAAAAAAATCATGGCAATCCGACCGTCCGGTATATTTTGCCATTTTAAAATTATCTAAGTATCTCGATTATTTATATAAAATTTTACTTAACTTTTACTGATGAGCATTCCCAGTTTTTTCTTCTGCTCGTCTTTGTCAGCTTAGCGGCTGACTTCTTCCATCTTTTTCTTTTCTGAAAATAATAATTTATTTAGTATTTTGAATACGGTGCCTCTACCACGTAAGGTTCGAGGCTACCCGGCGCCTCCACCATGTAACGTCCCGGGGGCGGGAACGTTAACAAATTAAGCAATTGAATATAAAGATTTTCAAATTATTTTAATTAAAGATATTTTTATTTCAAAGCAAAACCATATTGTTCTGATACAACAAATCGATTCTCCTCTTTTTATATCTAGAATCTATATTTATGACATTTCATTCAAATTCGAAAATATTACTTACTTCTTCTAAATTTGTTTCCAACCAGTGTTGACATGGAGGTGAACAGCGTTCAACCTCTACAGTACCTACTAGTGCAAGCAAAAATCTCCGACTAATGTTGAATGTTGACGCAATCAGCAACGAAATGAACATCTTTCAGACGGCATTATTTGAAGAGAAAGGAATGTATTGACTTACGCGGTTTTTACCATCAACAGAATACGATGCGTATTCCGTATTGCATTCCGTTCCTATAAGGAACCATTCTCAGCAAAAAAGCATGTTGGAAAAAAATGGAAAAAACATAGAAGCCGCTGCAATTTGGAACCCCTTAATACCCCTTAATATCTCAGAAAAAGACAGCGACATTTGTGAAAAAACTATAATATTGGTAATTAGGTACCTACGTTGAAGTTTGAACTGATTTCATAGAACATAAAATATTTACCACCATTAGCCCCAATAATTTTGCATCGAATATGATCCCCGCAAATTTTTTTTCTTTAATCGCTAATACTGTCATAAGTTTTTATTTTAGTCTAAAACAAATAATTAGCTTCAGATTGTCACAGGTATCTAAGTTTTAGGGTTTATTTTATGTTAACTTGCTTTAGTTTTCTTGGTTATTTGCTAACATAGTTGGAACCTTATAGGTGCGGGTAACATAGAACCGGTTCCGGAGAAGAACTAACTCGTGGACGTAGTGGTAGGCAGAGCTAGCAAATTTTTATAGAACTCCTACGAACAGCCAGGAATCTACTCTCCGGATTTTGAATCATCTGTTTCTTCAGGTGACTGTAGTGTCAGAAAATGCTATACCGCGCAACCCCGTTCACAATCCAAATGAGGCTTGTTGCATTATTTGCTCTGGAAATTAAATTACCCCAAAGATAAACGGGGCAAAACTTGGATTCTGTGCCAATCTTGTGGGTTGTGGGCACATACTGAATGCTCAGGATACAAATCAGAATATTCTATTTATGATTTTTGTAAGTAATTCTTTTCATACTTGTAATTTGGAACCATAACGCCCGCGAATTAGTTCCTATGGGTTTCGTTTTGTTTATTCGTTCCTAATGAAAGTTGATACATGGTTGATATACCTAAGTCTAAGTAGATACCATGCAGATTGCCTATAGTCAGATAGTTTTGTTAAAAAACAAAGTAGGGTTCCAAATTACCATCCCTTCCTCTATGATTCCACCAGTGTCAAGTTGGATGCAGTATTATTTGTATGCAACATAAACGGGGTCATTCAAGGTAACCACTCCTCCGGGCGCCGAGCGCAATGCCATTTGTAGCCCCATACAGGGCGAGTTGCCCAGCTCCTTCCGAAACTTCGGCTCGACGAGACGGTAGCTGTGGATGGATAATTTGTATTAACCAACTACTCTTTTTATTCCTTTGTTAATATCTAGGGAGCTGGTGGCAATTTAGGTAAGTATATGATTTCATCGTCGTTTATACCAAGACCAATACCAATTCAGCATCTCAGCTTATTTTTCTTA
This sequence comes from Zygaena filipendulae, assembly GCA_907165275.2. Classification (NCBI taxonomy): domain Eukaryota; kingdom Metazoa; phylum Arthropoda; class Insecta; order Lepidoptera; family Zygaenidae; genus Zygaena; species Zygaena filipendulae. The sequence continues at coordinate 5,212,570 of OU015663.1, forward strand.
CAGTTATTTTCATAAAAACTCCCACCATCCTGACTTCTGCCAGCATTAATTTCACTATCTATGAAAGGTATTTAATAAGACACAATTGATGACAGAAACGATAATATAATTTATGACAGTTTTATTTTTATAATTTCAAAATTATTTATAAATCAGAGCTACCTGAGCTCGCCACCTATATTTTTTCTAGTTTATATAAGTCCAGACTACAATAAGGTCTTTGTATCAACGACGATGAAATCATATACCAAAATTGCCACCAGCTCCCTAGCTATAATGCCAATGGTAAACTGTTAGAAAATGCCGCAAGGCATTAAGTTCGCCATTTGTACTTTTTCTTTGTGTGATAAAGAATAAACTAAAAATAAATAACCAAATAAGCAGGAAGAAAAATACATAATAATTCAAGGTGTTAGCCAGTTAGCCCATCACCTTCCTCTTTTAGGTACTTTAAAAATGGAATGATCTTTTTAACCGACTTCCAAAAAGGAAAAGGAAAAGGTTGTATATGTTCGATTGTATGTATGTTTTTTTTCGTCGGTGTCGGTGACAAGCCAAATATGGAGGGGGTAGATGGGCTAAGTCGACTCCCGCCACCAGTTCTTCGTGAGCAGAACAACCCAAGTGGGCAGACACCAGCGGGCTTGTCACCGAATTCAAACCGATCAGTGGTAGCACCAACCAATAATAATATTATGTCTCTTTTTGTCTTTTGGATTAAATCGGTATTATATTATTTTTAGCTTTTTATTTTTAGTTTTTTAGTTTTGTGTTTTTGGAAGTCGGTTTTAATTTTTCTGTTAAAATTTTGTTCACTTTCTAATATGGCACTGGCAACCAGAGGCAAGTTTTCAAGTAGGTAGCCTTGCTTTACTCCGCTTAGGCCAGCCACGTCTTTTTTTTTACCAGCCGCTGCAGTAGGTTCAAATAAATTTCCCTCAAAACGAGATATTATATACGTAAATTATATTTTCAGCGAAAAAAACCTATATATTATGTCGGTATTCTGTTATTCGCGGCGGCGCGCGCTTTGTTACCAGATTTAGCAGAATTATGCGAAAGCGCCTATCTACTCACAGCACAGTGCTATCTGGCTGGCAGTTTATCGCTGCGATTGATTACAATCGCGGTTGGCATAAAATATAAGATGTGGTAAAATTTGCTGCAAATATATTAATAGAGTTGAAAGTATACATCGTTATAAACATGATCATAAAATAAAAAAGATAAACAAAATAACTACCAATCAAAAAATTAATCCACTGAAAATCACAAAATTATATATTTAGTATGTTTTTGAAGTCGGTGCCAAATTAAAATAGGCCAACGAAAAACAACGCATTATTGGTTAGCTTGGTAGTGGTAGATTTATCGTAGTAATTTTCAGCGTTCTGAATTTACACTTTTTTGTTTTGTTAGTTTGGCACCGACTTCAAAAACTAAGTAAATATAGGTACCCATAGGACCACCCAAATAAAAGGGGGGGTTGGGTTTATAAAACTTATTTTGTGATTTTCAGTGGGTTGATTTTTGAAGTCGGTTCTCTTTTTAAAAAAAAAAGAAATTAAGTCAGCATTTTTGTTTGGGTTTTTGTTTTGGTTTTAATTTTTTTATTTATTTTTTTATTTAATAATTTTTAGTGATAGGGGTAGGAAGTTTTGTAATAACTTTGCCCCACGGTCTCACCGGCCTGAGTTTCGGAATTCCTGTAGGAACTCCACAGTAGCCTAATTTACTCCTTATAACATCAGATAATAATAAGCAGTGAAAGTCCCGTCCAAATTGGTTCAAACGTTTGAGAGGTTCACCCGCGTGCTCCAAACTGCTTTTATTCTTCTCCTTACAATAACAAACACGACATGAAATAATTTTCAAATTCGGTTCAGTAAATCCAGAGATTACATCCTCACAAACTCACAATCAAGAGCTCCCACGGGAATTCCGGGATAAAAAGTACCCTAGGTCACTCAGGATCACTGTAGCTTCTTATAAGTGAGCAATTTTAAAAATCAGTAGATCCAGAGATTACCTCTACAACTTCACAAACTCCGGAGTTCCCGCCGGAATTCCGGGATAAAAAGTACCCTATGTCACTCGGCTGAATCACTGTAGCTTCCTGTAACTGAAAGAATTTTCAAAATCGGTTCCGTACATCCAGAGATTACCCCCTACAATTAACTCTGTTAATCAGTATTGTACCTGAGTTCTCAACCAACTCATGAAAATTTTATAAGTATTGAAACCTTTTCCAGAATACAACAAATACATAACTGAAAACCCCATCCAAATCGCTTCGGCCAAAGGCGAGATAATCGTGCACAAACATACAAACATACTTACAGGTCAAACTGAGAACCTCCTTTTTTTAAGTCGGTTAAAAAGAAAACCTGTGAAGGCACTCGCCGCTTAATATTTACGCGCGCCGGTATCTTAAGGTCAATGACCTCGATCGAGCTGACCACTGATGACTGATGTGCCTTGTATACGTATTAGTGAGCTATACGTGTATTGTGTACCTACTTGTGAATGTAGTTGTAATGTTTTTTCATTGAATTTATTTTTCTCATATTCTGAAAAACTACCGAACTTATAATATCATTTTTTCGCTTACCCAGTTTATTAGAACGTATATTTTCAGCTCCGTAAACATTTGCAGCTAATTTTACCCCATACCACATAATATAATTATGGGCAATCTACCTGATGCCTAGGTTAAAAATTTATATCGATGAAAGCCTGCCGTAATAATTCTGCTAAATCTGCTGTGCACTGGCGGCTGTGTTGCAGCGTACGCTAATGTCAACTTTATAGCAAAAAAATTTTAAGAAAATAATTAAACCTACTTCAAAAAACACAAAAATGCTCTAAACGAAAAATTAAAAACAACAAAATACCGATTTAATCCAAAAAACAAAAATACACGTAATATTATTATTAGTTTGTGCTACCACTGATCGGTTTGAACTCGGTGCCAAGCTCGATTTTTTGTAATGTAAATTTTTCATTTTCTTTCGACAATCACCAATTGATGAAGTGAAACTGATGATTAAGGCCATAAATGGCCACCGGAACTACTGAATAATAAGTATTTCACAGTTTGCGATTCGATTACTCTAAAATGCTTGCTATTAAGCAATTTATTTGTCACAATACTGGAGCTAATGGTGAAGTAGCAGGAGAACTCCTCAGCAATTAACGTCCCTGCATCGGGAAAAGCAATATTTTGTAAAAGGTTGTTGATAGCTGTTGATGTTAGGCTATTAAATAAATTAGATAAAGTCACTTACCGCCGCACTCAGAGTCGACTTTAATGATTACTTAGTTAAGTATAGATTTTTAGAACAAAACTGCCGCAATCAGACAAGTTTAATAAATTAATGTTAATTGGCATTTAACTAATTAAGTTACATCTCATTAAATGCCAATTAACATTAATTTACTGAACGTTTCTGATTGCGGCAGTTTTGTTTTAAAAATCTATACTTAACTAAGTAATCATTAAAGTCGACTCTGAGTGCGGCCGTTAGACAAATTATAAAACAGCCCACTTAAAGGCGAGAAATATACAAAATTTTAGCAAAAAATTTAAAAAAAGATTTCTAAAAATACAAAAATGCACTTTACTACAAAGCTAAAAATAACAAAATACTGATTTAATCCAAAATAAAAAATTACACTTAGGTAGGTAATATTATTATTATTTATTGGTTTGTGCTACCAGTTACCACTGATCGATTTGAAGCAAAGAAAATAATACTCTCTGACGATTTGAAGTCTGTGACAAGCCAAAAATGGAATGGGTAGATGGGCTAAGTGCACTACCGCCACGAGCTCGTCGTTGAGCAGAACAACCCAAGTAGGCAGACACCAGCGGGGTTAGTGTGCGTTCCGTGGGTTTGGGCGCAGTTGTTCGGTTAAAATCTCACTCGTTTGAGTTGCAACCAAGCCACAGAATGATAGAGTTGTTTTTATAACCTCAAAATATTTGAAATTTCAGGCACCATTTGTTTCTCTCAACTCACATTACAAATAAGACTGTTTTACATCCAATTATAAACTTTTTATGAGTACGACACCTCCCCTTTGTTCGTAAGAACTCCGATTTCTTTTTCGACGAATCCGGTTTTTGGCGCAAACTTTGATACTTCTTTAACAATACATAGCTGTCAGAGTGAAAATTAACCTGCTTCGGAGATGGTTGTTTGGTTGCTGCACTCTGAGCCACGGAACGGGTGAAACTACACTCTGACAGCTGTCAGAGTAAAACTTCACCTAGCCACAGAACGGGTACAGAGCGCGCTCGAGCGCGTTCGAGTGCATTCGTGTGAATCCACGGAACGCGCCCTTGGCACCGAACTCAAACCGATTAGTGGCAAAACAATAATAATATTAAGAGTATTTTTGTGTCTTGGATTAAATCGGTAATAAATAATGTTATTCTTAGCTTTTTAGTATAGTGCATTTTTGTGTTTTTAAAAGTCGGTTCCTTTTAATTTGTATAAGAATAACGGCCGCCAACAAACTAAGTCCCAACATACGTTTTTAAAGTCGTCAGTGGCTCCGACTTCGTGTTACGCTCTCCAGTTTCTGGGTCCAAAGTGACCAGTATACATCTGTAACCAAGTTGAAATGTACATTTTTACTAACGATTTGCAAATCAGGCGTTCGCAACAAGAAGCAGTAGATACATGGTCGTACCTCATGCACGGCTTGATCACTTCAAAAACGTTATCTCCAACTTTAACAAACTTCCAGTTGTCTTCGTCGTAAGGTTTCCCGCCTGATAGCAAAAAGTTGGGCCGGAAGTTTTTTACAGAAACCTTGCAATCTTTCAGACGCGTGTTTAAATCGTCCACCGAAGCTTCGTTGATCAAATGGTATGACACCTCGTCGGGCAAAGCTCCCTAAAATGTATCAAAAGGAAAATATAAAAAACAAAGAGATAATTGACAATGAGATAATTTAAAAAACTTATTAAAATTTACCGTGTCGTTGCTTTGGACAGTAAAGATTCCCATATTTTTTTTTCTTGTACCAAAAGAACGGGCATTCTCCGATGCGTAATAAACTATCCTGTAGATATCCGGTGCTTTACGTCCCAAAACTCTGAAAATGTTATTTTTAAAAGTAGGTAGATGCTAAACAACTGAAAATCACACTTTTTCAGAAAACAATTACACTAACTTTGTGATCCATTCACTGGCCTCACTACCACAGTCGTATACGGAGACACGAGTGTCCCACACTGTTGCAGTCAATTGTTTTTTGTAGGCAATCACCTAAAGCAAAATTTTAACTATAAAAAAATACAAAATAGCATTTATATACGTATATGGAAATTACGTAACTAAGTGATCTTTCATTTATTTAATTTGCTGAGGCATGAATTATACCTAAAAGATTTATTTTTATCATTCCCAGCTCAATTAATCTCAAATGTCTTCACCCTTCAGGGGCCAATGTGGCAAATGGGAAAATTTCAATTTCAAATTCCGGGCCCAGCTGAAAATCAGCGCTACGGCTCCGTGCCTAGCTATAGGTATGGCGAACCGTAACCCTTTAGGCTTATGTAATTTTATAATAAGAAAAAAAAATTGTTGTTTTGGTTTTTTTTTAAGTTTCTTTTTTATGTAGGTATTGTTGTTTTAAATTTCATGTCAAATAAAATTTATTATTATTATTGTTTCAATTGTGTACTATCGACGTATACACTATACTATTATATTTATCATATATTATGATTTACTTCCGCCAAATTGATGTGAAGTGGTTCAGTGTCCTGATGTTCCAGTGTGAGAATGCAGTTTCGGACCATTGTCTGTATGAGAAGAAGCGAAGGGTGTGATCTGGCTGTGATGCCGTTATTCTCATTATCGATTACCATAAGCACCCTGAAACGGATAACGAAGAATCGAATGATGCGTGCATAGACAGAAAAATGTAAGTCGTGTGATCTCCACGATAGTAATTAATGTCAACCGTAATCGTAAAGGTATAGATAAGTATCTAATTTAACAAAATACATGCACAGATTCAAATAAACTAAATAATAAATATTAGTTAGAATTTTCTTAAAAGATTTCATTAACGGTCACTCACGCCTTGATAAGATTGACCTACCCACCTGTCTCTGAGCCAGCCATTCCTCAGTCCTAGAATAGAGCATTCTGCTTGTTCCACTACAATCGAACCACACGATTTGACTGGATAAATGCATATGTCTTTAAGCGTTCCCACTTGCTTCCATTCTTTATCATCTGGAATGCGTGACCTTCTCGACTTTTGATAGAGCCGGTATGCATAATATGTGACGGCGCTGAAAACACCGACGGTCACCGCAGACGTTATAATGTACGGAGCTAAAAATGAAAAATTGTTTCTTAATTAACATATTGGTAGGTATCTTCCAGACTAGTTTCAGTTAATATTATAATCACGGAAATATGGAATTTCTGTACCTACGTAGGTATATAAGTACCTACGTAGGTACAGAAATTATGTTAGGATCTTTTCATATGGTCCTACATGAATATACGTACCTACTACCTACCGAAGTTACAGAAGGTACCTACAGTTCCGTGATTGTATTTTTCATGCTAGAAAAACAATCAATCTAATACTTATTTAAAACGCATTGATCAGCACCGTTTGTCTAGTAGGTCTAGTTCAGTCGTCGGCAACCTCGTCATCCAAAAGAGCTAAATAGGTACAGACAATACACAATAGGTTATTTGACTATTTTTTATTTTTAGACCATCGTGTAGATTCATAAAAAATATTAGACAAGTACCTACTTATTTTTTCTTTTCACTTAAGCAAATAAATAACGGAGATATGTTGAGTCAAAATGTGGCGTGACGTCACAAGCAGGCGCACTTTTTAGCTGCGCATGATGTTACGAGCCCCCACTCCCAAACTCTTGACTTTACCTACATTTATTTAAACTGAGCTCTAATATATTTTGTGTACAGTAAAGTGAAAAGCGGTTCAAGTCCTGTTGAATTCTAATACAGTCGTCAAGTGTCAATTTTATGAAATATCTTTAAATCATCTGCGTAAATAAGATAATTGCTAAACTTAAAACATTTGCCTACGTCATTTATAAATAAAACAAACAACAGGGGGCCCAGTATTGAGCCCTGGGGAATTACAGAAGTAACAGGTATAAAGCGGGATTCAAAACAATTAATGACAACTTTTTGACTGCGGTTTGTTAAACCACCGCCACAAATTAGGTAGATACCACGTATTCCGTTATAGGCCAATTTCTCCAGCAGTATATTGTGGTCTACTCTGTTGAAGGCCTTGCGAAAATCAGTATAAATACTATCAGTTTGCTTGTTGGCGTCCATTGCGTCAAATAAATATGAAGTATAAATTAAAAGATTAGTTGTAGTAGAGCGTCTTTGGACGAAACCACGTTGTTGTTCCGAAATAATTCTATGCAAATGTGGATAAATTTTATTACGTACTAGTTTTTCCAAGACCTTCGACATGGGCCTGTAATTTTGCACATCGTTTTTGGATCCACTTTTATGTACTGGTACTATACGAGCAGTTTTCCAAATTGTGGGAAAGACTTCTTCTTGCAGACATCGATTATAAATGTAGTGCAAGGGGATATAAAGTGAATCAGCCGTTCTTTTAAAAAACAGAGAGGGGATACTATCTACTCCTGATCCTTTAGTGGCATCTAGCGAGCAAAGTTCCTTAAGTAGGTACTTCATCCTGTTTTAAACTAATGCTACTTAAAATCAGATCAGAATCAACATTTAAATCTGATAAAATACTGACGTCAAAGTTATCACTCGGTTCAGATGCTTGAAAAACCGAACCAAAAAACGATGAGAACATATTACATATTTCTTCTGGTGTTTTCGCAGTTTCATTTTTGTAAGTCATATTGTCTGGTACAACATTATTGTTATTATTACTATGTATATACAAGCTGTTGTTTTGGTCAACAACGCCCGTCACAGAGGTGGTTGTACTAACGATACTGATGTCAAAAAAAATATTAAAAAAAATAATTATTTTTTCAAGGAAAATCCGAAAAAATTATTTATTTTGTTTATACAAGCGGGCGAGCCTACGCTACCGGTCGTTGACCGCGCGGCGCGGCGCGCATCATATGGCATGCAATAGTACCTACGTACATAGTACCTACATACACCCCGCCTCGGTGGGAACGCGGGCGAATGCGGCGGGGCGGGCGGGCGGCGGGGGCCGGGGGACGCGGCGATGTGCCACCCCCGCCCGCCGGCGCTAGCGCCAGCGGCCAGCGCCAGGCGCCAGCCAGTCTGCCTCCCACAGCCGCGGCTATTGCGCGTGCGTTGTTTCTATGCTAAAATGGCTCGGTCGTTCGCAGGATTAACCAATAGTGAAATTTACGATTTATTGAGTATTTAGTAATAGCGAAGATGAAGCGAATAGTGTGGCCGAGTGGAGTGCGACGTTTTCAACTCGTCCAAGTGAAACTCGTTACACCATAAGGACTGTTGTTTTTAGTCTCAGGGAATGGGTAACATTCGCTACACCTCGTCACACAACAGGTAGAGGTCAATCTGGGCTCCCTGTTAATGTTCAAGATGCAGTCCTTGAATACCTACTTTCGTGCGCAGCCGCGCGCGAATACCTACCTGGGATGCTGGGCGAAGCTTTGGCATTGACCATTTAACATCGGAGTTTGGTGATCGTTGGATAGGAAGAGGTGGACCCATACCGTGGCCACCACGTTCACCCGATCTAACTCAATTGGACTTTTATTTGTGGGGTGACGTAAAGTGGTACGCATGACGAATACGCCGACACATTAAAACAAGAGATACTGAACGCTTTAGAAGTGATTACGAAGAATGAAACTGTTTTATCGTGATTAAAAGACAATTTGCGATGTCGTGCTTCTGTGTGCATCGCGCAACGCGGTAGACACTGAACAGATAAACCGTTAACGTAAAATCAGTGTAAATAAAAAAAACTTTTAGAAGACTTCGTGTTATGTGTAATCAATAATTTGTAAATCACGTTTAATGATTGTAAATAAGTTCGTTCACCTTTTTAAATACGCCAAAGGTACTTAATAACAGCGCCATAGAACTTTAATGGATATTATTAATGGATAAAAATGTCATTTCTAATTTAATAATTTCTAAATTATTCAGTTCCTTTGCCGGTCCTAAGCCCAGTAAAGTATGGAGGGAAAGAGAGTCTAAAATGTGTTGTTTACTTACCGTGATCTAAATAGGTAAAACGTTTGTGCAAAAGTAGGTACCTACCTAAGTAGGTACCGGCGACGACGCGACGCGCGATGTAGCTGCTCGTAGCGCGTAGATGTCGTAGCTCTAGTCTACGCGCTAAGGCTTTACCAATTACCATTTAATGTAAACATTTTTAGATATCTTGTGCAGAGATTTTCTTTTAAATAATGTTCCGAATTATAAAAAATATTTTTTTTTTATATTTTTTTTAGAACCCATATTAGTTATATTACTACCTCCGTTACGCGCGTTGCTGACCAAAACAACATTCTGTATATCCAAAAGAACTTAACACTATCCCGAATACTGTCCTCAACTTTAGCCATATATTTTTTGTAACATGACTCCGACTCATTTTTGAACCTGTCCCTAAACATAGAAAATACATCGTAGTCCGACTTATTTTTATATGTCTTTAATGCGCTTTATCCAGGTATATTTTCATTAATTTGAAAAAGCAAAAAATACATGTCCTTTATTTTTTTATTATCTAACTGACGGACTAAATAGAATTTAGAAAAAAAAGTAGTCAATATAGTGCCTGCACAAAACATTTTGCGGAAGAGCTGCAGTCGAGGAATCAAAGAGCCGCATGCGGCTAGCGACTAGCGAGCCACTGGTTGCCGACCACTGCAGTCTGCAGTTGATAGCGCTGACTTCTACAGCTACCTCAAGATATCGTGACTCGTGAGTTCCTTACCTGTATCAGCCCCCTTAGCCAAGCTGACAATAGAACCGCAAGAAACGTTAACGCATAGAAAACTGAGAAACTAATCGTAACGTACGTGGTCACGTAAAATCGTAAAATCAAAAGTCCAGTTTAGACTTTTGTCTATAGTTTGTAGATTGTCAACTTGGCTAGGGCAGATTAGGTTAGGTTTATTTTTAACAGACTTCCCAAAAAGGAGGGGGTTCTCAATTCGACGCGTACGGTACACCTGATGGTACCGCCGCCCATGGACATCTGCAACACCAGAAGGCATACAGGTGTACAAAATTGTTCAGTGTTAATTTTTGAGGAGTTCTCCTGGTAGGTACTTTACCATCAGTTCCACTTCACCATATACATTGTGACGAGCATAAATTATTTAGAAAACACATTAAAGTTAACGAATCGGAACCTGTGAAATACCTATTGTTGAGTAGTTCCGATGACGATCTGTGGTCTTCATCATCAGTTCCACTTCTTCAAATTTTGCTTTTCGAAAGCAAATGAACGATTTACTTTAAAAAATACCCAAATCGCTATAGGTGTTCCTATAATTTTTGCAGACTTCCCTCGATTTCTCCAAGATCCCATCATCAGAGCCCGACTTGGTGGCCATGGGATGGGACTTAAGTTGGAGTGTACCCTTTCAAACAAAAAAAGAATTTTCGAAATCGGTCCAACCGTCTTCGAGTAATCGCGTAACAAACATACAAAAAAAAACATTCAGTTGAATTGAGAACCTCCTTCTTTTTGGGAAATCGGTTAAAAACACAATAGGGTACTTGCATGAATTTTTTTTTCAGTCTATTTTAAAGATACTACTTAAACAAAGCAAGAAAAAGAAAAAAAATATATGCATAAATTAATTAAATAGAGCGTTTCAAAGTTCCTACTTTAGACCTTACCGCCGAAACGCGGAATGACGTCACTAGTTCAAAATTACGCCTTATTAATCTGTGATAGAAATGTCACTGTCGTATTGACAGGGTCATGTGACACTGACAGACAGATAACTTCAATATCCAAAAGCGAAATTAAGGTTTAACTGTGTCGATTTACTTCCAAAAGTTCCAGTAAAGAATCGAAATGCATCTTACCGATGCATTTTAAAGTAAAAACTTCACAAAATGGAAAACTTTTATTGTTCTTCGTCAAACAATAACAACAAAAAGAATTAGCGAAAGTGTACCAGCTGAAACAGCGTGAAACAGTATATTTACTCTGAGGTGAGACGAAGCGGGCGGGTGTACGCGCTACATGGTATTATATTATTTATTTATTTATTTATTTAAAGAACTTTATTGCACATTGACGTACAAAAGGCAGACTGCGGAATGCCTGAGGCATTCTCTACCAGTCAACCTTTTGGCTAGGGGATATTATCTGTGGCGCTAAAGCTGTCTTGTCCAAAAAATAGAAGTGGTTTCTATCCTGCGGCAAGTTGCTACTTAATCAATTACTTGCCGGCCGGCGTCCATGATATAGTTTTTTACTTACTCACTTCCTACTTATGGAAGTGTAAACCAGCCATAAGAGGTTATACAAGTAATGACTAGGGAAGGGCAACAAATATCGATACTAATACTCAGACGAAATAAAAAGTCAAGACGGAGCGCTGTGAACAAAAAAGTAAAGCCGATAAAACTACGCCTCGACGTGTACTTGTACAGTTACACGCACACACATGTAACGAAACTAGGCCATTTCGATTTTGACTTTTAATATTCATAAAATTAATGTAAGTGTAAATAGGCGTTAATTTTTATTTTCCATGTTTTATCATAACTTCGACACCTATATTTTTAAGGTTCTCGAATATACAACCGAGGTGTACAACTTAAAATAATACTAACTTATCTATTTACTTATCCATTCATCTTTCTAGAACTTAACTTGGGTAATAAGTTTTCACTGCACGGCAACACTCACTAAATGCCCATATGTTTACGAAATTGGCTTCACTTTTTTGTTGACAGCGCTCCGTCTTGAGTTTTTATTTCGTCTGAGTACCAATTTTACAATATTGATATTTTTTTAAAAATAATAAATATATGTCGGCGTTCAAGCTAAAAGATACCAGTTCTCGGCATTTAGTTTCCGAGATAAACGAGGTTTTAAAAATTGCGTCCGCGATTTTAATTGGTTATTATTATAAATGCTCAATTTTCTACAATTTCATATATCTTAATCCTACTATCCTACTAGTCCTACTAGTAGTATTATAAATCTGAAAGTTTGGATGTTTAGCTGTTTGGATGTTTGTAACTCAATCACGCAAAAACGGTTGAACGGATTTGGATGAAATTTGGCATGCATGTTGTCAGGGATACAGAGAAGGACATAGGGTACTTTTTATCCCGGAATTCCTGCGGGAACTCCGAAATTACCGCGGGTGAAACCGCGGGGCACAGCTAGCCTAATAATAATATATAAAAATCTATGTAACAAGCAAGTACCTAAAAGTGTTTTTTTTTTCACTTGAACTTTTATAATGCTTTTTCTTAACGAAAAGTTCTTAAAAGAACTTAACACTATCCCGAATACTGTCCTCAACTTTAGCCATATATTTTTTGTAACATGACTCCGACTCATTTTTGAACCTGTCCCTAAACATAGAAAATACATCGTAGTCCGACTTATTTTTATATGTCTTTAATGCGCTTTATCCAGGTATATTTTCATTAATTTGAAAAAGCAAAAAATACATGTCCTTTATTTTTTTATTATCTAACTGACGGACTAAATAGAATTTAGAAAAAAAAGTAGTCAATATAGTGCCTGCACAAAACATTTTGCGGAAGAGCTGCAGTCGAGGAATCAAAGAGCCGCATGCGGCTAGCGACTAGCGAGCCACTGGTTGCCGACCACTGCAGTCTGCAGTTGATAGCGCTGACTTCTACAGCTACCTCAAGATATCGTGACTCGTGAGTTCCTTACCTGTATCAGCCCCCTTAGCCAAGCTGACAATAGAACCGCAAGAAACGTTAACGCATAGAAAACTGAGAAACTAATCGTAACGTACGTGGTCACGTAAAATCGTAAAATCAAAAGTCCAGTTTAGACTTTTGTCTATAGTTTGTAGATTGTCAACTTGGCTAGGGCAGATTAGGTTAGGTTTATTTTTAACAGACTTCCCAAAAAGGAGGGGGTTCTCAATTCGACGCGTACGGTACACCTGATGGTACCGCCGCCCATGGACATCTGCAACACCAGAAGGCATACAGGTGTACAAAATTGTTCAGTGTTAATTTTTGAGGAGTTCTCCTGGTAGGTACTTTACCATCAGTTCCACTTCACCATATACATTGTGACGAGCATAAATTATTTAGAAAACACATTAAAGTTAACGAATCGGAACCTGTGAAATACCTATTGTTGAGTAGTTCCGATGACGATCTGTGGTCTTCATCATCAGTTCCACTTCTTCAAATTTTGCTTTTCGAAAGCAAATGAACGATTTACTTTAAAAAATACCCAAATCGCTATAGGTGTTCCTATAATTTTTGCAGACTTCCCTCGATTTCTCCAAGATCCCATCATCAGAGCCCGACTTGGTGGCCATGGGATGGGACTTAAGTTGGAGTGTACCCTTTCAAACAAAAAAAGAATTTTCGAAATCGGTCCAACCGTCTTCGAGTAATCGCGTAACAAACATACAAAAAAAAACATTCAGTTGAATTGAGAACCTCCTTCTTTTTGGGAAATCGGTTAAAAACACAATAGGGTACTTGCATGAATTTTTTTTTCAGTCTATTTTAAAGATACTACTTAAACAAAGCAAGAAAAAGAAAAAAAATATATGCATAAATTAATTAAATAGAGCGTTTCAAAGTTCCTACTTTAGACCTTACCGCCGAAACGCGGAATGACGTCACTAGTTCAAAATTACGCCTTATTAATCTGTGATAGAAATGTCACTGTCGTATTGACAGGGTCATGTGACACTGACAGACAGATAACTTCAATATCCAAAAGCGAAATTAAGGTTTAACTGTGTCGATTTACTTCCAAAAGTTCCAGTAAAGAATCGAAATGCATCTTACCGATGCATTTTAAAGTAAAAACTTCACAAAATGGAAAACTTTTATTGTTCTTCGTCAAACAATAACAACAAAAAGAATTAGCGAAAGTGTACCAGCTGAAACAGCGTGAAACAGTATATTTACTCTGAGGTGAGACGAAGCGGGCGGGTGTACGCGCTACATGGTATTATATTATTTATTTATTTATTTATTTAAAGAACTTTATTGCACATTGACGTACAAAAGGCAGACTGCGGAATGCCTGAGGCATTCTCTACCAGTCAACCTTTTGGCTAGGGGATATTATCTGTGGCGCTAAAGCTGTCTTGTCCAAAAAATAGAAGTGGTTTCTATCCTGCGGCAAGTTGCTACTTAATCAATTACTTGCCGGCCGGCGTCCATGATATAGTTTTTTACTTACTCACTTCCTACTTATGGAAGTGTAAACCAGCCATAAGAGGTTATACAAGTAATGACTAGGGAAGGGCAACAAATATCGATACTAATACTCAGACGAAATAAAAAGTCAAGACGGAGCGCTGTGAACAAAAAAGTAAAGCCGATAAAACTACGCCTCGACGTGTACTTGTACAGTTACACGCACACACATGTAACGAAACTAGGCCATTTCGATTTTGACTTTTAATATTCATAAAATTAATGTAAGTGTAAATAGGCGTTAATTTTTATTTTCCATGTTTTATCATAACTTCGACACCTATATTTTTAAGGTTCTCGAATATACAACCGAGGTGTACAACTTAAAATAATACTAACTTATCTATTTACTTATCCATTCATCTTTCTAGAACTTAACTTGGGTAATAAGTTTTCACTGCACGGCAACACTCACTAAATGCCCATATGTTTACGAAATTGGCTTCACTTTTTTGTTGACAGCGCTCCGTCTTGAGTTTTTATTTCGTCTGAGTACCAATTTTACAATATTGATATTTTTTTAAAAATAATAAATATATGTCGGCGTTCAAGCTAAAAGATACCAGTTCTCGGCATTTAGTTTCCGAGATAAACGAGGTTTTAAAAATTGCGTCCGCGATTTTAATTGGTTATTATTATAAATGCTCAATTTTCTACAATTTCATATATCTTAATCCTACTATCCTACTAGTCCTACTAGTAGTATTATAAATCTGAAAGTTTGGATGTTTAGCTGTTTGGATGTTTGTAACTCAATCACGCAAAAACGGTTGAACGGATTTGGATGAAATTTGGCATGCATGTTGTCAGGGATACAGAGAAGGACATAGGGTACTTTTTATCCCGGAATTCCTGCGGGAACTCCGAAATTACCGCGGGTGAAACCGCGGGGCACAGCTAGCCTAATAATAATATATAAAAATCTATGTAACAAGCAAGTACCTAAAAGTGTTTTTTTTTTCACTTGAACTTTTATAATGCTTTTTCTTAACGAAAAGTTCTTAAAAGAACTTAACACTATCCCGAATACTGTCCTCAACTTTAGCCATATATTTTTTGTAACATGACTCCGACTCATTTTTGAACCTGTCCCTAAACATAGAAAATACATCGTAGTCCGACTTATTTTTATATGTCTTTAATGCGCTTTATCCAGGTATATTTTCATTAATTTGAAAAAGCAAAAAATACATGTCCTTTATTTTTTTATTATCTAACTGACGGACTAAATAGAATTTAGAAAAAAAAGTAGTCAATATAGTGCCTGCACAAAACATTTTGCGGAAGAGCTGCAGTCGAGGAATCAAAGAGCCGCATGCGGCTAGCGACTAGCGAGCCACTGGTTGCCGACCACTGCAGTCTGCAGTTGATAGCGCTGACTTCTACAGCTACCTCAAGATATCGTGACTCGTGAGTTCCTTACCTGTATCAGCCCCCTTAGCCAAGCTGACAATAGAACCGCAAGAAACGTTAACGCATAGAAAACTGAGAAACTAATCGTAACGTACGTGGTCACGTAAAATCGTAAAATCAAAAGTCCAGTTTAGACTTTTGTCTATAGTTTGTAGATTGTCAACTTGGCTAGGGCAGATTAGGTTAGGTTTATTTTTAACAGACTTCCCAAAAAGGAGGGGGTTCTCAATTCGACGCGTACGGTACACCTGATGGTACCGCCGCCCATGGACATCTGCAACACCAGAAGGCATACAGGTGTACAAAATTGTTCAGTGTTAATTTTTGAGGAGTTCTCCTGGTAGGTACTTTACCATCAGTTCCACTTCACCATATACATTGTGACGAGCATAAATTATTTAGAAAACACATTAAAGTTAACGAATCGGAACCTGTGAAATACCTATTGTTGAGTAGTTCCGATGACGATCTGTGGTCTTCATCATCAGTTCCACTTCTTCAAATTTTGCTTTTCGAAAGCAAATGAACGATTTACTTTAAAAAATACCCAAATCGCTATAGGTGTTCCTATAATTTTTGCAGACTTCCCTCGATTTCTCCAAGATCCCATCATCAGAGCCCGACTTGGTGGCCATGGGATGGGACTTAAGTTGGAGTGTACCCTTTCAAACAAAAAAAGAATTTTCGAAATCGGTCCAACCGTCTTCGAGTAATCGCGTAACAAACATACAAAAAAAAACATTCAGTTGAATTGAGAACCTCCTTCTTTTTGGGAAATCGGTTAAAAACACAATAGGGTACTTGCATGAATTTTTTTTTCAGTCTATTTTAAAGATACTACTTAAACAAAGCAAGAAAAAGAAAAAAAATATATGCATAAATTAATTAAATAGAGCGTTTCAAAGTTCCTACTTTAGACCTTACCGCCGAAACGCGGAATGACGTCACTAGTTCAAAATTACGCCTTATTAATCTGTGATAGAAATGTCACTGTCGTATTGACAGGGTCATGTGACACTGACAGACAGATAACTTCAATATCCAAAAGCGAAATTAAGGTTTAACTGTGTCGATTTACTTCCAAAAGTTCCAGTAAAGAATCGAAATGCATCTTACCGATGCATTTTAAAGTAAAAACTTCACAAAATGGAAAACTTTTATTGTTCTTCGTCAAACAATAACAACAAAAAGAATTAGCGAAAGTGTACCAGCTGAAACAGCGTGAAACAGTATATTTACTCTGAGGTGAGACGAAGCGGGCGGGTGTACGCGCTACATGGTATTATATTATTTATTTATTTATTTATTTAAAGAACTTTATTGCACATTGACGTACAAAAGGCAGACTGCGGAATGCCTGAGGCATTCTCTACCAGTCAACCTTTTGGCTAGGGGATATTATCTGTGGCGCTAAAGCTGTCTTGTCCAAAAAATAGAAGTGGTTTCTATCCTGCGGCAAGTTGCTACTTAATCAATTACTTGCCGGCCGGCGTCCATGATATAGTTTTTTACTTACTCACTTCCTACTTATGGAAGTGTAAACCAGCCATAAGAGGTTATACAAGTAATGACTAGGGAAGGGCAACAAATATCGATACTAATACTCAGACGAAATAAAAAGTCAAGACGGAGCGCTGTGAACAAAAAAGTAAAGCCGATAAAACTACGCCTCGACGTGTACTTGTACAGTTACACGCACACACATGTAACGAAACTAGGCCATTTCGATTTTGACTTTTAATATTCATAAAATTAATGTAAGTGTAAATAGGCGTTAATTTTTATTTTCCATGTTTTATCATAACTTCGACACCTATATTTTTAAGGTTCTCGAATATACAACCGAGGTGTACAACTTAAAATAATACTAACTTATCTATTTACTTATCCATTCATCTTTCTAGAACTTAACTTGGGTAATAAGTTTTCACTGCACGGCAACACTCACTAAATGCCCATATGTTTACGAAATTGGCTTCACTTTTTTGTTGACAGCGCTCCGTCTTGAGTTTTTATTTCGTCTGAGTACCAATTTTACAATATTGATATTTTTTTAAAAATAATAAATATATGTCGGCGTTCAAGCTAAAAGATACCAGTTCTCGGCATTTAGTTTCCGAGATAAACGAGGTTTTAAAAATTGCGTCCGCGATTTTAATTGGTTATTATTATAAATGCTCAATTTTCTACAATTTCATATATCTTAATCCTACTATCCTACTAGTCCTACTAGTAGTATTATAAATCTGAAAGTTTGGATGTTTAGCTGTTTGGATGTTTGTAACTCAATCACGCAAAAACGGTTGAACGGATTTGGATGAAATTTGGCATGCATGTTGTCAGGGATACAGAGAAGGACATAGGGTACTTTTTATCCCGGAATTCCTGCGGGAACTCCGAAATTACCGCGGGTGAAACCGCGGGGCACAGCTAGCCTAATAATAATATATAAAAATCTATGTAACAAGCAAGTACCTAAAAGTGTTTTTTTTTTCACTTGAACTTTTATAATGCTTTTTCTTAACGAAAAGTTCTTAAAAGAACTTAACACTATCCCGAATACTGTCCTCAACTTTAGCCATATATTTTTTGTAACATGACTCCGACTCATTTTTGAACCTGTCCCTAAACATAGAAAATACATCGTAGTCCGACTTATTTTTATATGTCTTTAATGCGCTTTATCCAGGTATATTTTCATTAATTTGAAAAAGCAAAAAATACATGTCCTTTATTTTTTTATTATCTAACTGACGGACTAAATAGAATTTAGAAAAAAAAGTAGTCAATATAGTGCCTGCACAAAACATTTTGCGGAAGAGCTGCAGTCGAGGAATCAAAGAGCCGCATGCGGCTAGCGACTAGCGAGCCACTGGTTGCCGACCACTGCAGTCTGCAGTTGATAGCGCTGACTTCTACAGCTACCTCAAGATATCGTGACTCGTGAGTTCCTTACCTGTATCAGCCCCCTTAGCCAAGCTGACAATAGAACCGCAAGAAACGTTAACGCATAGAAAACTGAGAAACTAATCGTAACGTACGTGGTCACGTAAAATCGTAAAATCAAAAGTCCAGTTTAGACTTTTGTCTATAGTTTGTAGATTGTCAACTTGGCTAGGGCAGATTAGGTTAGGTTTATTTTTAACAGACTTCCCAAAAAGGAGGGGGTTCTCAATTCGACGCGTACGGTACACCTGATGGTACCGCCGCCCATGGACATCTGCAACACCAGAAGGCATACAGGTGTACAAAATTGTTCAGTGTTAATTTTTGAGGAGTTCTCCTGGTAGGTACTTTACCATCAGTTCCACTTCACCATATACATTGTGACGAGCATAAATTATTTAGAAAACACATTAAAGTTAACGAATCGGAACCTGTGAAATACCTATTGTTGAGTAGTTCCGATGACGATCTGTGGTCTTCATCATCAGTTCCACTTCTTCAAATTTTGCTTTTCGAAAGCAAATGAACGATTTACTTTAAAAAATACCCAAATCGCTATAGGTGTTCCTATAATTTTTGCAGACTTCCCTCGATTTCTCCAAGATCCCATCATCAGAGCCCGACTTGGTGGCCATGGGATGGGACTTAAGTTGGAGTGTACCCTTTCAAACAAAAAAAGAATTTTCGAAATCGGTCCAACCGTCTTCGAGTAATCGCGTAACAAACATACAAAAAAAAACATTCAGTTGAATTGAGAACCTCCTTCTTTTTGGGAAATCGGTTAAAAACACAATAGGGTACTTGCATGAATTTTTTTTTCAGTCTATTTTAAAGATACTACTTAAACAAAGCAAGAAAAAGAAAAAAAATATATGCATAAATTAATTAAATAGAGCGTTTCAAAGTTCCTACTTTAGACCTTACCGCCGAAACGCGGAATGACGTCACTAGTTCAAAATTACGCCTTATTAATCTGTGATAGAAATGTCACTGTCGTATTGACAGGGTCATGTGACACTGACAGACAGATAACTTCAATATCCAAAAGCGAAATTAAGGTTTAACTGTGTCGATTTACTTCCAAAAGTTCCAGTAAAGAATCGAAATGCATCTTACCGATGCATTTTAAAGTAAAAACTTCACAAAATGGAAAACTTTTATTGTTCTTCGTCAAACAATAACAACAAAAAGAATTAGCGAAAGTGTACCAGCCGTTCAC
This sequence comes from Zygaena filipendulae, assembly GCA_907165275.2. NCBI lineage: Eukaryota > Metazoa > Arthropoda > Insecta > Lepidoptera > Zygaenidae > Zygaena > Zygaena filipendulae. The sequence goes on from OU015663.1 coordinate 5,232,574, forward strand.
GATTCACCCGCGGTAATTTCGGAGTTCCTGCGGGAACTCCGGGATGAAAAGTACCCTATGTCCTTCTCTGTACCGTTTTTGCGTCTATGCGAGAATAAGTGCTCGAAAGCGCATTTTCATCCGACTTGCTTCAAATTTATCGTCACTGCTCAGCTCCTATGTGTCTTAGCGTTATGTTATATAGCCTATAACCTGCCCAGGAGTATGGACTACAATCGTACCAAGTTTGGTTAAAATCCCTTCAGTAGGTAGTTTTTGACCCATGCGTGCACAATGCACATACAGACAGACAGACCGACAGACAGGAAGACAGACAGACAGACAAAAAATTTACTGATTGCATTTTTGGCATCAGTATCGATCACCATTCATCCTCCAATATTAATTTTGAATATATATTCAAATTTCAATGTACAGAATTGACCTCTCTACAGTTTTATTATAAGTTGTTTATGGTAGACTGGCAACACTGTACTCACTACTCTTTAGTAGGGATGCGACATTGAGAGAAAAAAATCGATTTTTATTTTAATCGATTTTTCTCTCTTTAAAAATAATCAATTTTTGATTAATCGATTTAAATGAGGAAAAAAACAATTTTTATTAAAAAATCGATTTTTTATAATGAAAATCTGCATGCTTTTAGTAATAAAACTCTGAGAATAATTTTAACAATTTATGTTAAAATTATTCAATTATAAATAGGCCGTTTCCAGTGTTCCTGCGAAGTATACCCTTTCCAATAAAAAAAGAATTTCCAAATCGGTTTACAAATAACGGGGTTTTAAAGTAAAAAAACATACAAACATACATACATTGTACATAAAAATCGATTTTTAACCGTTTAACCTCCACGTTTTTGAAGCCTAAATTTACCCTTAGCGCCACACGCTTTAGGCATGATTTTTCTAAGTGTCGGGAATATTATTAATATCAATAAATAATTAAATCTGTGCAGATGCAGTGTAAATGCAGTGTTTTGTTCGTGTATACCGTTAATCGAGAATATTCTGAATTGTTTGAAAATTATCTGGAATATTCCGAAACGGTATAAAACCGTCTAAAAGATTCTGGAAAGTTCAAGCTGTAGTTCAGGAAATAAGGAGATAAGACAGTTTGTAACTAAAATAATTTACTATTATAGGTACTAGCTGTTCCCTGTGGTTTCACCCGCGTTAATTTCGGAGATCCCGCGGGAATTCTGGGATAAAAATACCCAAAATTGTTTTCTGTAACCCTTATAAAGTATAGTATGCAAATTCAATGCAAATTCACCCACGTTAATTTCGGACTTCCCATGGGAATTCCGGGATAAAAATCTATTGAAAGATTTAAAAAAAAATCGATTATAAATCGATTATTCATAAAAAATCATTTATTTAAATCGATTGTTAAAAAAAAAAAATATTATTTTAATAATCGATTATTTTTTCACATCCCTACTCTTTAGTCGACTCCTGATCAATGGCCAACGACATTAATATAATCTTTTGTAATGAAGAAATAAAGGTGATTAACAAATACAAATAAGTTTATTAATTCTAAACGATGACTGAGCAATTAACGATAAACATAAGTATAGATATAGTCTGCCTCAGACGAATTACCTAAATACAAAAATGCGTAACCATTGATTAACTATATCACGTCATGATTGTTTTTAGTAATAATCGCAATAGATTTTGGCATTAAGGCACATACAGGTAGGTACCTAATACAAATCATAAAGAAAGAAATCAGTAATAGCCAATAACCATTATTTAGGTACCTACCTCAGCTACCTTCTTACCTACCTACTTTAAAAATTATTCTGTGATTTTTTTTTTCAACGCAATAGATTGCACTATCGATCGTAATTCGTAAGCCTTATGATCTGAAAAGTAACTGTATTCATAACTTTACTTACCATTTGGTGCCATGATTTAGAGCCGAGCTTTATGTTCTTGAACCTGCAACTATACTTACACGAAGGTAGATAATTATATAAAAATTTTACAATTAGACAAGTCCTAACCCTACATCTATCGTAAAAGTGGCCGTGTGCAAGTTACAACTCAAACACGAACTAATGGAGAATATCAGATAGATAGGTAGGTACCTACCTACTAAAATTTAATACCTATAGTAATGGCCCGATTACACTTCCATAAGTACCTAGTAAGTAAGTGAGTTCAGCTTACTTACTTAAACGAAAAGTAGACAGCAAACGTCCGTCCAAACGGTGGGCATCCATAAGTAAGTAGTAAGTATTAAGTAAGTTCAACAATAATTATGTCTGTAACAATACATTTCTTCACCCTACTTACTTGCCGGCTGCCGTCCACAGTCCACACAGCGGCAATTAGGTATAGTGAGTAATTAGTTGGCGGGGAGCGTGAAACAGTATATTTACTCTGAGGTGAGACGAAGCGGGCGGGTGTACGCGCTACATGGTATTATATTATTTATTTATTTATTTATTTAAAGAACTTTATTGCACATTGACGTACAAAAGGCAGACTGCGGAATGCCTGAGGCATTCTCTACCAGTCAACCTTTTGGCTAGGGGATATTATCTGTGGCGCTAAAGCTGTCTTGTCCAAAAAATAGAAGTGGTTTCTATCCTGCGGCAAGTTGCTACTTAATCAATTACTTGCCGGCCGGCGTCCATGATATAGTTTTTTACTTACTCACTTCCTACTTATGGAAGTGTAAACCAGCCATAAGAGGTTATACAAGTAATGACTAGGGAAGGGCAACAAATATCGATACTAATACTCAGACGAAATAAAAAGTCAAGACGGAGCGCTGTGAACAAAAAAGTAAAGCCGATAAAACTACGCCTCGACGTGTACTTGTACAGTTACACGCACACACATGTAACGAAACTAGGCCATTTCGATTTTGACTTTTAATATTCATAAAATTAATGTAAGTGTAAATAGGCGTTAATTTTTATTTTCCATGTTTTATCATAACTTCGACACCTATATTTTTAAGGTTCTCGAATATACAACCGAGGTGTACAACTTAAAATAATACTAACTTATCTATTTACTTATCCATTCATCTTTCTAGAACTTAACTTGGGTAATAAGTTTTCACTGCACGGCAACACTCACTAAATGCCCATATGTTTACGAAATTGGCTTCACTTTTTTGTTGACAGCGCTCCGTCTTGAGTTTTTATTTCGTCTGAGTACCAATTTTACAATATTGATATTTTTTTAAAAATAATAAATATATGTCGGCGTTCAAGCTAAAAGATACCAGTTCTCGGCATTTAGTTTCCGAGATAAACGAGGTTTTAAAAATTGCGTCCGCGATTTTAATTGGTTATTATTATAAATGCTCAATTTTCTACAATTTCATATATCTTAATCCTACTATCCTACTAGTCCTACTAGTAGTATTATAAATCTGAAAGTTTGGATGTTTAGCTGTTTGGATGTTTGTAACTCAATCACGCAAAAACGGTTGAACGGATTTGGATGAAATTTGGCATGCATGTTGTCAGGGATACAGAGAAGGACATAGGGTACTTTTTATCCCGGAATTCCTGCGGGAACTCCGAAATTACCGCGGGTGAAACCGCGGGGCACAGCTAGCCTAATAATAATATATAAAAATCTATGTAACAAGCAAGTACCTAAAAGTGTTTTTTTTTTCACTTGAACTTTTATAATGCTTTTTCTCAAATCAAGCTTTTTCAGAATTTCAACTTCAAACGTCTAAAAAAAAAACTGCTAGTTTTTGAATATTTTACAATCCTTACCATCTATTCTTATTATTGTTATTATTGACTATTCGAGATACCGAATCTAGTCTTAACTCAAAACCCCACTATTGGTAACTTTTTACGTGGACGCCCACATATATCGTCGATATTTTAAATCTTAAAATTTCGATGTTCGATAAGTAATTATTTTCGAGTATCAAATTCGATATTTATTGAAGAGCTCAATACATTCGTACGTCATATCTATATTTGATCGTGTACGTCATATCTAATCACATCACGACCACCGAGGTTTGAAAAAACTAGTCAAGCTGCAATCTGCATTGGGACTGAGCCTCTTGACTGTCACGTCAACTGATAATTAAAATGTAAGGCAGGCAAAAACACGTCAACTTTTGAGATATACATATCGATATTTTTACTTACTTTCGATACGTTATATATCGATATTTTTTTATTTGCTCATCCCTAATAATGACAACTTGTTGTTAGTGGTTTTTAGATAAGATTACATTATCTGTGCCATTGCCCATTGTGGATGTTCGATTGGATTGCGCAATTGCTAACCCGCTTACGTGAGTCGTGAACTTGAGTGAACGCGTATACTCTTTGGTCCATTCTATGGTAGCTAAAATTAGAACATCCTTTAGAAAGAATGTAGCACAATACACACAAGTAGAAAGGCTTAGGATGCGTACCTAAGGTATTTGATGACTAACTGATATGATATTGGAATACGTAAGGTCTCTCTCCGCGCACTCTGTCTATCCACGGTTTTACAACATTTCCTAAAATCTCCGTAGTCCGTATAGGCAGCACCTGAAGCCCCTAATGCACGCTCCAGTCTTCCTGAACATTCACACAAAGTTCTCGCCGAAAGTTCGCCGCGAATATTCGGCGATTTGGGCGAGAATTTCTTTGAGTCCAGTGTCCACACTCGCAATGTTCTCATTAAGCCCACAACACACGGAGCGGAGCTATAATATATTATGTATATTAATATAAATTATAGCAAGGCATATTACAATATATTTTCTATAAGTAGTAGTTAAATAGGTAGGTAATCGACGAATGACCAGAGACACAGCTATACCGTATATTATGCGTATATTTTTATTACGTCACCAAAATATGTCAATATAGCACGACCGACCGTAGTGATTACCTTCTCTCTGAGCACGACATATTTTCGTATAGCACGATATATTTTCGTATAGCAAGCACTCAGACAAAATAAAAATCATTATTTCGTCTGAGAGCAAGCATTTTGACATATTTTAAGAATACAGGCTCAGACGAAATAAAAACTCAAGACGGAGCGCTGTCAACAAAAAAGTGAAGCCGGTTTCGTAAACATGTGGGCATTTAGTGAGTGTTGCCGTGCAGTGAAAACTTATATCCCATAATTGTTAAGTTCTAGAAAGATGAATGGATAAGTAAGTAGATAAGTTAGTATTTTTTTAAGTTGTATACCTCGGTCGTGTATTCGAGAACCTTAAAAATATAGGTTTCGAAGTTATGATAAAACATGGAAAATAAAAATTAACGCCTATTTACACTTACATTAATTTTATGAATATTAAAATTTACAATCGACATAGGTAAATGAACGTGTTACATTACGTTCCACGTCACATTAACTTACCCAAAAAACGGGGACTATTGTGACGCTCACTAGTAGCAACACTTATGAATGTTGTGGAGGTTTTGTGTTCCAAGTTGTCTTAAATTAATATTTTGTTAAAAATGTGGTTCTATCCTGCTTTTTATTTTTCGAAGATTGGTTTTTACACCCTCTCACTACAAAATTCGGCATTTGTCCACCACTACTACATTACCACACGTGTCTGGGGCCTGGGCCCAGAGAGAAGTTAATCACAAATTAACTAGACATATGTAAGTTAATCACTACGTCTGGGCCGAGCGACGGCCGAGCGGCATCATGCCCGTACCATGATGGTACAGGGCATAAATAATACGATATCGTCAGAGTATTATTTTCTTTGTAAAGGGTACAGGCCTGGGTACAGGCACAGATAATATAATGGTACTGCTACACCTGCGTGTTAACGCGTAAATTAGTGCGCTAATTAAGGCATTACGTAGATGTGGCCAACATTTTAACGGTTTAACTTACTAACGGCATTATTAATGACGTTAAACGCTAAGCGATAGCTCGGGTGTCGGTTTTTTGGACACATCAAAAGATTTTAGCCCGTCATTTAGCGCACTAAGCGGTGTTGGCTACATTAACGCCTTCTCATTCTACGTGGCGCACGCTCGGAGCAAGACCATAATTACTTAGTTTTGGCGGGAACAATAAAAATACGACAATGGAATGGTCTAAAATTACAGCTGCTTCTACCTCCATTGCAAAAAACAGCTGTTTGAAGCTTCGACCTCCATTTTGTGTTAACTCGTTATTTTACTAGAAATTAACGCTTAACGGCACGTTGCAAACTAAATGTAGCCAACACATATTTTAATGCCTTAATTGACCTCATTATGGCGGTCAAACAGAACGGATGCAGGGGTGGAAGTCGAGGTGCCAAGGAGCTCATCCTCATAGATGCGGTTGTTGGCAAACTGGTTCGACGTAACCGACGTAACTTTTCCGCCGCCTGGATAGACTATAAAAAAGCGTTTGACTCGGTGCCCCACTTTCAAGGTTCTCAATCTATCGACCTAATAACCCTCAGCGTTTGTTTTGGCTGCGCTGAGGAGTCATCCTACGCCATCTTTTCCCTCGTGAAAAGACGGTCAGTAGTGAGTTCCAAAAATAATGATAATAATAATCCACTTCATTACACACCGATCTACTTGATCCCACAGTAAGCTATTATTAGCTTGTGTCGTGGAAAGTGGAAACCAAGCAAACGTGGTATATTTTACATAGATAGGCTAGTTTCCTAAATTTTCTTTTTTAGTCCGTTTTGTAGATTATTAAAAAATATTGGACACGTATTTTTTTTTTTATGTAACCAAAAAATAACGGAGATATATCAAGTCGAAATTTCACATGACGTCACGCCTCGCTACAGTTTGTTCGCACGTTATAGCGAGCTGTGACATCACGAGTCCCCCACCCTAAACTTTAATGCGCTTTATCTATGCATATTTTCATTATTTTAAAAAAGCAAACAATACGTGTCTTATTTTTTTATTATCTAACTGACGGACTAAATAGAATTTTGATTTTTTTACCCAGGAAACTAGCCTATTACATATATTTTATATTATAGATATATAAACACACCCAGACTGGAAAGTGGAACCCTGTATTCATCACACAAAGTGCACCTCCACCGGGAATCGAACCCGGAACCTCTTGATTAGCGGGCAGACATGGTGACCACTATACCAATCGGGTCGTCGCAAAAAAAACATTTCACGCAAAAACGACTGAACGGATTTGGAAGAAATTTGGCATGCACGTTGTCAGGGGTACAGAGAAAGACATAGGGTATTTTTTATCCCGGAATTACCGCGGGTGAAACCGCGGGGAACATCAATACTTATGATATTAATAGGATTATCATGAGTGGGAAAAATTACAGCATTTAAAAGTAAGTAAAAACTTATGTTTTTTTGGGCTATTTTAGGCTACTTTATGCATGAGAAACGGCGATATTAGGCCATGCGCTGTTGGCAACACTGGGTAGCACAGTGGCCAACAGTCAACACTGAGTACTAAGTAGCAAAGAAAATAATACTCTAGTGATTACCTTCTCTCTGAATACTCTCTGACCACGGACGAATAAGAGAACATACTGATGTTCTCTTATTCGTCTGTGACATACTGTCTCTGACAGACATATGTCAGATCTAGTTAAATTTGTGTGACGAAGTACTAACTTGCCAAGTGATTACCTTCTCTCTGAACTTGCCCAACTCATCTGTTTAGTGTTTTGGCTTTTGAGGTTTTGTAAGATTAGGAATCACAATCTGTTTGTTGTGAATTATGTACAAAACCGTATTAATTTTAACAATGCAATAATATATATTTTGATTTGCTAATGTTAATAACGTTTCTCGCAAATATTTTATGTGAAAATGGTGTTACTCAGCAATGACGAGGTACCTATTGCTCGATTAAGCATGTCGATTACATTGTACCTAGTTATTTTTAATTTATTTGTATTTCTAGTTTTTAGTGGAACTAACGAAGCTGTTTCAAAAAGCTCGCCCAGAAGGATCGGTTACAATGACTATGAAAAGATGTACGTACGTTTGTTTTTTAAAGTACATATATGTTTGTGACCATTTTACTTGATTTTTAATAGATATTTTGATTCCATGATTTTTAGATGACGGTCGAACAAAGCCGGATCCCAGAGACGGTACACCTGCTGTAAAAAACCCAGAATACAAATGTCTATTGAGGGCACAATCAAGAAGTAAAAAAATTTCAACAGTAATTGAGCAGAGAGAAGTTGAGAAGTTCAGCACTGCTTATTCTAACCTATTGAAAACAAGTGTAAATGGACTGAAACGGTTGAAAAAACCGAAAAAAAAGGCAATAGCAACTCAGTAATAATGCTCCACAACAAGACAATGTGTCAAGACTGAATACATACAATATGCATTTTGTGATTACTATGTTATGAACTCCAATTAATGTGAACCAACATGACATGCTGGTTTTTGGCATGAGGTCCATTGAACTGTGCTTTTCTCTCACACAAGAGATATGAAGAGTTGGTATTGGTCCTGGCATTTCTAGAGATGACACTATAGTTTAGTCACTGACCATCTGTCTATAACATCTATTTTACATAAATTAAGCTGAATAATTTGTTTTTAAATAAAATATATTGTAAATGGTACCTATATTAGGGTTTTTTTTAAAGCATAATTATTTATGTTGATTGAAAGCATAGAACATTTATAACAATATTTTATTTTCTTAAAACCACTAATTTGAGATTTATCGATCATAATGAGACCCAACCAAGAGTAAAATAATATAATGATTTATATAAACATAACATTCCATTTTATAAAGTGCTTTAAAAGCTGTTATGTAATATTTAATACTGTCTTTAATAAATTTATACATATAATGCAGATACCACATTAGTTTATCACAAAAGAATTATGATCAATAAAAGTAATAAATTCTATATAAAAATTGCATTTAAATTACATAATTAGGTATGCAGTTAGTTACTTAACTACCTAACAAAAAAATATTGAAAACCATTTGTTCAAATTCTGAATTTTTTACTTAAAAGCTATTAATCATTGTTACCATGGTACATAATATTATAAAAGATATACTATATTTTTAAACATTTGTAATTAGCACCAATTTTTCCATCAATTATATTTTAAAAGGGTTGTTTTTATAAATAAAAGGAAAACTTGAGATGCAATAAAAATATTCTGGGAAAATACTGTCTATGCATCCACTGACAAGTAAAAATTTACACTTCAAAAACTAACTCAAATCTAGTGGTAAATAAATTTAACAAAGGATAATAGGTTCATAGGGTGCCAACCTTTGGGAAAGGAATTTTGGCTCACATAATATATTTCCACCTATGCTACCTACTTCAGTCTTATAAAGCTCCTTAGACCGAATTAAAGTTAAGCAATAAACGAAAAACTATTTCGCCATTCCGATAAATACAATTTAAAAATTTGAATTTAAATTCTTATATTTTGGTATATTATATAGGTAGGTACCTAAAACTGAATGAAGCGAATTTGAATTCAGCACTTTTGCTAAGAGCTTTAGGTTTAATAAAGAAGAAAGAGCCTTGACACAACGGCGATATGAGTTGGCTGAAGCCATATGAAATTTCTAGTGTGACAAAACCCCATTAAAACGTGTAAAATTCGCTCAATAGAGTCGTAAAATATGATAGGTTCCATTTTCTTAATAAAACGCACAACATTTCTACCAAAATTATTCCATTTCAAGAAAGACTAGACTTATTTTTGTAGTTCTGTTTCTACCGTACACTGGAATTTATTAGCAAACATCTGGTGCGGCGCCCGCTACTGACAATGTAACTAAGGCGCCTGTGCGCTCTTGCTGGTGAGTCTCTTGAGGCAAGCGTTGCGCACTTGGTCGTTGGCGAGCCGCTCGGCGTCGTGCAGCACCCGGCGCAGCTCGCTGGTGCGCTCGTGCCGCGCCGCCAGGATGTACGCGCTGCTCACGTTGCGGCAGGCCAGGTAACACGAGATCTGAGAGGCGGGCGGACACTTGAAATTGGTTTCTGTTCTTATACGTATCTGTTTTTTACAGCCCATTTATAATTTAATGAACGTCTCTTGATTGCGGCAGTTGTTTAAATATTTTTACTTAAAATTAAGTAATCATTTCATCACGCGAAATTTCGCATCAATCGCCGTTATTTTTTGATTACGTAAAAAAGAGGAAAAAAACGTGTCCAAAATGTTTGTCAATCTACACGACGCGGGTCTAAAAACTAAAATTGGTCATCTAGCATGTACGCGCAGCCACCTTGATGGAGACGCTGTGCACGTCCGCGATGAGCAGCTCCGCCTGCTCGTCGTGCAGTTGGCCGCGCGCCTCGCAGCGGGCCACCACCGCGCGCACCCCCGCCTCCAGCACCTGGTCGCTCATCAGGCTGCAACGAGACCGAGACCCGTTGGTCGTGGTCAGTACATAACGTTTCGAACTTATTAGGTAGATTTTGAAATCTATATTATCATACTTTGTAATTTGAAACCGTACAAAGATGCTAATACCATACAAATACGTTTATTTTACTTGAAACTGACTGAATGCCGTAAACGCTAAAGTCAATAAAGAAAAAAAAGGAGAAGTGTATGTGTACATACTTGGCGGCGGTCTCGCGGGACTCGCGGATGCATTTGGCCAGCGCTTTCACCTCCATGAACCGATCGGCGCGCACTAGGTAGCGCGCCACGTGTGAATATATGTTCATCGAGTCCAGCTTGTGCTCCGTTATGATTCTGATGCAACATACGACCAAACAAAACATCTCAATAAAAAGAAAGGTAAGTAGGTAGTAATCGTTGAAGGAAAACATCGTGGGGAAAACATTATGCATGGTAGTGGGGCACTGTTTGGCTGGCTAGCTACCACCTTCAAGTTGAAAATCTGTCGCCAGACACTGACGGCATGTAACATAATATGTACGTATACGTGATCCATTTCGTCCTTTTGGAAACCCTTTTAAAAAGCTCTTTATGTTTAGAACCTTTGATTAACCTACTACAAGTCATATAGAGTAGAGAATATGTTTAACAGGATGTTTTACAAATTATGAAAGCAAGGCGTACCACGCCCTAAATTTGTTTTTATTAAAACAATGAATTTTTGTTTAGTGAGGTTTCAACCTAGTGGCGGTGCAAGTGCACTGTGCACCCCCTCCCGTTGTCCGTGTACTCACTTGAACGCCAAGGTGAACCCCTCGTCGACAGCTGGTCCCGTCGCCAGCACGGCAGCGACGAGCCTGATCTTGTCTGTGTTCGAGCCGAACAGCGTCAGCGGCCGGCACTCCTTGCGCTCCGCTTCCTTTTTTATTTTATTTTATTTTATTCATAAAACCAACAGCGTAACATAGATTACAATATAATTCAATACACAAGGCTAATTATAGGTCTTATCTTTCAAACAGTACCAGTTATAATAACAGCAGCCAGATGCGATGTAGAGTTACAATGCCAATAAAGAGATGAGATTTATACATAACAGGTTTATGTGAGATATTTATATTCATATTACACACCATATAGTACATATTACCACAGATAATATCTTATCTTATCTTAATATATATAAATCACGTGTCACGTTGTTTGTCCGCGATGGACTTCGAAACTACTGAACGGATTTTGATAAAATTTTGTAACCATTTATAAGATTTTTATTTATTTATTCAAAAAGTTTACCAACAATTGTTACAATACATCAATAAAGAAAACAAGATTATTAGTATTGAGCTCATTGCACAATTACTTACAGGTAAACATCACAAAACAAAAAAAAATATACATCTTAACATTTATAAACGGCAGAGTGAAGTTACATAAAGGCTCTGAAATGGTCACACGCGAATTTAATTAAAAGTATTACAATTGCATTTACCCGGTGACTACGCTACGGTATTACATCCACCAATAGTTTTCGCAATCCATATAGTGATACACAATTCACATCTATCCGGCCACTGAACTCATTGAGCAATCTACTCAGCCTGGCTACAGGAGAATTAGTGCCGAGTACAGTCCTACGAAAAGGGGGTACAAGTGGGTAAATGGCAGCTCGTGGATATATCCTGGGCACACGGAAATTGAAGCATCTAAGTATTTGGGGGCAGTCAATGTGATTTCTTAAAATTTTATAAAGGAATATAAGATCATTGCGTACTCTACGTTTTTCAAGCGAGTGCATACTAAAATGCTTCAATCTGTCCGAGTAAGAGTAACTCCGCCTCGCTATTCCAGAAGAGTATGCCAAATGCCACAAAAACCTCTTTTGAATCCTTTCTAGCCGCAAAGAATGTGTAGCATAGTGCGGTCTCCATACAACACTACAGTACTCTAATGTGCTACGAACTAGGGCATTGTACAAAATTTTCTTTGTTTGGGGTCTACGAAAAACTTTACCATTTCTTATGATAAACCCGAGCATTCCTGACGCCCTTTTGATAATGTGATCTTGATGTTGGACAAACGTTAGTTTACGATCAAGGATAACGCCCAAATCTCTAATGCTGTCCACCTCACCCAATACAACATTATCTACAGTATATGAGGAATTAATAAGGTTTATATTACGAGAGAATTTGATATGAAAGCACTTTTTTACGTTTAAGTTCATTAAATTACACTCACACCACTCTGACAATCTATTGAGATCATCTTGCAACAGCTCAATATCAGAGTCCTTGACAATCCTACGAGCGATCTTTAAGTCATCCGCATAGAGAAACGGCCTAGAATACCTAAAACAATTCGTAATGTCGTTGACAAATATATTAAACAAAACCGGCCCCAAATGAGAGCCTTGTGGTACACCGGACGCAATATTATATATGTTAGACTTAAAACCATCTAAGACCACATAAAAGGAGCGGTTACTCAAATAAGACCTAAACCAAGTCCATATACTCCCCGAGAAGCCGTACGAAGCCAATTTTCTCAATAAAACTGGATGCGAAATTCTGTCAAAAGCCCTGCTAAAATCGGTGTAGATAACATCCATTTGATGGCCATTATCAATAACAGTCATAAGGTCCTCGACAAAAGTTACAAGATTAGTTGTAGTTGACCGATTCTTAACGAAACCGTGCTGACAGTCCGTCATAAATCGCTGAAAATAGTTTTGTATGTGGGGGCAAATTATTGATTCAATGAGCTTAGCCAATGTAGAAAGTATCGAGATTGGACGATAGTTTGTGACTGAATCCTCAGCTCCTGATTTATAAATTGGCACAACTTTTGCAAGTTTCCAAGTATTGGGATATACTCCTGTTATAAATGATTTGTTAATGATACTACATAATGGCAAGGCCAAGTTGACAGCACATTTCTTGAGAAATATTGGTGCTAGCCCATCAGCACCCACACCCTTTGTTATATCCAAAGCCTTCAGTTTTGATACTATGGTTTCAGGATCTACGGAAAAATTTGAAAAACAGGAACTACAGTCATCCACAATCCCAACACTAATCATTTCAGAGTCATATATTGTTCCAGAACTATCATATACTCCAGAGAAAGATGTAGCAAACAATTCACAAATACTGGGGCCATCGCTTGCGGTGGTAGCACCATCCGTCATGGATTTGGGATACACGCTGGAACCACTACGCTTGGATTTAATAAATGTCCAAAAGTACTTAGAGTTTTTCCTTATTAAGTTCTCTATGTTTGCAATATAATTACGATAGCAATCTTTAGCCAACTTATCACATCTTTTACTTAAAATTTGTAGTTCAATTTCGTCCAAAGGGTTACCGTACTTCTTATACCTCAACCTTATATTATTCTTTTCCTTGAGTCTAGCGATCAGTAATCTATTAAACCAGGGGGGATGATGTCTATTTTGATTGATATTTTTGATAGGAACAAATATTTTTATAACTTCCTTTATGGTTTTATAGAATAACTCAACCATTTGATTCACATCTGCACTTAAAGGGAAAATTGAATTCCAGTCCAAACCAGAGAGATGTCGATTTATAGCTTCGTAATCGGCTTTGCAAAAATTATACATAAAATTTTTTTCTTTAGGCGTAAGTTTTTCAGTTTTATCAAATTTAAATTTAAAGCAAGTACATATTGGTGGATGCTGTGGATCAATATTGGACAGAATGTCCTGAGCCAAAGAGACAGTGCAGTTGTCAATATCAGTAAGAACTAAATCCAATACTTTACCCCTAGTATTAGGTATAAAATTTAACTGCCTAAGATTATTAATAAATGTAAAATCTAATAAAATATTACAAAGACTAGAGGATACATAACCTGGCCTATGGTTGACCTGCGTCCAATCTATGTTACTCATATTAAAATCGCCAACAATGCACAAGTCGCCATCGTGGTTCTCGATGACTGAACTGCAACTATTAACAAAGTGTTCCAAGAGACTATGTTGAACCGGCGGTGGGATATAGACAGCACATAAAGCTAATTGTTTCTTATTTCCTGAGCCAGGCAGGTCAATCACAACCCAAAGGTCTTCACAAGCACTGTTCCATACATTCTTGCTCTTAGAGGACAAGTTTCTAGTCACAGCAATCAGAACCCCGCCTCCATCTTTGCCACCATGAAATCCCGTAGTTACCCTATCTCTTCTAAATACTGTGTAACGGTCATCAAATAGCTCAGAACTCAGTACACCATCATTTAACCATGTTTCCGTTAAGACTATGATATCATAATTGCTGGATGCTAAGTTGCGATAGAAATCATGTGTTTTGGTTCTAAGACCACGTGTATTTTGATAATAAATTTCTACAGAGTTTTTAACAAAAGACATTTTTTTTTCTACTATTAAGAACTATAACAATAAAAAAACGAGAAAAAGTAAGTAATTACTCTAGTTTCGAAAGCGTATCAAAATCCTTAACAAAGATAAAACCCGAATTCTCACTCTTCCTCATAAAAATGCGTCCTCCTCTCACCCACACAAATTTAAATCCCTTCTCCTTCGCAGTCTGCCTTGCCGCTGAATGCAAAGCTTTATTTGCGGCTGATAAATGCTCTGTCACGAACACTGGAGCCTTAGGCCCGGGGTAACCCAGCTGTGAAGTGTTTAATTTATTGTCCGGATTCGTCTTATTAAACTTGATTGAGGCTGCCAAGAAGCTATCTCGCACGTGTCTGCTATTAAATTCAGCAACTACCGAGCGAGGACGAACACTAGTAGGATTAAGTTTGGCAATCCTTGTAACCCGATTGATTTGGTCAATTTTTACATCATATTTTACAATTTTGCAGATGTCATTGAATACAGTCATAAGATTTTCTGACTTCTTTTCAGGTAGGCATTGAATCTCAACATTATTGCCGCGAGCACTCTGTTCAACATTGTTGACACGAGTCTCAAGATCTCTTATAATAACCTGTAATTTAGCGTTCTTATCTGATAGATTCTTTGCTTCCTCCTGAGACATAGCACTTTTATTTTGAATGTCCTCAAATTTTTCATGCATATAATCCATTGTTTCCTTTATATCATTAATCTCTCCTCGGAATGACTTTAATTCGGCAGAGATAAGATGAGATGGTCTTAAAAGATAGGATAGTTTTTATCCCGGAATTCCCGCGGGAACTCCGAAATTACCGCGGATGAAATCGCGGGGGACAGCTAGTAATACTATATATTACGTATTACGTAGGGTCAAAGTATGTGAATTTGTAACGTTGCAGGGGGCAAGCTTAGGAACACATTACATGAATCCATTATAACATTAGCACTTTAATTGCTAATTTCAATCCTTACATATTATAAAACAAAGTTTTCCGCCGTATTTGTCCGTCTTTCTATCTATCTGTCTGTTCGCGATAAACATAAAAACTGCTGAACGCATTGCCTGTTCTTGCTTGGAAGACTGCAATTGCTTTTAAGGTCGCCCTTTGTTGCCTTTATTTCCCACCATGTATTTTATAATTTTTGTTTTTGGTGACAATAAAGAATATTTGTATTGTATTGTACCTTTAGTTTATACTAGAATTCCGAAACTAGCGCGGATGAAACCGCAAGGTCCAGCTAGTTACGAGTACATAACTAGGTTACAACTGCTCAGTTCATAACTTGACTCTGAAACATCTGACGCTGGCGACAGGGGGTTATTATGTAAGACAAGGCATCAGCACTAAATTCCAAAATAAATGCAAAAAACCAAAACCACTTTGGGTCTACCTTGCGTCCTGTCTGAGGAATCACCTCCTCGAGGACACTGGGCGTGAGGCGGCCGCTCGCCTCGCACGCCGATAAGTATTTGGCCAACTCTATCTGCCGGCTCACGGTCGTCACCAGGTTGTCTATGGTTGCCTTGCTTAGATTCAGGTGTAGGGATTTTTGGTCGTTGGTAGCTGCAAATGCAACATGACTTGTAAAAATAACTACCTATTGTAACTTAAACTTATATATATTCATATACACAACGAAAACGTATATCACGAAGATGCATCGTTATTGGTGAGTATGAAATTTTGGCGGCACTGGTTCCTGTACGGTTTTGTTTTGTTATCCCTAATCGAGACGTTCAGTTCCGACCGGCGTAGTTTGAATATTATCGTCAAGCGCTGATCGTCATACATATGTACTTGTTTGCGTCATGTCAACAAGTTAAAATATGTGTACGTGAATTATATTGATTGATTGATTGGTTATTGCAATTTTCTAATGGAGATTCAAGGAATGGAAACTACAGCAATTATGTGTAAGTAATACAAACTTAGATAAGTGAGTCAGAAAAATTCAATGTTAAAAAAATTTAAGAATCGATTTTAATATATTGTATAAGCCCGGGCTGTGAAAATTTATGGGGAGTAAAATCAAACTTTCTGAGTTACGTTGGACGATGTTCGTGGCAGCTTATCTTGCGCAGCTCCCTTGTTATGGCACGTCGCGTTGTTATCCTACTAATATTATAAATGTGAAAGTGTGGATGTTTGGATGTTTGTTACTCAATCACGCAAAAACGGCTGAACGGATTTGGATGAAATTTGGCATGCACGTTGTCAGGGATACAGAGAAGGACATAGGGCACCTTTTATCCCGGAATTCCTACGTGAACTCCGAAATTACCGCAGGTGAAACCACGGGGCACAGCTAATTTACAATAAGCCGAGATAGCAAGTAATAAGGAGGGTCCAGTCGTGCGTCGCAGCTGACACACACACTTTTCTCCTGAATGCCGTGCGTGGGACCCACCGTGCGCGGCGGGTGCGGGCGGGGGCGCGGGCACGCACTGCCCGAGGTGGTGCAGCGCGGCCGCCAGGTGGTGCTGGCGCGCGGCCAGCGCGGCGAAGGCGGCGCCGCGGTCGGGCGCGGGCCGCGCGTACAGCAGCGCGCACGTGGCGGAGGCGCGCGCGTGCTGCGCGCTGCCGCACTGCAGCCGGTACAGCGCCTCGTGGCGCTTGCTCACCTCCAGCGTGCGGCATATGTGCATTATGTACTCCTGCCACAATATGACTGCATTCTTAATCTGTTCTTAATCCTTACTATTATATATGCGAATGTGAGTATGTTGGTTTGTTAAACTTTCACGCCTTAACAGCTCAATCGATCATCATGAAATTTTGCATAGGTAGTACCTACACGTCGTCTGAGGTACAGAAAAGGACAGAGAGTATTTTCTATCTCGGAATACCGCGAGGACAACGAAATCAAAGCAGGTGACACTACATAAAATTAAGCAAATTTCTGTCTTGGGGACAGAAAAGGATATAGGATACTTTTTATCCTGGAATTCCCGCGTGGTTTTCGAAATTAACGCAAGTGAAACCACAGTGGATAGCTGGATGTTAGTTACTCAATCACGCCAGAACAGCTGAACGGAATTAGATGAAATTTGGCACAGAGAAAGATTACAGTCTGGAATAGGACATAGGGTACTTTTTATCCCGAAATTCAAATTTAATACAAATACAAATTATAGACATCTGTTTTGATTTTTCAAATTATTGAAAATATACTTGGATCAAGCGCATTGAAGTTTAGGAGTGGGGGTTCGTAACGTCATAATACGACGTCACAGCCAGCAACAGTTTATTGCAAAATATGTACGTCACGCGACGTTTCGACTCAACATATCACCGTTATTTTTTTTCTAACGTAAAAAAATAAAAAATACGTATTTTTCATAAATCTACAGGGGACTAAAAACAAAAATTTAGTCAAATAGCCAGCCGGCTTCCCTATCAGCGCGAACTGTCTGTAGTGCGACTGTAGTATCGGAGCCTCATTTTGTAGTAGAAGCTTTGCTTTGGACTCAGGGGCGGTAACTGAAGTTAAGTGAGCAACTCACCGTCCACATTTCCAGCGTGCTGTCGGCGTCGGTCATCGCCTTGAGCAGGTCATCCACCTTGTCCTTCTTCAGGCACTCCATGTACACCGTCTCGGTGAACGTCTCCTTGTCCACGAGGTTGTCGTAACAGTACTTCACGACCTCACACATACTGCTATGCTTCATGTAGAACACTATGTTAGCTATATGGGAGCCGTAGTTGCTCAAATAATAAACGCACTCTTTGTAGAAGAAAGGATCGAGCTTTTTGTTGAGACAGTCCTCTCTCTGTTCACTGTGATGATTGTTATTTCTCCGAAGCAGGCCCTGGGAGAATATACCCTTCGGTTGAACGGTGGCGGTTTGGAAGTCGCTGTAGTCGCCTTGCTTTATCTTCCTGACACTCGAGAGGGTGTGCATTATGTTGAGAGCCGGCTCAGGTACGGGTATTTTCTTTTTGCTCACATTCAGTGTTGTCAACTTTTCGTTTGTGTTCTGTAATCAAACGGGATATATGAGTAACTTCCACAGCTCTACTAGTCCAATGGTTAGTGAACCTGGATGGTATACGCCAGGTGCTGCGTGTTCGATCCCCATATTAGTGTAAACATCTATATGAAAATGTATTGAAAATAACTTCAGGTATTTTTCATGGTAGAAAAAACAAATAAAACTTAACTAGACTCATTACTACAAAAAGTTCATGCCTGAAAAAAATAAAATTATCTTTCATTTGTATCTACTATTCATCAAAAAGATTAAATCTTATTGTAAGCACAGTTATAATCAACTCAATCATGACAAATGTATTAAAATATTGAATACTAAACAGTTTGGAACTTACAATCTATATGTAAAAAAACCATAAGCAAATCATTCCTAATTTACATTCCAAAAAACATTATGATCTAGTTTATTTTTTAACTTGCTGTTTTATTAATACTGATTTTATTGATGAACCAGCCCCGCAGTTTCACCCACTGTTCGTAACTTAGGACTAATGTAGCTACTGCTAAATGTCGGTAGACCTCTTAGAATCGTGGTTCCGAAGATTAGCCCCTACATTCAAACTCACAAACAAAGTCTTTATAATATCAGTGTACAGTCACCAGCACCAATATGTATACATTTTGGTCAGTATTTCAGTACTCTGTTACTATTGCAATAAGATTCAATGTCTGTCAAAAGTGTATGCATATTTCTGCAGCTGACCGCACATCGATCACCTTGATTGCTTCAGCCTTGTTGAGCAGCTGCTGGTTGACCGGATAGTTCATGTCCTCGAGCATGCTCACAATCTCGTCCAGCAAGGGTGCGCTGGCCCTCGGCCTGCCGTCGGGCGGGCCGCCGGCCGCGGGGCCGCCCGTGTCCGCGCGCCGCGGCCGGGGCGCCCGCCGGTTGAACAGCGGCGTCTCCGACACCTCCCTCCCGTACTCGCACTGCTCCGCCACGTCCGCGTGCGCCGCCACCGAGCCCTTGAAGCAGTGGGCGAACTTCTCGCGCGCCCGCCCGAAGCAGCCCGCCCTGAGGCACGCTTTGCCCCAGGCAGCCAACACGCTGTTTCTTGGTATGCCAGATTTGGTTGCTATCTCTAAAGCGAGCTCCCATTTCTCGGCCTCCAAAAGCGACCGTACTATCTGACCTAGAAGGGGAAACTTTCAGTATTACAAGTAAAAAAAATAAATAAACTGACTTCAGTACGTTGATAAAGTTAGTTTTATCGTCACAAGTACTGGTTAACAATAATAATTAAAAGTCTTCTTACAAAAGGAAAAATGAATAAAAGAAAAAAAAAATTCCAGTCATGGAACTTTGTTACGTACAAGGCCGATAGGTACTTTTCCAGGAGTATATAATTATAACCTTGCAATAAAAGAATAATCGAATACAACATACAGAACCTTCCCTTTTTAAGTAGTTTATTGTGTTAAAATGTACCATCCTCTTTTCTATTCGACTCATTTTAACAGCACAGGTACAAATAACATTTAGATAAAAAAAAGGAATCTACTGGATATTGAATGAAACCCTGCATTTAATATAGATAACAAACAAATGTTAAACTTCTCGAGGGAATCTTTAGATTCGCGCGGTCGCCCGGTGCACCGCGGGGCAGAGCTGAATTATTAATATAATAACAAGGGTCAGATTCAGAAGGCGGTAATCCTCGACACGACACGCATTGTACGGAGGTTTCTGTCTCTGTGACTTTAACCACCGGTAGTTTGAGCTCTGCTCCGCTGTCGGTAGGTTAGGTCCATACTAGGTTTAGGTTTATTATAATATTTATTATTTTGTAAATTTGTACTGTAGAAAACCTAAATTTAAGATGAATGAATAATAAAATTATCTTTATTTTTATATTTATTACTGCAAATAATGGTACAGACTGGGGTGCGCGCCCTCCCTGGGCACGAGGTGGTGCGCCTGGTGCTTGACGAGCGTCGCCATCGCGTCCGCGTGCGCCAGGCAGCGCGCCGCGTGCGCCGCGCCCGCCTCCGCCACGCGCGCGCTCGCCCTGCGCACACACGGCCGGCAGCGCCCTCAGCACGCGTCAACACACGCCCACTCGCGCACATCACGCGCCCACACGCGCCCACACGCGCCCACACGCCACAGAACAACACGTCGAGCCCTACCATCACCTCTTTATTTATTTACTAGCTGTTCCCCACGGTTTCGGCCGGTGTTAACTTAGAAACAAAAAGTACCCTATGTCCTTCTGCTGTACCCCTGTAAACGTGTAGTATGCAAAGGAGATTGCACCGTAATATAATATGAGCTGAGTCCCAAACCTTTATAATATGGATGATTTCTTTTAAGGTTATCTATACTAATATTATAAAAGCAAAAGTTTGTGAGTTTGTGACGTTGTAGGGGGTAATCTCTGGATCTACTTTCACTCATAGGAAGCTACAGTGATCCTGAGTGTCACAGAGTACTTTTATTCCGGAATTCCCGCGGGAACTCCAAATTTCTCGTGGGTAAAAGCACGGGGGAACAGCTATCTCTGGATCTACTGAACCGATTTTGAAAATTCTTTCACTTATAGGAAGCTACAGTGATCCTGAGTGACGTAAGGTACTTTTTATCCCGGAATTCCCGCAGGAACTTCGGAGATTGAGTTTGTGAGGTTTTAGGGGGTAATCGCTGTATCTACTAAACCGAATTTGAAAATTATTTCACTTATAGGAAGCTAAAGTGATCCTGAGAAACATAGGGTACTTCTTATCTCGGAATTCCCGCGGGAACTCCGGAGTTTGTGAGGCTGTAATCTCTGGATCTACTGAATCAATTTTGAAAATTCTTTCACGTATAGGAAGCTAAAGTGATCCTGAGTGACATAGGGTACTTTTTATCCCGGAATTCCCGCGGGAACTCCGAAATTACTGCGGATGAAACCGCGGGGGTCAGCTAGTCTTATACTATGCGTGTAGTGCTCACGGCGTGTCGTGCGGCGCCCTCGAGTAGAGCTCGGCGGCGGCCAGCAGCAGCGAGCGGCGAGCGCGCACCAGCAGCCGCGCGTCGCCGCCGCGCGCCAGCTCGCCCGCCGCCTCGTCGCTGCGGTCCAGCAGGAAACTGCGCAACGCATACAGTTATGTACTACAAATATTCAACTATATTGTATTTAATTATATAATGGGTATACAAGGTATGTTGTAAAAACGCGCGGGGCGATCGAGATGCGAGTTTGGAGGCGTACTGACCGCGGGTAGTCGAGGTTAATGGAGTGCATCCTCATGATGGAGAGGCACAGCGTGACGTTGGGCGTGAACTCGTAGCTGAACTCGGCGCGCACTCGCTCGTTGCGGCGCGCGTCCTCCGACAGGCACCAGTCCAGCGACGCGGCCGCCGTGCTCGCCGACTCCGACTGGCTGCTCAACATCGTCTGCGCACAATACACATTATACATATCATTACAATATACATATGTATATTGTAAGGCGTGGTAAAATTAGCTGCAAATATTTACAGGGTTGAAACAATACACCGTTATAAACCTGTTCATAAAATCTTTATAACTTTGGGTCATCAATATACCGTGTGACAGACGACGGACAGACGGACACGCGAGTGACAGCAACAGTAGGGGGAGCACGTATTTTTTCGCTCTCGTCTGTCGATATCGTCGTAATGTCAAAGCGTTTTTTTTTTGTATGGAAAATGAACGACACTAGATAGATGGCGTTGTTCATTTTCCATACAAAAAACGCTCGATATCAAAAGCACGAGAGCGAAAAAATTCGTGCTCCGTTTGGACCCTTCGGATACGGAACCCTAAAAAGATTAAAAAAATATTTTCAAAGAAAATAAACCAATCAAAAAGAAAACTTGTGAAGGCCCTCGCCGCTTAATTGCTACACACAAATCGCTGCGCGCCGTATCTTAAGATCAATGACCTCGATCGTCGCTCGATCGAGCTGACCAGCTGATGCACCGCTCGCTATGTGCGTGGCGCGTGCCTTGTATACGTATTAGGGCGCTACGTGTATTGTGTACCTTGTGAATGTAGTAAGCCGCAAGCTAAATCCTATACATGTATAAGTTTGTCTCTTTCTAGTGTAGCTTTTCCTTTTCGTCTGTGTTTTCAAAGTGTGTTGTAAAGTTTTCACCTGATCACGGTCCGCGGCGGGGCGCCGGCTCGCCGCCGACTGCGCGTAGCAGTCGCTGCACACGCGGCACTTGACGCCCGGCGGGTACGTCGGCACCTGTACACACACACACACACACACGCTACTAAATTATGGGGAAGACAACAGGAATTTTATTGACAATATTAGTAGTAGTATGACTGAGTTTTAGTTTTTAGCCCGTCGTGTAGCTTAATTAAAAAAACGTGAGTGTCGTGTTACATTCACTCAAGTTATTATATTAAACCCCGGTTATAAGGGTTCAAAAAAACGACGAAGCGCTCCGAGAAAAGTGCCCTTGCGCTTCGCTTGGCTCGTCTTGGCGGGGGCACTGCCGTGCCCCCAGGTAAATAAATAAATATTAAAATACTGAGCTCTAGAAAAGCAATAATTCACCTGCATTCGGTTCCTCGAGCAAGAGTGGCAGACGAGCCGGCCACACCGCCTGCAGTGGTGTCTGCGGATGATCATAGAGAATATAGACGTGCGGCACACCATGCACCTGTCCGTGGAGTAGTCCGCACTCCACTGCTCCTTCGTGGGCACCAGCTCGGGCATCACGAACGGCCTCGACGCGGCCTCGATGTTGATCGAGTCTATGGACTGCAGCAGCGTGTCGTCCGACAGCCTGGGCGGCGTGTGACACGCGTTGCGCGGGTTCGTCATATCTAAAGCTTTCTCCGCGTAAAACCTCAACAGCGCGTCGACCGCGTTCCTCGATATCACCAAACTTTCCATAGACTTCATATTGTAGTACAAATTGTCGCCGCCGGGATCGGACTTGAGTTTCGTCGATATTTTGTTCAGGATAACAGTCAGCTGGTCCAGTTTCGCGTTCATCAGAAACTGTTCGATCATCACAAGAGGTTTCTCTATCAAGTCCCAGAACAGGTGTCGCATTTTCAAATCGATCTCGAGCATGATTTCTAGGCCGATTTTAATGTTTTCGAACGATTGGGAATCGCAGGAATTCTCTGATATGAAGTCGACGCACACTCGTAGTATCTCGACGTTTTTTATTTTAGACATTTCCTTTTGTATGAGATTGGTGGCTTGCGTCACAGGCAGCCTCGCCAGCAACTCCCGCACGAGCCGCGGCGTCGCCTGGCTCGTGTACTCGAATAGTTGGCGCAGCAAATTTACAATAATTAAACTTTTCATGTGCTCGGATACTTCGTGCACGTCCGCCCAGTCCAGGCATAATTTAAACTGCAAAATTGTGAAACGCTCAATCTATGTTTACGACGAATACAACGGAGAAGATAGAAAAGTTAAGAGTTCGAGTTCTTTGTGTGTGAATGTTTGTTTGTATTATGGTGTCTGCGGTTTTTGTTAACAAAATGTTTAATGTAGGTATATGTTGTAAAGTAAGTAATACGTAAAAGAAAGAAAATTCCTTTGGCATTAACGCCGTTTCAAACTTAAAATAATTAATTATTATAGTTGATCATCTCTAACCTGATCAACATCCATTAGGACTTCGATCACTTCCTCAGGGCTATCAATGGATTTTTCGTAAATATCATACCAGTGGTGTGCTGCCATTATAGTAGATATCTGAAAATAAATTATAAAATTATTTGGCTACTTAAGAAACGGTTTTCATAACATGTTTGAATGGTTTATGTAAACTATATTATTATGAAAGAGACAACTGAAACAAGTGAAACGATTCCAAAAAATTGTTTCACTAATAGAAAATTATAATGTTCTCGAGGGAATCCCGAAGTTCATGCTAGTGAAACAATGCTTTTACCTGATCGTAAAGCGGTATCTTGATAATCCAGTCAGTGCATTTTTCATATAGTCCCTCATAAACAGCACTGTGATTCAAAAGGTACCTCAGATAGTCCAACACCTCTATGGCACCTTCTGCAGGCCAGCAGTTCAAGTTATTCAAGATTAAGTCGGCTTTCAACTCAGGACATTTCAAATACTGGCAATACTTCCAATTGTTCTGTATCGACGGGTTAGTTGCCAGCTTGAATAAGATCAAATCCCTCAAGTTTATCAGGTTAGCGCTGCACATCAACTGACGTTCAGACAAACCATCCAGAATATTCAAGAATTTCAACAATTTTCCCGAATCGATCAACTGCGGCAGATACGTGAACAATTTATCCAAATCGATAGTAGTATGAAGCGACGCCAAATATTTGTTGCCGCCGAACAACACTTTGGTGCAATCGAATCTTTCCAATTCCATGTAGTTATTCAAGCACTTCGTTCTAGCGTCCATGCTCTGTTGTAGAGTGTTCTCTTTGGGAGATGTGTGGATTTTCTTTATAATATGCGCCAAGACCCAGTTGTGAAGCACAATGTATGTGAGGCACTGCGGGTCGGGGGCGCGCGGGAGGGGCGCGAAGTCCGCACTCGCTTCCACGAACAATTTCTCCTCGGTATTTTTAAACTCATAAACAGCTTGTAACAAGTTGTTATATTTCGTTTCGCTCGCTTCCTTGTAAGGGTCCGCTAACGGGATCGGAGGACAAAAGTTCAATATCAGTTTCGGTATCAAATTTACGTTCAACTTCTTGCATATCGGTTCTAAGTACGAGACTGATATGTCTTTGTTGTCGATCATTTTGCCGAATATGTCATGAAGTTCCCTTTCCAGCACAAAGAAATAGGGTGCGTCTCCACTGGATTCTATCGACTTGTTATCCTCTTGTTCCAATTGCGACACAGTTTTGCAGTACATGTAACACATTCTCAAGTAATGGACCCTCGCTTTTTTGTTACCATGTTGACTCACTTCTCCGACATTGCATATGTCTTTGTCCGAAGCGGCGACTACGTTCATGAAAATCTGATGGTACTTTTGCATTACAGTCGGGTCTTCTTCGGTGTATTTTAGGTCGATCAAATCAGCTAGATCCTCGCAAGACTGCCTGAGATCTTTGGAGAGCTGATTGAGCTTACAAAACTCTTTGTGCTTAATAGGTATTCGGCAGTCTGTGATAATATCACAAATGTTATCAACGAAATTAAAGGATTTGTCGGTGTTGCCGAATATTTCGAATGCCACACTGGTGATGTCCTCTACGAATCTTATATAGTTAGTTTTCTTAACGGCTGTTATATCTGTACACGATCTGACTTCGGCGAGTTTCCGTTCGACTATGTTTATCAGCCCATACGTTATCTCTCTATTCAGGCCGCTGCTTAACAATATGTCGACGGCGTTTATGAAGGGGGCGTTCTGATGGCTATAGAGCTGCAAGTGTGTGTGGCGAGCGGACAGGTCGACGATGTCGATGTAGTTGGGCGAGCGGTTCGAAGCGAGGAACCCCTCGACGAGACTCATTACTTCCGTTGACACCACAGACAACTGTGACAACTCTTTGGTTGGATAGCGAGTGTCGTCTCTGTAGTATATAATATTTTTTATTTTTGCCACCAAGTTCCGCAGCTGCTCCGTGAATGTTACTTCAGTTGCAATTTCCGCGTCGGCTAAATCAAACATCTGAAATAACAGAGATAATTACATGAAACACTAATTGCCTGCAGTCAGTCTTTCTTTAAAATATCACAAGGTATGGCGGGTTACAACCTCAGATTGACTAGACTTATGGTTACAACCAGTAATAGGGATGTAGGCAACCGTAAAGTACCAAGACAATGGAATCTCTAGTCTATATTATGTTATATATAGGTTACTATTTTATAAGTACTGGTGGTAAAGTGAAATTGACCTATCGGGATTTTTATAGTGCCGTTAGTGATGATATTGCCCATACGGCGCATATAAAGAGGTTGATTACTGATAGACTTGACAAAGTCATCAAAGAGAATATAACGAATATAACTAGGTAGGTACCGTAGTAGTTATTCTTCTGAGTTATATACTTACTCTGATAACTACCAGAGAGAAGGTAATCACATAACTACTACGTTTAAAGTTATTTCCAAAGAGTGCATAACCACTACGGTCATTTCATTACATTTATGACAAGTGATTATATTCTCTTTGTTGAATGTTAATCAATGATATTTAATACATATAATATTATTGATGTTAATCATATTATGAAATCCAGTAACTAAAACGTAGTGGTTATATTTTATTTTGCAAAATACATAGATGTAATTTAATGTTTCGTGAAATATTAGACGTATCAGGCCAACATGCAATGTTATTGTGCATATCAATATGTATATTACAAGTAATGCAGGTTCTAATAAACGGGTATGTCATAGGAGACTCGCACAACATAATGGTGAAAGATACCGCCCATTATAAAGTTGATGAGCCGCTCAAAGAGCAAGATTATGAGATGATTAGCGGAGGTCAAGTAATAGAATACGGTTTGAACCATAGGGAGAATAAACTCGTCGAATTAAACAAGTAAATAATAATTTTCGTATTTAATTTGATCTCGTTTCCCGGGCCTATCGGCAGACAACACACATTTTACGGCGCTTTTTGGAAACTGACAACTTACCGAGTGAAATGTTTAAACTCCAAGGTCTACAAAATCTCACACCAATTTGCCATAAATGAAGGAATTTTTCAAATCAAATTTTTACTGGACTCTCTTATTAACGTTAATATTTAATTGAATTGATATCTTTAAGGAACAGAATATATAGAACTATAGAAATATAGATTATAGTATATGATAAATTAATAACTGAACCATAGTTTAAAATTCTATAAGTAGGTAGGTAGTAAATATACATAGAATTTCGATGGATCTATTTCGGCTGAACTACAGGTTAACACCATACTGTTTCAGGTTAGCCAGGAAGGAATACTTTAAGTCTACGGTACGAGATCCGGAGAGTGTAAACAGAAAATGGTTTGGCAGTACTGAGCCATTGTTAGAAGCAGTTGCAAATATGAATGATTATGTAGTAACAGATTCCATTCAATATGTGCGTATTAAACTAGTTATACGACATCTCGAAGTGGATTTAAAAACATGTATTAATTACAAATTTAGAATCCGATGATGTTGAGCTGAAGTACCGATGAATGATTTCTTTAATACTTTAGTGAATGTTATTTACTGAAGCTTTGTTTTTTATCCTTCTATTATATTTCTCATTATTCTATCACTTACTGCCCAAGATCATATATTATATAGGAGCGAGTGCCGCTATTTTTTCTTTTTAACCGACTTCCCAAAAAGAAGGAGGTCCTCAACTAGACGCGTATGATTTTTATTTTATTTTTTTATAATACAGGTACTAGCAGTGTCCTTCGTTTTCACTCGCGTGAGTTTTGGAATTCCCGCAGGAACTCCCAAAATTCTTTCACATTCTTCTTCTCCTTACAAACCCAACAAAAAAAAAAGAACCAGCGAAATTGGTCCAGCCGTTCACGAGTGATGCCGTGACCAATTATTCCCGATTGATTTTTATACATATACATACTATTATGTAGATTTAGAGTAAACAATAAAAATGTACTAGGAATGAATAATATAAAATAACAAGATCATGACGTGTACCTAGCTAAAAAAGCATATACGCATAATGATTTCGAAAACAACGAAAAATAACGGATACAGAAATATTGAACAAGTCAATGATAAAATATGTAACGCTTAAATTATTTATTAAATAATAAAGATATCTGGAGCGTGGAGCTAATTAGTATATTAGGTAGTTAGTAGATACCGCTAGCGACCTGACTGCAAATGGTGAGCTCATTGTATTTTATCGTCTTGTGCAAACTCAGGAACTGTGCAGGTTAATGACTCAATGATCAACAATACAATAATTATTATCGACAACTGCTACAAAAGTAGGTATAGGCACTTCGGCATAATTATGTTATTCCTCACAGCTGTGCCCCGCGGTTTCACCCGCGTGAGTTTTAGAATTCCCGCAGATTTTTTTTTTCTAAAATAAAAGTAGCCTAAGTTACTCGGACTTATAACATCAGCTATTTGCCATTAAAAGTCCGTTAAAATCAGTCCAGCCAATTCGGAGATTAGCCGGAAACAGACGGACAGACAAAAATTAAAAAAAAAAAATTATGTAAGTAGGTATACCGTATATGTACTTTCATAATATGCATTTTGTGAAAAGCTGTTAATTTGGAATAACAGACACTTGAATTTTATTTATATGTATGTATATGTAAACTATATATGGATAAAGTATGGGTATAACAAGACAAAGGTGTACAGTACAGTAGTGTTGGTACTGAATTCATACGTATATTTTTACAGTTAACGAGAAATTCGTCAAATAAAGGCCAAGTTTCGATCAGACACGAGGATAACGAGTACAATTATGATTATTTGTTAAAAGAATACTATGAAGAGACGACAAAGGAAGGCAGATCGAACGCAGCTTCTTATGCGACTAAAAACGGTAAATACAGTTTACTGACCCCATCAACTATTGATTAAGTTTGCTCTGAATACAAAACGATACGAACTTACGAAGGACAATTAATTACGCGGTAGGTCGAGCAGATTAAAAATTTTATAAGATATTGTTATATGCAATATAGTATTGCTGAACATCGAGAATGAGAGTAAACTTACAAAGTCCTACTTTGTTTTTTTATTAGGTATTTATTTAAAAATTACACATTTGTGTAAGAAACTTTGCTTAAAGTTGAAAATAAAGTCTTAGCATTTGGAAATGGCCTTACTGTTACTTTTATTTTTACTTTCAAAGGACGTGTTATTAACCAACATATAAATTTCTTGTAAGTTTTAAGCTTACTGGCAATATTAGATATTTGTTGGTGGAATTTTGCCGCCCCTTAAAATGCGAGAGCAACTCTATCTGTCTGTTACGCTTTCACACTTTAACGACTCAACCGATCATCATGAAATTTTGCACACGCGTTGATAGGGGTGAAGGACATAGGGTACTTTTTATCCCGGAATTCCCGCAGGAACTCTGAAATTAGCGCGGGTGAAATTTGACATGTTGCATACACATTGTCAGGGGTATAGAAAAGGAAAAGGGGTACTTTATATGTATATCGGAATTCCCGCGGGAACTTAGAAATCTTTTAGTACCACGGTGAATCTTTACTAAATACTAATATTATAAATGCGAAAAAAACTCTGTCTATCTGTTACGCTCTTACGCCTTAACAGCTCAACCTATTATCATGAAATATTGCATAGACGTTGTCAGGTTACAGAGAAGGACATAAGAATTAGGATAGGTACTTTTTACTCTGAAATACCCACGCGGGAAATCTGAATTGTGAAATTAATGCGTATGAAACAGCTATCCAAATATGAGAATTTAATGAAATTTAGTAAAATCTCACTTGCTCAGTCTCTTATCCAGCCCATTCTTGATTATGCCGACGCATGTTACCTTGATGCCACCGAGGAACTCCTGAACAAACTGGAGCGCTTGCAGAATCTCAGCATACGCTTCATCTTTGGTCTCAAAAAGTTCGATCGTGTCTCTCAATTTCGTAAGGAACTTAAATGGCTTCCTATCCGCCACCGTAGGGACACTCGAATTCTTTTTCTACTATTTAATATTCTTCATAACCCAACTTCCCCGTCCTACCTACGAGAACGCTTTTCCTTTTATCGACCACCTGATGCTGTCTGTAGGTCACACCTCAAAACACGCCTATCTGTACCTGGTAATTCCAATAGAACTAAATTTTTTTCGTCCTCTTTCTCTTTCCATGCAGTTGCCCTGTGGAACTCTCTGCCACATGAAATCCGTGACTGTAGGACTATCTCTTTATTTAAAAAGCGAGTCAAGGAACACTATCTATCACTGTCTGTGTAGCTATTGTATTCATTTTTGTATTTATTTATAGTTATAGTATTTATTTCTATATATTACGTGTTATTATATATTATATTGTCATGTAATTTTATGTAGGTATGTAGTTAGATAATGTTATTATTATTATGTTTATTTGGTTCTATTATTTTGTATGTATATTATTATTGTATTATTATTGTATTATTATTGTATTATTATTTTATTATTATTGTATTATTATTGTATTATTATTGTATTGTATCTATCGAACAGATGCACACCAGATCAGCCTATTCTTTTCTCTTTTCCTGTAGCGGGTCTGCTGGAAGAAATTCCACATGGAATAAGCATGACCCTTGTACATGATTACTTTTATACTTTTTTTCCTTTTTTGTTGTCCTGTGTGCATTAATTGTTAAATAAATAAATAAATAAAATATGAGAGTTTATTGGTTACGCTTTTACGTCTTGACTCACCACTTCCTTCAAAGTGCAGTTGAGGAAGCATTTTCTCAGCCTGCGTTGAGTTTCTTTAATCATAAA
Organism: Zygaena filipendulae; assembly: GCA_907165275.2. Taxonomy (NCBI): domain Eukaryota; kingdom Metazoa; phylum Arthropoda; class Insecta; order Lepidoptera; family Zygaenidae; genus Zygaena; species Zygaena filipendulae. Next base: position 5,263,638 of record OU015663.1, read on the forward strand.
ATATTCTTATATGTATATTATTATGTTATTTTATCAGAAAGTACCCAGTAGTTTATTATGTATTGATATATTACTGTATAGCAGATATGTATTTTATTTATATTGTTATATATTATGCTTTCCTTATTTTGTCTTATCTATTTATTTTACAACTTTTCTGTTATTTCTTTTCCTTTTTTATCCGTAGTCTTATATTCATCATTGAAAAAGACGATCACGTTTGACGCAAAGGCCGGCAACTGCACAGTGGAAGAAACCAAACATATTGGCTTCAAAGCCATATATTGTTTGTTTAGAGATTACATTAGCCATAGACAATCGACTAAGGTTCTGGCGGCGAGACTGTGGAGGATTGTGAAGATATGGTTTATTGTGTATTTGATCATAGCCTTGCCACTGTGGTGTACAAGGGGTGAGTCTTTTGTGATCTTGACACACAAGAGAATGAATCTAAATGTTGCTTGATGCTAATTTCTGGACACGAAAAGCATAAGGTTGGATCTCAACATCCGACCAAACTTAAATAAATAAATAAATACTAAAATATTTTAATTATAAAATATTTTAAATTATTTTAGTTTTGAAAAGTAGTTTTGGTCTTTAACACTAAAACTATTTTTTGACAAACTACTAAATAGGTAATTTAGTGTTAACAAGTAGTGTAGAGATCCGACCTTATGCTTTTCATGTCCAGATTTATATCTTCATACAATGCAGGATGGTGCTGTTGCTGCTTGTTTTGTAAGTTTTTCAAACCGAAGCTAACCATAGCTGAAGCCAAAACATATCTGTTGACGAATCCTCCTGGAAAGTTCAAGCTGGAAAAAAGTAAGGAAACCCTATATGCACCTACAGACCGTGAGAAAGAAGCGTACGAAGAGCTTGATCATTTGATACGAACAATTTAACAAGTGATACTGTTAATACAAATATTATTATTCAACATATTTACAAACCTACTATTAGTAGGTCACCATGTCTGCCCGCTTCGAGAGGTTCCGGGTTCGATTCCCGGTGGGGGTGCACTTTGTGTGATGAACACAGGGTTCCATTTTCCAGTCTGGGTGTGTTTATATATCTATAGTGACTATAGTATAATATATCTGATTCTATGTAGTATATTGTGTTGTAAAGTGGATTATTATTATTATTTAGTTTATATCAATTGACTCCGTGAGAAAATGGGATCGCAGTTTATTGAATATATGAAATTGCATTTGTCGTTAATGGCGATGCCCTCGAAGTTGTTCGGAAATACATTTACCTCGGGCAAACCTTGCAGTTAGGTAAAAACAACTTCGAGGAAGAGGCTAACAGAAGAATTCAGCTAGGCTGGGCAGCGTTTAGGAAGTTACGTCGAGTCTTTTCATCCCCAATCCTACAAAGCCTGAAAACAAAAGTCTTCAATCAGTGTGTCCTACCTGTCATGACGTACAGAGCCGAGACGTGGACACTCACGGTACGGCTGGTCCACAAATTGAAAGTTGCTCAACGTGCTATGGAAAGGGCTATGTTCGAAGTCTCTCTGAGGGATCGCATCAGAAATGAGGTGATTCGGCAGAGAGCCAAAGTTATCGATATAGCCCACAGAAGTAGCGAGTTGAAGTGGCCGCTGGGGCCGGCGGGTTCTGGAGTGGAGACCGCGAATAGGCAAACGCAGTGTAGGACGCCCACATGCTAGGTGGAGTGACGACCTTCGCAGGATGGCTGGTGGTGGCTGGATGCGGGAGGCTGAGAGTCGTGCTAAGTGGCGGGCAATTGGAGAGGCCTATGTCCAGCAGTGGACTACTATAGGCTGGTGATGGATGGTGATGGATGAAATTGCATAATAGTATAATATTAATGCTTAAACATAGTGCCACCTGTTTCTAAACTAGACAGACCTTGTACCATTATATTATGGGTACCAGACTATACTACCTACCTATAGTTCTTTTATGATACCTACCTTTATACATAAGATTCAGACAGGGTAAAACACAAATGTTCATCACATAAAATGCTAACGTCGACGCGAGAATCGAATCCGCAACACCGTAGAAGCAGAAAAGTAAGCTAACAACGCAACGATACAACAATACCAAATGTGCTTTCCAACTAATTAAATAATATCCTTACACTGGAATTACGTTCCGTGCTTACTTTTGATCTATCTACATATGTATTATTATAACAACTACTGGTTACTTTCGCCTCTCAATAAAAATGTTGCTAACATTTTACTTCTTATAGACATGTCATTCTTGGATTTTCGCTCAGATATATACCTACATATATAGTAATAAGAAAAACGTAATATTCTTACCTCTATAATTTGGCTGGCTTTATTGAAGTCGTTATGGTAGAGCGCCAAAGCCACTAGACAATTAGGCTCAGCCAACATGACCGATATGAAGTCGATCGTGTTTTCCCTCGATTTGTATGCTGTAAGGGGATCAAAAAAGACCGGATATTAACAATGGGGATGATAACAAGGTATAAAAATTAAAATTCTATTTAGTACGTCAGTTATACTATATAGTAAAAAAATAATAGACACATTTTATGCTTTTTCAAATTAAAAAAAAATAGGTACTTAAGTAGGTAGATAAACCGCATTAATGTTTAGGAGTGGGAGGTCGCGACGTCATAACTAAGTATAAAGTGTACCTAGGTGTGACGTCACACGGAATTTCAACTCAATTTATCGCTGTTATTTTTTGATTAGGTACGTAAAAAAAGGAAAAATACGTGTCCAATATTTTTAATTAAAATTTTGTCATAATGCCCATTGCAATCGACAGTATAAAATATATGTGCATAGTTGTTATGGTCATAATTATTGTAAGTATCTACCTTTCTAGCTGTTTCTCATGATATGACGACCATATTGTAGTAAAAATAAAACGGGACGAGGAATCAGGATTCAGGAAGACCACAAGTTGTCAAGTTACAGCGTGATCCAAATAGCCTGGGCCTAAATGAAGAGAGAGAACTAACGCTTCCATCCTCCGGGAACTCGGCATCAAGCAGCGTCTGTCCTCCATAGTACAGGCTCGAATACTAACATTTTTCGGCCATATTTCACGACGCGGAGACTTCTGTGGAGCGTCTTGTGGTACAGGGAAAGGTGGAAGGCACAAGACCGCGCGGGAGATCACCGATGCGCTGGACTGACCAGGTGAAGGCTGCCGCTGATAGCTCTCTCTACGAGTGCTCTAGAAGGGCAGCGGTTCGGGAGGAATGGCGACAGGTTGTCAAGCGTGCTACCAATCCGGAACCGATGACCACGACCACTCTGTCAAGAGAGTAACGACTAAGAAGAAAAAATGAAGAGAACACCCACCGACGGCAAAAATGGCGCCGAGTGATTTAGAAGATCGGATGAAGAAAAAAAATGTTTATGATGTGATGAAAGAAGGTGATCAGGATAGTTTGTACTAATGAATCAGGTACTAATATCGTGTGCTGTTTAGGTATAGGTATCAATAAAAGAATTTAATAAGAGCGCAACCGCGTTCCCGATATTATAAAAAGTTTCTCACCCTCATCGGAGGCAGATATTGTCGACGCGTACATTCGCTGGTTGGTATCAGATTTAAGGAATCTCTTCCTTAATTTAGGTTTCTTTCTAGAAAGCTTTATGTCTGGCTCTCGCTCCTCCTCTTCACTACTCTCGTTCACCTCCACGTAATCAAAGCAAAGTTTCAGTTGCAACGGACTAGTATCGGGCGTAAGAGTGGACACCAACTGCAACTTCCATATAGAGTGGTTCACCACTTTCATGAGCTCCTGGTGTCGCAACAGTAAACACTGATCGGTTACGTTTGTGTTCACATTTTTGTCAATCGTCTCCAAGCAGTGCTTTAGTGTATTCAAAATCATTTGAGTCGTCAACGAGTTACACATGAATCCAGCGGAAGATACAGTTTTTGCTCTTGCAGTTTGTTTTTTCGAATAGAAGTATGAGCAATCTGAATGAGTGCCGCAAGGTACGTCATTAGCGCGTTCAGGCAATGAGAAGTACTCGTGTCTTAAGAAAAGGCATGAGAAAATGTTCTCGATCAGTTCTATGCAACAGTTGATTGGTTGTATTGACAAAACGAGCCTTTTAACCTCATCTAAAGCAGATTGTATCTGACGTGAGTCCTCCAATCCTTCTGCAGAATTTACGATAGTGTCTATAACTTTTGTAATCGCACAAAAACTCTTGTAAGTCACAATGTTCCAGTTCAAATTTTTATCATTCTTGCCTTTTACATCATTGTTATTTTTGAGAGCCACTAATTCAGATATAAAATCGTTATTGGTATTTAGAAGTCTCGATATTTTATATCTATCTATTTTAGGAAGTCTACACACCTGAGCTATCACAGATAAAGCACTCTGTGTTAAAATTTGGTGGAACACAGATGTCGCCATAATTTTGCAGTTGTTTTCTAAGCAAAATTTAATAATAGTCAATTCCCTTTTGACTTCTGTAATGTAGAATTGAAGTTGATTGTCTGATGTAACAAATGTATCCAGAATTGAAAAAATGTTGGTTAGCTGGTGAACCAAAGGTGGAAGGTCGTATGTCTCAGGACTATTAGTCAGATCAATTAGAATCATAATAAGTATTTGTATGGTGAAATTATTAATTTTAAATGTGACATTTTTAATATCGTTGAGCTGATGTTTGTAGATTTGGGCGGCTTTTAACAGCCAGTGAGTTTTTTCCTGGTAACATAGTTCAAGCATATACTCTGGTGTAAGTTTGAAGTCTTTTTGTGGATCAAACTTATGCATAAACTCTGAAGTGAGCATCAGAAGGTTTGCCTTGTTATGAGTTACCAGACTTAAGAGAATTTGTTTTCTATACTGCCTATATTTGTCTTCAGATAAATGTCTCAATATTTGATCAGTAAATTGGGAAAGATAATTATCATCCCAACTTACTAATGACATCAATGTCACTATTCTATCCACATTGCTATTATTAGTATTAGACAATTCGTTATTCAACACATCCAAAAACAACTTTTGTATTTTTTCAATATTTTTTCTATTATCAGTCAAATTATCTTTGATGAAGTTGAGTATTGTCGAAACAGTAACAGGATTATTTTTCAAGTTTTGTTTAAAAAAATTCAATGCTTCATCACTTAGATCTGGAGAAGGTTTTGATTCTTCTATGTTGTAATATGATTGAAGAACTTCCTGTAGCAAATTAAAATAAATTAAAATTAAAGCATTTATGAATCTATGGTTACTAATATTAAAAAAAGGAAAGTTCTTTTTTGTTTGTTTGTTACAATTTAACTCAAAAACTACCAGACCAATTTCAAAAATTCTTTTACCAGTAGAATGCTACATTATTCCTGAGCAGGGTGCGAGGATATATATCAATGGATATTTATTATATCCAATGCTTTTTTTTATATATCACTACAAAGTACAAACAATATTCACCAATTTTTTAAAATACATTCTCCCAAATAATAAGTTGTGATCCTTTGTTGAGTCCATTTTATGTTTTTAGTTGATTTTTTTTTTTCATTTATAAGAAGATTTGATGTTTTTGAGTAGATTTGTCCTGATTTTTTAACCTTAATAAACAATAAATTCACATGTATTTTTTTAGTACAAAGAATATTAAAATTTTCAGAATATTATCTATAATAAATACCTTTAAATAATAATAATATTATTGTCATACAAAATGGATACAAATCACATTTTTTTTATATATCAGATACCTATATGTATATCGAAAATATCCAATATTTTGATATATTTTTAGTAAATATCGGATATTTTCGCTCCCTGTTCCTGAGTAACATAGGTAATATTGTGACCCAAATTCCCACATAAACTTTGATATTACATTTAATATGATATATAAACCCATTTTTAATAGATTTCCAAAAAGGAGAAGATGCTCAACTTATGTATGATGGAATCTTGGGGAAATCGAGGGAACTTTTCAAATATTATATAGTATTTCACGGTTTTCAATTTGATTAGATAAATTGTCACTTCATAAATTATTATAAACCAACCTAACTTACTCGCAAACTTATTAGGGAAAAATAGACAAAATTTTAACAAAAAAATTTAAAAACACACTTCAAAAGACACAAAAATCCTATCATTAAATATACAATTAACACTCACCTCAAAAATATTCTCAGTGAGGTCATCAAGGAGACATAGCAAATATTTTAATTCTTCTTCCTTCATCATGAGATATCTAAAAAACAGAAATGTCAGCAAAAGTAAATAGAAATAGCCTTATTTAGTTTCTCATCAAAGTAATTCTAACAAAATGTGAAACAAAAACGATAATTATGTATATATAGGTACATTGGTAAGTTAGTTTTTTTAACACTAGTATAATTTATAACACAACACTAGTATAATTTATGGGTATAAATAACAGAATACAATGATCGATCACAACTGTGCATCTAACAATAAACTAGTGTGGTAATTAATTTAAAGAATACTAGCTGCGGTTTCACCCAAGTTAATTTCAGAGATCTTGTGGGCATTCCAGGATAAAAGAACCATAAATGACACTCAGAAACACTGTAGTATTCTATTAGTAAAAGAATTTTCAAAATCGGTCAGTAGATCCAAAGATTACCCCCTACAACCTCACAAACTCACAAACTTTGTAATCCTACTAATCCTACTAATATTATAAATGTGAAAGTGTGGATGTTTGTTACTCAATCACGCAATAACGGCTGAAAGGATTTGGATGAAATTTGGCATGCATGTTGTCAGGGGTACAGAGAAGGACATAAGGTACTTTTTATCCCGGAATTCGCGCGAGAACTCCGAAATTACCGCGGGGCACGGCTAGTAATAGTATAGATTATACTTTATAGTAGGTATCTTTATAATATTAATATAGATTATGATTAGGTATCTAATTACACATTGAAAGCTGTTTCCCTATTGATTTGAAAAGTGAATAGATTTTTTTTTTATTTACCTAAATATATTTTGTAATAGTAAGTGAAAACAAAGCAAGTTCTTTTTTTCCGGTAATAATTCTAGATTGCAATTCTATATTTTTATTATATTATGTATTCACTGTGGGCCTGAGGATTCTGACTAATAATATACTTTTGGCAGTAAGCAACTGATTACAACTACCTACTATAATATACTTTCAAGCATACTAGTATATTATTGAATATGTTAATTATTGTTATGTACAGGATAATAAAGTACCTTCATATAATTATATTTAAACCTGTTTATGATTAACAATTCCCTTTAAACAGAGACAGATAATTTTATTCTCTAATATTTAAAAAGGAAGTAAAAACAAAGCAAGATAAGAGTTTAAATAAAATACATAATATTATTGTTTACCTGAAGATTATCACTTGAAATAAGAAAATACAGTTTTACCAGGAGTGTCTCTCCTATAAATTAGAGACCTCTCCTAACTACAATTATTCCAGATTTGAATTATTTATTCCATTAACGTTTTATTACACAGAAGAGTAAAGACCGAGGACTCCAAATTTCAAATATTCACAAAGAGTTGAGTAGGGTAGGTACCTCAGAAGGTACCAAATTAAACCAACAAAAATTACATGATCGGCCGTCGGGCCACTGACAAGTGACAAATGACAACTCTGACAAGTACAGACAAGTACAGCAGGTGTGCGTTCCGTGGCTTCGCACGAATGCACTCGAACGCGCTCGAGCGTGCTCTGAACCCGTTCTGTGGCTTGGTGAAATTTTACTCTGACAACTGTCAGAGCGTAGTTTCACCCGTTCCGTGGCTCAGAGTGCAGCAACCAAACAACCATCTCCGAAGCAGGTTAATTTTCACTCTGACAGCTATGTATTGTTTAAGAAGTGTCAAAGTTTGCGCCAAAAACCGGATTCGTCAAAAAAGAAATCAATCGGAGTTCTTACGATCAAAGGGGAGGTGTCGTAGTCATAAAAAGTTTATAATTGGATGTAAAACAGTCTTATTCGCAATGTGAGTTGAGAGAAAACAAATGGCGCCCGAAATTTCAAATATTTTGAGGTTATAAAAACAACTCGATCGTTCTGTGGCTCGGTTGCAACTCAAACGAGTGAAATTTTAACCGAACAACGCACCCAAATCCACGGAACGCACACCAGGTGTGCGTTCCGTGGATTCGCACGAATGCACTCGAACGCGCTCGAGCGCGCTCTGAACCCGTTCTGTGGCTTGGTGAAATTTTACTCTGACAGCTGTCAGAGTGTAGTTTCATCCGTTCCGTGGCTCAGAGTGCAACAACCAAACAACCATCTCCGAAGCAGGTTAATTTTCACTCTGACAGCTATCTATTGTTTATAAAGTGTCAAAGGTTGCGCCAAAAACCGGATTCATCGAAAAAGAAATCAATCGGATTTCTAACAAACAAAGAGGAGGTGTCGTAGTCACAAAAAGTTTATAATTGGATGAAAAACAGTCTTATTTGCAATGTGAGTTGAGAGAAAACAAATGGCGCCTGAAATTTCAAATATTTTGAGGTTATAAAAAAAACTTGATCGTTCTGTGGCTTGGTTGCAACTCAAACGAGTGAAATTTTAACCGAACAACTGCTTTGCACACGCTTTGCACGAATGCACTCGAACGCGCTCGAGCGCGCTCTGTACCCGTTCTGTGGCTCGGTGAAATTTTACTCTGACAGCTGTCAGAGCGTCGTTCCACCCGTTCCGTGGCTCAGAGTGCAACAACCAAACATCCATCTCCGAAGCAGGTTAATTTTCACTCTGACAGCTATGTATTGTTTAAGAAGTGTCAAAGTTTGCGCCAAAAACCGGATTCGTCGAAAAAGAAATCAATCGGCGTTCTTACGAACAAAGAGGAGGTGTCGTAGTCACAAAAAGTTTATGATTGGATGTAAAACAGTCTTATTCGCAATGTGAGTTGATAGAAAATAAATGGCGCCTGAAATTTCAAATGTTTTGAGGTTATGAAAACAACTCGATCGTTCTGTGGCTTGGTTGCAACCAAGCCACAGGACGGGTATCCACGGAACGCGCCTCTGCTGACGAAACGTTGTTATTGGCTAATTATAATTATAAATGCCAGAAAAGAAGAAGAACTGACAAGTGACCACAAGTGACACGACTCCGACTGACACAGAGTAAATGTGAAAAATTATCGATTATTAAACTAATCGATAATATAATAATAATTATTATTATTTAATAATATAATAATGTAGGGTCAAAAAAGACGCTCGACCGGCTGATATGTGAGGCTGAGGACGCAGATTTGGCTAGACTCAGGAAGGTGTCTAGAGTGGAATCAGGAGCGTGGCTGCGGGCGTTACCATCGCCACATATAGGAACTCTCCTTGACGGCGACTCCTTGTGCGTGGCGATTGCTTTCCGCCTGGGCTGTGATGTATGTCAACTACATCAATGCATCTGCGGGTCGAGTGTGGAGGCAAATGGTCATCACGCGCTGAGTGGGGAAATTCCCACCTTGATATCTGCCAATATTCCTTGTGTCCTTGAGCCTCCAGGCCTTAGTAGGTCTGATGGCAAAAGGCCAGATGGCCTGACCTTGGTGTCGTGGTGGAGAGGAAAGTGCCTTCTGTGGGACGCCACGTGCTTCAGCACTTTCACCGCCAGTCATCTCAGCCGTACAATGCGCTCAGCCGGTGCAGCCGCTGAATCGGCAGCCGGTATAAAAAGAGCTAAATACTCGGCTCTGGGGGCCAATTATTGCTTTGTTCCGCTGGCGTTTGAGACAACGGGTTGCTGGGGTCATAGGTTTTGGCTTTTGTCTTCGAAATCGGTCGCAGACTCAGAGAGAGAGCCGAGAGAGGTGTTGACGCCCGCTGCGGTCTTTAGACATAAGTCTAGTTAATTTGTGCGCTGCGGCTCCTACCTGGCGCAAAGGTTATCCATCGCCATTCAACGCGGCAATGCAGCGAGTGTCATGGGCACCTTTGCCGCTGGTATGGCCCGGGGCGGTATTTTTGAGTGAGTCGGTTTACTTAATTACTGACGGTTCACTTAATTACCGTAATCTTAACTATATGCCTCCCTTTGTTTGTTGTAAATTATAAAATAAAGATGCATTGTGTTGATTCGTAAATCACTCTCTTATTATTCCCTTAGAATGACATTCCCTCATCCTGACCATTAACTACTGATCTCCCGACTAGTTATTGACTGCTTTCTTTGCGCTCATACACCCCGCCTGCCTGCGCGATGCGACATATATATCTATAGTATAATATACATATAAACACACGTTTCCTCGACACAAGCTAATAATAGCTTACTGTGGGATCAAATAGATCTGTGTGTTGTGATGTGGATTATTATTATTACAATAACCTAATGTCAACTGCTAATCACCTTTTACAAAATATTGCTTTTTCCAATGCAGGGACATTAATGTTGGAGTTCTTCTGGTACATCACCATCAGTTCCGTTTCACCATTTGTGACGAGCATAAATTGTTTAGAAACCATATTAAAGTTAGCGAATCGGAACCCATGAAATACCTATTATTGAGTAGTTCCGATGACCATCTGTGATCTTCAGCATTAGTTACACTTTTTAAAATTTTGCTTTCCGAAAGCAAATAAACGATTTACTATAAAAGTACAAAAATCGCTATGCCTATAATTTCTGAAGAGTTCCCTCGATTTCTCCAAGGTCCTATCATCAGAGCTTGACTTGGTGACAATAGGGTATACTTCCACTCTTTTGAACAAAAAAACAATACTTTTTATGTATGTTCACCGATTGAGACGATTGAGTAATCGGTGAACATACATAAAAAAAAACATACATACAGCCGAATGCAGAACTTCCTCCTTTTTGGAAGTCAGTTAAAAAGGAGCAGGTTCTACGTTGAGCCGTATGTATTTTTTTTATACGTGTTCAACGGTTACTCGAAGACGGCTGGACCGATTCGGAAAATTCAAATTCAAATATACTTTATTGCTCCAAAAGAGATTGTAAATTCTTTTATGTTTAAAAGGTTATACCTACTAGAGGTGGTCCAATTGTCATCAAAGGCAGGATCTGATGACGCGATCTTAGAGAAATCGAAATCTCTTTCACTATTACAGGCACATTCATTGCAATTTAAGTATTTTTTATAGTAAATCGTTCATGGTCGCCCCTGAATATCAGCGTCGTGGGACTAGTTCCACGGCATATGCTGAATGGCGGCCATTTACCATGGTACCAAATAAAACTCTATTCTATTTCTTTCATTTGCTTTTGGAAAGCATCATTTGGTGAAGTATGGCCTATACTTCTAAATGGTTTTTAATTGAATCGAAAATCGATTTTTTTTAATATAATCGATTAATTTAGTAATCAATTATTTTTACATCCCTAAATTTACCAGATCACGTTCACGTTTTACGCTTATTAATTAATACGTATTATTTGTTGGCATTTGTAATTTGCTTTGTAAATACCTAGCAAAGAAAACAATACTCTCCTAGTTGTACCTAATTCTTGTAATCTTGAAAGGAGAATTTGATATTTTGAAAGATTCTGAATACCTACCCTTAGAAAAAGAACTTTAATAATTTGATAATTTCCAAAAATTAGTATCAGTGCAAATACCTATACGAATCACGACTTTTATTATATAGGTATAGTGTCAACTTACTATGAGGTTCATTTATCGGCGTAATTTTATCAAAAAAATTGCAAATATCCGTTTTGATAAAACCAATAAACGACAAGAATGTGATGTCTTAATTAGGCATTATATCACAGAGGAAAGTAACACCACGCAAACAAGTTTAAAACGAGTACTCCCTGTGCAGTTTGCTTCAGCAGTATGCTTTTATTCAACAGACAAAAAACACTTCATAAATATTGAAAAGAAGGCGGAGGTACTAAAGGATGTATTTGAACATAAAAAAGTACAGTTGAAAGATACAGAGAATAAAATACGTCAGAGAGGTGGTGAGCTAGTTCGAGATATCAAGCACCAAAAAGAAATTACTGAGCAGAAGCTAAGGGAGCGAAAGGAGCATTTAATTAAAGATATTTTAGAAACTAAGGCAAAAGTGCGAGTGAGATTTGAAGAAGTTGTAGAGGTATAGTTTTATTTGTCGGTGAAATTGAAATCAGCTCACCCTCTAAAAATAAATTCCAGTAAGAATCCGATAAACACATAGTTGATTATTTTGTTTACAGAGAGAAAATGTGTTCACAATACCTAATATCCTCTGTGTTACAAGGATAGCAATGTCTCCCTACTTGGGGTATGTTATATTGCAAGATAACTATAATTTAGCCTTAGGCTTATTGGTATTTGCTGGTTTTACAGATTGGGTAAGTTATTCAATGAACCTTGATTACACTTCGTGTTTTAAAAGTATTAATTATTTTTTAATTTTAGCTTGATGGCTGGATAGCAAGGAATTGGAAGGGACAGTCATCTAAGATGGGATCGTTTCTTGATCCAATGGCAGATAAAGTTCTAATTGCTACACTGTTTGTCTCTCTTACATGGCAAGGTTTAATACCTCTTGCTCTCACATTGCTTATTGTCATTAGAGATGCAGCTCTTGTAGGTGCAGGATTTGTTATTAGATACATGAGCCTACCACCACCTGTAAGTTTATTGGTTTATTATGGAATTATGACTATTAATTTTTATTTATTAAATTAGATTTTTTTACTCAATTTTAGCGAACTCTTAGTAGATACTTTGATGTGACACATGCTACAGCTCAACTGGCACCAACTTTCATCAGCAAAGTGAACACAGCTGTACAGCTTTTACTGGTATATAATTTTCTCTCATTTCATGTATGAAACATAGTTACTTCCATTTTAAAATAAATCAATTACTTTGTCTGCAGGTGGGTACCACATTGGCTTCCCCTGTGTTTAGTTTTGTGGAGCATCCGGCCCTGCAAGCCCTGTGTGGGGTCACTGCAGCAACTACTGTTGCATCTGCAATCAGCTATTTAGTCAGTAAGGACACATATAAACTTTTAAAAAAGAAAAGGTCCTAATGGATTTTATGTTCCATTTTGTTTTATGTTGTAATCAGTTGAAGCGGTTGCATGCAGCAGCATTATTGTTTAGATATGGTCTTCCAAATATTTCTTTTTGTAATAATTAAATTCTAGCTATTTATGTATATTAAATTTTTTATGAATCAAATTTTATCATTAAACTAAATAAAGAAAAGGATAATTTACATTTTAAGTAGATGTTCTGAAAAATTAACCTAACAAATTGCACATTCCAGTATTAGAATACCTTGCCCAAAGGATTAAAGTAAATTAGAGTACAGTGATGATACAAATATGGAATAAATTTAATTATAATTCAGAAACATTAATTACTTCAGTAGTAGTAGGTGATACAAAAACTACATAAACAAATAGGTATATTATGTAACAAAAATGTTAAAAAACACACTGACAATGGATATTTATATTGAGTACAAGCGCTTCAACAACCAACAATTTAAGAAACTGAATTAAGCCAATTTTAGAATGAATATAATATTTGCACAAGCACTAATGCAAGTTTCATTAATGTGTTTACATAAAAAGTTTTATAAAAATAACATTGTGGAATGTTAATCATTTTGGTTGAATGAATTGGTTTTACAAACAAAGGTGTTATTACTGTTATTGACATTCAACACAGTATTACATACAAATTAGAGAATTTTTGACACGGTCTCTGCTCTTTATTAATGTTTTAGGGTTTTTTTAGGGATGTTGCCTACTTTTGAAAATCAAAATTCTAATTAGTCCGTCAGTTAGAAAATAAAAAAACAATAGACACGTATTTTTTGCTTTTTTAAATAAATTAAAATATTCAGAGATAAAGCGCATTAAAGTTTAGGATGAGGGGGTCGTGACGTCACTAACCGCAAAACAGCCATACAAACTGTCAGAATAGTGACGTCACGCGAAATTTCAACTCAATATATCGCCGTTATTTTTTGATTACGTAAAAAAAGAAAAAATACGTGTCCAATATTTTTTAATAATCTACAAGACGGACTAAAAAATAAAAATTAGTCAACATGCCCATAGGCAATGGACTGACTGGAGTGATCTAGTTAGGTATAATTATTTCAAAGGCATTATGAAAACCACAGTTACATAATATTTTCAATTATTTTAGTGAACAAGCTGCATTTGGATAAAAATATTATATTACCACAATGTCATGGGCTATGCTGAAAAGTAAGAACACAGAAGAACTACACAAACATGAAAATATCCCCACAACAGGAATAAGTTAATGCTAACATTTTACTTTTCATAAATCTTTCACACCAATTGTCTCAGTACATTGAAAACTAGCTGTTCCCTGGGGTTTCACTGGCGTAAATTTAGGGACTCGCTCGGAAACTTAAATTATCGTATAACAGGGATACTGTAGTTCCTTATCATTGAAATATTTGTTTTGATCTGTTTAGTAGCTCCAGAGTTTACCCCCATACATTCTAATTTACAAACTTTACCTTTATAATATTAGTAGGTATTTGTTTTGAACACAAATAATGAACTAATGGGCGAATTTGAATGGAATTTGGGCAGCTTATTTCCAGACTTAGGTAACGTTTACAATTCTTATTATCCTGGCACAACACAAACAATTCCCGAGAGACTGAAATTCACGCGGGTGAAACCGTAATAAACAGAAATAATTAATAGACAAAATGGCAGTCTCTGTCTCAATGAAAAAAGAGCACACAACCGTCAGCAAATAGGATCATCTCCAACAAAGATAATTTAATTAACTCACTATGATCTCCAAGTTCCAACCATAAAGGCAGTCTTGTAAAATATAAAGGTCAACAACTTAATACACATTCCGAATCAGTAAATACAGGCCCCGAAACAAAGATGTCGTCGTTAGTTGTCAGTAATCACTATAGTAGAAAATAATTCCAAATACTTAAGGCAAGATAAGGTTCTAGTTCTATCTAAAGCTCTCTATCACCTTAAGGTTGCCTTGAAAAGATTGCCTGTAGCAATAAGGCCGCCTTTTGTTGTCTTTTATTTTGTCTTAGTTTTACTATCTCTTTTGGGGCAATAAAGTGTAATATTTGAATAAGGTAAGACTTATTACCTTACAAAAAAAATCGCAACCAAAAATTTGTATGCCTTTAGTTACTTCTAGGATTGTCAGGGGTTAATAGTTTAATTAAATATCAAGCATATTTTAAAAATAATAAGATGATATTTACAAATTATTAAGTATTATTAGGTATATAAAATTATATTAGTTACAATATAATATATCTGATAGAATAATTAATAATACATTATTACTTCCTTTCATGCTCTTAGCCTAGTAGTTAGCCAGAAATCATTTGTATGACTAGTGCAAAGGTAAAAAAAGAAAAAATAGGCTGTGATGTTTGTGAATATCAGCAAGGATATTTGTTGGATGTTAAGCATTTAAAAACTTAAAGTATTGATGCTTAATTAAAACTACATTAAAACATGAGTTAATTTTTAAAAAATAATAAAATATGGCAGCTAATTGTTTATAAGTTGGATTTCGTACAAGGTTATTTTCTTGGGTATTTCAATCTACAAAAATAAAATTGCTCACCAATTATTACTTGACACCAATCTTTGGATATTAACAATATCATTATTATTATACAGAAATTATAAATAACATTAATTAGGTTTCTATAGGTAATGACATTAATAAGAATAAGATGGGCAACCAACCCGGTGCTTGGGTTTAAACCTGATAAAAGCCAGCCTTATAACAGTCTTTTTCGGGTTTAAACCCGAAAACGGCAGGCTTTTAATGGGTTTAATCCCAAGCACTGGGTTGATTGCTCATCTTACACCTAATCTAAGTTTTCAATTTAGGCAACCATATTGTATAAGATGGTGGTGTTTATACCAACTCAAGATCTAATAGTATGATATATAATTATACTTAAACTAAACACCTAATTCAATACTGAATTCAAATATTATGTAATTTTTTTTTATCATGTAGGTATAATTCTTTTATAAAAGTCAACCATCATTAAAACTTAAATTCTAAAATAAAAATTGTACAAAAATAAAAACAATAAAAACTACACATTGCCCAATAGAATCAATCATCACCAGAATCAATGCAATATTATTACATAGTAATAATATGTTAATTTCAGTAATGGTAACACTATCCATGCTTTCTCAATGTAAAATAAATATTGATAGGTAAGGTAATTATATTCACTACTTTTTCATGCAATATTATGAACATAGAAATACAAATGCA
The DNA here is from genome assembly GCA_907165275.2 of Zygaena filipendulae. Classification (NCBI taxonomy): domain Eukaryota; kingdom Metazoa; phylum Arthropoda; class Insecta; order Lepidoptera; family Zygaenidae; genus Zygaena; species Zygaena filipendulae. Next base: position 5,279,865 of record OU015663.1, read on the forward strand.
AGTTTTTTAGGAGTTTTGGTGTGCTGAACTATAATTAGGCATCACTAGGACACTACTTTAACCAACCTTGTTGATAAGCTCGTCACAAATGGCGGTAAGTTCTTCATTATCCTTAACTTTCTGTGCCAGTGATTCCTGCAATGAAGAAGCATGAACCTCACTCTTCTTTAGCATAGCATTCAACTTAAGAATCTCAGCTTGATGTGCTTTTTTAACAGAATCCAATTCAGCGTTAGCCTTGTTAAGTTGTTGCATAGCATGCTGCCTGAGAGTTTCATATCTTGTTTCTAATTTCTGTATTGCATCATTGTTCTCTTCAACAGTCCGCTTCAGTGTCTCCTCATTGCTCTTATATCCCTGTATGATGACTTTACATCTCTCATATTTTGTATGCACATCATTGAAAGCATGTTCCATTGAAGCCAAATGTGCAGCAGCCTCATCACGTTCTCTTACCAGTGTTGATCTCTCTTCAGTCCACCTTTTTGCCTCTGTTTCACGTTCACCAATAAGAGAAGAGATTGTTCTTTCATATTCTTCCATGACCACACTCATTTGCTTATTGTTTTTTACTTTCTCAGCAACACGCTGAGAAAGTGTCTTCTCTTTCTCAGAATATTCTTCATTCTGGTCAGTTAATTTCTTAATTTTTATTTGACACTCATCAAAACGTTCACGTAACTCTCTGTTTTGATCTCTTAGATTTTGAGCCTCCTCTTCTTGAGCAGTAAGAAGCTCCTTTACAGTCCGCAACTGTTCCAAGGTATGTTGGTCCATATCTGAGGACCTGGTGATAACAGGTGGTGGTGGTGGTGGTATATTTGCACCCAAACTTAAAAGCCTATCAATAGTGGCTATGGCAGGGGAAACTGTTGTTTTCACCGGAGTTACCTTACTTGCTGATGGCTGGCTCCTATTCACAGCAGGTGTCACCACTTGAGTGGGTTTCTCAGTTGGAACACTGTTATTAGGTTGTACTGATAAATGTTGCATTGAGTTAACAATACTATGCTCTGTACCTGACATGGTACTATGGACAGGTTTCTTCCCTCTCAAAATTTATATTTTATAAGCGAATTTAACGTTCATGATCTGCTCTGAAATTAAGAAAAGATTGCAAATGAGAAAAAAATCTACCAAAAATCAGCTTTCCATCGTATCGTTTAGTAAAAATTGAAAGAACAATTATAGGAAACCACTTCCCACGTATTACTCAGAGATTCAGACAAATAAGGAATAACAACGTATAATAACGTACAATAGAATCCTTGAAACAGTCTTACAACTTATACGCCAGATCCTCAAACACTTGTTAAGATTTGTTGAGACACGCAGTTTTCTACCTAAGTAGATAATTAAATCAACGGCTACTGTCTCGCTTCAGAATTCCATCCTTCATAAAATAGGAATGATTAATAAAATTACGGAATTAATGAAGAATGTAAATTGCGATCTGAGTCTGACTAACCGATGAAGATGACACGGAATTGACATTTGACACTTGACAGCTACTTGACTAACTTCTTCTTCTTCTTCTTCTTTTTTTTAATAATGGCGTCTATAATTATAATTTGCCAATGACAATGTTTCTTAATAATAACAATCTCTTCATCTACTTCTGTTGACGAGTGAAAGCCGGGTTGTTGACGAGTGAAAGCCGTATCGAAAACACGCGTGTCACGTTTTTCGTTATTTCAGTCACTTTTCAGCATCTATTTTGGACCCTGAGCAGGAAACTGACTTTCAAAAAAGCCATGTTTTAACTTGGCGAACAATCTAACATTGTCATTGACGATTCGCCATAATTGAAGAAGTAGATGAAGAGATTGTTATTATTAAGAAACATTGTCATTGGCAAATTATAATTATAGACGCCATTATTAAAGAAGAAGAAGAAGAAGAGTGAAAGCCGAAACATTGTCATTGGCAAATTATAATTATAGACGCCATTATTAAAGAAAAAGAAGAAGAAAGCCGTAACGAAAACACGCGTGTCACGTTGTCTTCGTTATTTCAGTCACTTTTCAGCATCTATTTTGGACCCTGAGCAGGAAACTGACTTTCAAAAAAGCCATCTTTTAACTTGGGGAACAATCTAACATTGTCATTGGCGATTCGCCATAATTGAAGAAGTAGATGAGGAGATTTTTATTATTAAGATATTAAGAAACATTGTCATTGGCAAATTATAATTATAGACGCCATTATTAAAGAAGAAGAAGAAGACTTGTACTGTCAATTGTCACTGACTGCTGCCAACATTTTGCCTACATCTGTCACTAGTGTCAGAAAGGTTTTTGTCCGTGAAACGAAACATTCCTGATTTCATTAGAGACATTTAGTTAATTTATGCATATATATTTTTTCTTTTTTTTTGCTTTGTTTAAGTAGGCCATATATCTTTAAAAATGGAAAAAAATTCATGCAAGTACCCTATTACTTAAATAGCTAAAAATACGTACATTGGCAGAATTAAATGCGATAAATTGCTATAATTGCCATTGAAGAAGGAGACGAAGAAGAAGCGAAATTAAGGTTGAACTGTGTCGGCCTGGAACTTTTGGCGTTACTTCCAAAAGTTCCAGTAAAGGGAAAATATGTATTGACTGTATGCACTTAGATTCTTTTGCCTTCCCTAAAAGAGATAAATGCTCTTTGGGCGTCTTTGGGTAAACGTTTCCTAAAAAAGTGACGTAACACGTTAAGCACTTAAAAGTAATAGTACACAGACTCAGACGAAATAAAAAGTTTTTATTTCGTCTGAGTACACAGACTACTTTTATAATATCTGAGAAGTGAGAACGTAGTACTTATTACTTCCATGGCTAAGCGTGACTGTGTGTCTTTGCAACTTGCAACCTTCCGTGTCACAAAATTAAAAGTTGAATATTTTGGAAACTTGATAATTTTTTCAGTAAATAATGCTCTAATAATAATGCTCTATTTTTGAAATATTAACACAATTTTTTATTGTAAATTTCATGCAATTACCTACCCTATTAATTGAGAACCTCCTCCTTTTTTGAAAGACGGTTAAAGAAAAGGATGAAACGCACGAAAGTTTTACGTTTTACAAATTTTGGACTTTCCCTGACATCCGATTTAAATTAAACACAGCGTATAATTATAGTGCTTCAATCCAACACGAATCGCTTCTCTCCCAAAAGCTTAACCTACCTGTGAAAACCGCATGGCAATCTGTTAGATTCTGAGATTATCGTGAACAGACAGACAAAACAATTTTAAAAACAGCTTTTGTTGTGATTGGTTACTCTTATTTGTCGCCCTCTTCCAATTTTAACCGACTTCCAAAAAGGAGGTTCTGTGTTCGGCTGTATGATTTTTTTACCGACTTGCAAAAAAGGAGGAGGTTCTCAATTCAAGTATGTTTTTTCGAAGTGTCTAGTTGTCCACTAAACAGATTATTTATTAGTCGTCCAAGGCCTACTAAACTACATAAATTCACAATAGTATATTTCATTATAAGTGCGGAAAGCCTGTCATTGCAAAGAGTTCCGACAAATGTCTACCCGAGCCGAGGCGCAGCCGAAGGTGAGGGTTGACAGTCGGAACTAGTTGCAATGAGGGTTCCGCACGTGTACTGAACAACTATTTTTAATACAGTTGCGAAAAAAATGAAGAAATTTAATAAAATATCAAAAACACAACAAACTCAACTAAGTTCCAACTGTGATCAAGAGATGGCGCTAGTCGTATTAGTAATGCGAAACCTACGTTTCGCAATGCAAAAAAGTGTGTCAAAGTCGTGTCGCCATTTGACAGTTGGCAAAGAGAACGCACGAGTTCGGGAAAGGTAAACAAAAAGCTCGAGTATGTAATAGCCCACATCCCGAACGCTAAACGTCCCTGCAATACGCCACTTTTTGAGCAACTGTATTAAAAAAGAGGTTGTCAATATACTAGATTGTTAACTGTCAAAAGATTGTGAACCGTAACATAGGTACTGCTCAAAAACTACATAAGAGATACTACCGTATGTACTGCTTACCTTTATTACATAGAATGTCTTTGCTGCTTACAATTGGTTCTCGGAATCGGTTTGACCGATTTTAAGAATAATTATAAAGGTTAAATTAGGCTACTTTGGAGTTCCTGCGCGGGAATTCCGAAACTCACGCAGGCGAAACCGCGGGGAACAGCTAGTACATTATAGATTGAAATAAAACAACAAATCTATACTCCAACAATATATTTATCAGTTTTATACATCTCGTAAGCAAACTCTTCGTCATGGGTAGGATCAAATTCTAGACCTGAAATTAAAAATAAATCTTGTTTAGTTCTTGATCACTTCTGTAAAAAATTTTGAGCCCCATTGAATTGCAGACCACACGAGAAAAATCGTTCCAACTAGACAGTTATTACCATTGATTTACTACTAGACTGGTGTCGTATTTGGTGTGGTATATCAATGGTTATTACCCTCTTGGCTCCTACGCACGCTACCTACTTAAAACTTAAAAGTTCTACAAACTATAATCAACCTTGTCCTTTATGAAATAATAACTGTCCCCTGCGGTTTCACCGCGGTAATTTTGGAGTTCTCGCGGGAATTTCGGGATATAAAGTCACTCAGAACTACCGTAGCTTCCTATAAGTAAAATAAAAAATCGGTTTCAAAATCGGTTCAGTAGATCCTGAGATTACCCCCTACAACGCCATAAACTCACAATTGAGTATTTTCCGGGACGGTATGAAAATAAAAATTCTAATTAGTCCGTCACTTAGAAAATAAAAAATAATAGACACGTATTGTGAGGTTCGTAGGAGGTATTAAAAGGTTATAAGGACCTTCGGCTAGCTCGATAAAATAAATTGAATAAAGAGTAAAAATAAATTTTATTAGATACAATAATAATTTAGATGTTATTCATCTGAGATCTAAAATAGGAGTCCGTCAAAAAATATAATCAGAATATAAAAATTAACAATTTGAAATTTATAAAAAGAACACTAGAATATAAAAAGGAACAATAAAACGTAATACAGATGAGGCAGGATATCATAACGCATCATAACGAGTGGCATATGGCCGCCTCGTTACAGTATTATTTGCTTTTTCAAATTACCTAATGAAAATAAATATAGATAAAGCGCATTTAAGTTTAGGGCGGGGGACTCGTGACGTCATTATTCGGTATAAGACCCGTACAAACTGCACCGGGTTGTGACGTTACGCGAAATTTCAACTCAATGTATCGCCGTTATTTTTTGATTACATAAAAAAGAAAAAATACGTGTCCCAAATTTTTTATTAATCTACACGACGGACTAAAAAAATTTTTGTCAAATAGTCAATTCACAATTCACCAACTTATCTTCCTAGCCTAACCAAAATATTGTTGTGGGTATACTAGATACCCACAACAATATTTTGGTTCATAAATGTATCCTGTTGAACACACTTGGGAGTGAGTTCGACAGTAATTTCTGGAGAGCAAAATTACTTACTTTACAATATAGACCGAAGCGATTACCTACTACGCGGTACCGTGTCTGCAAACTGAGCAATATAAACTATTCCTTTATAAAATACTGTTTCCCGGGGTTTCACCCCCGGTAATTTCAAGGTTCCGCGGGAATTCCGGGTCACAATAATTATAGCCTATATTACTATTAGGGATAAGGTGGCATTCCAATAGAGGAGAAAGAATTTTTGAAATCGGTTCAGTAGTTTTTGAGTTAAATCATAACAAAAGAACAAACAAAAAATCAAATCTTTCCTCTTTATAATATTAAGTATAGAAGTATAGATATCGTTTTAATACATACCAACATATTCTATTTCTAAATCAAATCTGCCGTTGATTTTGTCAGCACAGGTTATACCAAAGTGTGTTATTTTATCTGATTTCATGCTATTTTGCCTATCTTGTAGTCGTCCTTTGGAACCGAAAACGAACTTCGAGAATGGTATCTGAAAAGTAATCATAATCAACACTCAAGAAGCCGAGTAGGTACTTATTCAGGGTGAAAGTTTAAACGAGGGACGTATTCAAGGGACCGATTATGCGATTCTCGCCTCAAATATAAAAAAAAACATTATATTATTGGGGATGTTGACTACTTTTGAATATCAAAATTCTAATTAGTCCGTCAGTTGTAAAATAAAAAAACAATAAACACGTATTTTTTGCTTTTTCAAATAAATTAAAATATACAGAGATAAAGCGCATTAAAGTATAGGGTGAGGGGGTCGTGACGTCATTAACCGCTAAAACCGCCATACAAACTGTCAGAATAGTGACGTCACGCGAAATTTCAACTTAATATATTGCCGTTATTTTTTGATTACGTAAAAAACGAAAAAATACGTGTTCAATATTTTTTAATAATCTACCTAGAAGACGGACTAAAAAAATTGTGGCGTTATTATCCATAAATATATTTTATATTATGTAAATTACGCGGGACTTGAACGCGATGTTTTACATAATATAATGTGCTCAAAACGCGAAAATCTAAAAACTTTAATAAATACGTATTATATATTTATCAAAATTGAGCGCGCAAGTTGCCGATGCGCTGATGGATCATACCGTCGCGTATGATCATTCAACGCCTCTTTCCTTACGCACGGCCAAATCAAAAATAGAGGTCATTTACTCGCGAAAATCCCATGTTCTTTGTAAAGATATTCTCTGTGATTAATGTGTTTTTTTAATGTATGTACCTATATTTTTATTCGTTACATGTATGTAATCATAAATTATTAACATCAAGGGATTAATATCCCTCGTTTAAAATCACATCTGTATATTTTGTGTGTTTAGACGCCACACTTATGACCCAACAATAATTATAAAAATAAGTCGACAACTGACGGAGATATTGCATAGTAGGTAGTACATAAATAAAACCGGTCAAGTGCGTGTCGGGTCAAATATTGTGTAGGGTTCCATAGCGGGGAAGAACGTCTACACGACATAATTTTTTATCTCGTTCAAAAACAACTTTCGTTTAAAGTATTTAACTACTACGTTAGTACCTACGTAAGTAGTTTAAAAGTAAGAGGATACCTACATTTTCACGACTTTAAAAGCGCATATTTCACGAAATATTTATTTAAAAAATAAAGAACTTAAAACCAATCTAACGATAACAAACACATTTATGTGCATTGATTTCCATCTTACAATTTCATGTGCCCCCTCCTAATATGTATATTTTTTCACAATTTCACAACACACCTAGAGCAATCGTGAGTTACAACCAACAACAGAGATTTATACATTGTACCTACCAAATTTCGTCTTTATAGTGTCAGTGTAAGTAGAATAGTCGTGAGATGCGCACAGACTATGACATGACTAAATTAACGGTTCTGTTTTGATTATAAATTTTTATTAGAATGTAAATTGTATTATACAAACAAAATCCACCTTAAAATTCGCTGCCTAGTTTTAAGCAAAACACACTCAAGCACAACCAGAACGTCTGTCTGTCTGTCTTGTGACTACAAGTGACTAAGACAGACAGACAGACGTTATGACTAAGTTTTAAATAATATTTAAAGATAAAGTTACCTTGGCAACTTGCCAGTAGGGCCCGCCCCTGGTGTAGAGCACGTAGTGGTAGATGTCGTTCCAAGTGATGTCGTGGTACCCCTCGCAGGAGATGTTCAGCAGGTAGGAGCGGCCGTCTCCGCGCACCTTCAGTACCAGCGTGTTGTATAGATGCCAGTCGAATGTCGCGTCACGTTTGAAGGATTTCTATAAGTACGTATATCAAAGTGAGATTGTGGACATCGGTTAAAAACTGGCGATAATTTTTTTTACCATACCGACCATTCATTTTTAGGATTCCGTATCCAAAAGGTAAAACGGGACTCTATTATCACAGATAATATAATACTATAGACTTCGCTGTCGGTTCGTCCGTCCGTCTGTACGTCTGTCACCAGGCTCATGAAGGCAGTTCTCATGAACCATGATAGACAGTTGCCAAATATATATGTAATGTATTTCTGTTGCCGCTATAACAACAAATACTAAAAAATATAATAAAATAAGTATTTAAGGGGGCTCCCATAAAACAAACTTGATATTTTTGCTCGCATGAAATATTCATAGAATATTTAGTAAAATAGTTAAGTAGTTAGTTAAATATTTAAAGGGCAACGGGGAACGGGCAAATGGGAATACAACAGACATGATTTTTTTGCCGTTTTTATAGATAATGGTGTGGAACCTTTCGTGCGCGAGTCCGACTCGCACTTGGCCAGTTTTTTGTATTAGATACTGGCTGTTTTGAACCCGCATGATAGTCAAAATTTCATTAAGTCCGTCAGCTAGAATAGTAAAAAAATAAAAGACGAGAGGGTCCATTATACGCGGGCCACGACTTTTATATATTTTTTATTCTTTTAAATTTTATAGAATTCTTTTTTTTTTTATTGTTTAGAAGGTTCTTTTTTGTTTAAATTCTATTTTTTTTTTGTTATTGTTACATATTTTGTTGTTTTATGTCGTGGTGTGTGTGTAAATAAATATCTTTCTATTCTATTCTATTCAAATTGTGTCGCCGTTATTTAAAAAAAAAATGGAAAAATACGTGTCCAATATTTTTTATTAATCTATAGGGCAGACTAAAAACTAAAATTTAGTCATTTCGGCACTCACTCGGAAACTTAAAATTATCCTATTGGACCAAGCAAAATGCATAATATTTACAAAACTTCATTGAATTCGGTTCAGTAGTTTCGGCGATTAGCGCGGACAAATATTGTGACACGAGATTTTTATAAGTAGGTATTTACCAAGATTTATGGAAGCTTGATCATAGTAACGCCGGGCTGAAACTATTGAAGCTATAGAAACATGAAACTTGGATAATAGATTTTTCGTCTGAAACTCATTAGTCAGTGTATGGAAGTATTTATAATCGTATTTTTGACTATAAATACACGTAGGTATTTCTTTTCATTTATAGGTATGAACACGATTTCAAGCCTTTATAAGGCTGAAAAGGGTTAATCACGAGTGAAACAGCTCGGCCTATAGGCGTAGTCTGGATCCCCATATTATACAGTAATGTATAAAACTTTTGGTTTAATTAAACCTTGTTTACCTTTGTAACTTACCCTAATCCTCTTGGATCGTATAGCGCAATATCCGGATTTTTTTATCTTCCCATCCTTGGGCACCTTCGTGTCCAAATAACCATGGAAGTGTCCACGGCCGGCCCGACTCATTTCGAACTTACAGCTGCTGTGTCCCTCGTTGTGGTCGCTGTCACTCGTCGCCACAAATTTGTCTAGTACATTTTGGTCGTTGAAGCACCATATAAGATCGACTTCACCTAAAATATGACATATTAATACGTAGGTCAGGTAGGTAGGTAAGTACTTATATTTTCTATAGCAGTTGACATGGTCCCCCAAGCGTGCGTTGTACAGTAAGTGTAACGTGTAAGCTGTAACACGTAGTGATTACCTTTTCTCTGGGCTGTAAATTCTTGTTCAAATTTTTTATCTACCTATACTAATCTATATTATCTAAAGGTACTAATATTATGAAGAGGTAAAGACAAAGTTTGTGAATTAATGAGTTTGTGACGTTGTAGGGGGTAATCTCTGGATCTACTGAACCGATTTTGAATTTTTTTTTAACTTATATGAAATTACGGTAGTCCTGAATGACATAGCGTACTTTTTATCCCGAAATTCCGACAGCAACTTCGAAATTACCGCGGGGTATAGCTAGTAGGTATTATCTATCTATACTAATATTATAAAGAGATAAAGTTTATGAATTTGTGATGTTGTAGTACAACATCTCTGGATCTACTGAATCAGTTTTGAAAATTATTTCACACAGGAAGTTACGGTAGTCCTTGAGTCCTGAGGTCCTGGGTACTTTTTATCCCGAAATTCCGACGGGAATTTCGATATTACCGCGGGGCATAGCTATGTATTATATTGCTTATACAGACTACAGAGGTAATGTTGTGTCTCTGGATCTATTAAACCTATTTTAAAAATTTTATTTTACCAATAGGTACCTACAATGCTAGTTGTTCTTGAGTGTCATACCTACTTCTTAAGCCGGAATTCCCGCGGGAACTCCGAAATTACCGCGGGGAACAACTAGTTCTTTATAAAGAAAATAATTGGTGACTGACCCCTATAACACACGAAATCCTAGTTCAGGGACTAGTGCTCAATTCTTGTTATGAAATTTTATTTCTGTTTCAATAAAATATTTCAATTTAATAGGTATTTGTTCTTGCACACCGCTATTATTCCCGCTTTCGGTCACAAGACAGTCATATCTTTGAACTTTCATCTACATTGTACAATCATAACAGTAGAATACCATGTTTTAAAAATATATGATTTGTAAATAATTGAAGATTTTGAAATGGCAAAATAGAGTGAATAAGCTAACTTTTGTAGCTTACATACCTAAAAATACTGCAGTCCATGAACTGATTAAAATAAATACAAATTTTTATAAAATGCTTTTATTTGCCAAATAAACAGGGCAAGTAACAAAATTGGCATGATTATATTAAAAGTTAAATTTATTTGGACGGAGGTCAAATACTTATCGGCTATTATTTGCTTAATGAAATGAAACTTTATGGTATGAGAGGCTGACAGTGTTCTTGATAAATGGCACATATTATGTTGTTAATTATTATTGATGTCAAGAAATTAAAGAGCTGAGAAAAGATTATGTACATAGCTACCATATAAAATCGTGAAAATTATTAATTAAAAAAATATTAAAGTTACACAATATATTTTGTTTTTTATGTAAAATGTGTATGTTTATGTGTTATGTTCTTTGATAACCAATTACTTAATTGTCACATACATGATACCAATCATAACACAATAATACAGTAATATTAAGTAATAACATCCTTATTCATTAATAAGTTATAACATGTACTAAATAGTGTTGTCTACTCTTTCATGCTTTTGGTATTTGTCAAAGTGTGTACAAAAAGACTTACACCATTTTAACGTTTTAAATTTAATTATAACTGTCTTATGAAGTGTATTTTTTGTCATAAAATAACAAGTGTTATCAAAAATTAAATTAGATGTAACAATGCAAATTCAATAATACTAAACAAATATTAATATTAAAAGTTGAGTTTCATCACAGCTATAATTTTTTCATAGTTTAAAAAAACATTATTATGAAAGGATCTCAAGCACCAACTGCATGACTAATAATTTAATTAATGCTAAATATTCAAATTCGATTCCACTCAGATTGTCAACGATCTTCATTGAGTAATTGATCACATATTTTAGTCAGCTCCTCATTGTCTCGTATCTTCTGCGCTAAAGACTCTTGCAGGGATGATATTGTTATTTCATGTTTCTTTATGATGGCATTCAACTTTCTTATTTCAACATTGTGCTTTTTCTGGACACTGTCTAGAGTCTCATTTGCATTTGTTAGCTTATCACTTGTCATTTGTTTCAGTTTGTTGTATAAGTCCTCATATTTCTTCATACCATCTTCACTCTCTGCTATTTGCTTTTCTAATATTTTCTCCCTGTCTTTGGCTTCAAGTATGACACTTTTACATTTCTCATATTTTGCAAGAAGGTCATTGAACGAGCTTTCCATATTTGAAAGGTGATTTAGAGCTTGATCTCTCTCAGATACCAATTTGTTAATTAGCTCTTGTGATGAAATCTTCTCTCTCTGCTGTTCACCAATCAACGATGAGATTGTTTTCTCATATTCTTCCATAACAATGCTCATTTGTTTGTTACTCAAAATCTTATCATGTATTTGTTGGTACAGTTTGATTTCTCTCTCTAAAACATTGTCCCTCTCTTCAGTTACCTTCTTCAGTTTTGCCTCCATATCTTCTTTTGATCTAGCATATTGGTGCTCCATGTGTTGGAGGGAAGATCTCAGCTCTCTATTCTCCTGTCTTAGTTGTAACACTTCTTGATCTTGCCTCTGCAGTATGCCTCTCACAGACTGTAGACGGTCCATATACTGAGAGTGACCTTGGACATAGCGAGGACTACGAGGAGCTGCAGTTGGAGGAGTTTCTCCAGAAATACTGATAAGCTTGTCTGTAGCCACTTGACCACTAGTTAAGATGGCTGATGCACTACGTACGAGGACTGGAGTAGACCTTACTTGTGTTACATTGAATTTTGATATTTCAGCACTCATCACTGGAGGAACCACTTGCATTGGTTTTTCTTTGTGTGCCAGAAACGCATGACCTGCTGACAATGAATGTTTAAGGGTAGCAGAGGTATCACTATCAATGTGTACTGAAGCAGCGCTACCAGTTTCGTAGCCGACGTCACCCTCAGTGGAATCTCCGATAGACTCAGCATGTGTTGAACCACTATGCGTACTTTTATTTCGAGCATATAATGGATCAAACTTCACAAACAAGCTTTCTTTTCCTCTGTCTATAAGGTTGTTGTTACGATTGGATTCTGCACACTTGACGAGGTAATCTATACCAGTAGAATCCATAAACATATTATCATCGTAAGGCGGTTCTTGCATAGTTATGTCGCCATCACATATGCTCGAGAATTCAGAGCCCGTGAGGAGGTCATCCAACACACCCGGGAGTTCTGACGATGTGTTCTTTTGTCTCGGTGACATAGCAATTAGATCTCCCACTGAAGACACTGGAGTGATAAAGGCATCCTCAGATGGTGAAGCGGCACCATGCATTGACATATTATCTGTATGAGAACTCTCACTATTGCAGGGGTTTTGTCCACGTCTTAGGAAGGTTTGAATTTTCTGGTATATTATTCTCAAATTAATGTTTTCCTTTTGTTCTGAAGTGACTATTCTGTCGTTTGAAAGCATTCGGCGAAGTTCCCCTTAAGGTCGTAGCTTTATCCGCGTAGAAAAAATGTACACTATAATCTATCTTTTAAAATCAAGACAAAAAGACTTAAATCAAGATTTTACGTTGAGAAATGACGAAACGAGATTAGTTTCAAGTTTTAACGGATATTTACTTTTGAACAATGAACATGTCAATTGACATTTTCGGTAAAGTTTTCGATAAAGGCAAAAGAATTTTAGTCCATACAGCCAAGTTAGACGTTCTTTTCTGAAGTTTTCTACATTGAAATGCATGCATTTCGATGCTTTACCTTTGGTTTTACCAGAACTTTTGGACGCAACTCGTCGCAGGCTGTAACTCACAGCTTTGTGGAATTTGTATAGTAAAACGATAATCTCCCGACGAACGCCCCATTTCATCTTATATCACTGTTTCTAAACACTGTTCATCACCTATTGGACGCCTAATGGAGCGGTTTACGATTATTAGAAAGCAAAAGCAGTCTCATGGTCGTAAAAAGTGATAATTTCAGGTCTTTTTCGTACAAAACCGTTTTTTATGTTAATAGGGTACTTGCATGAAATTTATAAGAAATTGTGTCAATATTTCAAAAATAAAGCCTTTTAGACAAGCATTATTGTGCAAGATTTACTAAAAAATTGTTAATAGTTCCTAAAATTTTCAACTTTTAATTTTGTGAAACAGAACGTTGCAACGAAACACCAATCACAGCCACTCTTAACATACACTTTTATTTTTTTAGGTAACATTACCAAGTACCCTATTCTTGTATATATCTATATATATATATATATATATATTATACATATAATCTGAATCTCGGAAACTGCTCCAACAATAGGGTACTTGCATGAAATTTATAGTAAGAAATTGTGTCAAGATTTCAAAAATAGAGCCTTAGAAAAGCGTTATCGTAAAAACTTTACTAAAAAAATTTCAATAGTTTCCAAAATAATCAACTATTAATTTTGTGAAACGGAACGTTGCAACGAAACACCATGACACATGATGTCACTTCTATTTATTTAGGAAACATTTACCTCTTTTAGAGAAGGCAAAAGAAACTAAGCGCATACAGTCAACGCATATTTTCCATTTTCTGAAGTTTTTTACTTTAAAATGCATCGGTAAGATGCATTTCGATTCTTTACTGGAATTTTTGGAAGTAAATCGACACAGTGCAACCTTAATTTTGCTTTTGGATATTGAAGTTATCAGTCTGTTAATGTCACATGACCCTGTCAATACGACAGTGACATTTCTATTACAGATTAATAAGGCGTAATTTTGAACTAGTGACGTCATTCCGCGTTTCGGCGGTAAGGTTTAATTTTTTTTTTCCTTTTCTTGCTTTAAGTAGGCCATATATAAACTTAAAATAGACTGAAAAAAAAAATCATGCAAGTACCCTATTTTCATGAAATTTGGTATGCAGGGGGTTTCGAGGGCAATTAATCGATCTAGCTAAGTTTCATTTTTAGAAAATTTCGTTTTATCTGTGTTTTCAGGCAATGAAAAATAAGTGTTTATTTTGCTACGTAAGAACCACCAGAAGAAGAAAGAGACCAGAAGAAGAAAAGAATTTGATGAGTGAATATTAAAAACCATTTTCAATTTATACATAAAATACTGATTTTAATTTCTTTGCAATTTTCAATAAAGCTCATCAGTCATATTAATACAAACCATAGTGCAATGCAACTTGACCAAGTATCTTACTGCGGGTTAAGGTTAGATTTCACAGGAATTTCAATAGGTACTAATATTTTGTCATGGTAGGTATATAGCCTTTAACTGTAATTCAGGAAAGAGAGATAAAGAAATATGCTTAAGGGTCAAAGATGCAAACATCACAAAAACTGCAATCACAGATTTCTGTAAAATCTTATCTTTCATGACACTAATGAGACATCAGATATTATAAAGGATGTTTTTAAGTATGGTTAATTTGTGTCGTAGAAGCTTCCTTTGAACCTTTTGATGATCATAGAACCATAATTGCAATTTTAGGTGAATTGGCATAAATACCTGGTCTCGCAATGAGTAATGGATCTGTTGCAATGATATCTTTCATTTCTTGTGTCCATAACTGGAATTCCTGTTTTAACTCTTTAAAACCATTTTTTATATGTTGAAAGTTAGACATCTTCTGTTCGGAATAGTATCCACTTTTGCGATCCTTCTCCCAAAATAAATAACGTCGAGATATTTTCTGCATAGGTGCAGGATTTATTAATAAAAAATTGTTATCTAATATTACTTGCCTATAGCTTTGCGTAAGTTTTAAAAGTCTTTGATATTTTAGTAAAGTCATTTTAATTAACAACACTCACTATTATAGTTCAAATAACATTTTCAATTTTTAAAATAATATACCTAACCAGAGAGAAGGTAATCACTACGTACCTACCTAACCCACAAATTAACTAGACTTATGTTTATTTTCGGGTTTCAGCTGATTACTGATTAGTGTTTTTTCTTTTCTTCTTATTGGCTTTCGCATATAATGCATTTAGCCAGTTTCAAGTAAAATAAATTTTAAATGCACAAATTAGTATTTAGCATCGTTGTACGGTTTGAACTCGTAGGATAAGTCTAGTCTAGGACACAAATTAACTAGACATAGGTCTAGGATTTGTGCACAGACGAATAAGAGAACATACTGTTCAGACGGTCATCTCAGGAACATCGGTGATGGACCTTATGCTACAATTGAACGTGACGTCTATATTTTTTTTAAATAGTCCAGCTCGTCTGATGTTTTGTTTTTTTTTTAATGTCAGCGCGGCAATGAAAAATTAAATGAACTCATATGATGTACTCGTATGATGCGTATGATGCTTACCTTTTTTAATAGATTAGATTAGATTAGATAATTTATTTCTCTTTAAAAATTACATTTAAATTTGATGTCAAAATTAAATAAATTCACTAAAGAGATTGTCAATAAAATAAAAATTTTTAAATAATAATACTTGATAACATTTTTGAAACGAAAAATGTAAGCTTTTCAAAATAAAGAAATAGATAAACAATTTATTATTAAATAAATGTCACCTTAATAATAAATAATGTCATGGGTACTCTTTTACAGAGTACAATGATTTATCCAATAAAAAGTTTTTCAGTCGGCGCACAAACGTCTCGTCCGAGGTTTCGTTTTTAATGTATACAGGTAGTTCCTCGTAGAGCGAAGGACCAATGACACGCGGATTTTTGTCCATTAGTGCCAATCGTCGTGGTACCACCTTAAGTCGCCCAGTCTGTCGGGTTACTCTGCCAGGGATATCAATCCGCTCAAAATCATGTAAGTTGCGTCGTGTGAAAATTATTATGTCAAATCAATGGCAATCAAGGCAATGGTAAAAGAGGAGAACTGATCAGGTAATATTCGCTCTTTTTTAATTGGATTGTTGAGGATATAAAGAAATAAAAATAAATCGTACTTGTCATAAAAAAATATTTCTTGGCACCTTTATTTCTTAATTTTTTCTTTTTTTTTTTTAAGCATTTTGTAGCATCGGCGGTAATTCTCTTTTTTCTAATCGTACTAAATCAGTCCCTTTCAAAGTTTTATTAAACACATTACACCAATTATATATGTATAAACAAAGTAATGGTAATATTTAAAAAATAATTAAGAACAATTTCCCCGTTGACAAAGTAAAATAATATTTTTTCATAATAGTTCACAAGACTGAATTTAAGTCAAATAGTAGCAGTATTTGGCTGAATGAATTGTTAAGATACTCTGTGGTTGTCAACTGTCATTAGAAATTTATCCACTGTGCTGTGTACCTACCAAAATTAATAATGGTGTTCAATAAATAATTATGTGATTAAAAGTAAAAAGCTTCATCATTAAAGTATCCTCACCTCAAAATATAATAGGTTATGGGCCATTTAAGTGCGCCATGCAAAATATAAATTATAATTTGTTCCCGCAATTGACGGATGGCAGCCAATTTTCCGTATGGAAATTTCGACTTAGAATCTTGTTGGAAGAAAAAGGTGTGTTACAAATAATTGATGCTCCAAACAAAGAAGACAAAAATTATACTCAAAATGAAGCAAAAGCAAAATCGTTGATCGTGCAATGTTTGTCCGACAAATTTATTAAAGTGATACAAAAAGATACAACGGCGGCATCCATCTTGAAGACGCTTCAAGACATATTTGAAAGAAAAAGTATATTCAGTAGATTACATCTTAAAAGAAAATTACTATCGTTAAGGTATGACAATAACAAAAAACTTCAAGATCACTTTATACAGTTTGATAGTATTCTAAATGAATTGGAAAGTTCCGGTTCAACAATGGAAGAATCTGACAAGGTTTGTCATTTATTACTAACAATGAATGATCGGTATGAAAATGTAATAACTTCTTTAGAAACCATGACTGCTGAAAAAGAATTAACATTAGAGTTTGTAAAAGCAAGGTTATTGGACACCGAAATGAAAATAAAAAGTAATAAAACACATGAAGAAAAGTTATCCCAAAATATAAATTTCATGGCAAATAAGAGATTTCAGGACTCAAGCAATACTCAGAATTTCAGAAACTATAATGAAAATAGATATAATAATAATTTCAATAACAATATGAATAACAATTTTTCTAATCATAACTTCAGAACTAATAGATTTCAAAGAGGAAGACCATTTAGAGGTAGAGGAAGAGTATATAGACGAGCACAGTTTACAGAAAGAAATGTTGAAGCAGAAAATGATATAATGTTCACAGCTGTTACACAAGGTATGAATTTTATGGCAGATAAACACAAAATTAATGAAAATTTTACACAGTTTGTTATCGACTCGGGTGCAACAGAACATCTCATTCAAGAAAAATATCAAAGTTTAATGAATAATATACAAGATCTACAAGAAAAAATTCAAATTAAGATTGCAAATGGAAAATATTTAACCGCTATAAAGAAGGGTATTTTGACTGTTGTTTGTAATGGCATTGTTATAAATATTCCAGCATTAATAGTACCTGACTTGTGTAACAACCTTTTATCAGTGAAAAAATTAATGGATAAACAATTTACAATAATATTTAAAAACGGAAATGTTAAAATCTGTAAAGGAAAAACAATTATATATGGAGAAAAATTAGGAAGTTTACATATACTAAATGTGACAATTAAACAAAAAGATAGTGGTGATTGCAGCTATTTAACAGAAGACAAAAGTATGATATGGCATAGAAGACTTGGACATGCAAATAGAAAGGTATTGAATATTATGAACCTACCCACTTCAAATAAAATATGTAATGAATGTGTAATAAATAAAAGTACTAGACGACCATTTCCTACAGTTACAAAACCAAAATCATATAAAATTGGTGAATTATTGCATAGTGACATAGCCGGACCAATAAGTCCAACTGCTTTAGATGGCTACAAATATTATCAGACCGTTATAGATGATTTCTCACACTTCACTGTTGTATACCTACTAAGAAATAAATCTGAAGCTGGAAATAATCTAATAAATTATATAACTCAAATTGAAAGAGAAAAAGAAATAAAAGTCAAGAGGATTAGATGTGATAATGGTGGAGAATATTCATCTAAATATTTTACAAATTACTGTCACAATAGAGGGATACGAATTGAATATACACATCCATACAGTCCGCAACAAAACGGAACATCAGAGAGGATGAATAGAACATTATGTGACAAAGCCAGAACTATACTAAATGAAACAAAATTACCTAAATACCTATGGGGTGAAGCAATATACTATGCATGCTATGCAGTAAATAGAACTCCATCAAGCGCAATAAATTTTGAAATACCATGTGATAGATTTGGAAAACCTTTAAATTTAGAGAGAATGCGAGTATTTGGTTCAAAAGCCTGGATAATGACACTACCAAAAAAAGGAAAATTAGATGAACGAGCAAAGGAAGTTCGTATGGTTGGGTATGCAACCAACGGTTACCGACTTTGGGACCCTATTACAAATACTATAATGAATTCTAGAGATGTTAGATTTGACGAAAGTGAAATACACTACAAAGAAAAAGAAGATAATATACAGATGGACAAAAATTTTACAAATAATAATGAACCAGAAGATGAAGAAAATGACAATTTAAAACAAAGACAAGAAGAAAAAGAACAAGATAATATAATAGAGAATAGAAGTGAGCATACTAATACAAATGAAAATATACAAGTGACAAGAAGTGGAAGAGAAATTAAAAAACCAGATTACCTCCAGGATTATGAAACATATGAAGCCTATTGTTTAATTACGTGTGATGAAGAACCTAAAACTTATGATGAAGCTTTAAGAAAGGGATGGAAAGATGCAATAGAAAAGGAATTGGAAGCTCACAGAAAAATGGAAACATGGACAATAATAGATAAACCTAAAGAGAAACAGATTATAGATGCAAAATGGGTATTCAGATTGAAAGAGAACGGAGTTAAAAAGGCAAGACTAGTAGCAAGAGGATTTAAAATAAAAAAGGACTATTTTGACAATAATTATGCACCAGTTGCAAGAATATCCACAGTTAGAACCCTATTAGCAGAAAGTATTCAGAAATCATGGGAAATTAGACAACTTGATATAACTACAGCATTTTTATATGGAAAATTAGATACAGAAATTTATATAAAAGCTCCAGAAGGCATAAATATAGAAGAAAATAAAGTATTAAAATTAAATAAAGGATTATATGGATTAAGAGAAAGTCCGAAGTGTTGGAATGAGAGATTTAATACTTTCATGATAGAAAATAATTTTGAAAGATCATTGAATGATTTTTGCTTATATAAAAGTGAAAATATATGGTTATTGATCTATGTTGACGACATCCTTCTTATAGGAAAAGAGCAAAATCTATTTAAAATCATAAAGAAAATGGAAAAATACTTTCAGGTCAAAGACTTTGGTTACCCAAGTTCATTTTTAGGGATGGAAATAGAGAAGAAAAATGAAACTTTAAAAATAACACAGAAGAAACAAATAAATAAAATGTTAGAGAAGTTCAATATGTCAGAATGTAAAGGAACAAAAACACCAATGGTCAAAGGTTTTCAATTAGACGCCGCAGAAGATATAAATTTAAATATTCCATATAGACAATTAATCGGAAGTTTGATGTTTGTGTCTACTTCAACGAGACCAGATATCACATTTGCTACATCATATTTAAGTCAGTATTTAGATAAACCCACACAAAGTCTATGGATACAAGGTAAAAGAGTGCTAAGATACTTGAAAGATACTGTTGATGTCGGTTTATTATATGTGAAGAATGATATGAAAACTATAGAAACATTCTCAGATGCTGATTGGGCAGCGAACAATATGGATAGAAAAAGTGTTTCAGGTTCAGCAACTCTATATTGTGGAAATTTAGTTTCATGGCTTTCCAGGAAGCAGAAGTGTGTTTCAATGTCGACTGCAGAAGCAGAGTACATTGCTGCTGCCACCAGTGCCTGTGATCTTATCTACATGAAGAGACTATATCAGGACTTTAATAGTGAAAGTAAGGATATTAAGTGTATTTTGTATATAGATAATCAAGGAGCGATAGAATTAGCTAAAAGTTTTGAAAACAGTAAAAGAGCCAAACACATTGATATTAAGATTCATTTTCTAAAGGATATTGTTTATAAAAAGGAAATTATAATTGAATATGTAACTTCACAGAATAATTTAGCTGATATGTTTACAAAAATCCTTCCTATTGATAAATTCATGACTAACAAAAATTCTTTAAATATTGTTTAATAATATGACTAATAATTTTAAGTTGATTAATAGATGTTTAAGAAAAATTAATAAGTAAAATCTAAAACTACATAGGATTCGTTTTTGGTTGTTTGTAAAAGGAAAATAAAAATTCATAATATTTTTGTACAAGATAACATTTATTTTAAAATTTAATATATTCAAAATTTGTTGTATTCCATTCTTTAGTATAAAAACTTAACAAGTAATTCCTGACAGTACAACCTATAAGAATAATTGTAATAATAATAACTTGTAAGAATCATTGTAATTTAATATTAACACAATCAGTATTTCATGTTTTGTAATAACTTTATTTTAGCGATTCAAAATGTTATAAACCTTTTAATCGAGGCAGGGTGTTAAGATACTCTGTGGTTGTCAACTGTCATTAGAAATTTATCCACTGTGCTGTGTACCTACCAAAATTAATAATGGTGTTCAATAAATAATTATGTGATTAAAAGTAAAAAGCTTCATCATTAAAGTATCCTCACCTCAAAATATAATATGAATGAGTTCTTATTAAAATAATAATAATAATAATCCACTTCACAACACAGGCTACTAAATCCCACAGTAAGCTTGTGTAGTAGAAACCAATCAAACATGGTCTATACTACATATAAGTACATATATATTATATTATAGGCTAACTGTGCCCCGCGGTTTCACCCGCGGTAATTTCGGAGTTCCTGCAGGAATCCCGGTATAAAAAGTAGTCCTTCTCTGTACCCCTGACAACATTCATGCCAAATTTCATACAAATCCGTTCAGCCGTTTTTGCGTGATTGAGTAACAAACATCCAAAATTCCAAACATTCACAATTTCGCATTTCTAATATTAGTAGGATATACAAATTACAAACAAACACACTTGAATTGAATGCTGATATTAACATAAATGTAAGGTGCTCATTCACCGAGAGCCTTTTGTGTGTAATGTAATAAATGCAACGATTTTGAGAAACAATGCTTAGTTATGAGCTTCTGAATTGTTACACTCGAATGCTTGCGACGAATGTTGACTATGAAAAATACTACGAACATTAAATATAGTTCGAAAGTATAGATACCTGATTCTAAGGAGTTTGGCACATAACTTCTAAAAATACCAAATTTACCGAATTTGTGCATGCAAAGTGGCGGAACTAAATCGACGCAAGCACTTTACCATAATAGAAACACCGAAAATACTATTTATCTGGATTTAAGAGGCGTTAAGTAATCAACGCGAGCAGTTTCCATAAAAACAAAAGACTTAAAAAGTACTCTGTGCAAAAGACCTAGGCAAGGTATTGCGAGAGCGAGACTTGAGCGATTGACTGACGGATGCCATAAAGAAAAAATTTTAACAAAAAAATTAAAACTGACTTCCAAAAACACAAAACTAAAAAGCTAAAAATAACAAAATACCGATTTAATCCAAAAGACAAAAACACACGTAAGATTACAGCGGGCTTGTCACCAAATTCAAACCGATCAGTGGTAGCACAAAATAATAATCTATATCAAAATAATACGTATTTTTTGTCTTTTGAATTAAATCGGTATTTTGTTATTTTTAGCTTTTTATTTTTAGCTTTTTAGTTTTGTGTTTTTGGAAGTCGGTTTTAATATTTTTGTCATTTTTTTTTATTTCTCGCTTTTAAGTGACTTGGTTCGTAATTTCTCTAAGTTACAGCCTAATGTAAACTGCTCATCACCTTTTACAAAATATTGCTTTTCCCGACGCAGTGACGTTAATTGTTGAGGAATTCTCCTAGTACATCACCATCAGTTCCTCTTCACCATGTACATTGTGACAAGCATAAATTGTTTAGAAACCATATTAAAGTTAACGATTCGGAACCCGTGAAATACCTATTATTGAGTAGTTCCAATGACCATCTGTGGTCTTTATCATCAGTCCCACTTCTTCAAATTTTGCTTTCCGAAAGCAAATAAAAGATTTACTATAAAAAATACAAAAATCGCTATAGGTTTACCTATAATTTATGAAAAGTTCCCTCGATTACTCCAAGTTCCCATCATCAGATCTCGACTTTGTGACAATGGGATCAATTTGGGAGTATCCCCTTTCAAACAAAAAAACAATTTTCGAAATCGCTCCAATCGGAACCCGTGAAATACGTATTATTGTTGAGTAGTTCCGATGACCATCTGTGGTCTTTATCATCAGATCCACTTCTTCAAATTTTGCTTTCCAAAAGTATATGAATGATTTACTATAAAAAATACCGAAATTGCCATAGGTGAGCCTATAATTTTTGTAGAGATCCCTCGATTCCTCCTAGATCCCATCATCAGATCCCAACTTAGTGGCAATAGGACCTACTTGGGAATATACCCTTTTATACAAAAAAAAAATTTCCAAATCGATCCAACCGTCTTCGAGTAATCGGTGAAAATACATAAAAAAACCATACATACAATCGAACATAGAACCTCATCCTTTTTGGAAGTCGGTTAAACAATGGCCGCAGGCCGGGAGTGGATTTCAATAAAAAAAACTTTCAATGAAAGATAAATGTGACTTAGTTTTCTTTGCCTTTTCCGAAAGAGGTAAATAAAAAAAAAAAATGTACGTCAAAATCAAGGGTGATAGCGGGGGAAACGAAGCGGGAGAAGGGACAAAACGTCATGTTCAAAAGTAGCGCTGTCATTCACTAAGGTTGAAATTTTTTCCTTGAACATTGCCAGGTGTGGATTTGTGCTTGTAGGCCATGGTCACAAATTAATTAGACTTGGCCATGGTACCACAAATTAACTAGACTTATGGCATGGTACTGACCACGTAGTGATTACCTTCTCTATGGTACTGACTACTGACTGAACCACAAATTAACTAGACTTATGTCTAAAGACTGAACAGCAGAATAGGCTACAAAGTACAAGAACATTCTCATTTCATTTCTCTAGTTTATGGTCTAGTTACTCTAGTTAATTTGTGGTCTAGCTAGCGAGGTTATTTTGAAGTTCGAACGAGACCGAATGTTACTATTTTTACTTTCACTTTTAAGTTTGTACTGTGTATTATTTTGTTCAAATACAGAGCGACGCCGAGAGCAGTCGATGATATCTGTACTGTAACTACTGTGTGGCCGGCCACGTCAACGTCTAAAGCACTTCGCAAGCAGTTCATTTTACATGGCATAATTTTTATTATGTAGTTGCCCCTTTACGTAGTATATAATATTACTCTGAGCTTCATTTGTAGTAATTAACTATTAACATGGGAATATCCGGCATGGTAAGTAATGATCAAGACTATATATTATTGTAAAAGTCCAATGTCAAGCTGCTAAGATTCAAGTCCATTATTTAATACAGTGTGCACTGCATCACTTTTACCTATAGGGCTTAGTATTACCTACTAGTAGTATGAATTTATATTGCTGATTAATAGAATATCAGTTATCACGTTATCTTATCTGAATACTATAATTTGTTAAATCTCTATAACTTATTTTTGCAGTGGAATTATAATGGTGAATTGATACTACATTATAACATTCATCATGTGGTCATTCTTTGGCTGTAGAAAGGTGTGACATGGGTGTGACCTTCTGTATTTTTACTTACTGTATAATTCTAAACTGATATTATACCTAAATGTGAATGTGTTTGTTAAAATTTCATACCTTGACCACTCAACATCATGGAATGCATGCATAATATGGGTTAAAGAATAGGGTACTATTAATCCTGGAATTCCTGCAGAAACTCTTTCAAATTGATGCATGTGAACCGTGGAGGACAGGTGGTTAGTATACATATAAAAATTATTGCTAAGTTTTTGCTCTTATGTATTTTAGGAACACAAAGGTTCAGAGTATCTCTATGCACCTGAGATACTAAAAAGACTGGATTTTGACAAAAGTCCAGCAACATTTAACCCTATGATTAGTGCTGCAAACCCTGGTGAAGGTTGGATGATTGTGCGTCCTCTGCAGCGTGATGACTATGACAAGGGCTTCCTTCAACTTCTCGGTCAACTGACAAGTGTAGGAAATGTATCAAAGAAACAGTTTAATGGTAAGATTATATTATTATATGAGTTATTTCTTTGCCACAACAGATATTATAAGTAAATTATTGAGGCTCTTGCTTGAGTTAGTACTCTTGACACATGCCACCAATAAGTCTCAGCTTTGGTCTCAGTTTTAGGCAGCGACCAGAACTAAGACCAAAGTGATTTTTTACCATTCGTTTCGACCATAAAATCTAGTTTTGGTTGGTCAGTTTAATATTATAAAGCAGCTTTACAGATCATTTGTTATAATAAAGAATCACTTTCTGCCTTCGGAATAACTAGATAACCTTGACAAACTGGATTATTAACCTTTCCATTCATTCTGCATAATAATATGTATAAAAAAAAATATTTTCATATTTATTATTCATTGATATGGAGTACACGATTTCAAGTATTTGTCAAGTAATAATGGTCTTCAAAACATAGGTACATTTTATATTGTATGTGCATTGTGCATCATTACATCAAATATTAATAATAGGTATGTATTTTATTTGGAATATTATTTCAAACAGCTGATTGGTATATGTATAATTTATTTTATCTGGGATATTTTGTGTTGTAGTACCATACATACACCATAATTTTTGAAGTAGCTAAACTAAGTTCCACAATGTTTGTAGATTCTAGGATTTATGAATTGCAAGAATAATAAGTATACGAATGTCTGTATCATTTTAATTAAACAATTTTGGACATACAGGCAAAAATGTTAATTCGCTAGATAAACCATAAAATTCTAAACTCACAGATTTCAATTTGATTTATTTTTATTAATTTATTAATTACAGAGCGTTTTACAAGCATGAAGCAGTCTGGCGGCCATTATGTGACAGTGATTGAAGATACGCGTTCGTCGAAAATCATCGGAGCGGCAACACTGACCTTAGAACAGAAATTTATCCATAACTGTTCATTGGTAGGTAGTAGATACCATTGCGATCCTTTCCTCTAGCAGTACTGGACTGATGAAGATTTGACAAAAAAAATACTTATGTCAATCAGCAATCTAAACTTTTTGATTTTACTTTAAGTGTATGTACTTATACACGTATGTACGTCATACAACTGAGGTCGATGTACGTTTCCATAAGTAGTAAGTAAGTCCAAGTAGTAACTTGGACTTACTTGGGCTTACTACTTTTCGATTAATATTATTAATCGAAAAGTAGTAAGCAACTTCCAAATGGTGAGCATCCAGTAAGTTCAATAATACATTTCTTCACTTACTTGGCGGCCGCCGTCAACACGGCCCGGCGGCAAGTAGTAGTGAGTACCTAATAAGCTGGCGGGGAGCGGGAGACGAAGCGGGCGGGTGTACGCGCTACCGTCCGTCCTGGGCCCTTATTCACTACGACCGTAACACGCCGCGCTAAGATAAGACGCCGCAAAAACTGTCTTTCCCTCGTAATCAAATAAGTTTTCGACAAAAAAAATACATTTATAACGTTTCTTATGGCATACAGAATAATCATTTCTAATATTTTGGCGTTATATAGCATAAAGAATAATATTTTAAAATATCTTGGCATCTAGAACGTTTGGAAATGCGTTTTTGGGACGCGCGTTATAGGCAAGGAATGTTGTTGGTCATAGTGAATAAAGGCCCTGTTCAAAAAATAGGCGTCGCCGGCGGCGTCCACACCTAGTTTTTACTTACTTAGGTACTTATGGAAGTGTAAACAGAGGGGCTATTATGTAACTTTTGTTGCTATTGTTTTTCGGTTTCAATCCGAAAGATAGTGGTTTTTTTTATTAATTGATCGTGTTTAGACTATATGTTGTTTTTGATTGATTGCTAGATATTGTAGGTGTCAAAACGTGCATATTGTAATCGCAAAACCGTAATGTTTTGATTGCAACCGAAAAATGATAGAAACAAAAGTTACATAATAGCCCCTCAGACCATAACATTAACCACAATGTAAGCAACATTTGTTTAATAGTGATCTTTCTACCTCAACCTTAATATGGTTAGAATCGGCAGTTCATCCTACAATAAATTCTTATTTCTATTAATAAAGGCGTGAAATTATTTTCAGCGTGGACGCTTAGAAGATGTTGTAGTCAACAATACATACAGAGGGAAACAACTTGGGAAATTGTAAGTATTTGGTACAAAAAGTTATATCGACGGTTGAAAGGATGAGTTTTATTTTTAGCAAAAATTCATTACACAATACAAAATCTCTAAGTTTTCGGAGTAGGTATTTTTATAAATACCTATAGGAGCTTTATTTTCTGAAATACATTTTGCTTACCTACCTCAAAATGCGTCCTATCTGGAGTAAAGCAAAAAGTCAACTGCATGTGAGTGTGACACATGGTACCTATTATTGAAAAAAGTAAAATAGTTCAAGTGTAGATACCTACAGCACAGATAATATGGACATAGATAAGCAATAGTGTGTTAACCCACACTGGAGAAATTTTGAGTAAATCGTGTTTTAAAATTATAGCGCCATTTTGTGTCAACATTTTTTTATGTCCGACATTTTGTAAACAACATGTAAATAACATGTAAACATTATGTAAATATTTAAACAATGTATTAAGGTAACAAAAAATTGAGTGCTAATTCCAAGGTAGGATGTGAAAGTAAAGTTTTCTTTGTTTTCTTGCCTTGTAATCCTCATATTATGTATATTATTCATCCTATTGCAATAAAACTTTGCAGTCGAAGAGGTGAAAGGTTCTGATAAAAAAAAACGACAAGTTGCACTATTTTAAAAGCATTCTAAAATCGTAAACATCAATGAAACTATTACTATCAGGTATCAAGAAGACTTATTCCTCATAGCACAGATAATATAGAATAGAATATAATATAATACTAGTACTCATGGCTTTAATAGTGGCATGTTAATACCAGGACATCATCTCTTAGGTCTCAGATCATAAACTCACATGTACACTGTACTACACTGTACAGTATACTGACTTACATACTACTTTATGGTACGACGCGACTTCCGCGGTAATGTAGATTTTATCAATAAATCTATTTCTCGGGAACGATACTTCTGAAAGGCTGCGTATGAGAAGTTTCATGACAATCGGTTTAGTAAAAGCACATAATATAATACTATGAAAGCGTAACAGACAAACATTAAAATTTTTACTATTAATATTTTTATTATATGTAAATGTCTGTTGTAAATGTCTGTTGAACTGATTTGCCAAAATTGTTATTATTTTCAGAATTGTGGTGACAGTTTCATTGCTGGCTCGCGAATTAGGCTGCTACAAGATGTCACTTGACTGCAAGGACACACTCATCAAGTTTTACGAGAGTCTCGGATACAAACTAGAGCCTGGAAACTCCAATGCTATGAACATGAGGTGCGTAATTACGTAGATTTATTATTGTTACTATGAGAATAATGTACATAGGTATCAAAGTGCCTAAAAAATTTATAATTGTCACCTCAAATGCCGTTTCGGGCGCCAGTGGCAGACAGGCTTTACGAATCGTCGAATTACACGCTGAAAGTAAGGACGCGTTCCTACTATGTCGTGACGGTTAATTTATCGTATAACAATAAACAAATTTTAACAAAAAAATTAAAACAGACTTCCAAAAAACACAAAACTAAAAAGCTAAAAATAACGAAATACCGATTTAATCCAACAGACAAAAATACACGTAATACTATTATTAGTTTGTGCTACCCCTTTTCGATTTGAATTCGGTGTCAAGCCCGCTTACGTCTGCCCACTCAGGTCGTACAGCTGACGACGAGCTCGTGGCGAGAGTGGACTTAGCCCATCTACCTACTCCATACTTGGCTTGTCACCGACTTCATATCGAAAATTGGTAGCACAAACCAATAATAGTATTACATGTATTTTTGTCTGTTGGATTAAATCGGTATTTCGTTAGTTTTAGCTTTTTAGTTTTGTGTTTTTGGAAGTCGGTTTTAATATTTTTGCTAAAAATTTGTTTATTTCTTGCTTTTTAGTGAGCCGGTTTGTAATTTATCTAAGTTACAATAGCCTAATGTCAACTGCTCGTCGCCTTTTACAAACTATTGCTTTTCCCGATGCAGGGACGTTAATTTTTGAGGAGTTCTCCTGGTACATCACCATCAGTTCCACTTCGCCTTATAAATTGTGACGAGCATAAATAGTTTAGGAACCATATTAAAGTTAACGAATCGGAACTCGTGAAATACTCAATAATAATTGAGTAGTAATTTGTAGTAATAATTGTAGTAATTGTAGTAATAGTTGTAGTAATTGAGTAGAGTAGTTTTCATCATCAGTTTCACTTCTTCAAATTTGGCTTTCTGAAAGCAAATAAACGATTTACCATAGAAAATACAAAAATCGTTATAGGTGTGCACATAATTTTTGAAGAGTTCTCTCGATTTCTCCAAGATCCCATCATCAGATCTCGACTTGATGATAAAGGGACCAACTGAAAGTATACCCTTTCAAACCAAAAAACAATTTTCCAAATCGGTTCAATCGAAACCCGTGAGATACGTATTATTGTTAAGTAGTTCCGATGACCACCTCTGGTATTCATCATCAGTTCTATTTCTTAAAATTTTGCTTTTCGAAAGCAAATGAACGGTTTACTATAAAAAATACCCAAATCGCTATAATAATAATAATATGCCTATAATTTTTGAAGAGTTCCTTTGATTTCTCTAAGATTCCGTCATCAGATCCCGACTTGGTGGCAATGGGACCTAATTGGGAGTATACCCTTTCAAACAAAAAAAGAATTTTCGAAATAGGTCCAACCGTGAACATACATAAAAAAAATACAATCGAATGCATAACCCCCTTTTTGGATGTCGGTTAAAAAGAGAGTTTACCATTCAAAATATAAACTAAAATCATATCTAATATATATAAATCACGTGTTACGTTGTTTGTCCGCGATGGACTCCGAAACTACTGAACGGATTTTGATAAAATTTTGTAACCATATAAATATGGTCCAACTTAAAAGTGTTTTTATTCCGGAATTCCCGCGGGAACTCCGCAATTAATGCCGGGAACTGCTTATCACCGTAAACTACAGCACTTTTTTCCCGGAATTACCGCGGGAACTCCGAAATTACCGCGGATGAAATCGCGGGGGCAGCTAGTCTTAATATATATAAATTACGTGTCACGTTTGTCCGCGATGGACTCTGAAACTACTGAACGGATTTTGATAAAATTTTGTAACCATTTATAATATGGTCCAACTTAAAAGATAGATCGGAATTCCCGCGGGAACTCCAAAATCACCGCGGGTGACAGCTAGTATATTTTATAATTTATAAGGCTAAAAATAGTTTGTTTTTTATCCCGGAATTCCCGCGGGAACTCCAAAATCACCACGGGTGAAACCGCGGGCGACAGCTAGTATATTACATAATTTATAAGGCTAAAAATAGTTTGTTTAGAACAGTTGCGCAGTCTTACCCGTGTAACTGTCCCTGTTATAAGTTATAATAGAGCATAATGCGACTCAGTGGCGTACAATGCCGAATCGTGCTAATGCTTTCATACTAATCGCCGTAATTGAAAATTTCAACGTTAAGCATTAAGCTGCATAATGCGCTTTAGTGCTGTAATTGGAAAACAGGGTGTTTTACTACAACTAGGACTAGGATTATATTGTTACTTTATAAAATTAAAATACCAACACAAAAAACAACCTGTATCTTATGCGATGACTTCTTCATAAATGTTTAGCGGGTAGTAATAAAAATTATAAGTGAGGTAGAGATCATCTAAGCTAAAATGACGCGCCCCTCCATCGGGTATATGCACACGCATAACCGTTAAAATATGGATACGACACATATAAATCTGGTCTGTCTATTGTATCATAATATTGTATTATAAATAACACAGGTGGCTGCTATTGCGCAAATATAAACTCGAAAGAGTTTAAATGTGCGCTGTAATAACCAACGGTATATTTTAATTTTTAAATTGTTCAATAAATAAATAAAAAAAAAACACTAGATGCAAAATTAAAAAGGGGTCCACATGTAGAACGCTATCAGGTAGATTAAGCTCGGCGGCTTATGCTGTTAAAAAAATACGTCAACTTACTGATATTAATACCGCACGTTTATTTTATTTTAGTTATTGTACAGCATTGTCATACGGCACACTGTTGTGGGGTAGTGCCGCAAATATCGATTCTATATTCGTGTTGCAGAAACGAGCTATTCGGGAAATCTATAAGTTGGGTCCTCGGGATTCACTGAGAACTAAATTCAGCGAGTTTAAAATAATGACTGTTCATTCTCAGTACATAGTTATACGAGATGTTCACATAAGTTTAGGCAACTTTTAAGAAAAACAGCTTGATTTACATAATAAAGATAAACTCGCTGTGCCTAAACTAGGCTCTATAAATTTTTTAACTCTTAGGACAATGTATACTGCCTGCTTGCTGCTTTTACAACAAATTCCCAAACGATGTAGTTAATTTATCAGTTATTAAATTCAAGACCCTTATTAAACACAGATTATGCGATAATAGCTAGTTATTTATGCAATTCTTGCATAATGAGGGGTGTTACACAAATGTGGGTTTATCACACGAGGCGAAGCCGAGTGTGACAATACTTAATTACTATGTTTTACAAAAAAAACATACGCGTCGAATTGAGAACCTCCTCCTTTTTGGGAAGTCGGTTAAAAAGACTACGTTTCTTACTGCGTTTCTTGTCAGTTCTTCTCAATAGAGCGAATTGACAGTAATTTATAGTTCTGAGAACCTGCATAAATAACTTTTATTTTGACGACTGTCTCTTTCTAGGTGTTCCTATTACAACGATAGTTTTTTATCTTACGGTTTTTTGTCGTGGCTACGATCGATAGTCGCAACAACAACACATGCTTTGCCGTCACTATTTAGTCGTGATGATTTTTATCGTTTTACGACTGTCGTGCTAGCCCCTTCCACTGTCATGACAATCAGCTGTCGTCACCGCAAAAAACCCTTAGGCGACAGTTAATCGTGTCGTCCTATGTGTAAACCGCCATTTAAATATATAAGCCACGACACTTAAAACTATACGATTATTTGTCGTTACGACAAAGTGGGAACGCGCCCTAAGAGTTTTCGCGATCTCCGATAGTTGTAGTTCAATGGCGGTTAGTTTCATTCTGATATCACCTATACATAATATTATTGTTCCAGATTCGAGGATCCATCCTGACAATTAGCCGCTAGGACCTCCGACCTGCGATCTAAACTGTAAGTAAAGCACGAATAACAGCCAAGCAGTTGTGACAACCATCCATCCACATTTCACAACAAAAAAAATTGTCATCCCTAACTTTTCTTTAAAGAAATATATTACTTTGATAAGATATGAAGTTTTATTTGGGTTTGTTTTATATATTTTTTTTTCTTCTTAATTTATGAATGATTAACAATTGTGTTTTCTGCTTGGTTGTTTGTTGTGCTTACAGTTAGCAGGGTCAATTTTTCTATCCATCACAAGTCATATTTCAATCGTGAGCAATTGAAATTTTCTTTTGATGGGGTGATTAATTGATTTGAGGATGTCCTAGCATATCTAGTGTTTTGTTTTTAATGTCGCCATTAATAATCGCTAACACTTTTGTTTTTGCTGCTTAGTATTTTTTTATTTTATGCATTATAATACATTGTACCTACCTACCACTGTATAAATATAATGGAATTAATATTTTATGTAAACGTTACTAATTTGAGTGGATCATTAAATTTGGTCAAGCCTGCCTTCATATTGTTATTTCATTTCAATCACTCTACACCGGAATATAGAGTATATTTTAATAAAATACAAGTTTACAGTTTTTTTAATAATTTTATTTACAGAAGTGTAAATTTTAGTAGCTGGCAGAGTAATATGATTTATAATTCAAAACAAAAGGTATATAATTTATAGACATGCAATTATCTTAAAAACAAGGTTATTAAAATTTAAATTGGTGTTACTCAATTGATCCTTTTCTCTTCGCACTAACACTCTTTTATAGTCCAGAAAGTATAACGCGCCTTTGCGTACCCAATTATTATTAATAAAATACCTATATCAATAAAATAAATCCAATCTCTTCATGAGCTTGAGCTTATGCTTTGCTTGAGTATAGAGCAGCGTTCATATAAAATAATCATAAACTCGTTTTATTGCGAATGTGATAAAACATGTTAAATTATTGTAGATTAAAGACTATAGCCACTTTAATGTAATATAAATTATTGTTTTCAATAAAGTTGAAATTTTTCAACAGGGGAAAGATTTCTTTAACATTACGATTTAATTGGTCAATAAGATATAACAGAGCATTCCAAAATGTAATTATCAAAATCACATGCAATGTACCACTTTAACAGAATGCCGCAATTCGGTTACTCACAAGATTCTTAATATTCTTCTACGTCATAGTAGAGTCAAAACTTCGCCACACGAAAGTACACACACATGATCCAACATAACAGATTACCCCATTTCCATCCCACTACTTTTTTCCCACTGGGAGAATAGAAAATTCATTGTTCCTTCTTAATGTCACTGCTTATTGAGTTATGATTTCACCCGCCACTAGTAATGTAGTTAAGTAGTCTTTGAAGTGCCTATAGGTAACATCTATAAATTTATTTCTTAGTCACTGAAAGAGAAGCGTAATGAACGTAAGATTTTCTATACGAGGCAGCATGACGCACTGTCAAAAAGGTCTCTATTTATTATTATTATTAAGGCGTAGGCAGAGCACGCGATATTCTATAATTATTTCAAAAAGCCGCTGCGCCTTGTTTGTGGTCCAATACATCAATCCAGTATCTTTGTAACAAGCATGACCAAATAAAGGCCTGTTACCTTCTTGCTGGATTTCGGGAGGTCTTCGGTGACTGTTGAAAAAACACTGTTCTTCCTTTAGCTTCTCAAAGCTAGTAACTGCACACCAAATTTTATCCAAATCGATGCGGCGGTTTAACCGTGGAAACCTGGCAGAGTCATTATTGCAATAGAGACAGTGAGAGAGAAAGTGTTTAATTTTTCTCACAAGTATTGACTCTCTTGTCTTTTCTGGGCCACGTTTGGGGGCCACGACTTAGTTTAAGGCGAACTGTTAGGGAATGCTTGTATTAAATACTATACTAAGCATTATACAATATCTTTTAATATTAGGTATAAATTAATTTCTATTTATTAATAAATGTGCAAGCCTTACTGGAGTCTCACTTGATTGTTATCGGTTTACCTTTATCGCCAGTTTCGACACTTACTTTTTATACTTTATATTTACGTCTGTACACAAGAAAACCAGTGTCATTATACGGTAATTGTCTGCTTGTAATTTTGTATTCAAAGAAGAAACTTATCTTTAGAAAAATACATAATTGGTTAATGCGATCCAAGGAATACGTAAATACAACATGTAACAGAATTGTATAACAATGAGGTCGCGAGCGCAAAAACGGTCGAAGTAACATTTTATAACAAAATTAGTGGGCCTATCGGTAAATCAAAGATTTTGAATAAAGTTTTTAATGCAATAAATGTGTTACTAACGTCATCTCTTGTTGGCTCGAAAAATCAGTTTTAGGCACTTTTGCTTCTTTGAAAAACAGATTTTAGACCACTATTTTTTTTTTATAAAATGTTACTTAGGCCGTTTTAGCACTCACGACCTCAATTAAAGGCTATATAAGTTGGCAGATCCGATATCACAGCGGTAGTGGCACTAGCCAAGTTCGAAGAGTAAAAAAGGCAAAAAACCGGTCGTGGATATCTATATTAGCCGAATATTGTAATCTGACAACGGTTTCACCCGCAAATACTTGTATTTCGCCCAGAAACTCTTGAATGTTCCAGGCTGCTAGCTGTCCCCCACGGTTTCACCCCTGCGGTAATTTCGGAGTTCCCGCGGGAATCCCGGGATAAAAAGTACTCTATGTCTTTCTCTGTACCCGACAGACAAGAGTTACTTTCGCATTTATAATATTAGTATGGATATGTTGCCCTAAAACAAGTTACCTAAATGGTAATTTAAATCTGTCCAGTAATTTTTGAATGATGTGCATTTAAATAAACAGACGAACAAGCTTTTTTTGCAAGTAAATAAATGTGCTATAAAGTGTTTACAGACGAGTGTGTATTAGATAATTGTTTCACGTTGTATAAGATGATTCTCGGCTAATCTGTGGCGAGTCTGTTGCCAGGGCTGATCACCCATTAATAATAATCACGACATAGTGGGCTCGCACTGCGCGGCCTTGATGGAAGCGGGGTGCACGTGCACTAGTGGGGCGAAGGGGGCAGAGCGGTGAGCTTAGTGTCCAGCTTCATTGGTCCCTGTGTCGTGCTTCCATCCGCACTGAGGGGCCAGGACGGGTGCGGGGTGCACGCGCACTAGTGGGGCAAAGGGGGCAGAGCGGCGAGCTTATTGTCCAGCTTCATGAGGCCCTGTGTCGTGCCTCCATCTCGCACTGCGGGGTCAGGACGGGTGCGGGGTGCACACGCACTAGTGGGGCGACGGGGGCAGAGCGGCGAGCTTAGTGTCCAGCTTCATTGGTCCCTGTGTCGTGCTTCCATCCGCACTGAGGGGCCAGGACGGGTGCGGGGTGCACGCGCACTAGTGGGGCAAAGGGGGCAGAGCGGCGAGCTTATTGTCTAGCTTCATGAGGCCCGGTGTCGTGCCTCCATCTCGCACTGCGGGGTCAGGACGGGTGCAAAGTGCACGCGCACTAGTGGGGCGAAGGGGGCAGAGCGGCGAGCTTAGTGTCCAGCGTCATGGGGCCCTGTGTCGTGCCTCCATCTCGCACTGTGGGACTAAGACGGATGCGGGGTGCAAGCGCACTAGTGGGGCGAAGGGGGTAGCGCGGAGAGCTTGGTGCCCAATTTCATGGGGCCCTGCGCGCGCGCACTGCGTCGTGCCTCCATCTCGCGTTGCCGCAGCAACTTCCTCTCTTCGCGTTTGCGTCGCAATTCATCCATTTTCGACGCGTTGTTCTCTATAAAAATCACACCGAGAATAAGACAATTTTGTTTACAGTAAAAATATCATCACTCTTTGATGCACGGTACGGTTTAGATGTTAGTAACTGACCGTCAGCGTTCTCCTCGATGGGCTCG
This sequence comes from Zygaena filipendulae, assembly GCA_907165275.2. Lineage (NCBI taxonomy): Eukaryota > Metazoa > Arthropoda > Insecta > Lepidoptera > Zygaenidae > Zygaena > Zygaena filipendulae. Next base: position 5,315,603 of record OU015663.1, read on the forward strand.
AATTCGCCGTCCTCCCAGCCGCCCAGCGAGTCGTTGCTGTTCTGCTGCGCGGCGAGCCGGTGCGCCGCGCCCCCCGCGCCGCCCCCCGCCACCGCCGCCGTGGGCCGCACGAACGTCGCGTTCGCGTTGTTCAAGCTCGCGTCCGTCCATTGGGAGTTGTTCCACGTTTCCGATGGGCTCACGAGCTCCGCCTCCGCAGACTGCGGGCACAGAACAAATTAGCACAGCAGAACTTAAGCTCAGCTGGCCCTGATACACTATGACCATAACGAATCATGAAAATAGTTTTTTTCTGTGAGCAAAGAAGTTTCACTTTAAAGAGACGAAAGTATTAAATCACTGAAACTATACCACCAAACTTTCGCGAGGCATGAAATTAGTGGGAGACGGAGTGTCGCTTCTTTAAGTAATATTCTGTATTCTTTGCTCATACTAAGCTTAATTCGATTCATGTGACGCCAAGAGTGAATGCATACCTACAATAACAGATTTTTTTAATCTGTATTTGAATATACCCCAAAATACGCAAGATTTTCCTAGAGGATATTTTGAACTTTTGAAGATCCCCCGAACATCCCATCTCACAGTATGGATATATATATATATCGGTGCACGATATAACATGTAGGTGCATATAATAAACAGTGCACCGTCGCGTCGGTCTGTCGCGCGCCTCACCGGCTGCTCCTGCAGCGTGCCCCACTCGTCGTTGTCCCAGTCGTCCTCGCAGAGCGCGGCGAGCGCGGGCGCGGCGGCCGCGCTGCCGCTGCTCGGCGGCGAGCGCCCGCTCGCGCCCGTGCCCGTGCCGGTGCCGGTGCCTGCGACACACGGACACATCACACGTCACTCACTTACAATCAGGTCCCGGAGCTGACACACACATAGCGCATCTACATCATCTAAAGCTTAACTAATATAATGAAGGGGAAATATTTGATTTTTTGTTTGTTTGTTTGTTACGATTTAACTAAAAAACTACTAGACTGATTTAAAAAACTCTTTAACCATTAGAATGCTATATCCCTGAGTAACATAAGCCATAATAAACTCCGTAACTAATATTATAAATGAGAATGTGAGTTTGTTTTATTTGTTACGTTTTCGCTACTACATCTGTCATTATAAAATTTTGCATACAAGTTGTCAGGGGTACAGAACAGGACATGGGGTTTTTATCCCGGAATTTCCGCGAGAACTCCGTAAATAACGCAGGTAAAACAGCGGGGAACAGCTACTATTTTATAAATCTTCACACAGGTTAGACACAGGTGCCACCGTACCTACTTGACACAAAATCTGCATGTAAGAATTTATTATACATATTGCATCTACGTATATTTGGTAATATCACTGTTGTTGAGTGCAGATTTTGTGAATTTTGCGCGCTTTTAGCGCCTAACTTCGATAAATAAATATGTATTTTTATTGCAATATCACGGTCTTGTACGGCACGGGTACAAACCTGCGCTGGAGTCTATCTCGCCCCAAGCGGCCATGTCCCAGTGCTCCGGGTCATAGTCCGACGCCGACTCGCTGTGCTCCAGTGACGTCATCGACGTCACCGATGACGTCGTCGTCGACATGCTGCTCGACGACGGTTGCTCTGTAAACAAAACGTATTACAAACAGTCACTTAGTGAATATGGGTAACGACATCTGGCTCTAGTGGCTCAGCTCTCTGATACCGTGCAACAGGCAACAACTTAAGAACTTTGTAATATTTACAGTAACATATTAAAGCATTATTTTTTCCAAAAAAGTAAAACTCAATCTACAAGACATGAGAACTAATTTGGTTTTTTTTTTCTGAAAAGAACTAACTGTAATTAAAAAAATAATTAAATCGGTTAAAAATTTAAGTTACATCAATTTGCTCCAATTGTTTTGGACAAAAATTTATCCTCTATAGACCATGAAAAACTTTTAGTTTTTTTATACGCACGTCCATAAAGCAATACTCGGTAGAAATACTTGAAACACTGAACTTAATCAAATACAAATTTATCATGACAGAACCTATAAACATGAAGAAAAATCAATAGAAATGCACCGTGGTGGCAGCCCGGTGACACTCCATACAAATGAACTGATTCAAGTACTTTCCCACAAGTAAAGATGGCTGACTTGTACATACACGAGTCGGATAATTGTGACATGTTAGTAGATTCTACATAATATGTCACACTTTCCTCGGATTTTCCAAGAAACTTTCGCGGGGTATGAGGACTGAGAAGGCATGAAATTAGTGGGAGGCAGAGAGTGTCGCTTCTCTATATAATCTCTATTGTTTGGCGGTGATGTGTACTGTGTATTTGCCTCACCGAGCGAGCCGGGCTTGGAGAGCGCCGACTTGCCGGCGTGCTGCACGCGCGCCGTGTCCGAGTGCGAGCGGTAGAACTTGGCGGTGACGGCGGTGACCGCCCAGCCGGCCCACGTGGCCGCCGCGTTGCTGAGCGACGGCGTCGCCGTGTGCACGTCCGCCTCTGGGGACGGCCACAACAAGGTTTCTGGATTATTGTAATTAAGATTAAGTAATGTGATCGAATAATCAAGAAACTGTAAAGTGACTTCTTACCCATTCCTTCCTTCAAACTTGGGTCCTCGGAAACTTTCTCCAATTTACCAAGGAAGCCTTTTATCGTTCTAAACGCTGCATCACGAACCTGTTTATATAAATATATACAATATTTAATATCATGTGCGTATATTGAACACATTAGTTCTCTGACCTCGTGTTCATTTTATCGTCAGTGTTGATGTGAACAATCAAATAATTGATTTGAATATGGCTCGGTATGTATTCTCGACTGTTTATAAATTGTGGGTTGCTGTTTATGAGCCCGCACATTTTGTTTTGATTAAACAATTTTATAGAACTCTACGTCGCCATTCGTTTGTAATGGCAATAAGGCGCTTGTCAAATTAATTTTATCACAATACTAGCTGTGCCCGCAGTTTCACCCGCGTGAGTTTTCGGAATTCCCGCAGGAACGCCAAGTAGCCTAATTTATTTTTAAACCTTCCCTGAACTTCCACAAATATTTCAAGATCAAAATTAGCCAAATCGGTCCGGCCAATTTCGAGTTTTAGCGAGACACGACTAGCAGTTTATTTTTATAAGATATCAGCTGTTCCCTGTGGCTTTGCTCGTTTGTCAATTTACAAATGACTCAAAACAGCCGTCATCATGAATAGCTTTCATTTTTCGATGATATTTCCGTATCAAACAGTTGTTATCAAGTTAAAGTTCCTATTTTTTATAATATTTTGCTAAATGCAGGTGAAAAATACTGTTAAGTCAGTAGTTCTTATTATAATACTACCTGTGCCTCACGGATTCTACCCGCGAGTTTCGGGATTCCTGCAGGGACTCCAATCTTATTTTATACAAACCTTGTCCTGACAATAACGAACACAAAAAAAGAATTATCCAATTTGGTGCAGACGTTTGGAAGTTATGCGCGTAGATACATTTAAGTGATCCATATTTATATAGATAGACAGTACCACAGTGTCCACAGTAATGGTAGTAATCGTAATGAACTGTTGGTATGGGCATGAACAAAGTTGCTAGACATGTTGCTGGGGTTTAGTCCGTCAGTTTGATAAGAAAAAAATAAAGACACGTATTTTTTTCTTTTTCAATTTATTCTAAAAATATTTTGATAAAGGACATTAAAGTTTAGGAGTGGGGGTTCATGGCGTCGTAACTACGTATATACGTTATATAGGCGTTACGTCACGCGAAATTTCGACTCGATAATATTAGTATCGCCGTTATTTTTTGACTATAGGCACCTACGTAAAAAAAGGAAAAAAAACGTGTGCAGCATTTTTTACTTACCTACACCACGGACTAAAAACTAAAATTTAGTCATCTGCCTCGTTCTGCCCTGCTAATTGTAGCAGTAATTGTAATTTTTATGACCTTCACTTTTTTGCAAAATGACATCCCAAAGAGATAATAATCTATACGTAAAATACAATATTTACAAGTTTCTAGTTAAGTAGTTTAAGTTTACACTTTAAAAGTTATATCAGAGAGATTTCTTGATTAGGTATCAAGAAATATGTTTAAATCGCGTTCATCTCCAAACCGCCCTTCTGCAAGCACTGCGTTTGCAATAAGGAGGGCAGCGTTGCCGTACACACCTGTTTCTCGGGGTCGTTGGTGAGCGGGCAGAGCGCGGGCAGCACCCTGTTGGCCACCTCGGCGAGCAGGAAGTACTGCTGCGTGGCGGCCAGCGCCAGCACGCCGGCCTGCCGCGCGGGCGGGAACGCGTCGCGCGTCGCGCGCACGAACGCCGACACGAGCACCTTCTGCCGTATCTGGGGGTGCAGATGCGCCGCCACCTTGCCCAGGCACACCGTAGTGTTCGTTCTGAAAACATAACAGACAGATAGAAGGGACACCGACTCGGTTCAGTATGAGAACTAGTGACGCCGCGTGGTTTTCGCACACAAAACTATTCATCACGCACAACAATAACACTCATTCACATATTGGTAATGTTTTTACTTGGTGGTTTTCAAAATACACAGTTTTAGGACTATAGGGGAACATATTCTTGGGATGCCAACACAGGAAGTTTTGGGAAAGAGAGCATCTGCTCTAATTATTTCATTTGCAGCGGTGGCACGCCTGCCCTGCCACATGACCTCTAGTTAATTTATTCTTTTCTCTGTGGTTCAGAAAGTAATTCGTCCACTATTATAGCCGCCTGTATATTAGACACCTATGTATATAGCTGTTCCCTCGTTAATTTTGGAGTACGTTGAGCTTGAATTTCAGGGTAAAAAGTATCCTATAACCTTCTGTGTACCTCAAAAAACCTGTATGTAAAATTTCATCATACCACCATGTCATGATTTGCTTCAAACACACTGTTGAGATTTGAATTTATTTTCCACTGTGTCATCGAGACAGAGAGTTAAACAAACGAACCAAATAAATCAATGAACATAGTAATAAATATGTACAGTTAGATATTACCTGATGCCACCCTGATCGTCTTTGGACTGCAGTCGCGCGAAATGCTTCAGCACTTCCACGTTCAAGTTGTTGTAGTTTAACTTGGGCGCGAGGTGCACCATCGACTTGACGGTTTGCTCCCTGATTATGGGATTTGTATCCAGAAATCCGTGTATGACTTGCGGGAATATTTGCTCGTTTACCTGTTTAAACGTTATTTTTTTTCAACTTCCATATCATCTACTAGCTGTTCCCCGCGGTTTCATCCGCGTTAATTTCGGAGTTCCGGAGATATTTTTTATTAATCTACAAACGGCCTAAAAAAAATTAGGCAACATGCTTAATGCCCATTCGTTATGGACAAAGGACTATGTTTTTATGTCTGCAGAATAATAAATGACAATTTCACAAAAATTAAATAAGAAAAACATAAATTTCAAAAGCCGATATTATACTTGTATTTTATAACATGTGGTGAAGTGTGAAGAAGAAGATTACAGACTTATAGCTTAGAATAAGATGAAGTAGACCTGTGTGTAGTGAAAGCTAGTACAACTCACGGTAGAATTTTGTAGATGCATGATAAATTGATCAAGCTGTTGCAGCAGCCGCGACCGGGTCGTCCGGTCGTTGGACGCGAACAGTTTCACCACACATGGAACTATCTGCCTCTGGTAGTCATCCTCTTCAAGCAGTTTACCTAACTGCAAGAGATAATAACCTGTAGTCATATGAGTTTAGAACATTCTGAATTCAGTCTCATTTGCGTGATATTTAGACGTGTGTTAGTGATGTGGTGGCGTTTACGAACGTCCCGCGCGTGGTGCGAGAGTTTCGGAACGCACCCCTTTTCGGACTCAAAACTAGCAACACTAGCGGGCGCGTCACTACGCGACGCAACCCGCTATAGATTCGGCCATTGCCGCTTATGTTGTCTAATAAGAATTCTGCAGTATTCTCACTTTATGTTATGTTTCAATATAATTATTTGTATCTCCTGACGCGTATCACTAACCCCTTCGCCTGAGACCTTGATCGATAAAATATGGGTGCACTGCAAGCCACCCATAGTGACAAAAGTACTTAATTGTAGGTATCTCAAAAACACATGCTTTCAAATGTATACTAATGACTTCTATTTCACAACTGAATCCATAGGACAAATTCAAGCAATTTGCACATCCTAAGATTTTTTAAAAGCATGACATTAATTATGTACCTATATCTATAGCAGTTATTTACATATTATGGTAATAATGATATTTTTGAAGTAACACTTCTATACACCCTGGGCTTGAGGAGTAAACTGGTGAAAACTTTACGAAAAGTCGCTTCGAGAAAAGGTAGGTAGTGCCATTGCGCTTCGCTTGGCTTGTCTTGGCGGGGGGCACTACCGTACCCTCGGATCGGGCGGGGCCTGGCGGGGCGAACGGAAGTTGAGAGGGAGATATTATTACGTTGGTAAAGTCAGAAAAAGAGAGTTGTTTCGTTTTAATAAAAAAATAATACTCTTATATATTATGTGTGTTATGTATATATCTGTATGTTGCGAAAACTGTTTTACTTCAGTTGTGGTCTAAAGCACAGCCACTTTTATTGTAATATGTCGGCGTGAGGGTAGTTTTATTAAAATATCATTTCCCGCCGACGTATAGCGGTCGGTAAATCGTTCGTTCCCCCGCTCCACTCCACTGCCTGACTCTTCTTTGTTAGAACTTGATATAAAACGCGGGTTTGGGTAAGCCACGATTCATTGTTACTTTGTGTTCGGTTCAGTGCAGTTATAGTGTCGTATCAGTGTTGTATTAATCTAGTGTGGCTATAGTTATTACGTGTGCTGTGTCATCTAATTGTTTCTAGAGGTTTGCTTAAGTCGGGAGCATGGGCAGTGGAGGTGGGCGTTCATGCATTGTAAAGGTGCCCCATTAGACCTACACCTGGGTCGCAAGTCCCAGGCACTGCTCCGTGTTCCCTACGGATATCTGGTATGGTGTATAATCTATAACTATGTTGGTGCAATTGCTTATTATAGTTCTTTGTTCATTCTAAATGTGTCGCTCAGCAAATAGTTGCGGTCATACCTATACCTTTGCCTACCTATGCCTGTCTGTTACCCTGTCTGTTATACTATATCGCCATTCAGTTAGCTGTTTAGCTATCTGATCTATTACTATTGATCTAAATTCCCTACAAATACTTAAAACAATATGACTTTTGAATTTTCGCAGATGCACTAGCATTAGAATAAAAGTATTCTAATGGTATTTCCCAGGACTAGTAACTATTAGTTAAGTTTCAAGTATCTAGAACTGTTTGATGACTTGCTAAGTTTTTTTTTACCTTCATGATAATCAGGCAAGTGATTAGTTCATTACACTACAAAAATAAAAGATGACAAATAAAGTAATACCTTACACATAGGTGCTAGGACAGCGGACCCTGCATCTCCATAGTTAAAAGCAGTTAGCAGTTGTGGGAGGATTTTGTGTATGCACACTGATTGTGGAAAAGTATCCAAATATGCAGTAAGTGTGGTGAAGAACTTCCCCTTTTCAATTTTGTCTTTAATTTGAATTTCTTCTAAGAATAACATTGAATCTATAAGATCATTCTTGAAATAGCCGCCAATTTTACGACATCTGTGAAAAAAGTGCTTAATTGATATAATAGCTGTTTCCTGTTAGTTCACCATGTGAGAATTTCAGAATGGTAATATGACTGGTAAACTATGCCTTATTCCAGGACATAAATTAACTATTATACACAAAATTTCTTGAAAATCTGTTTCTTAGCATATACAACATATTAATGAATTGACCAAAAACCTGATACACCACATTTAAAGAAATAAACAATAATATAATTTAAATATAAATTATGTCAAAAAAGAGTCTAAAAGTCATTCAACAACGAAATTTCAAGCGTTATGCCCGCGCCTACGTGTCAATGACCGATTCGATTTTTTTGCTACGGGCGGCATACGCGCCAAATATTGTATTATAATTTTGACATGAGCTAGTAAAAATTATAACCTATACTAGCTGTGCCCCGCGGTTTCACCCGCGGTAATTTCGGAGTTCCCGCGGGAATTCTCTGTACCCCTGACAACGTGCATCCAAATCCGTTCAGCCGTTTTTGCGTGATTGAGTAACAAACATACAAACTTTCACATTTATAATAGGATTAAAACATGGTGCGATCGATTCGAAAGTAGATTCGGAAGTCGATTCTTAACAAACTATTTTTTAGTTTTCAGTCAATTCATTACCATATTGTATGTATACACACACTCACACACACATGCACTCCTACAAATCCCTATTCATTAGCTGTCAATCCTAATTTATCTAGGAAGTGTTTTATTATCTCATTACATTTTAGCTTAGATATAGGTAATCAAATATCAAGAGCTTAGAACAATCGGAACTCAAACAAAAAAAGTGTACCTGGTGATTATATCAGCTGGATTGGGCCGTGAAGCTGGGTTAGCACTGACCAGTTCACAGTACAGTGTATACAACTGCTTTGGTATATTGTCAACAGTTTTCAGAGCAGGCTGATTTTTCAGTGGCCCATTAAAGGTTTCCCATATGAGGCAACCCAGACCCCACATGTCTGTTGAACTTGAAATGAAAAAAATGTTGAAATTTATGAATGTTTGATTTATTACTCTTTATAGTTTTATTTAAGACTAACTATGCCCTGAGGTTTTTTAGAAGAATAGGCTAGTTTCCTAAATTTTCTTTTTTAGTCCGTTTTGTAGAATATTAAAAAAATATTGGACACGTATTTTTTTATTTTTTATGTAACCAAAAAATAACGGAGATATATCAAGTCGAAATTTCACATGACGTCACGCCTCGCTACAGTTTGTTCGCACGTTATAGCGAGCTGTGACATCACGAGTCCCCCACCCTAAACTTTAATGCGCTTTATCTATGCATATTTCCATTATTTTAAAAAAGCAAAAAATACGTCTTTTATTTTTTTATTATCTAATTGACGGACTAAATAGAATTTTGATTTTTTTACCTAGGAAACTAGCCTATTGCTGCAGGAACTATTTTTCCTAAAATAAAAGTAGCCTAAGTTACTCCTTATAACATCAGCTATATGCTAAAGAAAGTCCTGCCAAAATAGGTCCAGCTGTTTCTGAGATTATCCAGAAGGGGCCGTTTAAGTATTACGAAAGCACTATAGATGGTAGGGGAGGAGGGCGGATCTAGGTGGTGATTACATCAGCAGTAATTATATTTACACACTAGCTGTTCCCCATGGTTTAATCCACTGTAATTCCGGAGTTTCAGCAGAATTCCAGGATACAAACTACCCTAATATTTCATGAACACTTGTGCCGTTAAGGTGTGAAAGCATAACAGACAGACAGAGTTACTTTCACATTTATAATATTAGTAGGGACATGGCAACATACTCAACCGCTACACTCAGAGTCGACTTTAATGATTACTTAGTTAAGTATAGATTTTTAAAACAAAACTGCTGCAATCAGAGACGTTCAGTAAATTAATGTTAATTGGCATTTAATGAAAGGTAACTTAATTAGTTAAATGCCAATTAAAATTAATTTATTAAACTTGTCTGATTGCGGCAGTTTTGTTTTAAAAATCTATACTTAACTAAGTAATCATTAAAGTCGACTCTGAGTGCAGCGGTAAAATTAAGATTTTTTTAATGTAAGCATTTAGTGAGAAGCTGTTTATTTGGAATTACAAACAAACTAAAATTTTATTTATCAACATTGATTGTCAGTACAGAAATCATTTAATAAAAATAAAAAAACTCTAATTGGAATCTATTTAAAAACTCCTTTACTGCTTCACAGCTAATAAGATTTATTGGTGCATGTATAACTCACCATTTTGTAAAAGATTTAAGTTTGGTAGGATCATTTTTTTCTGGTGGATCATATATCTCAAGCGCTGGTAGTATCTTTATGGGAATAGGATTAGTGTTGTCCTGTCCATGGGCTGTGAGAAATTCAAATCCACCAAGTTTCCATTCTCCAGCCAGTGTGACAAATATGGAGTACAGACAAACGTTATTGTGTTTCATGTTACCATCATTGTTTAGGAATGATAATGCCCTCTGAAATACAAAAGGACGTAAGTGAAATAAAAAATTGTCTCACTGAGAAACATGTACCTAAGAGATATCAAGGAAAACTTACAGTGATTTGGAATATGCCCCAAGAAACAAATAAATCTCTTTGTAAGCCCTCCAATTTAATTTCTTCTATAAAGGTGGCTAGGGGTTTCACATACTCTGTTGCTAAGTACAAAAATTTTTCAGTTTCACAGCTATCTAAAAAATGTAAAAGGCTAGGATGTCTCATTGTTTTAAGTTTTTTGAGTGAGGCCTTCGCTATGTCGAAAAGCGTCTCAGAATTTTTCTGCACGTCAAATAAGAACACTGATACTTCATCTTGAGTGCCTCTCTTCTTGCCCTTGTGCAGTGTCCATACACTCTTATCTTCTAAACCTGGAACAGGATCTCCAACTTCATATGGAAAATCCTTTGTAGGATCTCGAGAAAAGAATGACCACATATTTATTTAATTTCTAGTGTTATTCACTTTTCACTAATGACATACACATTTTTTGGTCCACCGTGTATATGGTATATTATATACTAACAATAAGATTCACCGCAGAATATAAAAACTGTTCTATTACGTAGTATCACAAAAAATAACAAAGAGAATGTAACGCTACGCTAAGAGAAATGAAAATTTACTTTACAAAACAGAAAAACCGACGACCGACGACGGCGACACCAAAAAGTTCTTCTTTCTTTTTTTTTGTTAAATTTACCCCAATGGGGAAGGCAAAGGAAGCTAAGTTCATACATCCAATTCAGTTGTGTTTTGTATTCTTCTGAAGTTATTTACATCGAAATACATTAGTGAGATGCATTTCGATGTAAATAACTTCACACACACAGTTCATTACTAATGGATTACTATTATGCAAAATCCACCATATTCACACAATATTAATCACGATAAACTAATTTGCAACACAAATAAATAAAACTGACGTCCTTTCTGTTAGAAATCCCGCCAAAAGTCCCTTTTTTAATAAAATTATTCTCCCCTTTCGGGAAAGGCAAGGGATTCTACATATATACAGCCTGATCTGATGTTTTTTTCCATTTTCCTTTCTACAGTTTTTCACGGTATCCCCCCCTCTCCACGCCAAGTCTCTTCTTTTTTTTATTTACCCTAAAAGGGAAGGCATTTTTGTTAACAATTTACCCCAATGGGGAAGGCAAAGGAAGCTAAGTCCATACAGCCAATTTAGTTGTATTTTTCTTCTTCTGAAGTTATTTACATCGAAATGCATTTCGATTCTTTACGGGAACTTTTGGCAATGACTCTTCGCAGTTAAACCTTAATGGGATGCTCTGTGGGAAGTTATATAGTAAAACGACAACCTCCCGATGAACGCCCCATTTCATCTTATTTCACTGTTTCTACTGTTCATCACTAATGGATCACTATTATGCAAAATTCACTACATTCACATAATATTAATCGCGATTAACTAATTTGCAAAAAAAGAAATAAAACTGATTTCCGTCACTGTTAAAATCCCGCCAAAAGCTCTTTTTTTTTTATTTTCCTCAAGGGGGAAGGCAAAGTAAGCTGGAAACTCAGGTCCATACAGCCAATTCAGTTGTATTTTTTCTTCTGAAGTTATTTTTTATTTTTTATGTCATAGTGGGCAAACGGACAAGTGGTACACCTGATGGTAAGTGATTACCGCCACCCATAGACATCTGCAATACCAGAAGGCTTGCAGGTGCGTTGCCGACCTGGAATGGGGACGGGAACTGGCTTTCAAGTGGAGCTGCCCGAACACACCGTTGGGTGCTTGGCGACAGATTTGCAACTTGAAGGTGGTAGCTAGCCAGCCGGGCAATAGAGAGCGCCCTACCACCATGTAAACTCCACTAATTACATCGGAATGCGTCAGTGAGATGCATTTCGATGCTTTACCGGAATTTTTGGCAGTAACTCTTCACAGTTGAACCTTACCAGGACTTGCTAAGACGCTCTGTGGGAAATTGTTGAATAAAACGACAACTACCACTTGGCTGCTGGACCAGTTTGATTTTTAACCCCAATATTATTATAAGTCATTTCATTGTTGATGAACTTTCAACCCCCGGCTAAAAATAAATAAAAAAACATTTAACGGCATTTGAGCAAAATGGACGTCAGTTTTATTTCTTTGTTTTACACTTCAGTGTGGTTAATATTTAAGTGCACGTGGTGAAATATGCAATCCATTAGTGATGAACAGTGTGTGGAAACAGTAAAACAAGATGAAATGGGGTATTAGCTGGGAGGTTATCATTTTACTATATTATATCTTTCTACAAAGCATCCCATCAAGAATTAATTGTGAAGAATTACTTTCAAAGGTCCCGATAAAGCATCTAAATAAATATCTCCGATGTATTTCGAGGTAAATAACTTCAAAAGAGGAAGGAAACAACTGAATTGGCTGCATGAACTAAGTTTCTTTTGCCTTCCCCGTAAGAGGTAAATTAAAAAAAACATTAAAAAAATTACTTTGAAGATTAGAATTTTATTTTTGGAGTTAACTGTTAAATTAACTCGTAGTATCACTAAATAGTTTGTGATTAACTCAAAGTTATTTGCATCTAAAATTCCAGATGAAGAAATTGAGATAAAAAATAATTAACGTTGTAATCTATACGTCACTTCACGTTAAAATCCAAAATGTCTAAATCAGTAGCCCGTTTAAAGTCCATGAAAAAAGTGGCCGATAAAGTCGACCACTCTTCTAAATTACGAACCAATATACCAGCAGGAATGGCTAGTGCTGGACCTCCTCTGGGACCTATGCTCGGACAGGTAGTTTTATTATTAAACTTCACAGGAGCACTCAAGCACCTGACGAGCGTGTCGTACACTAAGAATGAACACTATTAACAAGGCGAAAGTTAAGCAACAAGAAGTCCATAATAGTTTGTATGAGTTTGTTTTAATTCATAAATGGGCATTTTTTTCAGAGAAATATAAATATAGCAGCATTTTGCAAAGACTTTAACGAACGAACTGCCAATATAAAACCAGGCATCCCATTACCTACAAGGGTGAAGTTAAACCCTGACCGGTCATACCAACTTGTTATTCACCAACCACCAGCTTCATACTTCTTAAAACAGGCTGCTGGAGTCAATCGAGGATCTATGGCACCTGGTGAGTGTAATAAATAGTTAAAATATTCTTGTTTCCATAGTCAATGGAATCCTATTTTGATCTATGTTAATAAATTGTAAACAATCTTTTATCATACCTAATCTTGTTTATTCTAATGTTTTTCACAGCTAAGGATATATGTGGTAAAATAACAATAAAGCATTTATATGAAATAGCAAAAATTAAGTCCCAAGACCCCACATTAGAATGGAAACCATTGAAAGAAATATGCACTATGTTAATAGCAACTGCTCGAACTTGTGGCATTGAAATTGTTCATAATTTAGATCCTAAGGTAAATATTTACTATAAATTATCTATCACTGATCACTGGTTTCACCTGCGCTAATTTTGGATTTCCCATGGGAATTCAGAGTTCAAATATAGCCTATGTTACTCAGTGTTAATGTAGCATTCTAATGGTGAAAACTTTTATTTTAAGAATGATAAAACCTTAAAATACATTTTTTTCCATGATGTTCCTATTTTTAAGTATTTAATGAAGTTATATTTTGATGCACTTGATGAAAAAGATAATTTCAGCAGGAAGTGTAACATAAACCAAAGAAGTATTATTTTTTACACATACATAGTATTATAATATCTGTGCAAATATCCATAAATCTTTTTATTTTCTTCCAGGAATATGCTGAATTCTTAGAAGAGCGAAAGAAGATAGTTGATAATCAAAAGAAATTATTGCAAGAAAAACGAGAAGCAAAGATGCTCAGAACTGCTTAAAATTATTAACATAATATAAACAACTTTTGTAGTTAGGTAAGTAGTTTAAAATGTAAATAAATCACAAATTGAGAAAATATACTTTTATTGGTTTCACTGACAAAGTAAGCAAGTGTTAGTTTTTCCATTATTTTACTGATTATGAAACAATTTTGGCGTAGTAGATGTGAACAGTAACCAGAGGTTGGACTTTGGAGGATTAGGGGTTGGTAACGTCAATCGAACTAAAGTCTGAAACATGGCTGCAGCAAAAAAAAAATTACAAGAGTTACATTTCACATATTATTTTAACATTTAATTTCCAAAAATTTTACCCATTTATGCAATGATATTATAAGTATTAAATCCACTGGATTGGTTACAGACAGAACATTTCTTTATCAAAAATCAGAGTATACACACAGTTTTAGTTTTTATCAATATCAGCCCCAAGATTCTCTGAGCATTTTGGCTATTTTATGAAGTTTTGTATTTGGTTGTCCACACCCACATGAAAAACTCACCCGGTATAGGTAGGTAGGTACTAATCTTAGTTACAAAGAAGAAAGAAAACTTTCTAACCGCCGCACTCAGAGTCGACTTTAATGATTACTTAGTTAAGTATAGATTTTTAAAACAAAACTGCCACAGTCAGACAAGTTTAATAAATTAATGTTAATTGGCATTTAACTAATTAAGTTACATCTCATTAAATGCCAATTAACATTAATTTACTGAACGTCTCTGATTGCGGCAGTTTTGTTTTAAAAATCTATGCTTAACTGAGTAATCATTAAAGTCGACTCTGAGTGCGGCGGTAAGTTTTTTTTGCCAAGTAACATACCTATCCAATCAATCACTAACCAATAATACCTAATCAATTTGTACTAACTCAACATTAACTACGTTTCTAATAATCTAAGGGTACTGTTTCACTAAGATGAACAGAAAATCTTTCACCAATAATTAAATTATTTATTGGTGAAAAATTTATATATAAAAATTGAGCTAAAGTTAAAACAACGAAATAATGGGCTACTTGACTACATTTTTTGTAACCCGTCGCGTCGTGTAGATTAGTAAAAAATATTGGGCACGTATTTTTTTTTCATTAAATTGCGGCGATACATTGAGTTGAAATTTCGCGTAACCGTGCAGTTTGTACGGGGCTTAAAGTGCTAACAGACGACCGAACTTGTACGGGAACACACCGTGTGCGGTGGTGCGGTGCGACCTGTGTAACAGACGAGCGCACGGTCCAGCCGTTTTTGAGCATGCAACACGGCCGCTCGTCATGTCTCCGATATAAAAAAAATTAAAATGGCGTAAGTGTTGGTTATAGGAGCCACATCACCACTGCTACTAATAAACGGAAAAAAGAGAATGGACAAAAATCTATCTGAGAAATAGACAAGAGTAGGTATATTATTAAAGACTAGCTGTGCCCCGCGGTTTCACCCGCGTGCTTTTCGGAATTTCCTTAGAAACATTTTTTTTAAATAAAAGTATCTTATATTACTGCTTATAACTGCTATGTGTCAGTAAAAGTCCCGTTAAAATTGGTCCAATCGTTTCAGAGATTAGTCGGAACATACAGAAATATAGAGAAAAATTCAAACAACAAACAAACTTACTTTCGCATTTATAATATTAGTAAGGATGTCAGTACCATATATACATTCATATGCATTTAATGTGCATTTAGTAATTTGGGATTACAGTCACTTCAATTTTATTTATATGTATGCGCCGTCGACACGAGCGAACATGGCATACGGAGCGCACCGCGTTCGATGTGGAACAAACCGCACAGATGTTAATAATAATAATGTGCGGCGGACACACACGACCGAATATGGTTCGGAGCGCACCAAGTTCGATGTGCGGAGCGCACCAAATCCGGTCGTCTGTTAGCACTATTATACCGGTTAATGAGACGACACGATCAGAATGAACCAAAAATTAAAGGAAAAATCATTCTCATATCTTTTTTTAATGGTAAAAAACGGTTTATCTCGATTTCCGGCAAAACTAAAAGTCCTATGAAAAAATGTTAGGTACAGGTATATAAGTTATCCTCAAATAGCACTATACTATAGGCATCTACGCATATAATTTAAAGAAGATTCTACAACTTTTGTGATTCTACGCTGATTCGACACAAAATTTCGTGTTATGTGAATAAATCTATACTAATAATATAAAGAGCAAAGTTTGTGAGTTTGTGACGTTGTAGAGGGTAATCTCTGGATTTACTGAACCTATTTTAAAAGTTGTTTCCCGATTTTTCCTTTCACTTTTGTTATGTTCGCTTTTTTTTCCAATGAGTTTCATCCTACTATTATTTTTTATGGTTTCAGAAATTATCGACCCTGGTCTATACTTAATTATAATTTTGATTTTCATAAGTCGTCAACATCCCTAATGTAAAATGGTCAAAATCCTAATACAAACTCACGCGAATGCGGCATTGGTGTAAGTTTCAACTTACACTTCAGATCCATCATTCCTTAATATTAATAGTCTTATAATTAGTATGGCTTTATAAATTGCAACTTTCAAAATTTATCTATCTACCTCTAGGTTGCAGATCCTGAATAAAAAAATTAACATGATGCCAAAGTTGTTGTCACAACCAGCCGGTCGTCAAGCAACGCCTAAATTGAAAGCGGCCTTATAGAATATCCACTCTTTTTGTACAAAAATATGTAATTTAACATTTTGCATGTAATTGAAGTGATATACATGCATATTTACATTCTGTTACACAATAATCACAACTACCTATTATACGACGAAGAATGCTGGTATTCAGGCAATTGATCAACGCATTAGATTAAAATCTGTTCTTTATACTACAAACCTAATCTTTTCTTTATACTACAAACCTTTTAAATCGACTGTATGGACGAAGTATTAAGGCGGATTACTCATATAGCCTCATATTTGATTTTAGACTTAAATATTAATACCCAAGGTTATATTAATACATATGCATGTAATGTTACAATAATAAAAAATGTGGTAACCGGTACCTTAATCTTTAGGGAATAATATTATGTTGTATACTTAAAATTAAGTATTTAATAAAAACATTGTATTATCAAGTGATAGTCATATCTAGTCCCAGTTTCGGTTCGTCAAATAACTACATTACTGTGGCGCTATTAAGAAACATTCAAGAGGCGCCTGATGGTGTAATCAGCACTCGTTCAAATTAAATTTGGTTCGCTTTAACTTTGGCGAGCTTGGCAATACCTCCGGCAACTCGGTCACTTTCTCGATTGTAAAGTCGGGCAAATCCGAAGCTTCAAGGTCCTTCTGCAATGGAATCCACACGGTTCCCCACAGCTCCGCCTCCTTGCCTCCCTGCAAAGATTAGCAACGAAAACGTTTCATCTTTTATGAAGAGATCATAAAACGCACCGAGTGCTGATGCTCTAACGCTACGGAATCGTCTAAAGATGAAATGTAATCCTAACCAATGTTATAGATTAGAACGATCATTTTCTGTACCCCTGACAACGTGCATGCCAAATTTCATCTAAATCCGTTCAGCCGTTTTTGCGTGATCGCGTAACAAACATCCACACTTTCACATTTATAATACTAGTAGGATTAGTATGGAAATATGGATAGGTAACTATTACGGATCAGAAATGACCATATTTAGAAGTTGTAAGAACATGCATTTATGGCATGCATGCATGGCAGAGTCGGTAAAATTTTAATGCAAAATAATGATGTGCGTGACCTTGGCCGGACGTACGTTCACCTAAACCGTGACTAAGGCGTTTAAAGAAACAGCACTAAACATACTTTTATGTAGGTGGTCCAGCCGTGTGTTCAACAGAGGGAAATTCACAGTACCTACGTTTGTGAACAAAGTTTTCAGGGTGATAATTTATAAAAAAAAATCGACTTCCGTAGGTACCTTAATTCTTAATTGAAAACCTATATTATTATAAAGGTAAATCAAATCAGTCATGTCCATGTACAGTTTCAGAAAAAAGTGCGAATATCGAACTTGTTAGAGGAACATAGAACCATATTTTCTCATTTAAGCCTACAAAAAATTAGATAAATGTTTTACCTTAATATCTGTTTCAAGTTTGTCTCCAACCATGACACAGTGGCGTGGTTCGACTTTGAGCAGTTTGCAGGCTTCAAGGAAGATTTGCTGATCGGGCTTCTCCCAGGGCAGATCGCCGGAGACCAGCACAGTGTCGAAGTATTTGCGCAGGTGCAGCAGTTCGATCTTCTGCCATTGCGCACGCGACGAGCCGTTCGTGATCAAACACAGTAGGTAATCCTCCCTGTACCACATTCATCGACCAGCATTTGGTTATTTTCCTGTCGCAGCATGATTGTGATGCTGAAACTCAGCACACGATACAACATTTGGCGAACGCACTTGCACTTCGAATTATATTTATAGCGAAGATTCTGTATTTTTATCGTGCATAGAATTTGAACTTGTTTTTCTTCTGATTTGTTATATCTTTACATCGTACTGTGCAAGGGCATTTTCTAAACACCAGCCGTTATTACTGTTGTGGATCATATACAATTTATATACACATGTATATAAATTATACACGAAAACTTAAGTGTTAATATAGTGCGATGTTAGAAGATTACTTTAAAGTAGCGGCAGTAATTTAATATGAATATGGATTATTCTGATTTCTAGATATATTAATAATTATCGTTAAGTGTAATTTGATATAATATGGATCTAATATAGCACTATTCGAATACATTGTAAAAATGGAGATCTTTTTTAGCTTACTATTAACAAACGGTATACAAAACCTAGCAGGTTTTCTGTTTGAACTGCAAGCAAAACGGCAAGCGAGCTAAAAAGTATCTCCACTGTTGTGTTATATGTTGAGGTAGTGGTTTTACCTTCTCCTTGTGGTTCCTCATAATTTTACATATACAATTCAAACCTAAGTGACGCGCACGCGGCGCCCCGAGTTACTCACTCGTGGAGCAACAACTGAAAACTGTTGAAAAACAAGTCATTTATTAGCGCGCACATAGGCTCAAAGCCAACCCAGTACAGTTGCAAAGGCATAATATTACGACTTTGAACACATACCAAAACAACGTTGATTTTTCTCAATTGGGTACCAGTAATCAAGTATGCCTTTACAGTAATGGTGCCGACTTCAACTTCAACAGTCAATCTATCGAATGTGGTATGTAATATGACACAGAACTACAGTACGATTTGTGTTACGTAGGTATCCTTTTTATTTGATGGATGCTCAGACGAAATAATTTATTTCGTCTGAGGATGGATGACGTCGAATGAAAACGGAACATTCGAGTTTAACACATTCATAACAACATGCAACTGTCTCTAGGAAAGTTAATTCCTTATTAGATATTTGAGGCGCATATAACATCACACAAACCAAAGAATAAATAATATGTTTGCTAAGACAATTTCTTTTTGTGTAAAATATAAACAGCGACAAGCTATAAAGTGTTTTTTATACGACATATTGCACAATATCGCTGCGACCTGCACTCTGGGTCTTATAACCATGTGTATGTGTTTAGTGATTTTATTACTTTCGTTGTTTATATTGTTGTCCAATGACTTTTGTTACTGATAGTACTGCTGCCATCCAAGATTCGTGAGGATGGCTTTAAAAAATAAAAATGAACACAAGAAATTGTCTTGCTGTTTATAAAAATATTTTCTTAATAGAATTAAAGGTGTAGTTATATTTGAGAATCATGTGCTAGTAATGGGGTTATGGTATAATGTGGTATAATATAATCGGATACTTGTAATAGGGCAATGTCGCGGCACTGGTAGTACAATAAAATAAGCCTTTTTCAAAACGTATTTTTCCTCCTCAATAGCGTAAAATTGTCTGTTGTGAGCTCGTCACCTGTGACCTGTGTCACTTGTGACCTATGAATAGTGACCTTGACCCGCGATGTTTGTTTAGAAACAATAATCGATAAATTTTATTATTTATTAGGTCAAAATATATGAGTACATGCTATTTTATCCGATAAATGGCAAGGAATCGAGGATAAAATTATAAAATACCTAAAACAAAAATGTTGTAAATAAATTATGTAGAAAAATATTGCTAAAACATTAAACTGAAACATGATACATAGATGGAGGGTTTTTATGTGAACTAATTGTTTTATGCTTTCGTGCATAAAATAAATTGTTGCCATCTAACAGTTTTATTATTTGTCTTGTTGTTAAAAAATAATATTTATTTACAACACTAACAGCCGCACTCAGTCATTTTAATGTATAATAGGTACCTACTTAATTTTAAGCAGCTAAATATTTTAAAAACAATACTGCCACACTTTACCGCCGCACTCAGAGTCGACTTTAATGATTACTTAGTTAAGTATAGATTTTTAAAACCAAACTACCGCAATCAGACAAGTTTAATAAATTAATGTTAATTGGCATTTAATGAGATGTAACTTAATTAGTTAAATGCCAATTAACATTAATTTACTGAACGTCTCTGATTGAGGCAGTTTTGTTTTAAAAATCTATACTTAATTTAGTAATCATTAAAGTCGACTCTGAGTGCGGCCGTAAGAGACGTTCAGTAAATTAATGTTAATAGGCTAGTTTCCTAAATTTTCTTTTTTAGTCCGTTTTGTAGATTATTAAAAAATATTGGACACGTATTTTTTTATTTTTTATGTAACCAAAAAATAACGGAGATATATCAAGTCGAAATTTCACATGACGTCACGCCTCGCTACAGTTTGTTCGCATGTTATAGCGAGCTGTGACATCACGAGTCCCCCACCCTAAACTTTAATGCGCTTTATCTATGCATATTTCCATTATTTTAAAAAAGCAAAAAATACGTGTCTTTTATTTTTTTATTATCTAACTGACGGACTAAATAGAATTTTGATTTTTTTACCCAGGAAACTAGCCTATTGGCATATAACTAATTAAGTAAAATTTAGTTAAATTTAATTAAAAACAAAACTAACTAATCAAGATAAATTTAGTTAAATGACAATTAACATTAATTTAATGAACGTCCCTGAGTGCGGCAGTTTTGTTTTTAAAATCTTTACTTAAAATTAAGTAGTAATCATTAAAATGATTCTGAGTGCAGGCGTAATTTTTTATTTCTAAGAAATCGAAGCAGCAGGAAGCAGTGTATATTTTGGGCAGTAAATCAATTTAATACTCGACTTAAATATCTACTCTTGCCTTGGATAAAGTAGCATGTTTTATGCCCTTAATGTAGGTACCTATAATCTAATATTTAACTTGATTATGCAACACCTATAGGCTAAATAAAAATACCTAGTTACCATTCAGCACACGATCTACAAAATTTACCACATCTTTACACGCTATCCTACAATATCATGAAGAAATATTATTCGTATATTTACTGAATATAAAAAGTAATTGTAAGTATTAGTTATAAATATTTCTGCATAACATAATTAAAGTTGGCTTCTTGAAAGTTCAACTTACCGCATCGATTCTAATAGATGTATTACGTCAGGTGTTAGTGCTAAATTTTGAAATCGCATCTTAAACCACAGCGATGATATAGTCTCTGAAATAGATGGAAATAAGAGATTAAATCCTTTACGGTAATCGTTAAAAATTTTTCATGTGGGTATTGGAGCAGCATGCAAGAGATATTAGCTAGATATCTTCAAATTTAGATTAGGCATTGTTTATGTTTGTTACTTTTACTTGTGTGTTGTGCTGAAATAAATGTGTTTTCTTTCTTTCTTTCCAAATATTATTTATGTGTTAGATCGCGGATCAAAATCATTGTCGTTATTATCATAAAATATCTTTTTACAACAAAAATTAACGATGTGTTTGTTTCGGGTGTAGAGTTTGTATAATTATGTAAGTAATTTGTACATAGATCAGAAAACTGAATGTGTAAGTACCTATACATAATTTCAGCTTAATCGGTTGAAGATATCTGCTTCAAGATTGAGTTGCAAGATTCCACCCGAACAAACATAGTTACATTGCAAGTTAAATAAAAGCTTTTAAAAATCGAGAATTCTACGCTGTGCTATCACTACTTTCGATTTTAAAGACGCAAAGAAGATTTTTCATGCGCCAGTAGATGCTGGCTTAGAATAAATTGATGATGTTATACTAACTGGCAATGTGCCTGTAATTTTTCGGTAGCGAGTTGCGCCAGAGATGTGCGGGCCACTCGTCCAACGCGAAGGAGTCGTCATCGGGTCGCGCGCGGAATGCTCGCAGGAACCCCGCCGCACTCTGTGACGCTTCTTCTTGGGGCATGCCATACTCATGATGCATTATCTCCACAAGCTGGGTGGCGTACGAAATAAATATAAAAATAAATAAAAAAAAAAACAGTTGCGACTTGCGCCAGATACCTAGGTACTAAAAAAAATTAAAAAATTACTAAAAAAATATATTTTCACAAAAGGATTCTAAGCGTAAAGCACTTCATTCAGTCTATGTTGTGCATAGATAGGAGATGGCACAAGTAAATAGGAAGTAATATCCCAGTCCAGGAATAGCGTCGGGTCGATGATCTACTAGAGTATTTCTGAGTTCCGACACAAAGTGCAGCGTCGTTCACTCACCTTCATTTTGGCAAAGCTCTACCACATTATAAGCTCCATTAGTTGTATTCATAAATAAATAACATTAACAAACACATGTTATAATAATAATAATAATCCACATCACAACACACAGATCTACTTGATCCCACAGTAAGCTATAATTAGCTTGTGACGTGGAAACCAAGCAAACGTGGTATATACTACATAGAATTACTTATATATTATACTATAGATATATAAACACAACCAGACTGGAAAATGGAACCCTGTGTTCATCACACTAAGTCCACCCCCACCGGGAATCGAACCCGGAACCCCTTGATTAGCGGGTAGGCATGGTGACCTCTGCGCCAAACGGGTCGTCAACGGGTTTGTTAGGTAGGTATGCAATATTATGTAAATCAAGATATTTAATATCCATGCTAATACCTATCTACTATGCGTTTGTTTCAAGTTACCTCCTGTCGCATGTATACTTATTAAAAGCAGTGCAATCGCGGGAGGCGGTACAAAAAAGAATAAAGTAATTTATCGAATCAAATATTCTTTCCGTCACCAGAGTCACAAAATAGCCTGTATTAATTATCAAATATATGGTGATAATTAATACAGGCTAAAGACTACAAAGGGCGGCCTTATTGCTTAAAAGCACTAGATTACAATTAAGGATAGTCTAACAAAACTGCAGATACCAGTCACACTACTGAACAAAGAAACAATAGAATATACCGATTTGTATAAGGTAATAAAATGAACACTTTTTTTTGTCACAATGTCAACATTTATTAAATTAACAAATTTAACACTGCACTGAAGAAAATTAAAATAAGTACTTAAATAAACAATAATTTTGTTCCAGTTTTAGTTTTACAGGAATTAGTAGTCACTTAGGTTACAATTATAAAAAAAGAATACAAAAGCAAGTTTTAGACCACATTAAAACCTACATTTGAAAGATACATATGAAATATAATATTTAATATACAAATAAGTACAAATAAGACTTTAGTCTCCAAACAGCTTTTTACCAAGTTCCATTAAGCGATGACTCCTACACATTTTAAGAGCTCCACTCTTCTTAAGTACAGGGATGACATTCTCATTTGAATCAACTAATCTGCAAAGGAAGTCCTCAAATGCTGATTTAACATTAGGTTCAAGGGACCCCACTTTTACTTTACATAGCATTTCTACTATGCCTTCTGCCCATCCACTCTCAATAGCAAATTCAGAAATCCATGGCACAGTAGTGAGGACACCACTCATGGTTTGCATTCCCAAAAACCATAGATCAGCTATTTCACTCCAATTTTTCTTATAGCCCATTGCTACCACAAGGGCATTAGGATCATTGGATTCATCAACATTATATGCATCCCAGAGAAATCTGATTGTGGATTGAATATATCTGCATATTGAAAAATCATTTTTTTTTACTTTACTTGCCTGTTGTTTAAATAAGAGCAACCCTAAAATGGCCAGATGTCCATGAAGAACAAGATTCTCAGGAATATTCTTTAATTCTGGCAAATTGTTGAATATGAATTTCAGTAATGTATTAAAAAGCATACTATTTTCAACAACTTTAGGTGCTAAAACAGTGAGATTCATAAAGATATTGCAAAGACTGACCATGGCAGTTCTTGAAACATTCATATCTTCTAGTAACTTGGGATCTAACTCAGGTTCAGGTTGAGTTTTAACTTTACCTCTCTCAGATTTTGGTACTGGTGGTTTTTTATAATGCACAATGGACCAGTGAAAGTTCATGGCTTCATATAAGATATCTTCCTGTTTTAAGTTGAGTACAATATCTCTAGCTTTGTCCTCAACAACTAAATGACATAAGGCTGGCAACATCATAGACAGCAGATCTGATTTACCAATAAGGGACACATCAGTGTTCATTGGTTCACCTTCAGATTTGTTTTTTTCTGCTAATTTTCTTGCACGATAAGCATGAAAAGAATCATTAGCTAAAGAGAACATAAATGGCATCAAGTTGTATACTTGCTCCCTCATTGCAGTTGTCTCCTGAGCAAGCCAAGCTACTAGGACCCTGACCATGGCACAAACAAATGCTTTTTCAACATCTGGAAGTTTATCTCTATTTTTATCATTGGATACTTTAGTCAAAATAGAGACAATAGCATTAAATGCTCCCTTTAGGCTAGTATATACTGACTGTTTTTCTTTTTGCTCCAAGTCTATCTGGTCTGCAGCCATATATTGAATAGACAATTCTAAAACAATAAAACATGCAGCAATCAATTCTGAATTTGCAAATGCTTGTTTAAAACTTCTATCTTCCAATTGCATTCTTACTTCGATTGCACAAAGTTGTAAAAGTAGTAAGAAGAATTTCTTTGGATTTTCTTCATCATTGAATGTCCATTCAACGCCTAAGAGATCTATGATATTAGCTGCAAGTTTAAGTGCTGGATCTCTTTGATTTTTTCCAATTTTGCTGGTGAGAATATCATAGAGTGCTTTGTAAATACTCTGTGGCCATGTCTCATCTGGAGCACCAGGCAAAACAGAAGACTTATTACAACTGTATAAAAGAGCACTCAAAATAGTAGCCAATTCAAATTTTCTTTCAGACTGGTCTGTAGCAAAATCCAAGGAAATTTTGTTGACCAGAGCATGAAAGGGTTTTGGATCATTACCCCAGGCATCAGGGCCATATCTACTCACAAGTTTTACTAAAATATTAAGGGCTTCATCAGTTTGAAAACTTTGCAGGGAATAAATTTCTGACATCTTTGTTATGGCACCCACTTCAATGAGTGCTTTCTGACCAGCTTCATGCTCTGCAATGCACTGAAGGCATGTATATGCCTCACTGATTATTATCAGGTTATCATCATAATCATCATTGTCTGATGTTTGTACAATCTCAAGAAAAACAGGTATGTTGGTGAGCATTTCTGGGTGAGTCGCCAATTCTGGTTCATCACAGAAATTAGTGAGTATGGATAGTGCAACAGATTTGTACACATTTGGTGGGCAGTCATCTTGCACACTGTTATTGGTAAGTAGTTTTTTTAAAAACTTAAAGCCGATAGCTTCAAACAAGGCTTTTTTAGCTTGAGTATTACAGTCCTTGCTCTTCACGAGTTTCGTCACCATGAAGAGGGCGGCGAATTTCTCGGTGTCACTTTTGGCAGACTTGAGTATGAGAATGCATTTTTTTATTGGCTCCGATATATCTCCCATTGTCACAAAACACTTGATATGAACACTTGGCGTAGTAGTCAGTGCACCACTGAGTCGATTCGGAGACAACGCCTTGATTTGCTTCACGTTTAAAATTAGTTTACTTCCAAAATTTCTAAATCTGGCCGTCGAGATCACGTTCTCCAACTATGAAAGTACTATTTATAAACACTGGAACGTGGACGATGCTGTAAGTAGGTACGGAACACCAGCGAATGCGATGCCGCTCTCGTCGTATGAAGTCCGTGTGCGCACTTCACTCTATCAATAACAGGTGACCACGTGACATTGACAACTTTGAAATGAAAAAGTAAAAAGAAAATGGTGAAGAAATATTATGTACCTAGTAGGTACCTAGGTAGGTACCGACGGTAGACGGAAGTACACATACCTTATTGCAGGCTTTATTGTCCGCTTTTCTTGTTTGAATTAAGGTATTGTCTAAATCGAAAAAAATTGCTCGTACACACGTTTCATAAGCACCACAAGCCATTTTTTATTTTCTCTTACACTTTTCTATATTTTATTTTTAAAAAGTTTGTGTACCAGTATTCAGATTATACCTAGGCCGGGAGTTTTAAGCAGTTAGCACGTGGCAGGTTGTAATAAAAGTGTTCATACACGTTTAGTTAGGGCTGTCTAGTCTAGCTGCATTGGAAATGCATTGCAATAGGATAAGATTGTTGCAATCTGCCAACTGCCATTTGCCAAGCAAGTGCCAACTGTCAACTGTCGAGCCAAATGTCACTTGTCAGCAGCCAAGAAAAACAAGTCAAGTGTCAACAGAGTGTTTTTTTATTCTAGGTATGTTCCGCTATTACTATTTACTGATAGCAGTAGCACTGGGCCAGTGCTCGCAAGGAGAAGTTCGTTCCGTAATAGCGGACAATATACAGTATAAGTACTGCCACAGTGGCACTGGCGCTGGCGTTTTCAGGGTAAGGTGCTGGGTGCTCTCAATGGTCGGATCGCGTGATCAACCTCGGACCAATGATTGGTCAACTACGTTGGTCGGTTGACATGAGTGGTCGACAGCGTCATATGATAATGACATGGACGACAGTATACTGGGCCCTCAGAAGAATATGCTTTAGTTATTCTTCTGAGACTGGGCCCTTATTCACTACGACCACGTTAAGATACCACGCCGCTAAAATTGTCTTTCCTTCGTAATCAAAGAAGTTTTACCCAAAAAAAAAACATTTACTTACATCGTTACTTAAGGCATACAGAATAATAATTTCTAATATTTTGATACCTAGAACAGTTAGTTTTTGGGACGCGCGTTATGGGCAAGGAATGTTGTTGGTCATAGAGCCCTGGTGTGCGTTCCGTGGGTTTGGGCGCAATTGTTCGGTTAAAATTTCACTCGTTTGAGCTGCAACCAAGCCACAGAACGATCGAGTTGTTTTTATAACCTCAAAACATTTGAAATTTCAGGCGCCATTTGTTTTCTCTCAACTCACATTTCAAATAATATAATGTTTTTCATCCAATTATAAACTTTTTGTGACTACGACACCTCCCCTTTGTTCGTAAGAACTCCGATTGATTTCTTTTTAGACGAATCCGGTTTTTGGCGCAAACTTTGACACTTCTTAAACAATACATAGCTGTCAGAGTGAAAATTAACCTGCTTCGGAGATGGTTGTTTGGTTGCTGCACTCTGAGCCACGGAACGGGTGAAACTACGCTCTGACAGCTGTCAGAGTAAAATTTCACCAAGCCACAGAACAAGTATCGAGCGCGCTCGAGTGCTTTCGTGCGAATCCACGGAACGCGCCTCTGGACTCGTTTAAATGCACACAAGAACAATATTATTAAAACACAACAGTAACCAGTATAGCTCAGGAACGGCTTCGTAGTATCAGCAACTGAACTGACGTCATAACATACCCTGTCTGGGCTGCGTTGTGGCGGGTGGCTGCGTTCAGAAACATCACCAACAGTGATCACCGATCGTGTTATTTAAAACAAGTGTAAGGTAATGTTTGCAGTCCTTACGTCTTAGTTATATTATTATAGTTAATTTTGTGGCCAACTACATCATAAAAAACTTTAATAAAAAAATTAGTTGGCCACAATTAACAATATTAATAAGCATGCGTAAATTGCGTAAAATGAGTAAATTAAAAGTCATCGTTGTGCAGTTAAATAACCTACTTTGAAACGCCAATCTACCCTAGTTAATTTTGCACCAAAAAGATTTTTTAGATAGAAGTGACGTCAAATAATAAAAGAACAATGGCCAAATTTCTATAGGAGCTGAACTTGACTTTTATTTTTCATGTCCCAAAATAAAATATAGTTAGATTGATTTGTTTTTATGTTGTAAATACCATCCCGTTTAAAAATCATATCTAAATAGCCACGATTTTTTAAAATAACATCAACGATACATTTGAGGTGAAGATCAACAACTACCTTTTACTAGACCTAAAAGTGTAGTTAGCAAAGAAATAAGCATAGAAATAATGTAGTTAGCGATAGCGATAGTTACAAGTGGTAGTTATCAGTCCGTAAAAAATGCCTAGGTCAAAACTGGTCAAAACGACAAAGGAAATCCAAAATAGAACAGCAAGTGAAGCGAGATGCGTGCGTGATTGCCGGGTGTCATGTCAATTGTCAATAAAAAAATAAAATAAAATAATGACAATCACTGGCGCGGTTCGATGACCACAGATTAAGTAACTTGTGGAGGACAAATGACGTTCCGTTGTACGCAATTGAACAAAATGCTTATACTTACTATGAACCTACATAATTACTTTTTAATGACAAGAATGCACACACAGTTGTTGATTTGATGTTGAATAATTAGTCTTTGAATACTAAGTCATTTCATACGTGAAATGAATCGTCAAAAGGTGCGTTCTGAAACCAAATACATGGATGTCGTAGAAGTTACAAAAACAAAAATAAATTGATATCTTTTTTTTTTGTGGCTACTTATAGAGATACTTTTTGTGTTTATTAAGATCTTAAAAAATAAGGGCATTTTTCATATAATATATATCGGCGCGAAGCCGTTACGTTCACATATCTACAAATAATTATAACCTTCAATTGATGAATTTATTAAGTAGATTCTTTATATTATGTGATTTAATATTTGTGATTAAAATACCAAGTCATTATTAATGTAAAAATAAATACAACGGTTAAAATAATCATCATTTAATTGGTAATGCTGTGTTACTTATCATTCATAGAAATACACAGCGTATTGTGAAGCAATACGCTGATAAATTATTGCCGTTGATTTATTTGAATTATAAGGACAATTTCCTTTAGTAATTTAATAAAAGTTATTAATTTGTTGTAAAAGCGCCGGAAACACGTGTAGTTTCAAATAGCCAATCAGAGAAGCGATCGACCAATGGGAGGCGAGCGCGCGCTTTTAGCCAGTTGATCGAGCGGCTTGCCTTATGGAGGGAAAATAGACCTCACTCTTGTTTTGTATTTTGTCTCGAATGGTTGTTCGAAGTACGACTAATTGTTAACTGTAGCGAACAAAGGATTAACCTAGTATTTGTTTAACTTTTGATGAATGTGATAATAATAGGTTGTAGATTCATAAGTTAATATTGTGGTGAAAGTAATAACTGTACTGTGTGAGATTAAACTATTTGGTGAGTTAAAACATGATTTTATTTGATTAATTGTGTGCGTACATAGTTATAATTAAGCATGAGTGATGAAAATATAAGTCGTGACGTCGGCTCGGCCGACGTCACCATTTTTAAAAATACGAGCAGCATATCCGCTCCGTCATCAGAAGTGGGATGCCCATCCACTTCTGCTGGACATCCTGGAGAATCAACAGAAACTGTGAGTACCCCTGGTCGGGACGATATTTCAATTCAAGCCACAGCCGTGACAGCTGGGCCGACCGTAGACAATAACACTGCTGTGTCGCAAACAAGCATTCCGCCGGAGTTTTTCATGCAGATGATGGGTATGATGCAGCAGGTCTCAAATCGTCTTATCAATCAACAAGAAAAGGTAAAAATTAATGACATCTTTTTACCATCTTTTGATCCTGACACTAATGTAAGTATACGTGAATGGTGTCAACACATCAATACTGCAATGGAAACTTACAAGTTCACTGACTACGAACTTCGCATGAAGGTAGGTGGTTTATTAAAAGGTCGTGCTAAAATGTGGGCGGAAAACTGGCTGGTAACAACAACATCTTGGCAAGATTTAAAAAGTACCCTCATAACTACTTTTGAGCCAGAAAGTAGGTATTCGCATGACATTATAAAATTTAGAGAACACTCGTATGAATCTAATAAAAATATTGCAGAATTCCTCTCACAAGCTTGGGTTTTATGGAAACGAGTTACAAAGGATAAATTAAGTAACGATGATGCAGTGGAAGCAGTAATCGGTTGTATTAATGACGATAAGTTACGTATTGAACTTTTAAATGCGCGGGCCTCGTCAGTACCTGAATTGATATCCATTGCATCATCTGTAAGACCTAAACGGTCTCATGCCAGTTCTAATCAAGTACCACCTAGTAAGCGAATGCGCGTGGGTAATTCTCAGTCGTTGCCTTATTGTTACATTTGTAAGAAAACTGGACATATGACGCGTGATTGCCGCCTCAGAACGTTTCGTAGTGATGATAAGGAGACGATTCAGAGTAAACAAAAGTGTACTTTCTGTAGTAAGGTAGGTCATACATTTGATACCTGTTTCAAGCGAAATCAGTCACTGGCATCAAATGTGAATTGTGTGGGTACATCAAAATTAACTGCTATGACAATTTTTATTGGAAATTTTTCATTTCAAGCAATTTTTGATAGCGGAGCCGAATGCTCTCTAATGTGCGAGTCGGTGGCAGCTAAAATTCCGGGGAAAAGATTAAACAGTGTTACTTATTTAAGAGGCATCGGTCAAATGCCGGTTATTTCACTTTTAACATTAAGTACGGTGTGTATAATTGATAACGTAAACATAGAACTAAATTTTTTCGTATTACCCGACTATGAAATGACTTCTAATATTTTAATTGGTATGGATTTAATTAATAATACTAACCTTAGTGTATTGGTAACATCTAGTGGTGCAAAATTGTTCCATCAACCAACTATATTGCACATACAATCTAATCATTCTATCTTTGATAATCTTAATTGTGATCTTGTTGACGAAACTGAAATGAGTTTATTGCGGACACTATTAAACAAATATGCACACTTATTTATTCGAGGTTTTCCAACTACTCGTGTAAATACTGGTCGATTAGAAATTAGGTTAAAAGATCCGAACAAATTCGTAGAACGAAGACCTTATCGTCTTAGTCCCGTAGAACAAGAGAAAGTCCGTAAGATTATCAAGGACCTTCTTGATCACAATATTATAAGGGAAAGCACATCACCGTATTCTAGCCCTATAATATTAGTGAAAAAGAAGAATGGTGACGATCGCTTATGCGTCGATTATCGTGAATTAAACTCAAACACACTTCGTGATCACTACCCTTTGCCATTAATATCAGATCAAATCGATCGTTTAGTTAACGGTTTCTATTACAACACGTTTGATATGGCGGCAGGGTTTCACCAAATACCGATCGCGGATAGCTCTATAGAGAAAACAGCCTTCGTTACTCCAGATGGGCTGTATGAATACCTCACTATGCCCTTCGGCTTGAGCAATGCCTGTTCAGTATATCAGCGTTGTATCAATCGGGCCTTAAGTCCATTACTAGGGAGTGCAGGCATAGCTCAAGTCTACGTAGATGATGTGCTGAGCAAATGTAGAGACTTTTCACAAGGAATTACTCGTATAGAGCAAATTTTCATTGCTCTTCAAAAAGCTGGTTTTTCAATCAATATTGAAAAGTCATCTTTCTTTAAAAGATCTATTGAGTACTTGGGTAACGTTATCAGTGATGGTAAAGTACGCCCAAGTCCTCATAAAATAGAGGCGCTTGTAAAGTCACCTGTGCCTTCCAATGTGAAACAAGTAAGGCAGTTTAACGGTCTGGCTAGTTACTTTCGTCGTTTTATTCCCAATTTTTCACGCATTATGATACCATTATATGAGCTTACTAAAAATGGTGCTAAATGGGAATGGAACGAACGACAGGAACAAGCCCGTAATAAAATTATCGAACACCTTACGTCTGCTCCTGTTTTAACTATTTTTCAGGAAGACGCTCCGATTGAGTTATATACTGATGCAAGTAGCTTGGGCTACGGCAGCGTACTCGTACAAATCATAA
The DNA here is from genome assembly GCA_907165275.2 of Zygaena filipendulae. Lineage (NCBI taxonomy): Eukaryota > Metazoa > Arthropoda > Insecta > Lepidoptera > Zygaenidae > Zygaena > Zygaena filipendulae. Next base: position 5,347,604 of record OU015663.1, read on the forward strand.
ACGGACGACATCATGCAGTGGCATACATGAGCAAGCGAACGACAGAGGTAGAGAGCCGCTACCATTCGTACGAGCTCGAGACTCTGGCGGTGGTGAGATCTATTAAACATTTTAGGCAGTACTTGTATGGGCGCAAATTTAAGGTCATAACCGACTGTAATGCCTTAAAAGCATCCAAACATAAAAAGGAACTACTTCCGCGTGTTTATCGATGGTGGGCGTTTTTACAAAATTATGATTTTGATATTGAGTATCGCAAAGGAAAGCATCTTCAGCATGCTGATTTTTTCAGTAGAAATACAGGTACTCTTACAGTTAATATAATGACTAGAGATTTAGAGTGGCTTAGAGTAGAGCAACGCCGAGATAGAGTATTACGTCCAATAATAGACAGTCTAATAAGTAACGAGTCCATTGCTGGCTATACGTTAGAAGATAACATCCTCAAGAAGACTGATGTCAATCCATCGTCTATTGAACAGAAAGTAATCGTCGTACCCAAGGCATTCCAATGGAGCTTAATTAATAGTTACCACTGTGCGTTAAAACACCCGGGATGGGAGAAGACTTTACAAAAGATAAAGGACTCGTATTGGTTCGAGAAAATGAATACAGTGGTACGTAATTTTACTGATAATTGTATTGTGTGTCGAACATCAAAAGGACCTTCGGGAGCCATCCAGGCTCAATTGCACCCCATACCGAAGCCCACTACAGCATTTCAGATTATACATATGGATATCACAGGCAAGTTGGGTACTACTGGAAACCATGAATACGTCATCGTAACTATAGATGCATTTACAAAGTACGTACTGCTTTATTATGCTACGAGGAAGGATCCACACAGCACGCTAGCTGCCTTAAAACGTACGGTCCACTTGTTTGGTGCTCCATCTCTCCTTGTAGTAGACGGAGGTCGTGAATTTTTAGGAGAATTCAAGACATACTGTGAGCAATTTTCAATAGACATACATGCCATATCGCCAGGAGTCAGCCGAGCGAACGGACAGGTCGAACGGGTAATGGCAACCCTCAAAAATGCTCTTACAATGATTAAAAACTACGAAACTGAACAATGGCATACGGCTCTTGATAGCCTACAGCTAGCAATGAATTGCACGCCCCACCGAGTTACCGGGGAAGCACCACTAACGTTACTCACACGCCGCAAACACTGCGTCCCCCCAGAACTTGCAAATTTGGTTAACATGGATGAACAAGCAATTGACTTCAATCAATTAGAACAACATGTACAAGAAAGAATGTCAAGAACAGCTGATAAAGACAAGCAGCGCTTCGACAAAAACAAAGCCAAAATCCATCACTTTCAAAGAGGAGATTACGTTCTTATTAAAAATAACCCTCGTAATCAAACATGTTTAGACCCTAAGTATAGTGAGCCTTTTGAAGTTCACAGAGTCCTTGACAACGATCGCTACTTGGTGAAAAAGGTAGTCGGAAGAGGGAGACTCAGGAAGGTGTCCCATGACCAACTGCGACGGGCACCCCAGCCGGGTGACCAGGCAACCGTATCGGCGAGTGAGGATGATGTCCTCGAACCAGCAGAATCCGAGACTTCGGCATCACAATCCGCTGCCCAAGTCGCATCACCATCATGTAACCGAGATGATGAAACCGGTAACTCATCTCAGCCACATTAATCATGGTGAGTGTAAACATTTCCGATTTTATCTCTATTACAGAGAATGAATTTCATTGAATCTTAAGTTCATCAGCCGACAAGCTGTTATTATTAATATGATCTAGTTTCTAATTTCAATATTCATATTCAATATTAGCCTGTCCTTGGCAGCTATAATGAAACTCATTTTATTGTGAATATTATTTTCATAAAGATTGTGTTGATAAGATAGGATTTTTATCCTCAATTTTACAGAACTCATTTTATTGTGAATATTATTTTCATAAAGATTGTGTTGATAAGATAGGATTTTTATCCTCAATTTTACAAAATTAATCTACAGTTAAAACTATTGTGGTGTAGTGAGAAGCCACAGTAAAAAAAAAAAAAAAAAAAAAAAAAAAAAAAAAAAAAAAAAAAAAAAAAAAAAAAACTATTATTAAATTTGATAAGATGGGATTCTAATCCCCAATGTAAAAAAAAAAAAAAAATAATAATAATAATAATAATAATAAAAAGAAAAAAAAAAATAAATAAATAAATAAAAAAAAAAAAAAGAATAATAATGATAATAATTACAGTTAAAATTATTGTAGCGTAGTGAGACGCTACAGTAATAATCATTTAAGTATTAAAAATTTTAAGATGGGATTTAAATCCTCACCTTTACGTCATTGTGTAAAATTCATGGAATAATAATAAAAATTTGATAAGACGGGATTTTAATCCTCAATCAAAATAAACTTGTACTAGTTATTGTAGCGTAGTGAGACGCCACAATAACAAACATTATTATTAAAGCTGTTAAGATAGGATTATAATCCTCACTTTTATTATGCTTACAAAGCTTTATTAAAAATATTATTATGAGTACCTACTTTATTAAAAGTAAAAGTAAAGCATTGTAACATAGTGAGACGTTCACAATGTTAACATATGAATTTATAAGATGGAACTGTTTTCCCAATTTCAGTAAAGATGGACATTTGTGCCCACCTATTTTAAGATGGACACCCAGTCCCAAATTTTAAAAGATGGAAATAATTTCCCATAAACTACAAGATGGACACACCGTCCCATTCAATAAAAGATGAATATCAGTTCCCACTAATGATAAGATAGACGCTAAGTCTCACCCAAATAAAGATGAAACCTATGTTCCGAACTTACATTAATTTTAAAGTTTAAATACTGATTGATTTAAGATGAACTTTGTGTTCCATTGATTCACAGTCTAGTGTGAGAATAAGATAGACGTGAGGTCTCATCTACATTAAGATGGATTTAAGATCCCAAACTTAAACTTTATTTACATTCTTTTGATTTAAAATGAATGTTGCATTCCAACATGTCAAAATGAACCTTGAGCTCCATTATAATATTAAGAGGGATACACCCCACAGTATAAGATGGACCTTTGAGTCTCACTTTTTGAAATAGCTTAAGATACTGAATGTTTAATTAAACTGTTTACGTATATAGACGGAAAACAGTAATGCAATGTGTAAAATAATGTTACAATCATTTATTTGTAGCTATCATTTAAATTGATACCTAAATAGTGACAATATTAACTGTTCCTTTCATTGGGAGCAATATGTTTGGCCAGTGGTAAACAGCAGGTCATGGTGATATAAACTCTATGCAATTTTACGCTCATTAAAGTCATAATATTTTACTGGTTCTTTTGGAGGAGCAGTTATATTGAACTATTGGATTTTAGGTCGCCAATGGCAGGCGCTACCTCAAAAGAAAAACAAAATATTGTTTCAGATGCAAACTTTTATGGATCAGCGCAGAGCACGCGCTGTCCATCAGAATGGCCGTATCGGCGCGAAGCCGTTACGTTCACATATCTACAAATAATTATAACCTTCAATTGATGAATTTATTAAGTAGATTCTTTATATTATGTGATTTAATATTTGTGATTAAAATACCAAGTCATTATTAATGTAAAAATAAATACAACGGTTAAAATAATCATCATTTAATTGGTAATGCTGTGTTACTTATCATTCATAGAAATACACAGCGTATTGTGAAGCAATACGCTGATAAATTATTGCCGTTGATTTATTTGAATTATAAGGACAATTTCCTTTAGTAATTTAATAAAAGTTATTAATTTGTTGTAAAAGCGCCGGAAACACGTGTAGTTTCAAATAGCCAATCAGAGAAGCGATCGACCAATGGGAGGCGAGCGCGCGCTTTTAGCCAGTTGATCGAGCGGCTTGCCTTATGGAGGGAAAATAGACCTCACTCTTGTTTTGTATTTTGTCTCGAATGGTTGTTCGAAGTACGACTAATTGTTAACTGTAGCGAACAAAGGATTAACCTAGTATTTGTTTAACTTTTGATGAATGTGATAATAATAGGTTGTAGATTCATAAGTTAATATTGTGGTGAAAGTAATAACTGTACTGTGTGAGATTAAACTATTTGGTGAGTTAAAACATGATTTTATTTGATTAATTGTGTGCGTACATAGTTATAATTAAGCATGAGTGATGAAAATATAAGTCGTGACGTCGGCTCGGCCGACGTCACCATTTTTAAAAATACGAGCAGCATATCCGCTCCGTCATATATCATATATGGACACCATTGTTTCGTCTCGAGTACGATTTGGCCATCCTTCTTTAGGATTAGGGTACTTGCATGAAGTTGTATAAAATTTAGGATTTAGGGTACTTGCATTATATTATGAAATTGTGTCAATATTTCAATCGAGAAAGATTTACTAAAAAATTATCAATAGTTTCCAAAATATTCGACTTTTAATTTTGTGAAACGGAACGTTGCAACGAAACTACATTCGTAGCCACGCTTAAGTCACTTTTATTTTTTTAGGAAGGCAAAAGAAACTAAGTGCATACAGTCAACACATTTTTCCTTTTTCAGAAGTTTTTTTACTTTAAAATGCATCGGTAAGATGCATTTCGATTCTTTACTGGAACTTTTGGAAGTAACTCGATACAGTTCAACGTTAATTTGGATTTTAGATATTCAAGTTTGTCTGTCAGTGTCATATCACCCTGTCAATACGACAATGACATCTCTATCACAGATTGGTAAGGCGTAAGTTTTAACTAGTGACGTCATTCCGCGTTTTGGCGGTAAAGTCAAAAGTAGGAACTTTGAAATGCTCTATTTAATTATTTTACGCATATTTTTCTTTTATTTTTCTTGCTTTGTTTAAAAAGGCCATATATATTTAAAATAGACTGGAAAAAAATTCATGCAAGTACCCTTTTCACGATTTTTCATAGTGTCAAAATGTTTTTTTACTAGTTTTTGAAAATAAACGATCCGCACGACTGTAAATTTTTTTTCTTTGTCAAAGACTCGTCTTAGACATATTCTGCGCTGCAAAGATAATCACTACGCTGCGGCTGCGCTGGGGTGCAGGGTGGTCAGCTTGCACCCTCGCTCTTGGCATCTAAAAACATGAAATAAAATTTAAATTTTTTATTTATGTATCTCTCAAAATTCTGTAATCATTTTGCTTCAAGTGCAGCAGCTATGAAAAAGGGCGCACCACCTCATTGGAATGGTGATTTTGCCGCGGGCGTGTTAAATAAATTGAAATTGTTGGTTAGTTGCAATCGTGGTTGCAATGACGTTGATATAACCTAGATTTTTTTTAGCGTCGTCCGATCTTGGTATCTATCTAAATACAAACCCATTATGCAGGTTAAGTGCGTTGGCCGAAAGTTCTAACTTGAGCGAGCAACATAATGAAAGTAATATCAGAAGGCTAGGATGAGTTACGATCTGTGGGGACACGTCATTTTTTGAACAGAGAAAATCTTTTATCAACATTGTTTCCTTGGGATAATGCGGTCGCGGTTATGAGGGTTGATTTTTTATTTACGACTTTAATATAGTTTTTGGGTAGGTATATGGTAGGTATGTACACAGTAAGTGTACCGTAAGTATAGTGTTAATATTATTTTTTCAGTAATATGGATTTCTTTGTAAAGCAGGAGTCACACTATTTTCTCGGGTGTGTCGTTTCCGTATCAGTACCATAGACGTAGAACAATATTGAATAATAATAAATTTAATTTAATTTAACCATCGACAAGGATCAATTTTGTTAGTAACATCATTTCATATAAACTATTGTTAGTAATACAAGTTAATTGAGTGATTACCTTCTCTCTGGTTAATTGTGACTTTAATACATTGACATTTGTTTGTTTGTCAGTGCATGAACCTTAAGGCAATGGTTCATGTAGTGACATTTTTTAGCCCTAACGAGTGACGTAGGTAACTTAGTTATGTGTAGGTAGGAAAAATAGGAAAATATATATAAAAAAAAATTATAAATATTATTAGGTATTTCAAAAATATTAAAAAAGATAAGTATAGAAGAAAACAAAATTTTAACAAAAAAATTAAATCCGACTTCCAAAAACACAAAATTAAAAAGCTAAAAATAAAAAGCTAAAACTATCATAATAACGATTAAATCCAAAAGACAAAAACACACGTAATATTATTATTGGTTTTATGCTACCACTGATCGGTTTGAATTCGGTGACAAGCCCGCTGGTGTCTGCCCACTTGGGTTGTTCTGCTCACGAAGAGCTGGTGGCGGGAGTCGACTTAGCCACACATCTACCCCCTCCATATTTGGCTTGTCACCGACTTAATACCGATTAGTGGTAGCACAAACCAATAATAATATTACATGTGTTTTTGTCTTTTGGATTAAATCGTTATTATGATATTTTTAGCTTTTTATTTTTAGCTTTTTAATTTTGTGTTTTTGGAAGTCGGTTTTAATTTTTTTGTTAAAATTTTGTTTATTTCTCGCTTTTAAGTGACTTAGTTCGTAATTTCTCTAAGTTACAATAGCCTAATGTCAACTGCTCATCACCTTTTACAAAATATTGCTTTTCCCGACGCAGGGACGTTAATTGTTGAGGAGTTCTCCTAGTGCATCACCATCAGTTCCACTTCACCATATACATTGTGACCAGCATAAATTGTTTAGAAACCATATTAAAGTTAACGATTTGGAACCCGTAAAATACCTATTATTGAGTAGTTCCGATGACCATCTGTGGTCTTTATCATCAGTTCCACTTCTTCAAATTTTGCTTTCCGAAAGCAAATAAACGATTTACTAAAAAAAAATACAGAAATCGCTATAGGTGTGGCTATAATTTTCGAAGAGTTCCCTCGATTTCTTCAAGATCCCATCATCAGATCCCGACTTGGTGGCAATGGGACCTAATTGGGAGTATATTATACCCTTTGAAACAAAAAAAAATATTCCAAATCGGTCCAACCGTCTTCGAGTACCTAATCGGTGAACATACATAAAAAAAAAACATACATACAATCGAACATAGAACCTCCTCCTTTTTGGAAGTCGGTTAAAAACTTCAATTTAGGTAGGTATTACTTACTGTAATAATAATCCGTTATTCTTCAGAGATGTAAAATGATGCCAAGATGAGTCCATTTGACGGGCACTGTCAAAATGTTATCTGATCTTATGTAGAGCCAAGCTTCTAACTCTACACGCCCCTGACACGCCCTAACTCTACAAGGTTTAATTTCACAAACTCTATACCTTAGTCAAAATATGTGGCTTGGCCATTTCGCTACATTTACATGGGCGTAAGGTGAAAAATTGATCTATTGTCGTCCTCCATGATTGTTCATTACTTTTCTGTTATATACCTATTAGTTCTTTGTAGTAACTTACGTATATATGTATTGTGAACCAGCGCTAGTTTTCATCTGGGACAAAAAAATATCTCTTTTTATTTAAAGAGGAAAGATTTTTTGTTTGTTTGTGTGATGTATGTAGCGGTTATAGCATATAGATACTAGATAGTAAGCGCACATTGTAACTAAGCAGGTGGTACGCAATAAACGTTGTCTCAAATTGAACGTGGCTGCGAGTAGATATTGTGTTTTATTTTGCTTCCCGTGGTTATAGATTTTACAGATTACGAATTAACTCAAAAACTACTGGACCGATTTCAAATTTGTTACGATTCAAAAATTCTTTACCATTAGAATGCTACATTATCCCTGAACAACATAGGCTTTAGGTATTGTAATCCGAAATTCCCGCGGTAACTCCGAAATTATCGCGGGTAAAACTGCGGGGAATAGCTATTATATGATAAGCTTAAAAGAAATCATACACATAAAGTTTTGAGATGGAACTCATATATTACGGCGCAGTCTTCTTTTGCATACAGAGAAGGATATAGGGTACTTTAACTCCGAAATTAACACGGGTGAAACCACGGGGAATAGCTATCCCTACTAATATTATAAATGCGAAAGTACCTAACTATATATGTCTGTCTGTTACGTTTTAACGCCTTAACGGTTCAATCGATCATCATGAAATTATTGTCAGAGATACAGAGAAGGACATAGAGTACTTTTTATCCCGGAATTCCTGCGGGAACTTCGAAATTTCCGCGGGTGAAACCGCGGGACTCAGCTAGTCATAAATATACAGATATCTTAGGTAATTATATGGATCTGGAAAGGTAAACAGTGATTGCAATCTATATCCATTCGGGAAACTGGGTGATTTATACAAGGCAAACATCGCAATCCTATATATAACCTTGCACACCTGAGCGCTGCGTTATCTCGATAGGTAGCTACGAGTGCCTACCCGCGTTCAGCACACGACGACGCCACGTCGTGCACCGTGCGGTGCCGCCACCTAAGCCGATTTGCGATTTAGATGCATACCAAATGTAAGGGGTTTGGGCTTCTCAATGTTTCTCTATAAAATATAGTATAGTTTAACAAGAAAATGAATAATTTGGTTTGGTGATTAATAGAGACTGTTTTAATTTATGATCTTTAATAAATAATACAATCCACATTTTATTATGAGTAATGAGATAGCAACGACTTCGCAAGTCCGCACCAAAGACAACCTAGAGCTGCGTCATAGACTTTCAATCTTGAATATACACATTGTCAGGGATACAGAAAAGCGGATATCCTAAGATATCCTGGGATTTCCGGGGAAACTTTGAAATTAACGCGAGTGAAACCGTGAGGAACAGCTAGTAGGCACACATTAATATTAAGTGTCATTAATATCGAGATAACTGCTTTTGCATCAAAACTTTTGGTACCGTTGTTTGGGTTAATCCATGGAACAGCTGAATGGAAAAATGCGGGGAACACACAAGTAGATAATAAATAATACTTACCTACATTACAAATGCGAAATTAGTCGTACTTGTTTGTCCGGCTTTTGCCTCATAATGGAGCAAAGAATCGACATAATATTTACTAACATGGAGATTATTAAAGTGCTCTATGACGGCTACTTTTATATCGGCAGGTAGTTACACAAATAGTTCCCAAAATCCCGAAAGGATGCGCAATGTGCGGGGAGAACAATAATTGATTATCATAGATAGATGTAGGTGTAGATATGCTATGTCAAAACAATTTTAAAAGCGGCTCTGAATATTAATTAACTGTTCAAGAAATTTTATAGTAATTAAAACAAATTAGTAGCAAACATACAGTAGGTACCTACTGATAATTTTCTGTGCATTTCACTAGCAATTTCTTGCTGACGAGTTTGGTGACTGTACAAGTATTTTTCAGCGGCTTTTAAATTGTGGCAGACGTCGGAAGCGCGCTAACGCGGTGGCTCCGCCCGATCATAGGAATTTATTACTTCCCGATCGAATCCTATTTCATTTTAACCTTGGTAGGTAGGTATATCCATAAGTCAAAGCTAACATCAAACAATTTTGTTGCAATATTACTACTACCTACTAAAATAAAGTTTATGGAGCTACTTACTTTCCTTTATATTTAAAACGTTTTAAACGTTAAACGTTTTGGTTATTTTTTATTGATTAACGGCTAGCATCACCTTAATCAAAATATCGTAGGTTTTTTTTATTAATTACTAGCTGTTCCTCGCGGTTTCACTCGCGTTAAATTCGGAGTTCCCGCGGGAATTGTGGATTACAATACCTATAGCCTGTATTACTCAGGGATAATGTAGGTTTCTAATGGAGAACAATTTTTTGATATCGGTCCGGTAGTTTTTGAGTTAAATGTAACAAACAAACAAATAAACCAAAAATCAAATCTTCCTCTTTATGATATTAGTATAGTTTTAGTAAGTATTTTTTTTTAGTTTACTTTTTAGAGTTCCCGACGGAGTCCTGAAATTCACGCGTGTGAAACCGCCAGGGAAGAGCTACTTAATAGTTGTTCATCAATTGAATTAAGCATTACCTTAGGGATTTGGGTGATCAGAAACCAATTTGGGACAGTTATCGTAATCACCGCTTAAGTGTTCATTATGAAAGAAACATTAGAATACAATTTGTTGTCCGATCCAATGATCGATGGACAACTAAGGCTCCCAAGGCATGAATTTTAGAAGTTTAAAGTTTAAGTATCATAGTAGCATTCTGAAAATTCTATTCAAATTGTAATCTATTGACAGCAGATTATAGTCAATGATACCTATTAAAAGCATTAAAGAGATTAGCTATAAAATGTACCTTATACGTATGTACTGGTAAAATGCGCTAATAGCTGCTGCACTGTTTACATGTTCACTTCTATTTGGAAACATAAATTTTAAGGTTAGTTAAATACGATGCCTGTGGACCGTCGTTCCAAGAGCCGAGGCAGAAATTGCACAGCGGGCGAGTGAAGAATGTTGGGAATAAAATATGTAGCGCCACCATGGAGCTTATTGTCAGTGTATTAACGGCAAGTTTTGTAACAACTCTCCCATTACTAAATGCATAATTTACAGTAGGTAAACTTACAATTAGGTATCCTTTCTTTCTTCTCTTTTTTTTTTTTGGATTTATCCTTTAATATAGAGTAGGTACCTGGTATACCTAATGTCCTTATTCTGATAAATTAAATAAGGTTTACTGATAGATTACGAAGAATCCCTATGATATCTACTATTAACACTAACAGTAGGTAATATTCTTAAAGTTTTTAGCAAATTTACTGTAGGTAATTTACATCGCAAACCTTTTTTTTAATTAGTTTGATCGAGGATCATAAAAAAGTAGAGGAGGATAAAAAAGTACCTATAGCTAACATTCACTCGTAGATCTTTCTCTGGCACATGATTATTAATGGATCTCTACGTTCCTTAGGTAAAAAATACTTAATTTTAAGGGCGAATTCGTAATTAATGCTTTCTAGTAGGATAGAAGAAGTTTGATGGGCTATTCAGAGCGAGCAGCTGTCGTCCAATAAACTTCCCTCAATCTGGGAGCCGAGCAAAGGCGGCCAGCTCTCGTTATTAATAAAACGAATTTGTCTATACCTGCAAACGTTAACACATCGTTCTAGAAAAATAAGAAAGTATTTATAGTAGAAAAGAGAACATTTAATTTTCATAAATGCAAGAAGGACGAATTACTAATGAGTACGTACCTATATGACAGCGCCTTTGGTGTAGCAGTTAGAGAACCTGACTGCATTGCCGAGTGTCGTGACTCGTGGGTTCGGTACCCGCACGGGTTGAATATTTATTGTATTTAAAGAATATTTATGTTTACCCTGAGTGTATTAAATCAGTTGTTTAATAAATAAATCACGTCTATGCATTATAGGTACCTACCTACCTACTATTAATAGGTATTATTAGACACCAAATTAATAAGTACACCTACACTTGACATTTGCTTGGTGTTCACGACACGACAAGGGCTATAAAATCAAAGGCAGCTAGTTGCATGTTTTTTCAGGACTGAATGCCACAAAGTTGGTCTCACGATTATCTACAACGTGTTAATGAATTAACTGAAAAACCTGATACACCCCATTTAAAAAAATAAACAATAATATGATTAAAATATATTTTAAGTCGAAAAATTTTTTACTTTAAAAGTTATTCAACAGCAGTTTGGAGGTGACCTACCTACGAAATTCCACCGCTACGCCCGCGCCTACCGGTTCGAGTTTCTTTGCTGCGGGCGGCGTACGCGCCAAATATTGTATTATAAATAATTTAGACATGGGCTAGTAAAAATGAAAAAATAAAACCTATATTAAAACATAGTGCGATAGATTCGCTAGTTGATTCTGAGCAAACTACTTTCTAGTTTTCAGTTAATTCATTAACACGTATCTAATACGGATTCCGCTTACTACTTGTTATCAAATACAGCTGATAGTCATAAAAAAAACAACTGAAATCTAGGATTGGAATCAAAATTAGCTAAAATGTTCCCTGTCAACATCAAAGTTTAAGCTAGATAAAAGTTTTTTTTTCTATACCCCTCAGTCATATCGATCGCTAAGATTGGGATCAAATAGATTCTTGTGTTGTGACGTGTTATTATCATTATTACCAAATTATTATTGTTAAGACTTCTTTCCATAGAGAAAGGAATACCTACCTACTTATTTAATATTAACCATGTGTGGGCGTCCAAGTAAAAAGATACCAGTAGTGGGGTATTGAGTTAATACCTACTAGATTCGGTATCTAGAATACCTAGTCCATTGAAAAAAGGATTGAAAAAATATTAAAAAACTAGCACAGCTTTTTTTATCAGACATTTGAAGATAAAATTCTGAAAAAGCTTTATTTGAAAAAAGCATTATACTTGCTTGTTACATAGATTTCTATATCTTATTGTAGATTAATATCTATGAAATGTAGAAAATTGAGTATTTATTAATGATCAATTAAAATCGCGGACGTAATTTTTTCACCCAACTTTACAAAACCTCTTATATCTCGGAAACTAAATGCCGAGATCTGGTACCTTTTAGCTTGGATGCCCACCTGTTTCATGCCATGCTGCAGTCTGGTAAGCTTTAAGTTCTTTTTCTGTTGAGTGTACGATGTGTTGTTTCCATACAAACATTTCAGATTATGTACTTACTTACAATGAGGACATAGATTTCATAGCCAAAAAACGCTAAACATAATAATACCTACTTTTCGCTTATAAATAATAATTTGCAACTCGTTATGCCTTTATTGTTTTCGCAAGTCGTGATTGGCTTTCGTAGAGTCGGCGGCCGCGCTCCTATCAAGCTTTCTGCGCACAATGACGGCTGGCTGTAGAAGTGAATCTGCAAAATGACGGACGGTAATTAATTACCCGAACTTCAATGGCAACGGACTACAAAAGGCGATTGTTTGCCTTCCGCACCGTTGGATCGATGTCGGCCCTAAAATCCGGATAATCTCGCTTTTTGTATCTATTTTACGGGAGGAATAAAGTTTTTCTTTTCTTAAGAATTAGGCTGTTTTCTGGAGATATGACTCGTGTCGTTCACTTCGCGCCACCGGAATTCTTTGTTTTAAGTAATTTGTTTTTACATTTGGATCGAGGATATAATTTGTAAGATAGTTACGTATATAGGTTGGCACAATGTGTATTTACACCGTCTAATCTATATCTATATACTTATAATAAAACTGTAGAGAGGTCAATTCTGTACATTCAATATATATTAAAAATTAATATTGGAGGATGAATGGTGATCGATACTGATGCCAAAAATGCAATCAGTAAATTTTTTGACTGTCTGGCAGATTGTCTATCTGTCTGTCTGTATGTGCACGCATGGGTCAAAAACTACTGAAGGGATTTTAACCAAACTTGGTACGATTGTAGTCCATACTCCTGGGCAGGTTATAAGCTATATCACATAACGCTAAGACACGTCATAGGAGCTGAGCAGAGACGATAAATTTGAAGCAAGTCGGATGAAAATGCGCTTTCGAGCTCTTACCCTCTCATACGTTTACTCAATCACGCAAAAACGGCTGAACGGATTTGGATAAAATTTGGCATGCACGTTTTCAGGGGTACAGAGAAGGACATAGGGTACTTTTTATCCCGGAATTCCCGCGGGAATTCCGAAATTACCGCGGGTGAAACCGCGGGGTGCAGTTAGTTGTGAATGAAGCTGCAGGAATTTTAGATAATAGATAATAAAGTTAAGAGCCGTAAAAAATTATAAAAAGTGAGAAAAAAGAAATTTACCTACTATTGTTTGTTACTTGCTTATATTTAAAAAATAGCATCTAAAATGGCGGAACATAAAAGCTATCAAGAGGAGCGACAGTAACGGTTGGTTTGTTGTGTAAGCAAACCAAAAAGTCCAGTGTGCAGATAACGAGCATGAACACAATACTCGTCTAGCACCCACGAACCACCCACGGCCAAATAGTTATGAACTCTCATTGTCTACTTAATTACAACGAGTGTCTTTGAGATATGGCCGGTACACATTGCGATACAAAGCCTGTCGCCGGCAAATGTTGTTTTATCGCGCTTACTGAGAGTCTTCGCGTCTTGTATGGAATTCATTCAACTTGTCCCCATCTACGTGAGTGTCCAACGCGTCAATAAGCGTACCTATTTTCTCTATGTTTTATCTATATTATACTCACGTTACAATTGAAACGAAGTAGTTATAGAAGAAAGTTTCTGGCTAAGGTTGAAAAGAAATCGTTATTTTATACTGAAAATACGTTAAGTAGGTATGCTTACTGTTATTATTTGTTAAAATTAATTAAAATACTGTATATTTTGAAATTTTTTATCATTGTAAAATGGAAAATTACAGCAAGGAAAGAGAAATAAAATTGTTTATTACTTTTATAGTTACTAATATAATATTCTATGCAGAGTTCGCGCGCTCACCAAAGAATAATGTTGATCCACCTTAATAAAAATAAAAGGTTTGCCATAGCAATAATTTTAAATTAGAACAATTTAGGACGATAACGGCTCCAGTTATTATTTCCATCGCGGCGATAAACCTTGTAAATGGTTTTCCAAACGTCCCGGCTGCGCAGCCAGCCTTTTTATTAGGGTATTTGTCAAGATATTCTTCGACTAAGGTACCATAATCGAAAATTTTACGTTCGGTTACCATATGCCTGATGCTCTGTACTTGGCCGTTATTTATGGGACGCCATAAGGAGTGCTAACTCCCGCCGGTCGCTATCTAACGGAAGGTCAAGTTAGTAGGCCGCATTCTGGTTTCTACATGTTGCGTGATATTCTAATGGATATTTTATAAAGAAACACGTTTTTTACCAACCTGCGTAAATTTTTCCGGGATGTAAATGAAGTAGTAATATGGGTAGGTACCTACAAGCTTAGAAAAAAGCTTTTTATAAAAAAAAAAATTTACACTATCTAATCCAAGTTTAATGAGATTATTATTACGATACTTTTCATTGTGAAAAAGAAAAGGATTTCGAGAAAATTTCAGGTACCCACTAGAACATATTAAATTCGTTCAATTATTATGGAGTTGATTTTATCACAAACACACAGTACACACACACATACACATTCACGTTTGTAATACATATATGTTTGAAAATATTAAATAACTAGCTGACCCCCGCGGTTTCACTCGAGGTAATTTCGGAGTACTCGCGGGAATTCCAGGATAAAAAGTACCCTATGTCACTCAGGATCATTTTAGCTTCCTATAAGTAAAAGAATTTTCAAAATCGGTTCTGTAGGTCCAGAGATTATAACCTCACAAACTCCGGAGTTCCCGCAGAAATCCCGGAATAAAAAGTACCCTATGTCACTCAGGATCACTGCAGCTTTTTAAAAGTGAAAGAATTTTTAAAATCAATTCAGTAGATCCAGAGATTACCCCCTACAACCTCACAAACTCACAACCTCCGGAGTTCCCGCGAGATCCCGGGATAAAAAGTACTCTATATTACTCAAGATTACTGTAGCTTCTTATAATTGAAAGAATTTTTAAAATCGGTTCAGTAGATCTAGAGATTACCCACTACAATCTTACAAACTCATGAACTCACAAACTCTAGAGTTCCCGAGGGAATTCTGGGATGAAAAGTACTTTATTTGGATCACTGTAGCTCCCTATAACTGAAAGAATTTTCAAAATCGGTACAGTAGTAGATCTATAGAGATAGTTGTTCCCCCGTGGTTTTACCCGCGGGAAATTCGGAGTTCCCGCAGGAATTCCGAAATAAAAAGTACCCTATGACACTCAGGATCACTGAAGCTTCCTATAAGTGAAAGAATTTTCAAAATCGGTTCAGTAGATCCAGAGATTACCCCCTACAACGTCACAAACTCACAAACCCACAAACTCACAAACTTTTGCTCTTTATAATATTAGTAAGATAGATGTAGGTATAAGGTAACAGGCCCTTGTTTCGGTATAAGGCTCATAAGTTAGTTTGTTTTTTTTATAGTATAGATAGGTATTATTAATTATGATATCTCATTGAAAGCTTTTGTGCGATGAGTATTGATATTTTGCCAGTAATTTAATGCATGAATTATATAGTAGTAGTTTGAATTCATTTTTATTTTAATTTATTTATAGACCTCTTGTTTGGACCCCATTTCATGATAAAATTTCGCTCTGCTCCTAAGTTTGTGAACTTGTGGCCTCGTGTTTCGGAATAAAGTTGAGAAAGCAAGTTATATGATAAATTATTAAGAAAAATTATAAGTTTTAACGGGTTTATAGTAAAGACAACATAAGGATATTAATATTTAAATAAAAAATATATGAGATCCTATTATTAATGCCCAAAAGGAATTATTTATCTAATTTTCAATTACACCAATAACGTTTGATAAGGTACTTTATATTTACAACTTTGAAGCCTACCAAGCTGTCCGCAATTCCTACCAAAGCATGGTCTAAATTTTCGGTATTAAAGCATTTCTATGGCATTTTGTACCGTGCATGCCCCTGAAAGAAAAGAACAAAATATCTTTAAGTAAATTTTTAATAAATCAAGATAGCTATAGATTTCACGTCTATTGCTTCAGTGTGTTACCTACCACTATAATAGATTTAAGCTGTCATGAACTAACTTTTAATCAAAATTCTAATTAGTCCGTCAGTTAGAAAACAAAACAATAATAGACACGTATTTTTTGCTTTTTCAGATTAATGAAAATAAATATAGATAAAGCGCATTAAAGCTTAGGGTGGGGGACTCGTGACGTCATTATTCAGTATAAGCCCCATACAAACTGCACCGGGTTGTGACGTCACGCGAAATTTCAACTCAATGTATCGCCGTTATTTTTTGATAACGTAAAAATAGAAAAAATGCGGGTCCAATATTTTTTACTAATCTACACGACGGACTAAAAAAAATTTTTTGTCAAGTAGCCAACCATAGATCATTTTTAAATCATGTAAATTAACCATTAAATATCCTATATGTAATAAACATACACAAAATAAATTAAATAAATCGAATAATAAACAAAATTATACTGGTAGAAAATATGCAAATTCAAAATGTAAATTCAGGTAACGTTCAAACTCGTTTTATTCTAGTGAACAAAACATATAGGTACCTACCGAATTTAGCTGATGCGAAATTTCAAGAATCCCTACACTATTTGTATTTTAATTACCATTTTACCGATATTTTAATCATTACATAAATACACAAGTAACAAAAATGTAGGTAGTAACCCTTGATTCGGCAGTGGTACGAAACAGGGCACGCGCAGTGCGCACACACGCGAAAAATAAAATGGGCGTTATTTGGTGAGTCAATTTATTGCAATATTAACTTACTTTATGTATGTCAAATCAATTGTTACGGTATACAAAAAACCACTTTGTATATTTTCTATAAGATTAAGAAGTAGGAGCGAGCTGCACCTTTCGGCGATAAGGAGTGAACGCATGCCTCACGTTTGTGGCCGAATTAGTTTCAAGTGTCATATTATATATCATATTATAACGCTGTGTCATATTATAACGCTGTCAGTTTGGTCGCTAAAATGTTGGTAGGTAGGGACTTGAATTTTAGGGAGATTAAAGCCGTACCGAAAACACGCGTGTCACGTTGTCTTCCTTATTTCAGTCACTTTTCAGCATCTATTTTGGGCCCTGAACGGAAACTGACTTTCAAGAGAGCCATGTTTTAACTTGGGGAACAATCTAACATTGTCATTGGCGTTTCGCCATAATTGATGTAGATGAAAAGATTTTTATTATTAAGAAACATTGTCATTGGCAAATTATAATTATAGATGCCATTATTAAAGAAGAAGAAGAAGAGATTAAAGGCTAGAGATCTTTTACTAGTATTCAAGTAGTATTCAAGTAAGTACTAATGTAGATAACATAATTTAAATAAAAAAATATATTCAAATTGCTTATTTTTTACGCTAGAAACAAAACTACTGAAATGACGTACTATCACGAACTAGGGGCCCATTATTACCTTATTCATGCTCCTTTTTTAAAATACCACAAGTTAGAACTCATTGTCGATCAAATTTTCAAAAACTTTGCTATGAAAGCAATATAAAAGTGGATCTATGTATTCGTTCGTAGTTTGCTGGAATTGGTTAGTACATGGTAACATACATATAAAAGGTATGGTATAATACACGAGTTAGGTAATAGAATGTACGTACGCTCCAAATTTGCATGTGTAACGAAATCATTAAACGCTATCGATGTTAATTGGGTTAAATCCGAACCAAAGTGTATTTATGTACAGCAATTTAATTAAGACTATCGTTCGTAATCGACCTTGCCGTCCAAAGGACACGTGGTTTTGTTTGGAAAGAGTCGTCGCGTTACGTCCCTACTATTTGTACCAAAAATTTCGATATGAAACGTCCTTTAAAGGTAATTAAATATTGTTTACGGTGATAGGATTTTGTCAAAATTTTAAAGAATTTAGTGATTGATTTTTATTTAATCGTATTTTAATGTATCTAATAATTTTCGAAAGCTTTACTGTTATAAAGTTAATTAATTATTAGGTACATGATCCTATTATGGAAATCGGTAATACAAATATAAATTTGAGCGAGCAAGTGATGAAGGATGTGGGGTGGTGGTCATTGGCATGGATGGACGCATTAAATGGGGTTGCTAATAGTACGGGAGATACCGATGCTAATTCGGGAGACACTCGAGCGTCGTTGGGACCTATTGGGTTTTGAAGATTAGGAGATATAAACAAAATAAGGTTATATGATATTTTTTCATTCACCGGTGGGTTTAGCTTCTACAGGCTTTCAAAAATGTAAAAAAAAATAGTAAAATGGAAATACTCGAGCGCGTCAGATATTGTAGTTTAGATACTCCAAGGTGTCTCTGATATCGAAAATATATTCATCTGCCCATTTGCGTGGTGGGGGTGGCCATCCGGAAGGGGAGAAAATGAAAAAAAAAACATTTACTCGAGCGCGTCAGATATTCAAAGGGGATGTTAAGTGAGCCTTAAAAATGCACCCCTTCGAAAATCTGCCGATTTGGAGGTGACGCAAGGTAGTAGCGAATTTTTGAAAATGCAAAAAAAAATCTCAATTTTGAAATACTCGAGCATGTCAGATTATTTTACAGAAGGTTCAGCTTGCAGTCCAAGTTATGTTGGCTTAAAATCTGACAATAATTTTGAGGGATATTATTAATCTGACTGCTAGAAACAAAAATTATGATTAATTTTTAATTTTTTTTTATTTCTGATGTAAGTTTAATAACTTTATGAGCTATTTCTTGTTCACAAAAAACACACTTTATATTTCTATGAAATATGTAAAAGCTCACAAAATATTATTCACAAAACTAACTTTAAAGCACAAACAAGCCATTTCGTTTTACATATAATAACATGAACGCGTTGTTTTGTGATGAGCTTTATTATATAATATATATATATATAATTATATTAAAGTGAAAGGTGAACCTATAGTTTGATGTAATACTTACCTTAACTTATTTTAATATGTATTTTAACCGACCAAAAAAAGTTATAATTCGACACGTTTAGCGCCGTGGTATACTGTGATGACGTTATGGCGACGGAAAGTAGTGTGAGGACGGTGCGAGAGAGTGAGAGATAGAGAAAAAGTAAAAGGGAAAGAAAGACAGAGATATGAATAGGTACATGTTTCACTGCAGCTGCTCGTTCGATTCGAAGACGATTTTTGTTTCTTCGGCTTATGAAAATCGGCAGATTATATTTTTCCCGCTATCCTTGAGTTATTTACTTTAAAATAAAAAACAAATCAACTGCGCTCGAGAATGTCGAAGTTGCGTTTTTTTTTTGCAAGTTTGTGATCCTCTAACTCCTTTACGTCACGTTCAAATGGTCAGATTATTCATATACATACTTCTCACTATGTAATTAACCCACCATATCTTAATCTGACGCGCTCGAGTATTTCGAGTTATCGATTTTTTTTTACTAATCTGATCGGTTATTCTAGACGCACCCACCAGTGTAGAGGGCCTATATTTGGTGGAGGTACTCAACATGGTGCAAGGTACCCCCCTTATGTTCATCTGACGCGCTTTAGCTAATCCACAAATCCCCTCTTGGCGGTCCGTACTATAATATCCGGTTTGCTGCGGCGGGAAGTCGGTTCTCTGTGATACCGCGCTTACTCTACATCTCATAGGCAGGTGAGTTCGTTTGTACTTTGTGCTCTATAGGCGGATGAACTGATCAATTGTTTGATTTAAAATTATATCTATACTTAAAATGTTGTATTTAAACCGATGTAATTGACTTATGATAAGAAGATTATTTTTAATCTTCTTTGTTTTCATTGGTCTACAAGATGGCCAAGTCCAGTATGGTATAGTAAAAATACTTAAGCCTAGCTCGCTAATGGAGGAATTGTCGAAATTTCGTAGGATGAGAAATTAATTACGCACATAACTTGATTTTAATTTGACATGAAATGTAATTTAGGCATTTCATTAATACTAACAATACTAAATAGTAAACTATCAAAACAACACAATGAGAGATAGATAAGTACCTAGTAATATCATAATAAAGGTTAAACTTTACAAAATATGCCAGTTAAGTTTGTGGAAAATTTTCCAGATATTTATGAAGATATAATTATTTACATAATGAGATGGGCGATCTGTGAAATAATTAGCAATTCATCTTTACGGCCTACAGTTTCATATATACATAATTACAAATTGAGGCCAAGTGGGAGACGAATTAATTAAACGTAGTAGGTATTCAAAAAGGGAGCGTTGAAATAATAATCTTGAAGTTTTAATTGGGCTATCCACACTTCCCGAAGGGAAAAAATATTATTTTCAAATTGTTTTGTGACTTCATTTTATCGCTTCTTATTCTTTGACTTCTTCTTTTAATTATACTAAATTGGCTTAAAGTTTTAACAACAAAATATTTGGAGATTAGGATTTCTTTTGATGTTTTATATGAAAAGAAATCCTAATCTATTGTAATAATGTTTATAATTAACATATTATCATAATTAATAGGTATGTATACTAGATAATGAAACTACATATATGTACCTATGTTAATTTTACAGGATAATTTGATAAAACCATAGGTAATTCCTTACATATTATAAAACAAAGTCCTCCGCCGCATCTATCTGTCTGTTCGCGATAATTTTAATTTCAATAAACTCTAAAACTACTGAACGGATTTTCAGCGGTTTTCTCCAATATATCTATTGGAGAAAACCGTTCAGTGAATCATGAGGAAGGTTTAGGTAAATATTATATAATATACGGTTTTGTGTAAATTGGTAAAAATCCTTTACTATTATAAATACGAATGTGAGTTTTTTGTTAGTTTATTAACGCTTTCACGCCTTAACGGCTCAACCGATCATTATGGAATTTTGCACACACGTTGTCAGGGGTTGCAGAAAATAACGTAAAATACTTTTTTCGGAATTCCCGCAGGAACTCCGGAATTACTTCGGGTGAAACAGCTTGGAACAGCTAGTAGGCATATTATAAAGTAACTCCTAGTAACTCGCCTGCTGTTTCTTCGTCAAATTCCGTTTGGTATAGTTACACTGTGAAGATGTTACAAAGTATGCGTCTATACCTAATACAAACTTAATTAATTTTGCAACGGCATAATTGTAAAAAATTGCGCGATTGAAAGTGGGGCCTGCAGCTAGTCAAGATATTATACGTAGGTATAGGCACGTGTAATTTTGAATGAGGAACATATTCAAGTTAAAAGGCCGCCTTTTTGTTTTAATCTAAGCCTCTATAATAATTTATGCTTACATTTAATAAATAAAAAAATATAAAAACACATTATATAATAATTGATAAATCACAAAGAACGTGGCTTTACGCGGGTTAATAACCTTTAGCTACATTTAATTTGTCGACGCATCAGCGGCAATACAAAGGAAACGGGCGGCTGCTCTACGGAAAAACAAAGCAACTGTAATTTTTTTCGAAATGAGTTTTTTTGTATTTTTGCCACACCACCATCAAAAAGACTTTAGTCTTAGAGAAATTTAGATTAAGAAACTCGGTAAACTATAGAAGGGTTGTTTTAAATTAAGCGATTTCCGGTTTTTTTGCTCTTCCTGTAAAATTTATTCAGTTGCAATTACCTTGCTTAGGTACCGTAGGGCAGCCGCGGGGCGAAGCGATCACGGATGCGTGAATACGTATGATCCATTAGCGCGTCGCCAATTTTCGTACTTTGTAAATGGTTAATTACGTATATCTTAAACCATATCTAACGATTAAAGATTGTCAACTTGGCTAAGGGGGCGGGCGTAACCGTCGGGTTCGCCCCAATCCACCACCGGTGCTGCCAAGTAACAAACCAAATGCATCTAAAACTTCACTATTAGATACCTAGTACCTACTATAACATTTAACAGTCTACTTCGAAAATTGTGTTATCTACTATAGGAAACTAATTCATTAAGCGTCTAATGCTTCAAAGCCAAACATTGTATCTACCGGCGTGGCGGCGGATCAAATAATCGCCGCAGATTACCATCAGAACGAGCTCTTTGTCAAGAACAATGCACTGCGGAATGGCTTCTTGGTGCTGACTTTCTAATTAACGTTGAACAAGGGTCCCTGCATGCTTATGTAATATCTACACAGGTACAGAATATATATTGCTTCGATTATAGAAAATGTTATTGATATTATAGTCAGACAACAAATCAAGGATATTGATGTTGGTACATACCAGCTGTTCCCCGCCGTTTCACCTGCGTTAATTTAGGAGTTCCCGCGGGAATGGGCATGGGATTCTCACTCTATCTATATATATTGGAAATATTGTATTTACTGCATAAATACATATATTCGAAGGAGAATTTATATAGGCTACATAGTACATAGTTACATTAAACAGTGCTGGTTGGTAGAGCCAATTGAATTAAAAGAAAAAAGCCAGTTTGCGAGTTTTGCTCAAATAACAATACCAACGTATCCAATCTAGGTCATCGGCTCGTATAGCGAATGAACACTTATGTAGGTAAGTATCTATGTATATATTGCAAAATATTCACGACTCAGATGATTCATGGAAATGGTATAGTAATTGAAAAAATATGTTATTGCCGTTTGACGTACTGGTAGCGTATGCCGCACCGCTGCTGTGGAATTCGATATTTAATCGATAGATTTTTACGTACCTACCTATATCCAAACTTACCATACATATTGATTTATAACTTGAGGTTGTGTACCTACTCGTATATAATTTTCGGTTTTTGTTTAAATTGCAAATGTATCACAATCACGTTTAACTGGAACAAAAGGAAGATTCAAGGAGGAAGAAGGAGACTTTATTGCAATTGAATCACTCACGACAATTTTTGTCTTGAGTGAGACGTTTAAGGGTTCACAACAAATTATTACACTCGATAATACGAAATAACGTTAGGTAGCGTTGCTAATGTTGCCATAATATGTAGAAAATATTTACATCTCTCATTCGTGAAAATAGATACATAGAGAATTGGCTGTACATACATCTGGTGCTTAGTAAACATTATTGTATTTATACTGTATATAACTTTGTTTTGTTATGCAGAATCCTGTCGAGATATACCGGATCGAGCCGGTATCGACAAGCGGCTTACTTTAAATTGAAACATATTGGCGGAGAAGGGAATCTACGTCTTGCGTCTTGCGTATAGACGCAACACGAGCTACGTATATAGAGCTAATATGTTATGGCAGCGTTTCCTAATCTTTTTTTAACCTACAAAATCAATGATAACCATGACGTCCCTGACATCTTTTTTACTTTTATCAAAACATCACTAATTGTAAAACAAAGTACTTCGCCGCGTCTGTCTGTTTGTCTGTTCGCGATAAGTTCAACAACTATACTGAACGGATCTTCATGCGGCTTATCAATAGATATAGTGATTCATGAGAAAGGTTAGGTAATTTGTCAAGGTTTCCTGTATTGAGATATAACGATAATTGTTGGAAGTATCAGAAAAAGTCAAGTCACCTATACGTACATTGTCAGCGGTATAGAAAAGGACATAGGGTAATTTTTCCCGGCATTCCCGCGGGAACTCCGAAATTAAAGCGGATGAAACCACGAGGAACAGCAAGTTGTATTATACAAAATTGTAGATGATTGCATTTTAATGCTGCTTTTTTGTAATTAAAGATAAGTGTATATTATAGCTTTTTACATCTTCGGACCCCTTGAAAAATGCTGGTGGACTACCAGAGGTGCACGAGCCCTAGGTTGGGAAACACTGTTAGGATAAAGTATCTATACGCCACATTTGTACGTTATTTACGTATTTCGCAGAGTTGTTAAAGAAATATAAAATTGTATTCGTATTATTATCATAAACTGAAAATACCCGAGTAAAGATAACGTTATTAAAGCAATAAATGTTTATTTAGGCTTTATTCCATCGATCTCTTCATTTATTAAATTCATTTTTTAATACAGTTGCTCAAAAAGTGGCGTATTGCAGGGACGTTTAGCGTTCGGGATGTGGGCTATTACATACTCGAGCTTTTTGTTTACCTTTCCCGAACTCGTGCGTTCTCTTTGCCAACTGTCAAAAATGGCGACACGACTTTGACACACTTTTTGCATTGCGAAACGTAGGTTTCGCATTACTAATACGACTAGCGCCATCTCTTGATCACAGTTGGAACTTAGTTGAGTTTGTTGTGTTTTTGATATTTTATTAAATTGCTTAATTTTTTCGTAACTGTATTAAAAATAGTTGTTCAGTACACGTGCGGAACCGTCATTGCAACTAGTTCCGACTGTCAACCCTCACCTTCGGCTGCGCCTCGGCTCGGGTAGACATTTGTCGGAACTCTTTGCAATGACAGGCTTTCCGCACTTATAATGAAATATACTATTTTATGTCCTACATTTATATCGTACCCAGAGAGAAGGTAATCACTACCAGAGAGAAGGTAATCACATCGTACCCAGAGAGAAGGTAATCACTACGTTATCGTACCTATAGATTTACCTTTAAAAAGGTGTGTCTATTCTTTTAATCTGACTCGTTTGATGTGTACATAGTACATACTATCCATTTCCTGTGGTTTAATTAATTTTTGGCATAAAATGGTTCAAAGTTTATAGAAACAGAACCCGTTTCGCATCAGCGATCTGCCACTTTTGAGTTACGGTTGGGATTCCAACTATTTGACAAGCGTAATAGAGACAATTTTCCAGTTCAAATAGTCACAAATTAGTGTTGTAGTTTAATGAAACAATATCAATAGACTGCATAGCTCCAGCGACACACAAACTTTATGATGCGTGTTCTCTATTTCAGTTATGAAATTTCAGTCAGAAATATTTTACTACATTTTCTGTTTTGCAGTATATAGCGCTCATGATTGCAAGCGTTATGAACTTCAAGTTATGTATTTTCTAGTACGTTAGGTATATGTTCTAACGTAAGTAGGTATTCATAAAGCCATCGAAGGGAATATAATAAATCATGTTCTACTACATTACGAAACAATGGCCAAATTTATTTCTGCTCTATTTTCATTTAACTACATCTGCCTATGTGTGTTGGTTTTCGGAAAAAGTTTTTAACGATTTGAATGAAATTTAGTATTACATAATACATACATACTAGAGGGGTTATCAGCTGAACCCTGTTGTTGAGTAGTTCATATCAACAAAAATATCTGGGTGACTGAACTTCGCTCGTAGCGCCATCTGTTGTTAACATCTGTTGAAAAGCAGTACCAAACACTCATTTTTCATTGCCTGAAAACACGGAGAAAACAGCGTTTTCTAAAAATGAAACCTAGCTAGATGAATTAATCCAGAGGTTCCCATACTTTTTTTTCTCATAGACCACTTTAAACATTTTGCTGGATCTGGTGGACCCCCTGCAGCTATTACATTTACTAACTTACTTCCGAAACCCGAAAAAAGTATGTCTATGGCATCTGTGTTGTGGCTATTTTTCAATCAACTATGAGTTAAAAGTTTTCGAAAAAAAAAAGGTGAGAATTTATATCGCTTTGATTATGCTGTGAGTGGATGTCATTTAAGCTAAGTTTCAAGGCCAGTCTAAAAAGCGTCTTCATCCAACAGTTGTGGACCCCCATTTTTTTTCCACGCAAGCGTAACCCCTGTCGGACTCCCGTGAACCCCTGGGGGTCCACCTGGACCACTTTGGGAATCAATGAATTAATCGCTCCCGAACCCCCTGCATACTAAATTTCATGAAAATCGTTGGAGCCGTTTGCGAGATTCAGATTAAGATAGCTAGTAGATATGGCACTATAAGCATAACTTTATGCAAGTTGTAGTGCTATCAGTTGTTTCGGGCCTACTCAGCTGATATATCTATTGGTAGTTATTCAACAACAGACGGCACTACAAGTAACTTTTCCCGCGGGAAGTTAACATAATATTCCCAAGGAAAACTCGAAAGACCCTGAGCCGAATTTGGTTGCTCAGATATTTGATGGTAAAATAACAAAAGTTACGCGCACAAAATGCGTAACGCAAGCAATAAATAAGTGACCTGGAAAAGAAAAAGATACAACAGTACCGTCCAAATGAATTGAAAAGGTTTCATACATAAAACAACAAGTCCTCCATGATACGCCGTATCACCTCGGGTTCCGGCGAATCACGCCAAAGGGCGAAAAAACATTTACATTTATTGAGTGAATTATTTATCATTTATATAATCCGTAATGCGACCAATCCTTTCACGGATATTGGTTCCGTATTTTATTGTTTTGAATTAAAACTGAAAACAATGGATCAAAACTTATCATTTAACGACTGAAATACTGGCAGATTATTATTATCGGTTCTTGTTTATAAAGGATGCTTTCATTTAGGTAAGCGGTTTTAAATATTTCAAATAAACACATTTTTAGGCTGATTATTTTTGATTATCGTTAGTTAGGTACACAAGTAGTTAATTTAAGTAGGTACCTAAGCGTGTTTTAGAATAAGATCGTGAGGGTTAATTAGTAATTAATAACATAGTATAAAGAAATAGTACACAAAAAGGACTAAATACAATTTACCTAGACATAAAAAAGAGCTTTTATCTATAATCTATTGTTATTGTATTACAGAGGTAAAATTTGTTTGTATGTATAGGCGGTAGTCTTTGGAATGCTGAACCGATTTTTTTTTTCTCCAAATGAAAAGATTTAACCGTTTCTGAGTAATATGGGTTACTTTATATTCGAAAACAAAGACTTTTCTATAAGGGGAGGGGGTGGAAACCTCCGCCAAGTCGTCGTCCACCTTGTAGCGGGCCTACCCACGCTGCGTCCTCCGGTTCGGGGTTGCCACTCAAGATTTTTTCCTGCTCCTGCTAAGCCGTGATAGCGTAAAAAACAAACAAACAACTAAATAACCTCATATTCTCATTTATAATATTACAATATTAAGATAGCATGGATATAAATTGACTATGCTGCGCTATAGTGATGGCAACACGCCGCGCCGTCACGGGAGCTTTTGTTTCAATCCACTTCGGAATGCAACTTTGTGACGAAGCGATGTTGCGATCGTACTCTTTGATTTGATTCAAAGGTACGGTTGGCATCGAAAATAGTTCAACTTTTTTATTGTGTGATTGTTATTGTTTGTATGGCAGGTATATTGTTTTTTTTTTATAATTAAAGGTAGTACTAGACTACTTTCCATAAATATGATCAAGTTCTTTATTCAAAATGTTTAAAGCGTTTCCTATTTTCAGGCCTTTGATAACTTCATTAAATAAAATGCAGATTCACCTAACCTCAAAATAATATTGTAAGCTTTCTAACAGTAAAAAGGAGGTTCTTTAATCGACGTGATTTTTTAAAGAGTTCATTAATCAATAATAATAGAATACGAAGACTGGATCCAGAAGACGAGCAATGGTTTGTGAGTGTATTATGCAGTCGCTGTACCTATCGGCCGCCGCGCGCCGCAGCTGGGCGGCGATGGGGCGCAAGGCGAGGGGCGAAGGCGCTGTGGAGTTCGGAGGCGCCCACATAAATTTCGATTTATCGTCCAACCTGTCGAACTTTCTGGACGCCACTCACCTAACTCGCTCAGGAAACAGTATTTTATTTAAACTTTTGTGGTTGTACATGTACTTACACGTATCTATCTGGTAGTTAACTTATATCTATCTGATAATTGAACGTTGTTTAGAATATGAAAATATATTATTATATAATAATAAAATTTATGTAAAAAAAATAATCCGCTGGTTGTTAAAACCATAGCAAGCATTAATCTTGACTTTGTATTATAAATGCGAATGTGAGTTTGTTTGTTTGTTACCTCCGCAATACGACCGATCATCATGAAATTTTGCAAACACGATAACGATATAAAAAGGACATAGGGAACTTTTATCCCGGAGTTCCCGCGGGTACTCCGAAATCAACGCGACCGAAACCTTGGGGACGCGGGAACGTGGGGAGCTAATAAATAATATACGTACATAACTATTACTAAAATATACAAATATCTATACTTATTTACAACTAATATAATTTTTTGCAAAATAAAATCAGGTTGTATACAATTTTAGTTCATGAATAAGCAGGAACAACATTTTTTCAACAGGAAAACAACGGAAAAGTGACGACAGCGAGGGGGATAAAAGAAGCAAATTTAATATTTCCAGTCAATAATGTTGCAGTCAGTTACGTATAATTTCTTACCGGAGTTGGGAATGGCTGGGACTAGCACGATACGCACTAATTTATAATAAACAACTAAAAGTTGATAGGTTTATGATGAACTAAAAAATATTACTGATAAAAAAAATTAAATTAGTCTATTGTAACGTTTGAAAAACGTTTTTGACACAATTAAAAAAAAAACGGCTATTAAAATTTCCTAAGAGGCGGTGAAATGTTTTCCAATAAAATAATATAGGTAGGTACCTACTTGCCGAGTTAAGCTTGGAATACGTCTTATTTATTTATTTTTTTATAAAAAACACATAAAACTTAGGTTTATAATTTTTAATATTTATTTACAACTATGTCAATATACATATACATATAGTAAGTATAACCATACTTTTTTTACGTCACGTTATAATCTCGGGTATCATTTGATAGCACAATATTTCAAGTCTCTTCTCCCCTGCGAGTGTCCAGTTTTTGAAGAGGCAGTACATTAATTAAGCTAATATTGTCACTTACGCATCTCCAACACCTGACCAGTCATTTATAATTATTTATTTTCAGTAATTTATTTAGTCATTTATTTATTTTTATTTATTTATAGCCTTACCTATATAAAAACCATTTAATACCCAGAAGATTCAGGACTTAACGTCACGAAGACTTTGTGATTAAACAGCAAGTTGTTTCTTTAATATAATAAAATTGCTAATGTGTATAAGATTAGGTAACATAGTCATTGATATACCAAATCAATGAACATACTGCTATTCCGTATTGGCCTAAATATAGTTTTATGAAATTTGTTTGTAATTATTGTCATGTGCTGTGGAATTTTGTTGAATAAATAAATAAATAAATAAGACGTAAGTAAGTAAGTTGCAGTCCGATGGACAGATCTAGTAGTGATTTTGTTGACGGCAAAATTAGGAAGGTTTGGAGAATTTGTAGTGTGTGGTTCGTGCTAAGAACAACATTGTGACGCCCGGGGGCGCGGCGAGGCGGCAGGTAGCCGACGTGGCGCCAAGTTTCACGCAAACAAACCAATAAACGACGTCTTAGAGACAATTTTGGGGGATAGAACGCAATTGTTTACCTTTCATCCAATATATTACGTGTACCTGCGCTTAGTTCGACAAATGTCTTTTCTGATAACTTTCACAATACAAAATATTATTCAAGTAAAAAAGTTATTCAAAGTTACAGACGTGATCACATTCATACAACTGTAATAAAAAGTGTGGTACCCTTGCACTCGCTACTGCTTTAACTATTTTAAAAATAATTATTAAAAACGAATGAAAAATCATACTTATTAGAATCAAACATATAGGTACCTACTTATTAAAAAAGTTAACTATACGTATATTTTTATTACATTCTAGCTGTTTCTCGCGGTTTCGCCCCCGTTAATTTCGGAGTTCTCCCGGGAATACCGGGATAAAAAGTACCCTATATCATTCTCTGTACCCTTGAAAAGTGTATGCACATATCAATCGGTAGAGTATTTAAGCCGTGAAAGCGTAACAAACATACAAACTCACTTTCGAATTTATTATAGTAAAGATTTCTAAGTTAAAAATATTAATCATCAATAAGGAAAACCATTCCGTGTAATTAACTGAAATCCTGAAGACCTACTATTTATAAAACAGAAAATAAATGAAGGAATAACTACAATAAAACAAAGAAATCCTTTCAATGAAATCCTTGTGCTTATTTCCGGGAACGTTTTTTTACACTTTTAAGCTGGAGGCAGGAGAAGGCACGTATACTTTGATATATTGAAAAGGAAGAGCCAGCACTACATAACAGATATAGAGTTTATTCTCGGATAAAGTAGATTTATGAGCTGGACTAACATTTATTTCATAACATGAGGTGCTGCGATCAATGTTTTGATATTATAGAAACCTACATAGAGGCATAAAGTTATTAAATTAGGTAGGTATGACTAGTTTTTTGAGCAGACAAGAACCTTCTTACAATAATTATATTATTTACTAGCTGTGCCCCGCGATTTTTATTATGACAACTTTTTTCGCAACATCCGATTGAAATGAAACAATGCCCATATGTAGCTTAATCTACCTATGAAAATCATATGACAATCCGTTCAGTAGATTCGGAGATTATCGTGAACAGACAGACATACAGAGAGACAGACAGAAAATAATTTAGAAAACTCTTTTTTGTGGTTGGCTACTCTTCTCTTATCGATTCCTGTCAAAATTTGTTAAAATATTCAATATATAGAATCGCGATTCTACTCTTTTTATATATATATATATAATAAAATATATATAGATAGATTTATTTCAGCAGAAACAATAATACTATCTTTACAAGCTAACCTACAATAAAATACGATAATATGGCGAGCTTAAGTCGTTCGTTTATATTTTAAGGCTTACATAATATAAAATTTCCTTTAATTTTTGCAAAGCTATTCCAGGTAATATCGACATGAAATCAGTAGTGTTGTATATAAATATCATACGAGCTTTTGGCAGCAGCTTCGCGGCGTAGTGTTTGTGAGCTTAAATCCATTCACATTGCAAAATGATCATAATCTTACACAAATGTAAAGATAGCAAAAAAAAACATTATTTTGGATTTCAACACTCCTTTTGTTATAATTTTCCTTTATTTAACTTTGATTTTAATTCGTAAGCATTTGGTTTATATAAAATTTGTGTGAGACGTTTTGTAGGAAAGAAATTATTATGTATTCTTTGAATATTTACACATGCTATTCTTAATTGACATATCTGTGTTTATTACATCGGTTAAAAACACCTACCGCTGCACTCAGAGTCGACTTTAATGTTTACTTAGTTAAGTATAAATTTTTAAAACAAAACTGCCGCAATCAGACAAGTTTTAATGTTAATGGCATTAAACTAATTAAGTTACATCTCATTAACTGCCAATTAACATTAATTTACTGAACGTCTCTGATTGCGGCAGTTTGGTTTTTAAAAATCTATCCATCTACCATAAAACCGACTCTAGCGCGGCGGGAGTGCGGCCGCTAGTATAGTAACTTCGGCAAGAGTTGTAGCGGATCTACGAAGTGTAGCACCGCTCACAAGAATGTGTCTACGGGGAGCTACGCGGTGCTACAGCGAATATCGCCTCCACGCCGCGCGTGTCGCGTCGGGACGTCTAACTTTCTAATCTTTTAAGCTTTTGCTCGCACAAAACTGAAAACACGCATCTATCTTACACGTGTAGTAAATATTATTTTTGTTTACAACGGACATGAGATATAGTTTTGTCTTTTATCTAAATGTGAGTAGTTTGTAAAGAAAGCATTAACTTTTGAGTAAGTAATAACTTTGTTATCAACCACTCTGATCTCACAATTTGAAACTCGTCCTAAAACAAACTGAGATGTTTCGCTAAGTACACGTGGCCTCTTACGTAAATAATGTGTATTATAATAATGTAAACTTAAAGCGAATTCGATAAACATGAATGAAACGATGAATTTGCACTTGGGATTACCCTAAGTTAAGAAACTTTTCAATTACCACTAATGCACGACGTGCTCGAACAACCTAAGTTTATTGTTCCGTTTTAGAATTACTCATTCAGGCGTAGAAAATTACAAGTTTAGCGACGATAAACAATAAAGTTGTTATAGAAATTTAATATTTAAACTGTGAAGTTTAATTCGCTATAAAACTTGATTATATTATTTGTGAATTAGTCATTTTCGTTTAATAAGTTAAGTAAATAAATAAATACATTTATGTTTAGGAGCTAAGCTCAAAAAAATTAATTGCAAATAGGAAATGAAGAATAAAAGTTAGGTTCGTTCGAATCAAACGCAAGGCGTAGGTTCAAACCCTAATAATGAGCTTGAGCTGTCGGTGAAGGATCAAAGCTGTCGTCACCTATCGGTGTGTTCCGGCAGCCCCACTTGAAAGCCAGTTCCCATCCCCATTCCAGGTCGGCAACGCACCTGCTTGCCTTCTGGTGTTGCAGATCTCTATGGCCGGCGGTAATCACTTAACATCAGGTGTACCACTTGCCCGTTTGCTCTCTATGACATAAAAAGAGGTATTAAGTAATATAGTTAGTCGTATCGTCCCTCTTATGTCCACTCATAGAAGAAAAAAAATTAGCCACGTATTAAAAAAAAAAACAATTCATTTGCTCCTGGTTTTTAATTGCAAGTAAAAAACGATTTGGATTGGGAGCCAAAGAAAAATTGAAAGTGAATTCGTCTCGGCAGTTCGTTTATCGTAGTTCATTTGTATGCGAAGAAGACTTTAGAATAGTCACCTAATTAAAAAGAGTTGCCTTTGTTATGCAGATGCGTTAGATCTCGCAATCAAAGCGTCGCGTCGCTCATTCCGTTAGACTCCTTCAAATAAAGCTTTCCGAGTGGCTTCTCCCAAAGTAACTTTTTAAAAGCAGTCTTATCCATACTAATATTATAAATGGGAAAGAAACTCTGTCTGCCTGTCTGTTACGCTTGCACGCCTTAACGGCTGGACCGATCATCATGAAATTTTGCACACACGTTGTCAGGAGTACAGAGAAGGACAAAGAATACTTTTCATCCCAGAATTCTCGCAGGAACTCGGAAATTAATGCAGGTGAAATCGCGGGGGACAGCGATTGATAGTATATTTTCTTATTTCCCATTGTACCTACTCTTCAAAATACGAAAAAATGTAGGTTCGGAAACTGTGTGTGGACTTTACAAGGCTGCGTACAAAAGATAAATATATTTTGCCAATATCATGAAGTCTGGCAGCACTAGTAATTAAGGGGCGGTAGAGGCGGCCTTAGTTCCGCCCCTGTCAGGCTAATGAATAACATGCTAATGCCATATACTAATTAAAACCGCGCGCTACAGTTTATTTCGGGTGCTGACGTTTTCTCTAAATTAAAATAAGAAGAATGATACTTTTATTCTTAAGAGATAAAAATAAATGCTTATTTTTGGAGTTTACTAAATTCTTTAAGAATCGATTTTCATATTATATAAGCCCTGGGTATGAAAATTTATAGAAAGTTAACCTCCATCAAATATAGGCCCTCTACACAGAGTTACGCGTCTAGGGTAGCCGATCAGAATAGTACCTAATTAAAATGGATAGCTAGAAATAGTCGAGCGCGTCAGATATAGATTATGAATAATCTGACGATTAAAAAAAAAAACACCTCCACGACATTCTCGAGCGTGGTTGATTTTTTCATTTAGAAGAAGCTCAACCCACCAGTGAAAAAGAAAACATCATAATATAACCTTCTTCTCTTTCTACGTCATAATCTTCAAAACCCTACGACACTCGACTAAATCCTCATTTAGCATCATCGGCTTTTCTACTATGTTCTTGCTTCTTGCTTTTTTTTGTTATTTTGAAGGCAAATTTTTTTCCGGTATAGTTTTCTCCTTCTGGAGAAGGCAAAGGAAATGTAGCCCATACACTATACAGCCAACTCAGTTGTTTTTTGCTTCTTCTGAAGTTATTAACATGGAAATGCATTGGTCTCACAGGAACTCCGAAATTAACGTGAGTGAATTCGTGGCGGATCAACTAGTCACTAATAAGTACAAAAATCTTACGATCGTACATTGTACATCTGGGTATCACATTTTCAATTTCGTGCTTTTTTATAATAACACCTGCTATGCTACAAACTACGTACCTAATACGTTTTTAGTGGTCGTGCTCTATATATGACACAATTGTGGCATTTACTCGATTAGAGCATGGGTTACGAACGTTCATCCGTTATCCAGTGATCGATTACACAAAACACAAAATTGTCGATGTTCTGTCATAGTTAATCAAATCCAAACTGAAAAGTTCAAACACGAAAGCTAAGTTATCATTGAAAATGAAAATGAAAATGAAAATATATTTATTAACAAAAAGAAAATAACAATGTAAGATATATCCGTTGGTGCCCACACTAGGAAAATCCTGTGTCGTGGGTGCCGGTTTAGAATTAACAATATATATTTTACAGATGTCGCTCGGTTGACATGGAAGTTTACAGTTAACAAAACTAAAATAATGGTACTTAATCAGCATGCATTTTTAAGAAAATATAATAATATATACTATGAGCCAAAAAAAAAAAACAAAAAAACGATTAGGTATGGTACTTAAACAAGTTGCAATATTAATGATTCAGTTGCGACATAATCATTAGGTTAGTAAACAAACTTATGCGCGAGAGTAGGCAGGTTTTGTATTGATAGTATTGTAATCAATATTAGGAGACATTTTGGTGTCAGGATAATGACACAAGCCAATAATATTTCTATTAAGCGATATTATTCTATGCAATTACATTAATAAATAAATATTAATAACCTACTTCATAACACCAAGATCAACTAACAAATTCATTATTATTTTTTTCTATGGAATATAGTATAACGTCCATAGCAAAAGTTATCCCCTGGTAACAGACTAACAGTACTTTCGTTTTAATGTAGCAGCGCATTTGAAATAACTGTCAGTTGTTTGACAGTACGCGTGATGGATAGACAGATCGTGCACCACAAAAATATCGTTAACCTAAAAAAAATAATTTATTCATTTCTTAATGTACACTGCACCAAAGATGATAATTACTACGTTTTCACTGCACAGTCGATTCAATCGGAAAATTTATTAAGTTGATTTTTCAGCGAGTTTTTTGAGAAGTGTTTTATTTATCACAGTTACTTCACAGCAATCACACTTTAGGCATATGTATGTATCAAAAGTTTTTTTTATTCCGGAATTCACGCGGGAACTCCGAAATCAACGCGGGTAAAACGGCGGGTAATAGCTAGTATGAGGTATTTTCCCAGTAGCTACTTTTCTAGCAGGTACATTCAGAATACAGAACCGTCTAAAATCTAAATATATTTTAAATAACCATCTCAATATTACAATATGGGCAATATTCAACAATAGACATCAAATTGAATTTTCCAATTAGTGTGGACAGCTGGCTGTATAATGTATATAGCCAAAATTAGTACCATATTTCCAGGCAAATTTAAACACAAACTAAACCGAGGCATCACGCGTACTAGATTCTAAATAGCCAGTAATGAATATTTGCTATGCTATAGTTGAATGCTAGATCTACGGATCATGTGTACGAACAATGCTGATCAATCAAGTGCTTAACGACAATTAGCCATGTAGCAGCGAGTGGGTTTGCTTGTAATCGGGTTGGTGCACACGGCATTAGCATAACGACTCGGAACAGGTTGATACGCCAGGCCAGAGTATGTCTGCAGCTCGAGATGGGATCCCGGTCTATCGGACAGAATATTCATTATTGACACGACGCGCAATAACAGTGTTGATTGTTGTACCGACATACCTACTATGGTTTAAATTTTACATACAAAATACAGAAGATGAATATTGTGTATGTAAGTATATTTTTGTTTAATTTTTTTTTTTTTAGCCTGTACTTAATGATAAATATATAAATTACAGCTTTAATTACCTTCCTATTATTTATTGAAGTACCGTGAGGGAATTTCAAAATCCACGCGGGTGAAACAGCTTGTATACAATTAAAATAGGTACAGTATTCGTACATAAGAACACATCTTTTGGTCGATAGTTTGATAAAGTAGTGACACATATTGCATACTAAGATAGTTAAGTATTGTATGCAATAATTCTACTTATTGTTACTTATAACAACGCGTGTATGGAACTGTTTATAAATTGTGTGTTATTTGCAGCCATGAAATTCAATTCCACGCACCTGTGTGATTGACGAACACAAATTATGCACGCCTTGCTCACCGCGTCGCGCCGCCCGCCCGGCTCGTACGCATTTACGCAATCCATCCACCAACGCCGACGCGTGACGGCGCGCGGCGCGCGAGTTAGTATGTGAGCGTACACGTAAAAAGATACCAGTAGTGGGGTATTGAGTTAAGACTAGATTCAGTATCTAGAATAGTCAATTGGTAAAAAGGATTGAAAAAATATTCAAAAACAAGCGCAGTTTTTTTTTTTATCAGACGTTTGAAGTTGAAATTTTGAAATAGCTTAATTAGAGAAAAAGCATTATAAAAGTTTGAGTGAAAAACAAAAACACACTTATACTTGCCTGTTACATAGATTTCTGTATGTTATTGTATGAAAATTGAGCATTTATTAATAATCAATTAAAATCGCGGATGCAATTTTTTCACCCAACTTTACAAAACCTCTTATATCTCGGAAACTAGATGCCGAGAACTGGTACCTTTTAGCTTGGACGCCCACACATGTCCTTTCTAATACCTATCCTAAAACCAGCTATTTGTCGCGGTTTCAAACTCTTTAGTTTTGGAATTTCCGCAGAAATGACGGGATAAAAAGTAGTACTAATATGTCCTTTTCTGTATATTCCTGCAAACCTGTATATGCAAAATTTTTTGATGATCGGTTGGGTTGATAAGGCGTGAGAGCGTAACAAACAAACTCAAATTCGCATTTATAATAGTTTCATAGTAAGGGATAGCTGGTCTCCGCGGTTCCACTCGCGTTAATTTCAAAGTTCCCGAGGGAATTCTTAGATAAAAGTGTCCTATGTTCAGGAGAACGTATACCTATGCATTTCATGATAAATGGTCGAGTAGTTAAAACATGGAAGCGTAACAAAGTACAATCAAAAACTCACATTTGCTTTTATCATTTAGTTGGGAGTATATAATAATATACGTACTAGCCGTCCCCCGCGATTTCCGCAACTCCTGCGAGAATATCTTTTTCTGTACCCCTGACAACGTGTATGCAAAATATTATCATAATTTTATTAGTTGAGTAGTTATGGCGTGAAAAAGTAACAGACAGACAAAATTACTTTCGCGTATGTTCTCTTTATATTTCTAGTATACATAAGTATGAACATTTATAGATGTACGTATAATGTATATTATGTTCGTCGAAATATACGTACGACGAAACATAAAGGTAAGTAATGGATAAACAGTACTATATACGTAGAGGCAGTAGGCAGTAGGCAGTAGGCACCTATAGGTATGAGCTTCGTGTACGAGAACGACAATTCACGTTGATAACTTCACAAATAACAGAACTAAATCCACACGTTCTAAGTTCCGACAGACTTCAACCTAAGCCCGTAATTGATGTCCCGGAAAACATGTGGGTGTTATTTATCGTGGTCCCAAACAAAAATATATCCAGTGACATTATAACAATACCTTACAACCAATCCATACGGAATTTTTGTCGGTCATTCGTCTTTTAAAACTATAATATTTATAATCACTACATAGTATATAACAAAGTCGCTTTCTCTGTCCCTATATCCCTATGTATGCTTAAATCTTTAAAACTACGCAACGGATTTTTCACCAATAGATAGAGTAATTCGTGAGGAAGGTTTATAACTATATTTATCCTGGAATTCCCGCGGGAACTCCGAAATTACCGCGGGTGAAACCGCGCGGGTCAGCTAGTATTTATAATAAAAATTTTAGTTCTTACATTGCAAGTAAATACAGCTTAATGGGTACCTACTTTACATTGCAAGTTAGTTTAGTCAGAATTTCGTTAAAACTTCAAGTTTTGAGTGAATTTTAAGTGATGCTTGAGTGGGAAGTGTTAGCATTTTAGATGTAAGTACATGTAAAATGGAAACTTAAAATTCTTAAAGTCGGTATACAAAATATACAAACTTAGGTAATACTTCATGCTGTTACGTAAATATACTAATAGATAGAGCGATAGAGATTTGACGGTTCAAAATAAAATAGAAAAAAATTTTGTATATAAATAAAAGTGTTGTAGATATGTACATAAGTACGACGTTGTCTAGGTATAAAGTAAGTTAGTGTTATCGACGAATGTTGGTGTTTAGATAAACCTACAAAATTTTTTTAACACCTTAAAACTTAACAAGTATAAACACTGTATATTTACTACTACTATTTATAAAAATTACATTAATAAAACAATTACAGCAACGTACACATTAAGGGACATAATAATTTCTTGTAGACAAAACCGTGTGCAGAAACAATAATGAATAATAATATACTGCTGGAATGAGTTTGAGGAATCCATTTTTCGGATAAGGAACCCTAACGCGGGAATGTGAATAGCAGGCAATTTTTACGTCAACCTCGACTATCTCGCAGCCAACAAAGGTGTATGAGAGAATAATGTCTGAATGAAGAGCTATTGTTATGGCAGCTCCTTGAAAAAGAAATCTATCTGATAAAGTGCTGCATGATCATAATATTTGTTAAACTCCACACAAAATCGCGTAGGTATAGACAAAATCACGTAAAGGTCATTACAGAAAAAAGAAAAAGAAAAATTGTTTACTAAAAAATCCCGATATTAACATTAGGATCACTCGAACGACCTCTTTGATCAAGTAGCAGTCTACAAATAATAAATAATTGATTAAGTTAGTCGATTTTGAGCTGTTGAGTTTTCTAAATTAATTAAAAATAAAATAATGATTTAGGTAACTGTATAACGTCATTGAAGTAAAGCTACTCGTAGTTCGAACTTGAGATACATAATATTATTAAAAGACTCGTATATAGGTGATAGCAAAATAATTAGTTTTTATTACCATATTAACTTTGTCTACGAAATCATTAGTTACCATTGATTTTCGATTAAACTAACTGCACCAAAGCTTGTGGCTACAGCTTATTTTAATCTTATAGTTGTTTTATTCAGGTAAGATTGTAAGAAATATATATATACCTTATATTTACTTGTTAACAATATGCTGTTTACGCATTTCTAAGCGGGGACAACGCATTAAAGTTATAATTAAGTTAACGCCGATTAAGTAAACAAGACCAACTTAATTAGTTTAAGCACACCGCTGTAATATAAGCAGAAAGTCATTAACAAACTCTGCTGATTAAGTTTACTTATATTTACTTACTCGTGTAAAGTTAGTTTGATTGTGCAAAAGTTTCAGAGTCAAATAGTGTTGCTGTAATTGTGGACGACATTCGTCTAGTTAATGTGCATTAATGTGAGTGAGAAAGTTATCTTAATTAAACAAACCTCCGACGGGACGTGTTGGTTTGCGCGGACGTTTGTGAACACAGCGGCGTTTGTCGGCGACGCGACGCGCTGCAACTAGCGGTGGCGGCGCTGACAGTACACTGGCTGTGCCGGCTCACGTTTCACACACATAAAATTTTAACGAAGGTAATATCAGTTGCAGTTCCCACCACCTCACCGTGGAGCAGGTTATAGTTGTATCATGTTTGTTTATTTTACAGAAGACAGGTCGTGTTTAGTACTAACTTTATACATATTATAACGTGTAGTAAAATTAACTGCAAACATTTACAGTGCTTAAAGTATACGTTATAACAAACAGGATAAGTAAAAAAATAATATTATAAGTTCGATAGTTTTTCAGAATATGGGGATAATAAATTCATCGAAAAATCATCACAATTAAATTCACTAGGTGCACTGTACATGTAGCTCACTTATACGAATACAAGGCACGCGCCACGCACACAGCGAGTGATGAATCAGCTGTTCAGCTCGATCGAGGTCATTGATCTTAAGATACCGATGTGTGTAAGCGTGCGGCGATGTGTGTGTAATGCTCAGTGTAAAGCAATTGAGCGCCGAGCGGCGAGTGTCTTCTCAGCTTTTTTTCTTTTGGATTGATTTAATTTGTTTGTTAAAAAAATGATTTAAATTTTTTTTTTACATTTTTTATTTTATGAACATGTTTATAAGGGTGTATAGGTATACGTTCAACCTTCTTTTTACCACATGTTATATAGATAATATATAAATAATGCCCGGGCAATATTTGTTTATTTAGCAGATGACGATGCCATGAAATTACTTGCGCAACGTCAAGAATGCTTACGGTCGTAAGCATTGTTGACATTTTTTTTAGGTTATGTTAGTCGACTAAGGTTCAGTCGCCGCTTAGTCGGCGGGCAGACAGTAGGTTTGCTGCTAACTGAAACCCTTTATATGTGATTTAAAGTCTTACAGCTACCAATTTGCTGAAAGAAAAGCTAATCCAACGAATGTCAGTTGCACTATTCTAAACGAAAAGTAGAATCGACGTTTATGAAAATTTCATTTAATCAAAGACACTCGTGTTTCATTCCTGTTCTAAATTGAGAACTCCCTTATGTGAATGTGTAAGACAATGTTTCAACAAAGCCCGCCACTAGGGACAGCGGAACAAAATTTTCCAGCATTTTCCTAAACAATAGCACTCTGTATTCAGCTGCACTGAGATTATACCGCGTTGTGCGTACGTCTGAGGTGCACGTGTTTCTAATCGATGAATCATATTTGCGTCAAACTTTGTACATAAATACCAAGTATCGTAATGTAGCATGTGTCTTATTGCAACCAGTTAGGATACGAAGTAATCTGTGTTTGTGAAACTTAGCGGCAAATTTAACTTTGTTTTGTCGGAATATTGAACTAAATTGCATTTTAAATTTTAATGTACCTACACTTAATTTAAATCTATTGTGCACTCATTCTACACTGTGAATACCTATAGGATCGTGTTATCATTTTTGTCACTGCAGCGAAAACGGACTGTTCTTAACTGTGCGGTGAACTGTGTTAAACTTATACCTACCTACCTACCTTTTACGACTACGGTTGTAAAAATACCTAAACCCATTGTGGACATTATTTCTTCTTTTTATGCAAAACCATTACGCACTAAATACGCTCTGAACTTTTTTTATTAGAGATTTCAATTATAAGTACTAGCTAGCTGTAATAATTTCAAACCAAATAGTATGTCAAGAATACATCGTACGCCACCATCTCACTCCCCTAGCGTAATCGAACATGTTTCTTCGGAACCGAACATATCAGAGGCGCTAAACGAAGTCGATAAAAATAAGTCATACGTTACCGTTCGAAATAAACGACTTCGTCCCGAGTGTTCGCCGCGTAATGACTGGGATGATTTTAAAGATGAAATGAGGAATATGCTCTGTGAATGGAAACGCGAACAGGAGGACAGTTTTGCGAGATTTTACGATCAAAACTTTTCTCGTTTGAATTGTCTTGCTACCGAAATTAAAGAGTTAAAAACACAAAACGAAAGTATTAAAAATTCTACTTCCGAAATCGAATCAACAATAACATCTATTAACTCCCAGTTTGGAGAAATTCAGAAAAAGGTACACGAAATAGAGAGGGAAACTAATAACTGCCGGAACTCAATAAATCTGATGGAACAAAAAATCAGTGATCTTCAGATTTCCACACGTTCGTCTACTATTGAAATCCGTAATATACCGGTAAAGGAACAGGAAGTGGCAACCGACTTGGTTCAAATTATTTCTAACATTGGTTCCATCACTGGGTTGGTGGTGGATCCCGAGAACCTACGAGATATATATCGCGTTCCTACTAAAGGCCCGACCAAAGCAATAGTTGCAGAATTTCGGTCAGTTCTTCTGAAAAACGAATTCTTATCATCCACCAAGAATTACAATAAAACTCACGTAAATATAGAGGAGAAACTTAATACCGTAACTATCGGAATTCCGGGTGAGAAGCGTCCTGTATACATCAGTGAACACCTACCGCCCAATATAAAAGGGTTGTTTTATCAAGCTAGACAGTTTGCAAAGGAAAATAAATACCAGCACTGCTGGTTTTCTAACGGGAATATACTTCTTCGTAAAGAGACGGGAGATCCAAAGATTATCAAGGTTAAAACTCCTCAAGATCTGCAAAATCTTTATCCAAAATAGAATAGTTTTATGGATTTCGCTTTGTTATATTTGTATTACTCTATTTCTCGTGTTTTTGTAATTTTCTTTTATACTGAAGATTTATGTACCTAACTCAACAACTTTCAATTAATGGTAATATCTTAATCTTCAGGATCATCCAATTCTGGAGTTTATACGCATGTTTCTGGTGTTCTTCCTTCATATTTTGTTGCCTTTTTATTTGAAGATCTGTGTACACAATAAATTACTCCACTAAACATAACATACATTGACTACATTTTTTAACATTTTCATTTCATTAAACTTGCACATAAAAATATTAAAATGATTAACCAATTGGAATTTCACGCAGATATCGATAGTACTAATGCTGCGGAGTCCCATATCTGTTTCCCAGAGGAATGTGTCCGACTATTAGGCACAAATTTATCTCTAAAAGTATTTCATATTAATATTCGAAGCATCAACAAAAACTTTGATCAACTGATTGTCCTTCTGACGACCACTAAGTTAGACTTTGATATTCTTATTCTTACCGAATGCTGGCTAGCCAAAACTCCATCAATTCCAACCTTAGAAGGATACAACTGTCACTCAACTAGATCAAATCTTAACCAGAATGAAGGTATTGTTATTTATACAAATACTTCTTTAAACTGTGATGTAACTGAACCCAGTTTTCTAAATGCAAACTGTCTTGTGTGTTGTGTTGATGGATACATTGCTCTAGTTGGTGTCTATAGGTCACCATCATACAATACGAATGAGGATTTCGAGAAATTCTTGTGTAGCTTAAACACGATTTATGAATCTATATCTAACTATCACAACATAGCTCTAATTGGCGATATCAATGTCGACATAAAACTGCATACCGATGATACACGCGCTAATGAGTATCTCATCGTAAATGCTTGTCACGGCCTGTCACCTGCCCATTTACACAACACCAGGCTTAATAATTGTCTGGATCACATACTAATTAAGACCAAATTGCCCTCAAAGGCATTAATATTGGAGACTCATATCACAGATCACTTACCGCTAGTACTTTCTGTTAATTTAAGAATGCCAAAAAATATAACAAAAAGGACAATCACTCGAGTGAACTTTGATAATATTAAAAAAGAGATTGAAGGTACAGATTTCTCTGAAATATACTCTATGACTGATGCTAACAATGCAACAAATACTTTTATTCATACTGTATCAGAAATCATACATACACATTCACACGTAGCTACCATTCCTAGAAAAAATAGAATTTCCAAGCCGTGGATAACCTCAGGGTTACTCCGCTGTATCCGAAACCGGGACCGTTTGCACTTAAAATGTAGAAAATCGCCTGAAAACGAAATTCTACGTGTGACATACAAAAGATACCGTAACTTTTGCAATGATCTTCTAAGAAAATTAAAGCGAAATTATGAAATATGCATATTGGAGCAGTCTAAGACTAATCCCAAGGCGACATGGCAGGCTATCAAAAAAATTTCATACTCCGAAAAACCAAAACCCTCTTCTAGTCCATTACTAAAAATATCTAAAACACCCAAAGAATCTATAAATACTGTTAATGACTACTTCGTCACTATAGGTAAAAATCTTGCTCATAAAATTCTAGCAACTGATAGTTCTATCACCTCTAATAGCCCCGAACAATCTACAACCATAAATTCTCAGCCATACCAATCCCTTGTGATCCTTGAAGTTGACACCGACCTTATAGAGTCTATGATCCTTAATCTTCGAAGTAACTGTGCAGTGGGTTCTGACGGCATATCCTCAAAATTACTAAAATGCTGTCGCCATTCATTAGTTCCTGTAATAACTTATATTTTTAATCTCGCAATTACAACTGGTAAATTTCCAATTGCTCTAAAAAAGGCTATAGTGCATCCTATTTATAAAAACGGGGATAGGAATAATGTCTCTAATTATCGTCCTATATCAGTACTTCCTGCTCTCTCCAAGCTTCTAGAAAAAATACTAAACACTTGCTTAACCAATTTTCTGACAAAGCATAGTATTATTGCTCAAAACCAATACGGTTTCAGGACGGGTGTGTCTACCGAGGACGCTGTATCGGACTTCGTAAATTGTGCTGTCAAGACATTAGATGAAAAATCTAAATGTCTGGGTGTTTTCTTAGACCTCTCTAAGGCGTTTGATACCGTTTCCATCCAGCGACTTTTGTCTAAACTTGAAGCAATTGGTGTTAGAGGTAGGGCTTACGAAATTTTTGCGGACTATTTATCGGGAAGGAAACAGTCCGTCAAAATAGACGACTACTTTAGTAGTGACGCTAGTATTACTTATGGAGTGCCACAGGGCAGTATCCTCGGTCCCACTCTTTTTTCTATTTATATAAATGATCTTTGTAATCTTAACCTGCCCAATTGTCATATCTACACATACGCTGACGATACCGCACTTTTGATCAGTGGTGAAAATTGGTTTCAGGTTAAGCAGAATACTGAAAATTCCTTACAAACTATTAAGCTATGGCTAACTAAAAATCTCCTTACTCTCAATATTGAAAAATCCAAATTCATACCCTTTTCCATCACCTCTGTAAGTTTACCTCCCGAAAGTTTTGATATTAAAGTACACTCCAGTGCATGCAGCTTCCCGGTTTGCAATTGTCTTACTTTGAACCGTGAGACTCATCTAAAATACCTAGGTATAGTAATCGATACTC
The DNA here is from genome assembly GCA_907165275.2 of Zygaena filipendulae. NCBI lineage: Eukaryota > Metazoa > Arthropoda > Insecta > Lepidoptera > Zygaenidae > Zygaena > Zygaena filipendulae. Next base: position 5,392,592 of record OU015663.1, read on the forward strand.
GCCTTTCATGGGACCAACAATTGGATGCGCTTACATCACGTCTACGTAAAGTTATCTATATCTTCAAAATGCTTAGGCAATCAGTCGAACCTACTACATTGAAATCTGTCTATTTAGCCATCGTCCAGTCCGTGATAAACTATTGCATTGCAGCTTGGGGAGGCGCAGCTAAGACTGCTCTCTTGAGGGTGGAGCGAGCTCAGAGAGCTATCCTTAAGGTTATGTATCATCTACCGCGAAGATTCCCGACATCAGAATTATATCCCTCTTGTAACGTACTCACGGTAAGACAAATTTACATACTTCGAGTGCTTGTAAGATACCATTCACATGTTTCCGCATTTCTCGACCCCACAAAACGCACTAACCGCAACATAATATGTCCTGTTGTTGCTCATAGAACAGTTTTTGCTAAGAGACATCAACTCTTTTTGGGTCAACATCTTTACAGTAAAATAAATAGCAAAATGAAGATCTATCAATTAAATGGATATGAAATGAAACAGAAACTTAAAACTTGGCTGACCACCCTAAGCTACAATGAAACAGAAGACCTCTTACAAATGTACTATGCTAACTAAGTTCTCGCAAATGTACACAGTTTCACATTTACACAAACACACATACCAACGCACACACTCATCCGCACTATTACATACGCACTACATTAATTACGTACTAAGCTAAGGCACGGAGACCTGGAGGGTTAAAATACAGGCATTGCCTAGTTTAACCTCCAGTCTCCCATAAATAGTTTACAATATTGAAGTTTGTATTTGTTCAAGTTGTATTTTGTAAAAATGTTTTGTGGTTAAAAAATAAACTTATTATTATTATTATTATTATTATATTATTGTGAAAATTCTAAGCATTTCCGTAAGGTACCTATGAATACTTGGACGTGAGTGAAATTCTCCCGAGTTCAATACATTCGAATATCCTTTTGAGATCGGTGTGACACAAAACGCATTGTTGGGAACGCGCTCCTGCTTGCTGCATACTTGCCGTTGTTGTCAACAGACCAAACTCAGATATGTGTAATAATTACAATGGTACACGACACAAACGAAGTTACCAAAAAACTTGAAAATCCCTACTAATCTATATTGTATTTTTGTGTGACGTAGGCATCCGATAAGAAAGGATTTTCCGAAATTCTACCTCTAAGGGTGTGAAAAAGGGGGCAAAGTTTGTATGGAACAATAATTCCGCGGGAATTGTGAAACCGCGCGAGACAGCTAGTATTACCGAATATAGATGCGAAAGTAACTCTATATCTGTCTCTCTGTCTGGCTGTCTGTCTGTAACGCTTTCACGCCTTAACGGCTCAACCGATCATCACGAAATTTTGCATAATCGTTGTCAGGGGTAGAAGGACATAGGGTAGGTACTTTTCATCCCGGAATTACTGCGGGAGCTCCGAAATTAACGCGCGTAAAACCGCGGGAAACAGCTCGTTTAAAATAAATGTATGATATTCCCATATAGGTAATTTATTCAAAAAGCTTCTCATATCCAGCCAGAACCTAACTATAATATGTACACAGTACAGTATGTAACGTAAACACATTGATGGAAGCGTATTCAGTCTTTGATTTTCATCCCAAATATCTAAGAAACACATAACGTTATTTCTTCCTTTTGGTCAGGAAAAAGTTCTTATCTTCTCGTATTAATAAAAAGTTTGTAAATAAAGATGAAATAAAGAGCTTGTAAATTATATTTTGTAGAATTAACTATTTTTTGGTAGGTAGTAGGTAGGTACTCCACGTCTGTAGCTACGATATATTTTAATTCTTTATATCTAATAAAACAAAAAAGAAGGCAATATACTTGATATTTGTTTTTATATACTGTATAAGTCCTTACAATAAGAGAAGAAAAAAACGGTCAATTTTACATATTAAGTTCAGTGTGTTTTGTTATTCAGTTAGCAACTTTCAGTTTTATACTATTAATATCATGGTTACATTAAGTGTATATACAGGGAGGTACCTAGGTGTAATACACAAAGCATTGTTAATTAATATCGAGTGTGCACGGTTAGCGCGTAGACTAGAGTCGTTTGAGAGAAACGTCGCCTAATGAATGTCGGATTGGATGAAGCAGATATTAGTGTGGCGATTATTATTCGGCAAGCGTGCACCTGAGCGTGGCGGCAATCAGCCGGTTACATTACATCGACATTAGACAATATCGCATCATTTATGGTATATAATATGTGTTGGTCGATGAGGCGTAGGTAATATTACTCTATTCAAATAAATTTGTAAAGATATGCGGCAATACGGTGCGAGAATAAGAAATAATTACAATCGGCAATTAACAAGAGAAAACCGTCTTCCATGCAAGCGTTGCAGCTTGAGAAATAATTGGATTTTGACATCATACAAGATTAAACTTTTCTTTTAGTGGTAGAAATATGGACTGTAAATTCTTATTAAGATATGGCACGGATAATCACTGAAAAAAGTTGGATTTTACAAATCAACACAAGGAGTGACGTAGTTTGTATCGAGTCAAAATCGAGCAAACAAAAATCACAATCAACGTTTACGAGTAAAAAAAAACCAAACACGATTGATTGATTCATTAATTTTGTATGCGGAAGAACATTTCAATGAACCCTTTTTAAATCGTTTTAGAAATAGAAGAAAAACATCAGATACTTACCTATTCCTCTTTCACTAGTTCAACGAACCTTTGAAAAGAGCTGGGTCACGGTGGTAATTAGTAGATATTTTTTCTAAGATAAATTTGAAGAGACTAATGACTTTTGTGTTAGGATGATAAGCGAGGCACATCGGAAGCGAAGCGAGATCGCTCCAAAAGTGGAAGGGTGGGCGGGTGATGGGGGTTGTAAAAGAATTTGTGTTATCTAGCAAGGGCCTACGATACGCATCGAAAAGAAACGAGGTTATAATATATATATTGGCGGTTTTGCCACTCGAATTACAGCAGTCAACTTAGACAAATAATAAATAAAATGAATAAGGATGTTGATAACTTTTGAAACTAAAAATTCTAATGAGTCCGTCAGTTAGAAAATAAAAAAAACAACAGACACGTGTTTTTTGCTTTTCAAATTAGTGAAAATATACAGATATAAAGCATATTAAAGTTTAGGGTGGAGGCTCGTGACGTCACGCGTCATTACAAACTGCACAAGGTAGTGACGTCACGCGAAATTTCAAATTTAGTACAATATTTGGTATAAAAAACTAGTTGCTTAATCTTTCACTTACTAATAATAAGAAATTTGTCATGTTCGTTAGTTTGTGGTTGCAATAAAAAAAAAGCGTATCTACACCTCAGACGAAATAAAGAGTTTTTATTTCGTCTGAGATTTACACCAACATGGTTTTCTCAAAGATGATGTTACAAACGGTAGGTAGATAACTTTTACAGTTTAGCTTAGTTTGGTGAAGCTGCGTATTAATATCCAATTTTTTTTTTTGACATTAATTACTATTAACTGGTGTTCTTTTTATACTGTCGAAAGTCGTAGCTGTTTCGCATCGTTCTCGGCCCCATTGTAAACTCACCATTATTAAAAAAAAAAACATTAGTTTCCAAACCAATAGTTTATACAATTTTACGGTGGAAAATGAATCTAAATATTTTTAATAAAAGTTTCCATTCCTGCCCATGTACAGTGTACAACTGTACACACCGATCAGTAGATATCTACATGCACACGTTCTTTTTGAAATTTTTCGCTGTAAATTTTTTTTTTATTGCTATCCTACTAATATTATAAACGCAAAAGTTTGTAAGAATGTATGGATGGATGGATTGATGGATGGACGGATGGATGGATGTTTGTTACTCTTTCACGCAAAAACTACTGAATGGATTTAAATGAAACTTTACAATAATATAGCTTAATACATCAGATTAACACACAGGGTACTTTTTATCCCGGAATTCCCGCGGGAACTCTGAAATTAACACGGGTGAAACCGCGGGGCACAACTAGTTCTTCATATTGTGTACAGTGCCGTGTGGCGTTTAATAAAGCAATATATTTTCTATTAATATCACGGTGATCGCTTTAACCATAGCTTTAACGAAGTTCGAACACCCTATTTGTAGGTGGTTGTATACGTCATCGATCTTCATAAAGTTAGTCTTGGAATGATTCAGCGAGAATGTTAATGCATTTCGTTTCGTATATCGTATTTCGTCAAATGTTATTGAAGCCCGCGTTGCTACGACGGGGCCATCCATCATGCAGATGTTTTCCTATCGCCTCTCTTAAATGGAATAACCGGGATGCAAATTTAGGCATATTTTATGTCGCGCCACATATTCGATTCCCTTTCTCGGTTATGCAAATATGTATACTTCAAACGAGTTATTTATTGGAATATTATATTGAACCTGACTGTTGGTCTGGCCTGGCTACGACGACCGTGGTCGCAGGTTCGATCCCCGCATTACCGCATCAAGCAGCAAGCATTTCCTATTTGATTACCATTTGGGTTTACCCTTAAGGTATCAAAGTATGCATTAACAAAAAAGTATATACATTATTATTATATTTGTTTTCAGATGAGATGGAATAAACTCTGTTATTTTGCGACCATCAGGTGATAATATACCTATAAGGCATAAAGTTATGCTTATAATGCAATATCTATTATTTATCTTTAATTAACGAACAATCTCATCAAACGATTTTCATGAAATTTAGTATGCAGGGGGTTTCGGGAGCGATTAATCGATCTAGCTAGGTTTCATTTTTAGAAAACGTCGTTTTTTCCGTGTTTTCAGGCAATGAAAAATTAGTGTTTGGTACTGTTTTACCGACACAGCAACACTAAAGCTACTTAACTAACTAACTAACTTAATAGATGGCGTTGTTAAACTGTGATGATAAAAATATAAACTTACTAGCTGTACCCCGCGATTTCATCCGCGGTAATTTCGGAGTTCCCGCGGAGGTTGCGGGAAAAAAGTACTCTATGTCCTTCAGTTCCCGAGGGAATTCCGTGATAAAAACTATCCTATCTTTTAAGTTGGACCATTTTATGAATGGTTACAAAATTTTATCAAAATCCGTTCTGTAGTTGCGGAGTCTATCGCGGACAAACAACGTGACACGTGATTTATATATATTAGACTAGCTGTCCACCGCGATTTCATCCGCGGTAATTTCGGAGTTCCCGCGGGAATTCCGGGATAAAAACTATCCTATCTTTTAAGTTGGACCATTTTATGAATGGTTACAAAATTTTATCAAAATCCGTTCAGTAGTTTCGGAGTCCATCGCGGACAAACAACGTGACACGTGATTTATATATATTAGATTAGATTACTTACGTAAAAATTGTAAAATTACCAAAAAAATACCGAGCAAAGCTCGATCATCCAGGTAGGTACTTATTATTATTTGAAATTGTATATACATTTCGTTGACATAATGATCCATAAATATTTCAAATGATCGAAATTATTGAAATTACGGCCTGAAAAAGAAGAATTAATGGAATAAATGGGTTGGATTGATTTACCGTTCCAGCTCTTGATTTCAACGCGAGCTGCGTGGATTTCATTTTCTTTCGTGTACACTATTATTATAAAGAGGTAAAGTTTGCGAGTTTAGCTGTGGAGAATAATCTCAGGAATTACTGAACCTAAGTCACTCCTGAGTGACATAGGATACAATTTATCTCAGAGAAGAGTTCCCGCGGTAATACCGTAATACCGTAATAATTGATGTGCAGTAGTAGGTTATTCCGAAATTGGCGCGGGTGAAACCGCAGGTCCAGCAGGTCTATACATTTGTACATACAAATAAAATTAAAGTGTCTGTTTTCAATGTCAAAATAACAAACAACAGCCTTTTACTAAATGCTAGGTAGGTACTTATAACAAAAAAGTCTTAAAGTGTTTGTTTGTCAGTCTGTTAATATGTTGGTCTGTCAGACTGTTTGTTTTGGTTAATATCCGAAATAGTATGAAGCTTCCAATGGGACTTTCACTGGTCTTTCACATCTACCTGTGAGCAGTGAGCTGAGCTGATGTTAAAAAGAGAAGTTCTAAGCTACTTCAAATATCAAATATATCTAATTTTTATTGTTACCAAGTGTAAATTTCAAATGTTACATAGATTTTGTGCTTACAACTTAGTCACCCTTTTCGGGTATGGCAATAATTTGGAGCTGATATTTATTTACATATTTCTTATTAGGTACCTAATCTACTTCTTATTCACAATTAAATTTATTTCAAGAAGTCATGCTTAGCTTATTATTGGTTTGTTTCAAAAAAATTGTCCAGTGTATAGAAACATTTTGAAATTAAATATTTTTTAATTTTTGTTTAAAAAATTTGAATTATGTTTCTGTTCTAATTTGTAGGGGGAGTTTATTGAATAGTTTTACCGCCATGTAATACGAGCTGCAGATTAGCATTTTAATTCTAGAGGGTGGCAGATAGAGCATTTATTTGTGATGGGTATTTATATTGTGCGTGTGTTTCACTTTTGTAAATAGGTGGGCGTTCTGAAAAACAAAGGTACCTATATCGTGTAGGTATATATATTGACGTTAGCGTTTGTATCTCAAATTTAATTATGTAACTTTCATAATTACATCATCATCAGAGTTCCTGTGGGAATTTCGAAACTCAACTCGTGTGAAACCGCGGTGCAGAGCTAATCTGTTATAAAATAGAAGGCTTCACTTGATATCGGCGTGCATGTTAGCAATAATTCGTTCCAGTTTGACGAGCCCTCTTTACGACCTACGAGAGCGTATCGCTTAAGCGCAGAATAAAACGCTGACGATGCAAAATTTATAGGAGTTAATATATTTTTATGTTATCGACATCGCTCGATCTTTGCTGCTATGTTGATATACTAAAAGTGAATTTTATATATTTTTAACAAGCTCGGCAGTCTTCAAATTAAGTGTCAGTCCTTATCTATTTATACTTCTTTTAACAACAATTGGGTATAGATTGAATATTAGCTGTTCTTCTGAGCTTCCATCTGCGTCAATTCTTTCTTTCAGATTAAAATTATCCTTATAGTACTCAGGAATACTGTACATAATTATATCTTCTAATCAATGATTGAATTTTTGAAATCAGTTCTATACTTCCTGAGGTTACTTACTTTTTAGTATAGATAGACTAAGAGGTCCATATTGATTCATTTATTTACAGCTCTTTGGTCTTCATTAATACACTAGTCTTTGATTTGATGCCGGCTGTACACACTCGCCAAGACACCCCGAGACAGGGCGAGAACGAGTGTGTACCTACATGGTGTTCTCGCGAGTAAAATGAGAGCTTCATTTAATTGGCCGCTGATTGTGTTTTATTTATTAAATTTCAATTTTGCGATTAAATAATTCTATATAATTCTAATTGCGATTAAACAAAATTATACAATCGAACGCGTGATTTTTTAATTAATTAAATTATGATAGCTGACAGCTCAAAGACAATCTGCAGCAGCAATATTTAAGTCCATTATCGCGGGAGTCTTTAGTGCAACTAACAAAATGAGTGTGTATAGCAGGGAAATTATGTAACTTTTGTTGTTATCATAATATTTCAGTTTCAATCAGAAAAATAGTGGTTTTTGGAGTAATTAATCATGTTTAGAAATCTACAATTTTTGAAGAGTGTTGGTTTTGGTTGATTACTAGAAATTTTAGGTGTCAAAACGTGCATACTGTAAGTGCAAAATATTTTTTTTTCTGATTACAACCGAAACATTATAGAAACAAAAGTTACACAATAGCTCCTCAGGTATAGATTGAATGCTCTTGCCGAGAGCTTTTTCAGCCGAGAATCGACGAGAGGCTCTCGGCGAGTGTGTACACCCAGCATGAGGTGTACCTACACTTGTACAGAGTACTTATTTCGTGTAGTATGGATCAAGAGATATTGCAGTTTAAAAAATTGTATTTTATATAATTTAAACATCTTGGTACTAAATCATATTTCGAATAAAATAATTTACTTATGACAATCATATACGTAAGTTTGATGTGCATCAGGTTAAACTTGGAAACTTAAGTAAAGTCATTTTGAAAATATTTAAAGGATTTATTATGGTCACCCGGAATATTCCGGTCACAGTTTTATATTATGCACAAAAACAATAGGTGTGTATAATCTATACATATAAAATTCTGTGTCCTGAATGACTGATGGATCAACGCACAGCCTAAACCGCTGATCGTAGAGATCTGAAACTTGGAGGCTGTGTTCTTTGTATGACATAGGCATTCGATAAGAAAGGCTTTTTGAAAATTCAACCCCTAAGGGGATGTAAAGGGGTTGCAAAGTTTGTATGGAACAATTCCGCGGGAAATTCGAAATGATCGCGGGTGAAACCGCGTGGGACAGCTAGTGTAACTATAAAACAATAATACCCATTATTATTATAAGTCTTCCTATTTTATTAGCGGCATTCCAAATAACCTAAGCGTGATAATTAAAACACCTATGTTAAAACACCTTTTCCCCATGTGGCCTATAACGGTCTGTGTGGGTAGTTTGCCAACATTTTAATGTCCTGCTAATGTGATAGGTACTACGAGAGACGGTGCTTGTGTCTCGGGAGGGTAGAGCACACTCTGCGGGCTTGTGGAAATGGAGCTCGCCTGGGGATCTCATTATAAAGTGCTGAGACGGAATCATTAGCTGTGGCCATTCGACTTAACTACCAGTAACATGTGAACCTTATCCAGGTAATGCTGGTATAAAAATCGCAACGTCTAACCCACTGGTGGTCAAATTGTTTTATATCTATGTATGTAACTATATAGTATATATTAGACGATGTTTCTTAGTTTTGGATTGTGTTGTAGTGTTGTTTATGTTATTCATGAACAAACAATCTATCTAAAGGTTAACTTGAATTGAGTATGAACCCGCATCTCGGTTTCATTCGTACTAATTTCGGTTTTCCCTCAGGAATACCTCTATGCTACAACGAGGATTATATTAACATTTAGAGAAAGTATCTTCGTATAAATTTTCATTTATTCTGTAGTTCATGAGATTGCCTTAAACTCATATAACTTACTGCTAAAGTAATAGCAGTAATACTAAGGACTAGTTAGCTAGTGCCCGCAATTTAGAATTCTCTTGGAGGATATTTAAAAAAAAAATGCATAAATTATAATATTTTTGACGTAGAAAAAAAATTACAAAATTGAGCGCCCACGCGCTGACGAATCATTATATCCTAAAGTCATTCATCGGCCCCTTCCTTTGTATTTCCGCTGGCGTGTTTACAAATCTAATGAAAAGGTCATTCACCCGCGTGAATTCACGTTTTTATGATCGAAAGATTCAAGGAGTCCCTCGTTCAACTTTACACCCAATATGAAGAAATAACATTAGACATGAGGGCGATTAGGCTTTACTGTGCTCTAGACTTGCTACACTATAAAAAAAACCACTCTCTAACTCATAAAAAAATAAAAAAAGCGTATAATATGATTTGTCTTTTGCTACATATAAACCGTAAATGTTTAAAAAGTTTTCCACTTGTTTCATTATTATTTACTCAGGATGAAATTACTTAAAATGTTGTTACAGAAAACAAGCTTGGCAGAAAACCACTATTGTTTCCCCAACCGCGTTGGGAACTAGATACTCGTACGTCTTGGCGTGTTGACAACTGGAAAATTATATTATTCCCGGATGCAAACCGTTATGTGACAACCTTACGTTTAAATTTTATAGCTTGAAGATTTAATCTACATAGTTGATGTAACAATTTTCCATGATAAAAGCACACAAGAGTATTATTCGATGGGTTGAATCTTTCAAATTATCGACAATACGTTGTCGTACGTTGTACTAAGTTGTATATAGAGAATAGGATGACAATCCATGCACATAAAACGACAGTGAGTTAGTTAGTGAAGAAGCGAACGAGAGGAGAGGCTTTGTAGACTTTGGTAAGTATGTAACGAATTCGTTCGCGTGTCATCGAAAATAATTTCGTGTAGTTCGACGCACACATCGCTTGGTTTTGTGCTTCAATTTGTGAGTTTAACTTTATATGAAACACTTATTATTTCATTCAAAGTGCTTGTGTATCATATAAATAAATAATAGGCATAAAACTGCATTCAACGCACGCAGAGTGATGCACATTTGCGAGTGGTGGTACCACTTTAATTTTGCGCTGAGGGAGTAATTCAATTGTTTGTGTTTCAATTTTGAATTAATAACTTTATGGTGTAAAGGCATTAAAACAGATTTTGCAAGTACCTACCTATTATTGAGAATTTATAATTATCATCATCATCATCATCATATCAGCCGAAAGACGCCAGCTGAAGGACTTGGGCTTCGCCCAGGACCGTCACCACGACCGTTCCGGCGAATCATCCTGAGAATTACCAAATGGGAATAGATTATTTCTGAATTTGCAGAAAAAAGGAAAACTAATCTTCAATTTTCTTTCTATACAAAAGTTGCACTGTCGCAACATAAACAGAATTACATAATGGAGACATCGCAGTTTCTTTCCAGACTCTCCTTTGTGTAACTGTTATGAAAGCAACGGTTGCATTTTATTGAAGGATGAGCAAAAATGAAGATTTTATTCAATAAAAGAGTTGAGTGATAAGATCTAGAACTGGTCGATTTTATGGGTCAACAAACTTTTTAACCTAGCGTCTTCATTTACTACAACTTATTATCATAAAGGGTAGCCTAATGTAGTTCAAATAAGTTAAAGCTTAACCTGACTCAAGTATTATAGTTATAATTTCAATTGAAAATAAAAAAGTTTAAAACTCAGTTTTGATTCAGCCCGCAACTGTTTCAGTTATTAATGGTGTAAGTCATCAAGTAATATTTTTGTCCGTTAAAATTATGTCAATAATGACTATAATATTATTATTATTATTTTCCACCAAATCTATGAATAGCTACATATATAGGCACGCGCCTCTACAAGTACCAATTTATTTATATAATAGAGATTGTAAAGAGAAATCTGTTATTGATTTACGTAACCTTTAGTCTTTGAAAGTAATTAAATTCTTGCATTGATTGGGCTTTGTCTGTGATTGGACTAAACAAACTTAAATAGACCCAAAATAACAAGATTTCCAAGTTTGTTTATGATTAGAACGATGAAATCTAAAGGCAGGCTGTAATTTAAATCGTCAGTTATATATCAGGTACCCCATGTTGACTACCGATGGTGTAGTGGTTAACGACGCTACGTCAGGTGAACATTTGTGCTTACCCTGAGTATGTATTGAGCATGTATATTGTATAATAAGTGTACTAGCTGTTTCTCTCGGTTTCATCCGCGTTAATATTGGAGTTCCTACGGGAATTCTGGAATAAAAATGCCATTTTCTGTACCCTTGAAGACCTGTATTACAAATTTCATGATGATCGGTTCAGCTGTTAGGATGTGAAAGCGTAACAAACAAACGAACTCACTTTCGCATTTATAATTACAAAGGATATTTACAAAATGTATATCTATACTAATATTATAAAGAAGTAAAGTTTGTGAATTGTGAGTTTGTAAGTAGGGGGTAAACTCTGGATCTACTGAAGCGATTTTAAAAAATATTTCACTTATAGAAGCTACGGTAGTCCTGAGTGACATAGGGTACTATTTATCTCAAAATTCCCACGGGAACGGGAAATTACAGGGGAACAGCCAGTGTGTTATATTAGTTGTTTAGTACCTACCACCACAATACGTATAATCAAAGCGTATAATATAATAACTAGGAAAACGATGTATAGGCGGGGCAGGCGCGCCACCGTTGTGACTGTTCCAAAGGAAGTTAGAGCATCTGCTCTAAATTTCCCAGAACTTCTTTTGCTGGCCATTCAAAGTATTATTTTCTCAATAAGTAAAAACGTAACCAAATGACTTTTAATATATTATTTAGTTACGTTTTTACTTGTCACTGTTTCCGAAATTCACAGCTTCAGAATGCCATAGACTCCATAGAGGATATTATCTGTGGCCATAGTCAATGCCATAGAATGTCTTAAGGGGAAAACGTTCAGGTGGTACATATGATGGTAAGTGATTACCTACCGCTGCCCATGGATATCTGCAACTCCTTGGGCGTGTTACTGACCTGGAATGGAAATGAGAATTGTTACGCCATCAATATACATTTACAACGTTTCTTTTATCATAAAGAATATAAATTTCTAATATTTTTGCATCTGGAGTGTTTGGGATTGTATTTTTGGGAGGCGCGTTAGGGGCAATGAATGTTGTTGGTCATACTGAATAAGGGCACAGCATGAAATTTTGCATACACCTTTGTCAGGGATACAGAGAAGGACACTGGGTCCTTTTTTCCCAGAATTCCCGCTGGAACTCCAAAATTAACGCCGGTGAAACAGCGGGGAATAGCTAGTTATATATGTACCTATAATTTTCTCTGTGGGTACAAGAGTACAAGCTCTATATATATTAAAACACATTTGATGTCATTCTATGTACGCATAGTCGCATGCCAAAATCAATTCAAAATAATAATTATTTATTGAATACTAGCTGTACCCCGCGGTTTCATCCACGGTAATTTCAGAGTTCCCGCGGGAAAACCAAGATAAAAAGTAAGTCCTTCTCTGTACCCCTGACAACGTGCATGCCAAATTTCATCCAAATCCGTTCAGCCGTTTTTGCGTGATTGAGTAATAAACATCCACAGTTTCACATTTATAATATTAGTAGGATTATAAGGTTTGAATATTAAAATTGTATAGGTAGGTTGAAGGTTCGTGTTGTATGTTAGATATATTTTGTTGCCTATCTGACCAGGTTATGGAAGTAGGCACCGATAATTGTATGAGCCTATATTGTTTACAGATGGTTCAACACCTACGTCAGAGACATGCCGAGATAAGCCATTTCAATTGTAATGCGCATCCAATATCTTAACATTAATACGATGACAATAATTGAATTCATGTCTATTTGGACATTGCACGTACAGAACACAGAGCATTGTATTACCGACATTATGCTTTGCGTAGGTACAATGAATATGCCTATATTTAGTAGCGTGCAATTGTTTTCCTGTAATATTTCATTTCAACATTTATTCATAATTATTTCAGTAAATATGGATAGAGTTCAGTAAACAAGTGCTATTTACATGTGATGAATTTGTCCCCCAAGTATTAAAATATATAAAATATTGATAGTTTTGAATAACAAAAACTATTTATTATCGTTATTGTCAGACGGTATGATATATTTATGCTATATTGGAATGCTCTGGTCATTCAGACTATCATGGATCAAGGAATTGATGGGTCAGAGTAATGTGTTTTTAGAGATTTTTCAAGTCTCGGATAACTTGATAATTATTAGGTAAATACGTATGTATAATAGGTTTTGCGACGAATATCCAATTTGATCATTTTTATTATGTCGGTTCGAAATTAAACCAGCCCTTTCTTCGTCGCTTTTCTTAAAGTATGAACGTCTCAAACTTACTTTTTGTAAACCAACTATTTGGTTTTGTAAAACAAACGATTATACAATTCCACTATGAATATTCCTCTCTCTCTCCATATAACCACAGGTTCACAGATAGAAATTACGTTTTGAATTCGAGTTAATATTTTCTGGCAAACTGGAAGACAATCCTTTTGAATTAAATAAGCGCATCTGTAGTGCGAAAACTTAGAGGACTATTGGTTGCAGGTACGCGACCCGGCCAATGTTACGTAGCGTGGGATTCAATCAAGCGCTCTCTCAAACTTACCTCCACTCGCAACTTTCTTTGACTGCCTCCTTAATCGAGTTGCCGTTAACTTTATAAAATGCGCCGTGCGCCTGGTTTATGTTTTCCACGCTGGTTAAGAGCTTTCAAGAGTTTTCGTTTCCCATTAACAAGGTAGGTAAGTACAGCAGCGGATAAGGTTAAAAACTTGTTTTCGCCTGCTGCAGCCGGTCAAATTATTTTAATGCGACGAAATACGGAGGTGGATGTACGGCAGGATGGCATCTCTTTCTTTTCGCACTCTGTATACTTTATTCAACTCGTAGTTATACTAAATAGTTCAAAGTGTTTTCGGTATTTTAATATTAGTTTATTCTGTAGAAACTGTTAAGTATCTAAGTATGAAAACATTGGACACGTAACAGCAATTAGGTAGTTGTAAATAATAGTATCAAGTTTATTACAGTCACGAGACGTGGTGTATACGTCGTAAGCAAACTGTTAATATTCGTCCGTTCACAAAGGGCAGGCGATGTGTATAAACAGAACGAGAACAGAGATCGTCGCTGAACTGTTTTGTATTTAGGAGCATCCCGACCTAAGTGAAAGCTAGGTTCGGTTTGAACTAATACCGCGACCGAATCCAATGGTATCAATTCATGGACGCGAGCAATCTGCTTTTTTTGCAGTTGCAGTTTGGCAGAGTAGTATTTATGAAATATATTGTATTGTATTTAAATAAATTAATTAAAAAAAAAAAAACCACCACAATGCATTTTTTCGGCGTTATGAAAAAACTCTGGCCTTTTCAATTTGCCAACTACATAAATATATAACTGACGGCATTATTCCAGTAAAATGAACTGCAATTTACCTGTAAATGGAATGAATGTTAACAGTCGGGAATTGGACTGAAGAAGAATGTGGGTCTATAATTCTCTGAACATCAAATAAAAATGAGTTTATTTGTAATTTTATATCTTTTTTCAGTTTTATGTTTTTTCACCTCTAAAGGTAAAATATCTGTTTATTATTCATTATTGTATTAAGAATTTATTTAAATCATAAATAAGTGAATAAAACTAATTATAAATACAAAACTGGCCTCAATTAACAAAACTCATATTGCTCGTTTATAATCTAAATACATAATTATATACCATACACCATACCATACATAATAATAACCAGCGCTAGGTGTTCCCGCACCTAGCTATAATGCTGAGTTGGTGACCCTTTCGGCAGAGCATGCAAGAGATATTATCTGTCTCTTTAGATTAGGCACTGTTGATGTTTGTTTCTTTTTCTTGTGTGTTGTGCTGAAATAAATATATTTTCTTCTTCTTTTTCTTCTAATTATATGTATTATATTGAGTTTGTTTGTTACAATTTCATGCTTTAACTACTCAACCGACCGTTTTCAGGGGTACAGAAATGGACAAAGGGTACGTTTTATGTAGAAAAGGTTCTGTTCCCGAGGGACAGGACAGACAGTAGCTTAATCGACAAAATCTACACTAACCACAAAGAAGTCACGGCCACCAGCTAGTACGAAATAAATAGGCAAACAGTAATTGCAAGTCATGTTGTTTTACGTTTCCTGAAAGGCTGTCGGAACGTAGATGGAAAAAATACTTTATCTGATGTAAGGGATTTATCCAAGGTAAGCGAATAAAAAGAGGTAGCTGTGTAAGCGGTAGTCGCACGAACCACAAAACGGGTTGTGGGCACCGTCTCACTCGTATCTCGGAGGTGGCATTCAGAGACAAAAACAAATGGAAGTATTACTGGAGACAATCTACATTTAAATAGATCTTTTTCCTCAATTCGTGCACGAGTTCGGTGATAGGTATCGCTGTCGCCGATTTATTTCCGCGAATTTGCATTTAGGTGATGGCTCTGTGCGTCTTCGGTTTTGTACTGTCGCAGCCTCGTAGCGTTGTAGCCCCGTAGCGCCGTAGCCTCGTAGCTGCACTACGCTCCAATTAATTGAATAAGAAAACCACTTCTGAAAATAAAATGAAGTTTGTTCAAGAATATAAAAATAAATGTACACGATTTATGTGTAGGTATATTCGAGATTAATAAATTTAATGGTTGCGTGGTTTTGCATAGGTATTTTATATTTTACTGTTACAATATGGAACATACAAAAATAACAAGTTAGAAGTGAGGTAGGTAGTAGGTGTAAATGACTTTTGAATATCAGAGAAGGGAACCATTCAGGAGATCAAGATGGCGCGCGACGTAATCTAAAAGTGATGGTCGCGTGGTTGCCATCGACACAATGGTACCGGCGTTATTAATTATTCCAATGTGAACGGAGTTCCGACAAAAGGCATTAACTGTGCAGATAATGGCGTTTCTCGCAGTCAGCTTCCGCATTTGCTCCACCACGGCGGCAATCACTCATCTAATGATGCGCGATATTGCAAATTGAGACGTTCGTCTACTGCATTACTTATGTCCCCGGTACGTCTCACCTTCTCACTAATTGCGTTGCTCGAGACAAACTCAAATTTGTAAACACAAAATCACACAAGCTTCATGAATCTCATATTGATCATCTCCTAAATGTTACCTGAAAGTGTCGAAGAGCAAAAAGCGAATAGTTTTTTTTATGACTATCATCTGGTAAGTAAAACCAGACTAAGTAAAAGTATTTGGGAGTTAGAATATCAAATAAATGAAAATCTAAAAAATCTTTGAATTCTATCGATCTCAAAACTAGAATCTAATAAGATCGAAATCATAAACTAGCTTTAGTAAAAAGAGATAACCTGTTGATTTTTTTTACACTCCATAGACTTTGATCTTTGAATAATTATGGAATTTAACTATAATTATTATTAATTATTAACTGATCATCTGAAACTATTATAGGGATTTTCTGGTTGGTGAGCTAACCGTAAAATAAGTAGATACCAAGCATTACCTACCATAGAATGGCTGATATGGACAGTACAAATCATGTTAAAATAACAGTCACGGTTGTCATTCCGTTTGCAAATTAGCAAATGTGTTACACGAATGCCAGCCATGAAAGGAATTCGGACGTTGCCCGAATATAATTAGAGTGAAGAAATAAAATAACGACATCGGAATTTAAATACAAAATACAAAATCCAGTGCGGGCAGAGGAATGTTTTCGAATCTCCTACAGTAAATACGGTCCCTCATAATCATTATTTGAACGAACAATTAACATTCGAATCTCGTGCGGCCGTTGGTAGTGATAATTTGATTTGCACGCGCGACAGGCACTGTACACAGACGTTGCTTACGCACGCTGCTGGCGACATCTCTATCGGGACTCATTGGCTTTGACTAGCTTTTCCCCGCTGTTTCACCAGCGTTAGATTCGGGATTCTCTCGTGTAAATCAAACACACACATTTAGAATTCACATGCACACACAGAAACACATGCTCATACTGACACACACGCACGCACCAGACACACACACTATCACTCTCACAAGTTCACCCATGCACACGTTCACACATAGAACATTTTTATTTAATATTTTTCTATTTTGTACCTACTAATAATAGTTTTTGAGTTTTTGAGTTCGGGACCTGGAGACTTATAACACAGGTTAACCTAGATTAGGCTCCAGATCTCCTACTTTCCTTAATTAAAACACATTTCATGTACTTTTGTGGAGACGAATAAATGATACTATTATTATATAATATTATTTTAATGATTGGTCTAATCAAATACGAGTAACTAAATGTACCTATTATTACAAAAATTGAATTGTCAGTAAAATATTTTTGGATAGTGGTGTCATGGATAAGCCTATGCTTCTCAACAGATTCACGATAACTCGGCAACTCCAACGCAGGTAGGGACCATCGTCTTGACAAAAAAATGTGAATATGATCTCAATCGGTCAAGTCGTTCAGAAGTAACACGATCATAATTAAACACACCAATAAAGAATAATAAATCGATCATCGCCACCTTTTGAGTCCAGATTTTAAGATTCTTACTTTGGACACTAAACCAACTTCATTTAATGCGAGTTTAGTATTCTTTGAGTAAATCCTAAACTACAAACCACCACTTTAAACTACCGATAACGTAAACAAATGTTGCTTAAATGCTGTAACAAGTACAAACATCTGAAATACACTTCTATTTAACAATATTGAAATTTCAAATTAATCAAAGTGAGCTCACAAAAAATATATTCTGCTCCCTTATTACCTACACTAGGGTTGAGAGCGTTTTACGCAACGCTGCTCAATAACGGGCTGTTGGTCAATACAAAGATCTGAATGTTTTGAGGCGAGCGGCAACCCGTCCTCGCGACGACGTTTGAATTTAATAGTAAAGTCAAATTTCCCAAAATAGATCTACCTTAATGATTAACAATATAGTCACACACTAGCTGTTCCCCCGCGGTTTCATTCGCGTGTGTTTTGGACTTCACCAGGATCTCTTGGATACCTATCGAGATAAAAATTGAGACCTAAGTTCCAAGTTCAAATCTGAAAAATAGTTTTTTACAAGTATGTTCAAAATGAATTTTAGTGGTCATCCTTTACTTCCTGCTCTTTTTCTTTGATTACAATAATATTTCTAACTAGTTGTACCCCGCGGTTTCACCCGCGGTAATTTCGGAATTCCCGCGAGAATTCCGGGATAAAAAGTACCCTATGTCCTTCTCTGTACCCCTGACAACACGTATGCCAAATTTCATCCAAATCCGTTCAGCCGTTTTTGCATGATTGAGTAAACGAATGCGAGGATAAGAGCTCGAAAGTGCATTTTCATCCGACTTGCTTCAAATTTATCGTCACTGCTCAGCTCCTATGACGTGTCTTAGCGTTATGTGATATAGCTTATAACCTGCCCAGGAGTATGAACTACAATCGTACCAAGTTTGGTTAAAATCCCTTCAGTAGTTTTTGACCCATGCGTGCACATACAGACAGACAGACAGACAAAAAAATTACTGATTGCATTTTTGGCATCAGTATCGATCACCATTCATCCTCCAATATTAATTTTGAATATTCAATGTACAGAATTGACCCCTCTACAGTTTTATTATAAGTATAGATATAGATAGATGTAGAGTACAGACCCGCTCTAGACTAGAGTTTTACTGTACCCGTTACCCATTCGTCTGTTCCCCTGTCTGCTGCTGTTTCATTCACATGTTTTTCGGGATTTCCTTGGAAACTCTTGTTGTTCTTGAATATGTTAAATCCTAAATGTTAAGTAAGGGCATAGCTTCCAGTATGCTAAGTATCATTCAATTTCATCCAGGGGTTATTTATTTATTTATCTACAGATGCACTTAAAAAACATAGCTATCTCGTGAAGTGCGTTCAAAAAATCGACGACAGACAAATTTTATAAATATTATCGTAATAATATATTTGAGCGATATTTTTGATGCGGACAGACACCCCAAGTCTATAATTTTGTACTAGTATGTATAAATTTAGAAAATAGTTATCTAATTTGTATAGGTACAACATACTTCGTTCTTCTCTATAATTTACTCTTAACTTGTTCAGAACAATACTTTGTTATGTCTAACAAGATTTGTTTTGTCAAACAAGATTAACATTTTCGCCTTCCAAGATCTAAGTACGTTAGATAAGTATGACAGGACAGATGGCGTGCGACTTGTTGTTCAAATGGATGGATGCTTACTTAATCCTATTATTATATGGGTAAATGTTATATGCTTTCACGCCTTCCCTGATCAACTAATCATCATGAAATGCAAAAATCACGAAAGCATATATGGTTTTTTTAATCCTGGAATTCCCGCGGGAACTCCGGAATTAGCGCAGATGAAAACATGGCTAATTTTACTATAAAATAAAATAACTACAAATAGGTTATTGCCGAGTACTAACTGAACGGATACCATAAATACTTTAAAATCAGTGTGAATTGCCCTGAAACTGACTTCTTACAGCAAACCATCTGAGCTAAGATTACAACTAAAAAGTAACGTCACTTATTCCTCAAGTATTCTTAAAAAAATAATAAAATAGGTAAAAAATAGCGGTCATAGTTGTTACAAACTAATAGTTATCTGTTTATAGGTATAGGTAAATGTATAATCTTAAAACACAAAAAATTCATAACTTGGCTCTGTAGATAGGGGAGATTAGTCCAAAACCAGGTATGGGGGTAAAACCGGGATAAGGCAGAGTTATAGCTGTTTACGTTTTTTAAATTTAATCGAGAATTTGTTAGAGGTTGTTGACTACCCTGATTAGTTGGTCAACATCGGTGCTCAGTCGATGTAAACAAAGAGATTATAATAGAAATTTTATGGTGATTTGATCCTATTTTCTTTGTATTTCGTAAGTATGTTAATATACTTGAATTGTTTTTTTTTTTATAAAGATTAAGGATTTATTTAACTGTAATTACTAAAAATTTGACATGAGCAAAGTTTTTATATTGCGGAATTTTCAGGTTATCTTTTTATTTTTGTGTTTTAAAGTGCGTCTGGGGCAAAACCGTAGATACGGGGTAAAATCTGGTAGCACCCGGTTACCAAAATTAATTTTTTTTATTTATTAAGAACGTAGGTTTTTTAAAACGGATCATCCATTCTGGTCTGAGGAAAACATAAAAAGCTATTTTAGAAATAACTTGCTGTCTCGCGCGGTTTCACCCGCGATAATTTTGAAGTTCCCGTGGAATTGTTCCATACAAACTTTGCAACCCCTTTTCATCCACTTAGGGGTGGAATTTCCAAAAATCCTTTCTTATCAGATGCCTACTTCATACAAAGAACACACCCTCCAAGTTTCAGGTCTGTACGATCAGCGGTTTAGGCTGTGCGTTGATCCATCGATTTCATTCAGGACAAAGCATTTTATATGTAAAGATAAATAGAAGATGGATAATAGAAGTATGGAGTGCATGGTTATCGTATAGCTTCTAAATAATTTTCAGTTTAACAATCAACGCTAGAAGTTCGCATTGAAAAGTACCATGTGAATAAAGATTTTGAAGTTGCTTCTAAAACGGGTTCGTTCGTTTTCCGACAGAGTTTACCTACCCCTAAACAAGAACATTAAATGTAAAGCCAGATTTGGGTATAGGTACCCACTACCCTGTTTTGAACCAAGCATGAGGCAAAATGGCACAACCGTATAAAAACATGACTTTTTTATAATTTTAATTTTATGTTATTAAGAATTAAGAAAAAGAGTGATTTCTAGTGCAAAGTTTGTAATTAATAAATGAACTAAAGATTGTTACGGTTTATTTATATTCTATAAAACCTTCGTTTTAGGAAACTTTTCCCTTAGCGTCTCGATTTTACCCCTCTCCCATACTTGGTGATGTGTGAGCGAGCGCACGACTGCATTAGAAAAAGTAGCTGCTTTTTTAATGAAATCCTATTTGGGTTGGCACTGATGCTGGCCAAATTGAACTTTTGATTGGTTAGATTTTTCATGACTACATCACAATATATATAAGTTTGTAAGTTTTATATAGAGACTAGCTGTTCCCCGCGGTTTTACCCGCGTTAATTTCAGAGTTCCCGCGGGAATTCCGATTACAATATAGCCTATATTACTCAAGGATAATGTAGCTTTCTAATGGTGAAAGAATTGTTGAAATCAGTCCAGTAGTTTTTGAGTTAAATCGTAAAAAAAAAAATCATATCTTTCCTTTATAATGTAGATAACAATTACAGATTGTTAACTTGGGTTTATGGTCTAACTGAAAAATAGGCGTGATTTCATCGCTTTGTACTGATTGGTTTAGTTATAAAAATTTTAAGCATAATATAGTGGCGCTAAAGCACTTCCAAACAGCCAACACTACTTTACATCTTCTCTAGTATCATCATTACCAATAGCAGTCTATGACAATCCTGCACTTCCGATATTCGGTAAACCCTAAAATCGGAAAAAGTCTAAACAAAACTGGATACGCGAACTGGATACTGGTAAACTGTGTTTGCTTTTGAAAACCACTGAAAGGATTCTAAGAATAAAAGTTTGTTTATTTTTCAACAATGGAGTATGATATTTTCATTGTTTTCTCTTGCTGGATACAAGTGCGGAACACTAGAAATTTATTTTGGCCCATAGTATAAACAAACACTGGGTATCTACTGCACAGCGCACTTACTTCCTCATACATCTTTCATTGTCCCTAGCATTTACCTACTTTTAATTTTTTTATATCTAATAGCTCCTAACGTTTTCTATGGAGCTATCTATAAATCGTATCTTTTTTAAAAAAACAGAGGAATTGACAACACTTATAAACTAAATATTCGAGACATTGTCAGTGAAATACCGCCGAAAGTTAGCGAAATGATGAGAAACGCGATGAAAACATTTTTAGTCTGCAATATTATGCTTATGCTTGTCAGATGTAATATTCCATACCTAATTTCCTAAATAAAGTATTTTTGATTAAGTTATTTTAATCTAACGTTGTAACCATCGCCCTTGAAATAATAAGAGATCAAAACATTAGTATTGTATATCCTGAAGTTCTTCTGTAAAATTTTTTGTTAGTGTTACGACCGTTGGACTATACTTCGAAAAAAGTATTCCCGAGCACTTTAAAGTCACCGATTTTTTTTTGGTAGGAAGAAACTTTGATTTTAGATGTGCAACATGAGCACGAACATTTTAAATTCAAATTCTATCAAAATGCATATGTTAGTGTAGGAAATCAGCCCTTCTTTTGCGCGTCCGACTCGAAAAAGTGGAGCAATGAGTGTAAAGTCCGTACTAAATAAATGTAAACACTATATTGTCCGTCTTTGAACTTTATTACTAGGTATTGCCTTATAGCACAGATACCTATAATATAATATCTGCTAATGGGCATGTTGACTAATTTTTGTTTTAGTCCGTCTTGTAGATTAAGTATTAAAAAATATTGGACACGTATTTTTTTTTTACGTAATCAAAAAATAACGGCGATATATTGAGTTGAAATTTCGAGTGACGTCACTATTCTGACAGTTTGTATGGCGGTTTTAGCGGTTAGTGACGTCACGACCCCCTCACCCTAAACTTTAATGCGCTTTATCTCTGTATATTTTAATTTATTTGTAAAAGCAAAAAATACGTGTCTATTGTTTTTTTATTTTCTAACTGACGGACTAATTAGAATTTTGATTTTCAAAAGTAGTCCACATCCACTATAATAGTATAGTGGGTGTTATTTTGCAGTCTCTAAATTAACGGATGATATTATACTGCTGATAAATAGTGAATCGAAAGAAATAAATTTATCATGACAATTTTTTTAATTTTATTTATAAAAATATTTAGGTATATACTGTATAATTAATTTATCGACATACGCGCCACGCCGACAGCAATTTTATTATTTTCGTAGCACATGCGATTCAGTATGGTATTAAGTTTAAAGTACAATAATTACGTATACTGCGACTATACGAAATAAGTGGTGAAAGTAAACCAAAACGTTGATTTTATCGCACTGTTGAGTGGTAAAGAACATAATAGATTTTCCTTTAACGCAACTGAAAACGTCATACATGACAGAAAAATAAATAATTCATGGAACTTTAAAAGAACTTGACATTCATATATATCTCATTTCTTTAATTAGCGAAGCCGTTATCATGCAAAGTTTTCGGTGCGAACTTGGTTTTCTTTCACATTATGTTTTAGTTGCGATCATTATACTCGTAAAATTTTTATTCGTATTTTTAGGCTACCTGCTTCAAAAAAGGTTCTCAGTTCGTCGGAATCTTTTTCTTATGTATAGGTATGGTATGTTCCCCGATTACTCGAAATGCACAGACTTCAAACCAAACAGTTGGTAGCACATCCCAATAATATTTACAGGCATTTTAATCTTTTTAAGCATTGCAGTTATAAGTACCATATATCTTCACTATTATAAAAGTGAAAGCGAGTTATTTGTTTGTTTGTTACGCTTTCACGCCTCAACAGTTCAATGGATCATCGTGAAATTATGCATAAACATTTTCAGGGATACAGAGAAGGACATTTTTATCCCGTAATTCCCGCGGGAACTCCGAAATCAACGCGGATGAAACCGCGGGGATCAGCTAGTTTTATTGTATTTTGCTTTTTGATGTAGTGCATTTTTGTGTTTTTGAAGTCTGTAGGTAGATATTTTTTTTCACTTGAATATTAATAATTTTGGGTGAACATCACTAGAGTAACAAGCCTTAGGCCTGTTATTGTGACTGGATAGGAAACTCGCAATCGGGAATAGGTATTATGTACATATATGATGAAACAAGAAGGATTTCGACAATTGTTGATACGCCAGTCATAGCCTGAAGAACAAGAAAGCTTTTCTTTCAAAACCATGTTAATGTTTATTTGTCTACTAGCTATGCCCCGCGGTTTCTTCCACGTGAGTTTCGAAATTCCCGCAGGAACTATTTTTTTCTAAAATAAAAGAAGCCTAAGTTACTCCATCTACACCCTACATCAGCTATGTGCCAGTGAAATGCCCGTTAAAATCGGTCCAGCCGTTTCAGAGATTAGCCAGAACAAACAAACAGACAGACAGACAGAGAACTATTTTAAAAATAGATTTTTTTATGTAACTACCGTATATACTTTCATATGCATTTAGTGAAAAGTTATTAATTTGGAATTACAAACAGACACTTAAATTTTATTTATTTATTTATTGTTTCTTTCTTTATATTTATTTCTTTATTTATATTTATACAATTTTATTTATTTATAAGGATGTATAGACGGATAAGTTATAAATATGTATAATATGTGTGACTGTGTGTATGTAGTACAATCCATTATTCAATAAAAATACAGTCGTTTCGTATAATATCTTTCATTGGTTTTCCAACCACCATTGACATTTTTATCACACAAAATGAGATTTGCATAAATAATCCTGTATATCACATGACATTCGTCGTGTGAATAAAATTACCATCGCTTACATGTCCCCACACATATAAGCACGTAGCAATAAACGTGAAGTTATCTACCCTTGAACAGGTATGATCCCATTTATATCCAGGATTTATTTCCTATGAGCAAAATTTCCGAAATCGCTTTCACGATTCGGATAGAAATCAAATAGGTATAGGTAAATTGCAAGGAATTTAATTTAGAACCGACTTCAATACAGGAGGACGTTTGCAATTCGTTATTTTCTGTAATGAACGGGTATGTTACGTTACAATTGTCATTTTTTTTAATGAACCAATTTTATAATTTTGTTTTATTTAAAAAGGTTAACCTTAAGGTTGGTACCTTAATTTAGGTACTTAGTATCTACAGATATAAATCTAAAATAGAATTTTCTTTGTAAAATTATTTAGAGATATAAAACAGTGCAATTAAAAGATTCAATTTGATATTTCATTAGTTGCACATCAGTTAAAAAGGTAGAGTCAACATTTTGTGCGGCAAAGGAAAACATAAGGAATAGTTTTAGTTCGCGCGTAGGCAATGTATTATAAAGTAAAAGAACTCTATTAAAAGGAAAGAACGAGAGTTCCGGAAAAAACAAAGTTAGCGTGGACTGCCGTAATCTGGCGAATACGATTTATTTCCTTACTTCATGACTGTATTTGATGAATGGTAAAAACTCTAAAGCATATAAATCGATGGTTCTACTTTAACGAAAGAAATATCCATTGTCTCTGTTCAACGATATTTATTTTTGAAATACTATAGTCATATTTGTGTTTAAAATAATAGGCATAGCGAACGTAATTTGTGCCGTTCATGGACACATTGACAAGTTAATTTTGTGTTTCAATTTCGAACGGAATTTTGAATAAAACTAACGCTCTATACGTATTATGTAAATCTAATATCACTATGTTTAAAATAGATATTGCCAGTATGTCACCATTCCTACCGGTATTCGAGCTTAATAATAAAAAACACATTTTACAAAAATACCGTTTATAACATAAACGTGTTTAACAACGAACGAACACTTCATTGTAAGTATTTATTATTATTCAATCGGGTTCGCTTCTTTTTAGTATGTTTTTGCCGGATCACAGTCCGTTTTATTTCTTCATGGTTGCGGTACATCAATAAAACAAATCTCGAAATATAAGTGAAGAGGCTCTAGCCTCGTGGCCGTGTAGTTATGAGCGGGTTTATGTGTGTCGGTGGGGCTCGCTGCGATGGCAATGAGCACGCGATTTGTGGCCACACTAAACTTAACGACGCTCTTACGTTGCCTCGACTATGAAAAGCCAATCAAACTTTAATGTACCTTCTTTAGACTACGTTCTTTATAGGAGCAGAACGCCTGTCGTTAGTTGCTTTACGTTTTTCTATTTGACTCGCTAATTGGGTGCGGTCGGTATTTTCCAACTCAATCAAAAACTTTCAGTTCGTTTTTATAGAGAGGAAAATAGAGTATGGTTTATTGAAATGAATGAATGAAAAACACTTTATTGAACACCACAAACAGTACAATAAAAAAAATATTTAGAAACAGAAAGTATTAAGTGGCTCCAAAAGGCGGCCTTATCACTATAAAGCGATCTCTTCCAGGCTACCGGGCGGAGTATGGAGATGTTTGTTACAGAGAAGATAGGTAGGTGGTGCAGCAACACAGCAAATTAAATAAAAAAAAATTGTATTATAATAAATATTAAATGCAATACATAGATAGGTAAAGTGAAGATAATGAAATAAATAAATAAAAACTATAGAAATATACTAAATACATGATGATGTATACAGAAACTGCAATAACTAAGGAACAAGCGACATGAAATATGCGTGAAGACGTGACTTAAAGATGGATATAGACTTAGAATCTCTTATAGTTGAAGGCAGAGAATTCCATAAAGAGATGGCTTGGACAGTGTAGGATTTTTTGTAGAAGACGGTAGAATGGATAGGAGTGGAGAGAAGATAATTATTACAGGAACGCGGCAGTCTGGAGGAACCCGAAGCAATGAAATTAAAGCGTTCTTTAAGATAAGTAGGGAATGATGGCTTAAATAGGATGTTATGAAGAAGAGACAGCACGTGCAAGTTCCGACGAAAACGAATCGGGAGCCACTTTAGACGTTTACGGAATTCTGTAATGTGGTCATACTTTCGAACACCAAATATGAACCTGATACAAAGGTTTTGAAGGCGCTCTAGTCTGTCAAGTTGGGCTTCAGTTAGATCGCAATAACAGACATCGGCATAGTCCAGTATGGATAAGAGTAGGGACTGAGCCAAAGCAATTTTAGTAGGAATGGGAAGAAAATTTTGAAGTCTTTTTAAAGATCCAGCTGCTGCAAACATCTTTTTACTTAATTGAACCATTTGCGGTCCCCACGAAAGTGTCCTATCTAACGTGATCCCAAGACTTTTTACAGTATCACTGTAAGGGACACAGACTCCATTGAGGTTCAACTGAGGGAGCGATGACAAGTCAAGTTTCGCAAGCAATCTTGAACCACCGATGATGATTGCTTGGGTTTTAGAGGGATTTAACCTCAAACCGTGCCGATCGCCCCACTCAACTAACCTAGCCAAATCAGCGTTAGTGGTATTAATAGTTCTGGTGAGATCCTCCAGCGACGAATGCAAATATATTTGAAGATCGTCCGCATATAAATGGTAGCGAGACGACAGCTGGGAGGAGATATTATTAATAAATAAAGAAAAAAGTAAAGGCGATAAGACTCCACCTTGCGGTACGCCAGCCGATACATCACACCAGGACGACAGACGGTCGTCGACGCGGATACGCTGCCGGCGACCGCAGAGGTAGCTACGAAACCACTTAGTTACCGCGGTAGAAATGTTAAGGGAGCGTAGAAAGCCCAGCAGTATGTCAAAATCAACACAGCCGAAGGCGTTGCTAAAATCGAGAAGGGTCAAGATGGTGACTTGCTTATTATCCATTGCATAGCGTATGTCGTCAGTGATTTTCACAAGTGCAGTAGCCGTACCATGACCAGGACGGAAACCGGATTGGAAAGGATTTAGTAGGTCGTTTCGATTTAGGAAGGCGGTGATTTGAGCATGGACTAGTTTTTCGAGGACTTTTGAAAGGTAGGGTAAGATGGAAATTGGACGATAATCAGCAGGAACTACGGGAGAGGACTTTTTAGGTAATGGAATAATTTCTGCTTCCTTCCACGCCACGGGGAACATTCCTGAAGTAATGGAGTCATTTAGGATGTGGGTAATAATAGGAGTAACAATATCAACGATGGGAATGATCATTTTACGGCTAATGCAATCGCTACCAGCCGCGTTTGACACGATTGAAAGTAAGCTCCTCCTAACATCATCGTCGGTGAACTGGCTAAAAACAAGTGAAAAGTTGTCAGGAGGGGGGGAAGACGCTAGATATTATTCACTTATTCATAAGCACATAAATTTTATGTTAACTTTATTCAATTTTGGAGTCGTATACATGAAATACATATTGAAAACGAGCTGTGCCCGCGGTTTCACCCGCGTGAGTTTCGGAATCCCCGCATCAGGTACGCCTAATTTTGTCACCTGTCTCCTGGCGATTACAAATTCATCAAAAAAGAATTATGTATTCAAATTGGTCGAGCAATTTTTGCGAGTTTTTTTTGGAGTTCCCGGAATAAAACCCTTCACTGTAACCTTGACAACGTGTATGAAAAGTTTCATTATGATAGATACTTAAGAGGTGAAACTGTAACAAACAAACAAACAAACACATGCATATTCGCATTTATTACATTTACTTACTGTTCCCCGCGGTTTCACCCGCGTTAATTCCGGAGTTCTCGCAGTTGGAGTTGGCCTTTTTTGTACCCTTGACAACGTGTAAGTGAGATTTGACGATCGATTAAGCCGTTAAGACGTGAAAGCGTAAGAAACAAACAAGTAGACTCACTTTCGTATTTATAATAGTAAGGATTACAATATATTATAATGTCTACAATATTGTACCGATTTCATAAGCTACTCGTTGATAGAATCGTAGACGTTATTTGGTGGACGCACGACCCGTGGACTCACCGGCACTACCCACCACAGGGAATTTTTATTCCCAGTAGACCCTCTCGGTGCAAAAGCGCTGGCAGTGGGTCCAGAGGGAATCATCATTAGAGGTTGGCACCGCGCTCGTCCAAGCCACAGTACATGCTCGCTCGCATCTTTTGTCGCAAACACGACACGGGAGCGACACGAGACGCGATTAATTGGTCTACTGCAAGCATTTATTTCAATGACTGCAAGTCTACATCGCCACTGACGTGGGAGTGCCTACCAGTCAACGCCGCTGTTGTCATGAGGAAACTTTAATTTCTCTATAGAATCAGCTAGAAAGAAGGTATATCAAGATGCTACTTGATGTTACAAGCTAAAATGTTAACTAAGTACGAAACACGCATGTTATTTTTCTAAAACACGTAAACACGTTTTTCGATCATGTGAGTGCACGACGATACAGGATTAAGGTACCTAGGGTGTGCAGTGGGTACCAACAAATATATACGTACCTAACATTGGCACAATGCCAGTTGCCATGCCAGTTTTCTGGCAATAAACATTGTTCAATTAATTTTTTTCTTCAACTTTCTGAAGTGAAAAAAAAAAGCAAACAAATAAACAAAAATAAACAATTTCCTTTTCGTTCATTTTCTTTGAATAAGTAGGTATAGTTATATCATAATAATAATAATAAACTCTTTATTGAACACCACTTAAAAAAACAGTAAAAATAAACAATTTTACTACAGAGTGTCACGATCGGCGGACTTATCGCTCAGAGCGATCTCTACCAGACCACCATGGGGTGCATAGGGAAAATAATAATCTAGTAAGAAGGCGGTATTCTAATATATCTCAACATAAATAGTATTTTATTTAAGTATATCCTACATACATACATAATATAATACATATTAATTAATTTTTGTACCGTAGTAGGTATCACGTTTTTTATTAAGTTATTGCTTCAATACTTCAGTGAAAAGAGTCTTAAAAATGCAAGGAGTTGCTTACAGAAAATAAAAATGATAACTATACCTAATATGCCGCAAGGCATTAAGTTCGCCATTTGTACACACTGTGCAATAAAGAATAAATAAATAAATAAATATGAATCACAAGAAGTAGTATCACGGCTTATATTATTTAAAACCTTTGAAATGACACGATGCAGTGGAAATGCGATGTCTATTTTGCTGGCTTTAAGTACGGTGACCAGGTATTTACTGCCGGCACCAGACTTGCCACTCGGCTAGTCGGGATTACTTTGGTGTTATGACAGCCTATTTATAAGTACAATTTATCCTAGCCACCTGTCTGTCTATTTGAGATATCTCAATTTATTAAACTACGAAACCATTTTCAGAAATGACCTTCTCATGTGTGTAGTTAATTAGTGTAAGTTTTCTGAGTTGATATACTGTGAAGATTTGTGATGAACTTTTGGAAATTGCATTTGTTATCTATTATATACTCACCTTTAAAAATCTTAATGACTATATGGTGGTGTACAGAGAGGTTATAGCTGGTACCTATTCGATTTAAAACCGAGATTTAATCAAAACCTGATCGGGATACTATAGCTCAGTCATCAGTAATAAAACTTTTACAATCGGAGCAGTAGTTCCAGAGATGACCCCTACAAAGAAACATAAAGTTTTCCTCTTCATTATTTCAGACAGGATATAATATTAGGTATAAATGATTAAATTATTAAAATTTAAATAAGTTTATTTATTTATTTATTATTATTTATCTATTTATTTATTTATTTACTAATTTACAAACATTGTAACAACTTGACAGTGCTACATAAACCTTTTTAGGTTTTTCAATGCACCGACACATCTGCCGTTATTCGTATATAAGTATAAAATAGGTAAGTATATAGGTTTAATTATGAAATTATTATTATAGTAGTAACTGCTTTTTTTTTCTAATTATACTCCGATACATTTTTATTTGCCAGATAAAGGTAGGCATTCTAAATGACTCACCACGTCCGCATCCACCACCAGTCCCCTTCACATGTTCAATAACCATATACAGCATGTTACCGTTACCTACTGCAAATTATATTCCGGTATAAATATTTTCTTTAGTTTTGATGTTTCCGCGCGTTAAACCGTTTTTTAGATGTGAAGGTAGTTGGTTTATTAATTCCGGTATAACATACGCGAGTCGCACCTTTCCTTAAAAATTATAGTGTAACTAGGTGTTATTAGTTTAGTATTCGTGTTGCGTAGTTGCCAAAGAGTATATAACCACTACGTTAGTTGCATGCTTCGTATTGGGTACTTGCAGATTTTCGTCAAAGAAGTGTTCAGTTAACAATGAGTATTTGACTTTTTCATGTATAGGAATGAGTCGACAGTGTGGAAACAGATCACCGTAATCACTTTGAAATTTTCGTTTGATATTACTAGGTACAATAACTTTTACAACAAACAACAAATAAATACCCCATAAAATTTATCACATAAAACATAAATTAAATTCTGTAGGTACTATGATCTTGTGTATCCTTTATTCCTAAATAACTGGAGATTATAAAAGACGTATAGAGCTCAGAATTTGTTGAAAAATAAAATTAATCGTTTAAAGCTTTCTTTCTTTTCAAATATCTTACACAACTTGTTCATACGAAATAACTAAGATTTGTAAGACATATTGAACTAAAGAAAACTAAAGGAAAAGTAGACAGCTAACAATAGATAAGCTTGATTGCTAACAAGCCAGCTCAAAGGGGTGTCGAGATAAAAACGCGAATGGTTAGGAGTCAGCACAATTTTCTTTCCAATAACTCGCGATTCGATGTGCGGGCTGCGATGGCGCGGGCGGCGCGACGTCGACGCTGGAGCGGGCTAACGACTTTCCAGTGACAAGCGCGCGTTTATTCTATCGAGAGTGGCATGTGTAAACGCGGCACGGAGCGCGCCAAATGACGCGGAACTAAAGCGAACACCTAACGATTGCCGAGTCTTTTTACTGTTTACACCTAGAGGACAAATTTATGCTCCACTTATCTTTAACACAATGTGTAAAGGCAATAAATATACGCCAGTCAAGCTCTATTCAATTTTGTGTGGGGATCATTCAAGTCGGTGTACGTAAGTACCATTGAATACAACGTGTAATAAAGGTGGTGTAATAATTTGAGAGCATACAAATAAGCGTATGTTTTAAATCAACATTAAATGTAAAAGAAACAAGGATACTTATTGTATATTCAGAGATATGTACACCGCTGAATTTTTCAAGGTTAGTTCTAAAAATCAGCTAGATTGCTAGAAATAATAGAGAGCTTTAACATAGTATTTACCAAATCGAGTCGACGGCAGTAACGAGTGTCGAGTGCACGTTGTGTCAGCCACCGGCCGATAGAAACTTATTTCTCCAATCAGGAAGAACTTTTCACCAGAAACCAGGTGTCTTCGGGAGAGTGTTAGGTACTGCAATGTTTAAATTATTGCGTTACTGCAATAGCGCGCAATCTACAAAAAATTACTTATGAGATTAGGTAGATACCTATTCAAAATTTTCGTTGATCGATTTTCATTCCTAGAAATAAAATATATCTGCACTTTACGATCACACGTTGTATGGCATATATCTACTTACTTTAAAAAATATATGAACCTTTAAATTTAAAGGTAGTTAAATACAGAAGAGATGAATGTATCATTAGGTAAAGTTTTTAAATTCATTACTAACGTCAGCCCTGTATTAACATATCCTACAAACGAGTGAATTAATACTTAACGTCTAGCGCATAGTCAGCCTAAGATCAGCCTCAAAAGATTAACTTAACAGTGTTCGCATTGGGTCTTAGTACATTGATAGAAAAACTTGCCGAGTTGGCATAAATTGGTTCCGAGTCTCCAGTGAGGCGATATCGCATTAACGGTCCACCAGTGACAGAGGAGCGTTCTTATCCGCGAGTGTGAAGATCGCATGTGCGACCCGCCAACCAAATGACTCGGAAAAGATGCGGGGAATGACGCTCTCTTGATCACAGAACAGCGCTTTTTCGCAGCGGTCGCGTAAGGATACTACTTCTCACTGCGCACGACTACCATATACCGTAGTCACATTCCTAAACACAGAAAAAATTGAGTAGTTGTTGGTTGTTTGTACCATTGAACGGATCTTTTTATGGATTCAAAAAGCCTAAGAATTAAAGACTGTGTTTTTTTGTTTTGAAATTATGTGTAATTACTATGCCTAATTATACCACACTCCTATATTGGGACGATAAGATTATTCTGTTAAAAAGAACAAAGAACGAATGCTATTATTTATCTTTACTATCCTTTTCTATTCGAATGAATTTCAAATTAGATTTTCTTTTCGAGAAATGTAGATAGTTTGTATAAGAACGAAGTCTCTAAGAAAAATAGAGTGCTTGGCAGGATCTAGTGTTATCCCATCTCGTACGTCGTTACTCGACAATAATGTTCAATATAACACTCACTGTGCCTTAATGCGAAGCCAGGACGAGGCACTCACCCTCTTTCTACCTCCCCTCTGCCGGGCGAGGCTCCCCTAACTACGCGGTCACGCTGACTCGTCACTTCTGTTTATCATATTTCGGATATGCGTTCAAACTTAACACACCATATACATTCTTCACCCCAACCACAACGAGATTGGGACAATATCGTTATTAATAGGCAACTAACGACGCTATTATTTTATGAACACGCAACTATGTTCTATTTATTTGTCCTTTGAGTTCGTCGAAAACATGCTGGAATAATAATATCTACGTCTCGCTGTCGCGATAATCCCTTTGAATGGTTATCTCGTCCGAAAAGAAAACAAATAGCTTTCACGCAAATTGAATACACGATATAAATCTCGCATTCTCCTAATAACATGCGGTGGATTTCTCCGCGGGCCGTTTTATTTTAGCCCCACAAAGCCTTTGACCCAGTAAATCCGGCGATATCTCGGGAAATGCGACAGAGTGCCACTGGCGTTCGTATCGCGGGACGCACTTTAAATTTCCAACTGCGGATATCGCGTTGATATTTAAAATGCCGATGCCGGCGCGACGTAAGCTCCCCAAAAGAAACAAAATGTGCACGATTGTGCAAAGTCGGCGGGGTTCTATGAAATCACTTCTCTGCGAACGCAGAGATAATATGGGCGCGAGGTGACTGTAGAGTATGGTATTATATTATCTGTGGTACAGTAATACGTTAACAAAGTGTAAAAAAAAAAAATCCAATGACGCTGTAATGTTTTGTCACAATTTTTTGTTTGACGAATATGCCTTATTTTTTAAAATGCGATACAAAATTATCAAAATCGGGCTTTGGGAAAGTGCACACCATAATGACTATCAACAGAAATCTAACGCAGGGTTATACAAAAAAACCTGGACATAAGAAGTCATACTCCAAAAAGTGTAATTATACTTATATTTTCTAGGCGCCTTAGTACACGCGTAAAAAGTTGTACTTCCTATAGTTTGATATCTGTAGCTTTCGCCTATACAAAGCGCCACACTCAGTGGTTCCCAAAGAGAATATGTAATCACCGGTGACTCCGAATATGTATAGTAATTTTACTGTATACATCTTCATCATGTAAATTTTCATGTTAACCTCGTAAAAACACTTTCATACTTGTTTATAAGAATGTCAAAAGAAGCATAACTTCATAAAGGTAAATACCTGCTACAACGATAGTTCATTGGCCCTATTTCTTGGTTATGTCCGCTAAAGTTGTTACGTCGCTACGGCGTCTGTACGGAGCGAGACATGAAAATATGTGGTTTGCCCGGACGGCGGGATGTACAGCGGGTGGGGGTGGTGTCTGAGCACCGCCGATGACTTACGTGAGGCGGTCGCTGCAGTGCCCCGGACAACAACACTGAACCGGAGTTACCGACTTGTGACGTACCCATGCATTCCACGCCACTCGTCTAAGTAAGCACTAGAAAAACTTATTAGACTCATCCGTTTCGTAGCATGGTTTATCTGTAGGAGTACGGATGGAACAAAGGAGATTAAAACAAATTGTTCTAAAGGAGGAAACAAGAGCATTGTTGTGTTGGATGCGATTTAATAATTCATTTCACATACCTATGAAAATTATACCTAACTAGCTGTTCCCCGCGGTTTTACCCGCGGTAATTTCGGAGTTCACGCGGGAATTCCGGGATAAAAAGTACCCTTTGTCCTTCTTTGTATCCCTGACAACGTGTATGCAAAATTTTATGATGATCTGTTGAGCCATTGAGGCGTGAAAGCGTAACAAACAAACGATATAGTAAGGTGGAAAAACTTTACAATATTGCTAAAGGATAAAGGATTCATTAAAAAAGATTTAATTCAAAAGAAATTTAATTTTCAAATTTGTTTTGCATAAAAATAAATAATTGTTTTGTCTCCTTTATCTTTTTGTATTCTTGTAAAAATTCCCTTATATCTCTGGACAAATTTATTATTCCAGTTCATTCGCTTTAAAACAATTATACCTACTAGTTGTTTGTAATCTTGATTTGGGGCGCTGCGGATGGTCGGACTAAGCGTTACGTATAGCCTAGTCCGCCCTAGAAGAATAGCTAACGGATGCTCACAACCATTCTTGAGGATTTAAAACAGTCACTGACGAATCGCTACATTATCGTTAACAGCTCCCGCTTTAATTTGTTTCCGAGGCAAATGAAACGGCGAAAGTATAAATAAAAAACTTGTACAAAAAACCTTTCTAACGAATGTGTAAGTATTAATGTGCAGTACCTAAATACAATTCGTGTCAAGGCCAAAGGGTTACTGGAGGGGAAAAAATTTTGCAGCAAGAGCGAAAATTTAATGATAATATAAAATCCACGTTTCCCGCTATTGCGATGCCGCGTAGGGGTTAATTAACGTTTCATTTCTCTGTCCGCAAGCGGCGGGCGCGCTGCGCGGCGCAGGAAGGTTAAGAGTAAAAAGAAACACCGCAACAACCATTCTTAACGAGCAGACATTCCAACAACGGAATTACAAACTGCGCAAAATTATGAGGGGCCTTCAAATAATCATTAAACATAAACGCGTAATGGTTTCCCATTCAAATGATGGCTCGTAGCAGTTAACTGCCATTGTAATGTCTCAACACAATCTCTTCCACTGAAAATTGTTACGTTTTAGGGCAATCCTAATGAATTATTGCCTATTAAAGTATAACAAGAACACATTTCTTTCTTTATTGGGTGAGACATAAAATGTTGTACGGCACTTAATCCGATTCTCGTTGGAGACGACATATTTACGAACTTAATACGTAGGTTTTCATTATACAGCGTCTATTCAAATAGCTTTGTTTGTACATATGTATGTACACAAGGTTGTTTGGATTTTATTGTATACTAAGAATATAATGATATGTAGATAAATACGTACTTACGTACCTATACGTAAATATATATGTAAATGCGTACCTAGGTATGTCTGTCTGTTTTTACCTTTTCGCACCATAACTAGGTAACTCAACCAATAATCGTGAAATTTTGCAGACACGTACATAAAAGGACACACACAGGAACTCCGAAATTAACGCAAGAATAACTACTAGTATTTATATAAGAAGCTTCATCACTGACTCATCAATGCTCAGCGTAACTTCTATAGCTAGAGACATGGAGTTTGGATAGGTAATAGTTTCCTTTAGTGACGAACAGAATCATTAAGAAAAGAAATTTAAACCCTTTAGGAGTAAAAACTATGATGATAGTTTGTATGGGATAGTTTGTACTGTTAGTTTTAAAGTTAAGAGTCAAGGAAACCAGTATTTAGGCTCTCTCTTTTCCTTTCTAAAATAGACAAATATAAACATATTTAATAGTAGATAGAAACTCATCAATCTGGATTTTTAGAAAATCAATTCCTAAAGGAGTAAAACTCGGGTGAAACCGCAGGGATTAGCTAGTATCCTATAAATTCAAACGATAGAACACTCTCAAAACAAATGATTTACGCAATTTATGTTGTATTCACTTGATTTAAATTTCAATAACAAGCAAGTTATTCACACATTCAAGTAACTGCTAAGTGGTGCGCCGTGCGACACATCGTGCGATATCACCTACATTCATAACATGAAAATCGTCATTGATAACACAATTCAATCCTTATTCCTGCCGTTATACTGCACGAAATGGCGTGGTTTGTTTAGAAAATAAGCCGCATAGTTGTTGTTGCTGATTGTTCTTCCGCTGGCGCCGGCTTACTCCCCATGTTGACAGTGAAAATATTTTGAGTCATTTACGACGGCAAACACTCGAACTGCGAGCGAAGCGAAGTTTACGCTTCGTTTACGTACTTATTTTTCAACTTTCTTGTGTAACACTACATAACTACGTGCAAACAAGCGCTTTGCTTGCCATGATGTTAGTCAGAATTTGGAATAGGGGAATATTCGTTCAGGAGAATTCAGCAGAAGAGAAAAACTTGAGATTTTCGCTATATTCATGGATGTTAATATATTATAGGTTGTGGTGCTTGGTGATAGGGTGCGGAGTAAGCCCGTAAACGCCTGGGCTGGGTTTATTGGGTTTATTGGCCAATGTATAGTTGAGGGCCCTGAGCCCTGATTCACTATGAACAACACTTTTTGCCCATAACGCGCGTGCCTGTAACTCAATCCTAAACGCTCTAAATGGCAAAATATAATAATTGTGTAAACACGTTTGATGCGGAACGAGGTCCGAGGCTCCGGACCAACCCTAACACCATCCTGAGTGTATTCGCTATAGGTTTGATGGTACATGAACCATTGCTGTATGGTTCATGCACTGACAAACAAACAATAGTTATTTGTGCAACAAGAGAGCAAAGCCATTTTTTGCTGCGAGTGCTGATTTTGAATCCTGAGCAAGCGAAGGATTCAATGATTGAATCACGAGCGTAGCGAGTGATTATAAAGTTGAATCCTGAGTGTGGCGAGGGATTCAAAGGCACAAGATGCAAAAAACTTTGCTCTCGTGTAACACACATAACTTTTCACTTCAGCAGCGAGAACACTTTAGGAGGTAATAGTTATTTACAGGTTAAATATCAGTTTAATAAGTTAAAAATTCAATAAATTACATTAAAAGACATAATTATCTTTTTGTTAAATTTTTTTAGTTAGTACAAATTTCCGAACGTGTTTGTCTTTGAGGTCGAATTCAAAATCGGAACTTCGAAAGGGCTGATCTTTGTCTCTCTCTATAAAGAATATAGAGTGTAAATGTTTCGAATTGTATGATTAACCCAAGGCTGAATAAGATATTCGCGGTTTTCTGAAAACAAAAATTAAAAAGTTACTTTGTCTCACTCAGTGAGCAAAATCGCATTTTGCTCACTGATTTCAGGCAGCAAAACCTACATGTTTGAGCTACTGAAGTGAAAAATTAAATGTTTAAATATACTTTATTTGAGATAATTCGCGGTTTCACCCGCGTGAGTTTTGAAATTCCCGCAGGAACTTCAAAGAAGCCTATTTTCCCGTCCAGTCCCGTCGTTGTCCAGCCGTTCCCGAGACCAAGGGAAATAAGAATTCATTTTTATATACATACTAACTGTCACGCGCGGTTTCACCTGCGATAAGTTCCCGCGGAATTGTTCTATACAAACTTTTCAACCCCTTTTCATCCCATTAGGGGTTGAATTTTCAAAAATCTTTTCTTATCGAATGCCTACGTCATACAAAGAACACACCCTCCAAGTTTCAGGTCTCTACGATCAGGGGTTTGGGCTGTGCGTTGATCCATCAGTCATTAAGGACAAATGATTTTATATAATATATAGATTTCAGATTTTATATTAATAATCAATGTTAGTTCTGTGTTCAGCTGTATCTATGTTTCACCGATGTTCACCGGTTAGGTACTCGAAGACGAGTTGACCGATTTAGAAAATGGTTTTTTTGTTTGAAAGGGTAAGTATACTCCCAAGTTGGTCCCATTGTCACCAAATCAGGATCTTATGATGGGATCTTGGAGCAATCGAGGGCCCTCTTCAAAAATTATAGGTAAACCTATACCGCTTTGGGTATTTCTTATAGTTATCATTGATTTGCTTTCAAGAGCAAAGGAACCCAACGCGGGCTTGGCATCGAATCCAAACCGATCAGTGGTAGCACAAACCAACCAGTAGTTTTGTCTTTTGGATTAAATCGGTATTTTGTTATTTTTAGCTTTTTATTATGTGCATTTTTGTGTTTTTGGAAGTCGGTTTTAATTTTGTTTGTTAATTTTTTTTTATTTACGAAACATCTTTAAACGCGTCTGGGAAATAATTTTGTTGACACATAAAGTGGCGTACCTACATAATAAACCAAAGCCGCATTATTATCATTAAAAATTTCTATTCAATGTTTTCTAGGTGTTTGTAGTTTTCTCAACCTATTCTAATGAACAATGATCTGCTTTGGGTGAAAAATGTATTTCTTTGTAGTAAAAATTGACTAAATTAATAAGTATAGATAAAATAGAAATAACATGTGCTTAGCCTGTGTTATTGCCTACCAACACGCGAATGAAACATTTGTAGTTTGTAAGGTTCAGCTGGTTAGCGTGTGTACCTAATGAAATCTGAGCACAGCACTGTAAGTATATACCTAGTACTTAGCCTTGCTTAAGGGGAATGGTCTACAACTGTTTCCCATAGAAACTTGACAGAAAAAACGGCTTGTGCCAAAAAAGTCATAATCAATGTTTTATATTTCAGTTTTAATTAATTTTGCAACTACGAATAACTAAACAAATAATAAAATAATTATGTATCATATTTTCTTATTTTTAATCGACTTCCCAAAAAACGAGATGGTGCTCAATTCGACTGTATGGTTTTTTTTTGGATCTTTGTTACGCGAAGATGGCTGGAACGATTTGGAAATTTCTTTTTTGTTTGATACTTTCTAGTCAGGATCAAGAAGTCAGGATCTGATGATGGGATCATGGAGAAAACGAGGATACTCTTAAATATACAGTATTTCATGGTTTGCGATTTGATTAGATAAATTTTCACTTTATTAAATAATAAACCAATCCTCTTAAAAGCAAAAAATAAAGACAATTTTAACAAAAAAATTAAAACCGACTTCAAGACTCAAAATGCACTACACTAAAAAGTTAAAAATAACAAAATACCAATTTAATCCGAGAGACAAAAATGCACGCAATATTATTATTGGTATTGTACTACCTACTGATCGTTCAGAAGTCGGTGCCAAGCTAAATACGCAATAAGTAGATTAGATTTAGAGGTGGAGGATTTAGAGGTAGCTTAAGTCCCAGGCAGACACAGGCTTGGCACCGACTTCTTATTTGAAATAAGAGGTATAGGAAAGGAAACTTAAATTTCTAAATTTTCAAATATTAAACTCAAATTTTAAAGGAAAGTTTTTCTTCGAAGCTGACAATTTTACCATAATTATATTGTAAATGTTCCCTGAGGTTTCAAGCGCGGTATTTGGAGTTCCCCCCGGGAATTCCGGGTTACAATATAGCCTATGACACTCACAAATAACGTGGCTTTCTATTGGTAAAACCATTTTCAAAATCGTATTAGTAAATCCAGAGATCACACCTAAAACCTCACAAACTCAAAAACTTTACCTCTTTATAATATTAGTGAGAAAAGGAGTAAGGTGTAATGAGACTGATTTAAAAACTTGAAAAGATGCAGTTACTACTTAAATCTATTTGAAAATCCATTGCTTCTTTTTAAGTACGTTATAATACAAGTTTTACTAACTTACTTGTCGAAAGGTGGAGGTTATCAGAGGCGTACCGAGCGGGTCATCGAGTGTTTTAGCCAAGCCGCCTCGAGGGCACTCTGCAAACGACTGAGGACTGCCCTCCAATAGAACTTAGTTGGAAAGCACTTCATGTTTGTTACTAGATTAACACACGGTATGTGGATCAGGTTTAGTTGGAAAATCACGAGTGGACTTTTGAATTGCCAGACAGTTCTTACTAGTTACGTCAGTTGAAGTGCTCCGTAGCCAAATGTTAGAACTTCGACCGACTGTTGATATTCTTGTATAAAACTTTTTAACTAGCAGTTTTTATTTTGATGGTATGGATTACAGCTTAAATTATGACGAAAGAAAAAAAAAGAAAGAAAAGGAGTTTACTGGTCCCCATAAAAAACGAACAAAATAATAAACATTTCAAATAAACAAAATTTTAACAAAAAAATTAAAACCGACTTCCAAAAACACAAAACTAGAAATATAAAAATAAAAAGCTAAAAATAACCACATACCGATTTAATCCAAAAGACAAAAACACACGTAATATTATTATTGGTTTGTGCTACCACTGATCAGTTTGAATTTATATTTATATAATACTAGCTGTCCCCCGCGATTTCATCCGCGGTAATTTCGGAGTTACCGCAGTAATTCCGGGAAAAAAGTGCTGTAGTTTACGGTGATAAGCAGTTCCCCGCATTAATTCCGGAGTTCCCGCGGGAATTCCGGGATAAAAACTATCCTATCTTTTAAGTTGGAAAATTTTATCAAAATCCGTTCAATAATTTCGGAGTCCATCGCGGACAAACAACGTGACACGTGATTTATGTATATATATTAGACTAGCTGTCCCCCGCGATTTCATCCGCGGTAATTTCTGAGTTCCCGCGGGAATTCCGGGATAAAAACTATCCTATCTTTAAGTTGGATCATATTATAAAATGGTTACAAAATTTTATCAAAATCCGTTCAGTAGTTTCGGAGTCCATCGCGGACAAACAACGTGACACGTGATTTATATATACATATTAAGATAAATTGTGTTCATATGATACACCATAATTGTCGTGTGATGATGTTTCGAATATGTATAACGTAACTATAGATTAGTTTTGTGTTTAAAAAATAGACCGACCTTTCTACTCTAGGTATATACATACCTACTAAATAGATTGTTTTTGTATAAAAAAAAATAAAAATCAGTCATATCTCTGAAAATATTGCTAACGCAAAAATAGACTTTATACGTAGGTATTACTTACAATAGAGAAACAGAAAATATTCTTTAAGTGTATTCATAAATTTCACGCTAGTGGTCCGGGCCGAACCGCAGGACGCGGCTATTTAATCTACATATAATATATTAGGTATAGTGATATTGATGGTTTGATTAAAATACGAAACTACTCATCGTGACCGACCGCTGTATAAATCATGCATAATCTGCCGCCCAACTGGGTACAAAGTGGTCCTTCCGCAAATTATTAAAGCGGCGACCTTTGATGCCAGTGACCAGGACCCTTTCTCTCGGTTGATTAGTCTAAAACTAATTTGATTTTATGCCTTAGTATTGGATTTTCAACGTTGTTGGTTTACCGGACACTTTAATAACTTGTAAGTACCGACTTGGAAACGTAGTTTAACGTCCAGTCTAAGTTACTAACTTGAATTATTAATTTATACTATTGTTTATTATTTTTCATGAGCTACCTTGCGTTTTTAGTTTAAAAAAATGTATATTTAATATTTAAAAAAAAAATATTTTTCTTTTTGTTACAATTTCTAATTAAAATTCAGTATGGCGCTGAAATTGGATCAGTTCCTCTATTGCGTAACGCAAATGTGTACCTTCTATTGATGGTATTTTTTTAATTCAGATGAGGTTACCTATAGATGAATCAAACTTCAAGCATTATAATTAAAATAGATTTAATCACTGTCGCATAAATATGATAAACAGCACAGCAATCAGAAACAAATGTGTGAATTGCGTGCGCGTATCGTCGGCGACCTATCAGCATCTTATCGCTATACCGTGAAACCTAAATAACGCTATTGGAACTCTAACCTCACTACAGGGCCACGCCGCGCCGCGCCGCCCCGATGCCACTGCGATACAACAAAATTATCCATCACATTTTACTCCACGAAGTCCACTAGTTATGTTGCCCGAACGAGCTCGCTAAACTTTATCTTACAATAAATTAGTTGGAAAAGTGGCGTAACCATTGATTTGTTAAAGAAAAAGGTAAGGAGGTTGGCGCAAGAATGTTCCTCGGCGCTTTCTGCGAGGTTCCGACACTTCCACCGTTTAAGGTCTCTAACGAGCGATAAAATTCTCCCAAATTCCTTTTTAACTGCTAACAGAGTTTACCTGCGGGTTGGTAAATACGGGCCCACGTTTGGTCTCCGAATTGTGATTCGGAATTTGAAAAATAACAAGAATAATTCTCGTTATTTAGAGTTGACCCCTCAGCCAGTGCCTGCTGCGTGTAATTGGAGATGACGACGAGAGGCCAAGTGTCTCGTGAAATCTCATTATGCCCAGAAAAAGAAGAAAAATAATATTATTAAATATTTTAGCGTTGGTTCTTTGTAAGAACATGAAAAACTATGAGTTTAACCTACGTATAAACTTTTATCTCTATCAGTTTATTAAACTTTAATTTTTAATTTTATAGGTACCTAAAATTCAAATTGTTTGATCTTTTTTAAATAGGGTATCAAGGTTAGAATTTTTGTTTGAATGAACGAAACAAATAAAACTGCTAATACTTGTATTTGGCGATAAAAGGCATTTTGACACATAAAAAGGCATTTTGTCACTTCAAGGAAAAGGAGAATAATATAACGACTGATGGACGGGAAAATCTTTTAGAAAGGCATTAAAGAATGGGTGTAATAAATGGATCAAATAGGTGTGTGTCGCGGAGTTGTTACCCGTGCTAAACAGAGCATGTAAAAGAAGAAAGTAGTGGGACAAGTGTAGCGTCACGGTTGAACAAATTGATGTTCCTAATGGCCGCCATTACAGACATTGTGTGCGCTCGATCGAACATAAAGGTCGGTGCGAGCCGCGCCCGGGATCTGCTTCTAAAGAAAAAGTATGAAAGGCAATATTCATAAATTTGTGAAAAGCTATGTGATTTGAAAAAAAAACCCATTTCACGATATACGTACGTTGTTTATTATTTATTTCATTTGACCATTTGTTTGATCTGAATTTACGTAGGTAGGTAGGTATATAGACATCTTACAGTGTTTGTCTATGTGTACGTTAAACCTTTGCTTTCCCAAAAAGACTTCAAGTTAATTTATATCAATGGATGGATTGTACGTATAGGTATTATACAGATATTTTTAACAAGCGGTTCCCCGCGGTTTTATCAGATGTTAATATCAGAGTTTCTGCGTATGTCTATGCAAAAATTCATCATTATTTTGTTGAGCCGTTAACGCTTGAAATCATAACAAACTAATAAACTCACATTCGCATTTTTTATAAATTGTGCATTTTGTAATTGTGAAAATATCAGTTTACAATTGAAAATAATCAATATAGAGATATGAATATTAATGTAAATTATGTGTATCTATGTTATGGAAGTTACGTATAGTGGAGGTGACTGTAAAGTAACTATTAAAACGTACAAGTAATGAAGTAACGTCCATAAAGTCAAACGTGTGTTGCTGACAAGTAGGTAATGTCGATAACATCTAATAGAACTAATTTAAGTTCACCAAAGTTTCCGTCACAACAGTGTAGACTGTAGACCGTAGCATAGTAAAACGAAAGCCTTGTTTAGCGAGGAATTGGCAAATAAAAGTTATCTGAAAAGTCGGCAGCCACAAGCAACTTAGCAACTGTCTTCAGGTTGGTAAGAGAGAACTCGATTAAGAACGTAGAAAAAGTAATGAGAAATCTTAGTATGAAAAAGTTCGTTCAAGCACAAGTTTAATTAAGCATTGATATACGACATGAACGTCCTTTCAACGCAACCGAGAACGACCTTTGACGTGTGCCAACGAAGGATAATTACGACGAAACTTGAAATTGTAGCAAGCGTTGCGGAAAAAGGCAGTCTAGTGAGATTATCACCAATGTGAGCTAACGATCCCATATGATATCTATGTGGGACACAAATATTAGGTATGTTACCGGTATAATTTGAAGTAAAACATTTATTACCACTGGTTTGAAAGGTTTCTGTAAGAACTTTGTTGTTGTTTTTCAAAAGTTCACGATTGATACACGAACCTGGTTTTTTATTT
This sequence comes from Zygaena filipendulae, assembly GCA_907165275.2. Lineage (NCBI taxonomy): Eukaryota > Metazoa > Arthropoda > Insecta > Lepidoptera > Zygaenidae > Zygaena > Zygaena filipendulae. The sequence goes on from OU015663.1 coordinate 5,437,250, forward strand.
GAGATGTTTATGAAATTAACAATTATTTTATTTACAAACAAGAATCACCGAAAATCTTGCACGATGTTATTTACAGAAATGTAATAAAGGAATATAGAAAAACAATATAAAGAATAGTTCGTATTACTAGGGCCCTTGTTCTATCCAGAGAGATGCTTTGAAACGGGCTTTGAAGATCATTGTCTAGCGACCGTATGCTAAATTTCAAAGTGGTAGGTATAGTGCTTACCTTACCCCGGTAGGGTTGTCAAAGATTGAAAAAAATATAATCTCTTACGCATTATTGAATAAAGATCAAGGACTTTAGATATGACTAAATCGAAATCCGAACGTATTATATCATATACGTTCGGATTTTTTTACGAAATAAAATGCTGATATGAGATTGTTTGTCAACCTATGACCTACGCCTTAACTGTATACGTATGCTGTAAATCTTTGTGTTGTGTCAAATAAAGTTTTTTCAATTTCAATTTCAATTTCAACTACATACTCAACCGATTGTCATGAAATTTCGTATATTGTGAGGGGTACAGAAAAGGTCACAGGTTATACCGTTTATGCAGAAAAAGTACCTACTGATTCTGACGGAAAATTGATTTACCAATCTACATAAATGCGAGTGAAGTCATGGCCCAAAACTTGTGGTAGCTAATAAATAAAGTCCCGTAATAAACTTATTCCAACTAGTTAGACCAGTAGTCCGATGATCGAATGTGTATAACAAATAAGTGTAAACATCCTTCTCTAAAATTCTAATAACACTTTAAAGAAGGCTTCAACTTTTCTTCATACGGATAGTGTACGGGAGCAGACGATGCTAAATGGGGATTTACTCGAGCGTCGTTGGGACCTATTGGGTTTTGAAGATTAGGAGGTAGAAACAAAATAAGGTTATATGATGTTTTTTCTTTTACTTGTGTGTTCAGCTTCTACAGGCTTTCAAAAATGTAAAAAAAATTGTTACATGGAAAATACTCTAGCGCGTCAGATATTTATAGTGCATATAATATGAATATGCTCAACAGTGTCTCTCTCTGATGATAGAAGTATGTTAATCTGCTGGTTTACACGGTGGAAGCCGTCGTACGGAAGGGCCAAAAATTAAGAAAAAAAATATATTCGAGCGCATTAGATTTTGAGAGGGGATGTTAAGTGAACCCAAAAGACGTACCCGAGTATTTTTAGCTATTTTTTTTTTGCTATTCTAATCGGTTATCCTAGACATACAGGGCCTATATTTGGTGGAGGTACTGACGCGCTTTAGTAACTAACAAAATCACTTCTTGGGCTCCCCTACTATAGTTACGTACATTATATATTATGGTACGTATAACGGTTATTTACTTCACGTTTTCAGTTCTATAACAATCGTACTCCGGTCACCTATTATAAACTTCAGCGCTATAACGCAGTTCCCCAGCCCTGGTGTTGCGCTGTAAGTAAGGACAGCTTTGCTTAGAATACGGTTCACTTTGCTACCATTTGTGAGTTTGGCTGACTTGCCCAAACTTCCTCTATTCTGTTCGGGATGCTTGTTAGCGCGACTTCTGCGGTTGTCCGATACATAGACAACGTTGTGTTAATGGTTTAAAGTTTTTTTAAATTCAATTAACCTATTGCTATGACGAACGTCCAGTAATCAGTACATATATCTTGTTTTTTGAATGTAAATAAAAATCCTTGGCATAAATGCGAATCGAGTTTGTTTGTTGTTTGTTACGCTTTGCCGCTTTATCGGCTCAACCGATCATAATGAAATTTTGCATAGGCATAGGTGAAATTTTACACTCATGTGAATGGAGCGAAACGGCCAAGCCACATATTCTGTCTAAAGTGTAGAGTTTGAGAAGTTAGGCCTTGTAGAGTTAGGGTGTGTAGAGTTATAAGCTTGGCTCTACATGAGATCTGATAACTTTTTGACAGTGCCCGTCATATAGACTCGTCTTGGCATCATTTTACATGAATATGTTTTTGGTGGGATTTCATTTATTTTTGTAAGTCAAAATAGCGGAATTCTCATACAAACTTCCATCCCCTACTTTAAGGGGTTGGGGGATAAAAGATACAAGTTGTATAATTTTTTTTTGTTTGTGTATTAATACTAATACGGACATGCTAAGTTTCAGCTTTCTAGGACTTTAGGAAATACCCTAATTTAAAATTTTTAAATTAAAGAATTTTGATGATCATCAGTGAGTCAGTGACGAAATCAGGGTTTTTTAGATATCAATAAAATCTAACATATAAGAGCTATGCAATTAAAACTTTATATGTTTGATAAGTCCGCTATTGACAACATATCCCGAGAATTTCGTTTATCTGGTATAATCCAAACCCAAGTTATAAGGGTTCAAAAAAACGACGAAACGCTTCAAGATAGGTAGCGCTCCCGCTTCGCTTGACTCGTCTTGGCGGGGGCACTACCGTGCCCCCAGATTAATTAATTTATTAATTTAATTTATTAATATATGCCTAATACCTTTACGGACTTATTTTTTATTCAGAGCGCAAACTGACAAATTAAACTTAAATGAGTTTTATTAAACATCTATTTTTTATAGCACAAAAAAGTTAAGTAATCGTTAACGAAAAATGTTTACTTTGAAATCGATTTTATGGCTATTCCGCCCGGGAGGGGGTTTCACCCCCGCTGCACAGCGCCGCATTCACCGCACGGCGCGCGCGCCCATTGATAAAATATTATTACGAATAGATAGTGTCCATATTTGCTGATTCAAAGTCGGATAAAAACATATAAGCAAAAAGTTTTGAACAAATAATGGATGGAATGGAAATGTATTCTATTACTGATACTGAACCAACAAAATGTTTTTGCACAATACAAAAAAAAATATTCCTGTATAGGTAGAGTAAGTTTATAAAATAAATAAAATGATTTTTCGATTCAATTATAGAAACAAATTTTTAATACTTAATAATACGTTGTTTTTAGATAAACCTACAAAGGTATTTTAACACCTTTAAAAATTCTTAAACGAAAAATACTGTAACTGTACTTATATATTTTCCTTAAATAAAAAAAATAAAAAAAAATTGTTGGAAACAAATAGCTTATGGGCCATATGAAACTGAGCAAAAATGACAGTTACCATAAACTTTGAGAGATTTGAAAATTTTATCGCCATATACACGTCAAAGTGTGCTATGAGTTTGACGCGGCACGCTTTACGACTGTATGAAACTCATTCCAAATGCTATTCGCAGAAAATATAAAAAAAAAATCAAGTCTTTTAATGAAATTTTATAACGCAATCGTGGCTCTTTCGTTCTCAAATAAAAAGAATGGAAACACGAGTATGTATACAAGGGCCTTTATGGGGTTGTTTTGTTGACCGTATTTTTGTGTCTTTTATATGCATACTTTTTTATTTAACTTTTATCTTTCTATTTTTAGTCTATAGTATAAAGCGGCAACAAAGTTTGGAGATTTCAAGAAGTTTTATTAGATTAATTTTTAGCTACTTATTATGTATATATAGTACACCACAGATCAGTAATTATTAACGTGATACGCGTTCAAACAAACAAACAGGCAAAAAACAATTTTTCAAAAATGATTGGTATATCTTTTGACCTACTCTCCTTGCTTTTAAATAAATAATATTTCTAATCTACAGTCTTTAGTGTTATTATAAGCATATACATTGTACAGATATAGTTCATTAGAATTTCATTCTTCATCCCCTAATGAGAATTGATACATACTCTTAATCCGGCCTATGGACTCTGGATTGTGAGTGAGTAACATAAAGAATAACGGGCGATTTGGTGCAGGGATCGCTTTACACGGGGTGCGACATGATGACAAAGTATTACTTGGCTGTGGTGTGGCGGGGACAATAAATACAGCTCGCAACGTGGAAGCGGGCACGGTCTGGCGCGCAGCGCGCGGGAGCGGGCTGAGCGGGCGGCGCGCGTGACGCACCACGGAGCAGGGGCGCCCACAGAACAGATAGACGGGACATCAACTCAGTTTAGTATGGAAGCTATGGTGGGTTGAGATAAGGAGAACCATCTCTGTGTATGAAAAGTGTCCGCCGAGAAGAATCAAATTTGTGTTAGCACTACGGTAGCAAAAGAAAAATTTTAAAGATTAGAGTAACTTCACCAATGATGTTAAATTTTCCAACTTGGCACTCCTTACTCCGCTTATAACTGCTAAATTCATATCATTCTCTCTTGCTACGCTAGCGCTATTTTGGTGAGTTATTGCTGGCTACAGCTGGACACTTTTTCAGCTTGTTCCCCGTATAAGATGAGGTTACCTCTATTCTCCATAATGGAAACAAATGAAAACCAGTGTCTCTGGCACACAAAACTATTCACCACGGACAAAATCATATATTCAAGTAAATAACTTTTTTACTCATTCACTGTTTTCAAAATTCACAGTTTTGGGATTTCAAAAAAATATACTTGAGATGCCAGCGAAAGAAGTTTTGGGTAAGTCAGAGCATTTGTTTTACCTTCCTTTGTAACCGTGGCGCGCCTGCCCCGCCTACATGTCCTCTCTCTAGTTAATTTATTTTTCTAGGTGGGGGTGCCAGCCCCCCTTAGCCAAGTTGACAATCTATGATCGTTAGCGCTTTATAGAAAACTAAGAAACGTATCATCCTGTCATGGGGTCACGAAAAATCCCCAATGAAAAGTCCAATTTTTCGCGACCACGTGACATGACAGTTTGCTTGACCACTTTTAGTTTCTCATATTTAAATAACTTGCAGCCCAGTGCATTGCACCACATGAAATTCGAAGCAGCATCACAATAGAAACGAGCGACACGACGCCACAGTCTCAGTGGACATGTTGCGACACGGATACACGGTCACGTGATTATTATACGTGTTCACTTGCTGGTAACGTTGTTGTATTAATTCACCCTTGTAGGGTTAAAATTTAAACATAGGTACTAAGTAAACCAGAAATTATAAAGCTGTTAAAGTGGAGAGTTCAATTCTATTTATAAATAATTATGGATAACTATGGAGAATTAAGAGGAAGTGGTCCTCACCATTGAATGATTCTAGGTAAAGTTTTTATTAACTTAGTAAAAAAATTCTAAATCCTTGTCTTTAATGGTCTGATATTGCACTATGTTGCAATTCTAACTCTTTGTTACTTAAAGTGGCGAAAGGGACTCATTATACTTATACAACTGAAATTGCTGAGTCAATATCAAAAAGAACAATTTTTTGTTAGTTTACTTTGAACCGAAGCAACTTAGGAAGTTTTTAATGAACATAATTTCCCTTAAACTATTAAATTTATTAAATGATTCGATATAACAGTATATACTGTAAACCTATCTTAGTAGTAGTATGTTCGGTTTTTCCTCATTTATTTAATTTGAAAATCATTGATTACAAAGAACTGTTCGCGTAAGCGCGTTTTTAAGAGTAATAAAAATTGAGGAGTCTAGGTACTCGTTGCCACCTTTCCGACTTAAGTGACTTGTGTGGTTGTCTGTATGTCGAAAATAATATTTGGGTGCGAACCCTGCTAGGAATATTGGCAGCAACCTCGGCTGACCCGCTGCGGCCCGCTCGTTAAGGCGAGCCCGGTGATATTTTCCAATTATTGACTTCCTTATACGGTGCCAACTGACGTTTACTTCTTATTACCCAACAAGAGCGGAGGAGGAGAGCTTTTTTCAACTATATTTTGTGTGTATCACTGTTTTTTGGTAGTGAATTGCACGCGTGTGCTTTTATGTGTTGTAGATACTTATTGTGTATGAGTGTTTTCGAAATGATTGTTTACTTTTGTTACTGTTGACAGCACACACAGCTAGAAACTGTTGCAATTTCAGTTTTCTTATGACATAATGTAAAGGATAAGTAGAAATTGCTTAAAAGTTAATTTGCGTGAATATTAACTAATTGTAAGTCCACAATGTACAGACAAAATACTGTTTTCTTTCTTTTTTTGAGAATTCTGATTAAGTAGTACGTAACGCATTACCGGCTGAACCAAACCGACGCATACCAAATATGTTATACTTTTGTATCCATCGAGCTACGTCCTACGTCTCTGCAGTTTAGTATGAACTCTTATGATCAGGTGCAAGGGCCGTATTTTTGAATCGTTCGAATTACTTTCGCACACGGAATCGCAAGATTCGCATGCGAATGTTCAGAAAATAGGGATATGAGCATTCGCATGCGAATTTCGGGATTCCGTGTGCGAGAGTAATTCGAACGATTCATAAATATGGCCCCCTTTCCTAATACGAGTACGTTTCGTCACGTCGTGGAAAATCACATAGGGATGTAAAGAGATGTAAGGAGCTGAATGTGAAAACGTAAAGGCTAAATTAATGACGGAATACAATATATGAAACTAATTAGTAAACAGTATAGGTAACCACTTCAATATTTCTAAGACTTTGCAAAAAAATCTATACTTATATTATTATAATAAAAGAGTAGAATCCGCGATTCTGTACATTGAATATTTTTACCATTGAATTTTACCGAAAATTGCGAAGGGTCGATAAAAGAAGAGTACCTTACCAACCACAAAAAGTTTTTAAAATTCTTTTCTGTCCGTCTGTCTATTGGAGAGAATCTCTAAATTTACTCAACAGATTGTTATGCGGTTTTCACAGGTAGGTTAAACTTAGCTTAGAGCAACATAAAGGCTTTGTTTCATTTAAATCGGATGTCGGGAAATCTGAAATTAACGCGTGTGAAATCGCAGGGAACAGCTAGTAGGTACGTTGATAATCGCCAACACTTAATAACTTTCTAACGGCTTTCTAATTCGATGCGCGATGGTCTTATGCTTTTAGCCAGATTACAGATATTTCGTTGATGATGATTGGAGAGTTCAATTTTAGGTGTAGTTAAATTATTAGGTATAGTCTTTGATAAGATTCTTTCTGCTCAATGTAAATTAAGATCAATGACAACATATTATGCTGCCGATATACATAGGTACTTTTAAATCAGCAATTAATTATGTAAAAAAAAGATAGCTAAGTACCTAATTAAACTCATTCGGATATTATGTAAATTTCGTTTTTATTCTCGTGATAGCTCTGTTGGTCTGGAATATAAAATTTCCTTTATAATTATTACAGTACAAGCTTCACCATGCTTAACCACTAATCAAGAGGTTCCGGGTTCGATTCCCGGTGGGGGTGAACTTTGTGTGATCAACACAGGGTTCCACTTTCCAGTCTGGGCGTGTACATACCTACACCATGGAGGTAAGAATATATACACCGTGTTCCCGTGTTCCAGACGTTATACCACTGCAGCATACTATTCAGACCACTGAAATGGTTGTTTTTTTATTATGGACGCTTTTATGAATGTTTATTTTTATTTATTTTACGATGTTCATACAAGCGAAATGCCCCTGTATAAACTATCCGTTATGCATTATTCTTTTTCCGAACAAAGATATCGCGAATTTCGAAGGTCGAACCTGGACACGTCTTTTCACTTTTCACATGAGCGAGCGATAAGTGTTGTGATGTGAGTAGAGCTTTATTTGTGACTAGCCATTCCCCGCGGTTCCACCTGCGTTAATCTTGCGGGAATTCCGGGATAAACAGTACTTACCCTACCCTATGTCCTTCTCTGTAACCCTGAAAAAGTGTATGCAAAATTTCATGATGATCAGAGAGACAGACAGAAAGACAGACAGACAGACAGACATGGTTACTTTCACATTTACAATATTGTAACGGGAGCAGGAGGTCATATAGTATATGCAGCGCAGTGTGTAAACTTCATTAGCGTGATTCAGGACTTCCATATAGCCAGTACTCGTCGCTTCATTGTAGTTCGTGACTTGTGGCGGGGGCTCGCCACAATTTTAGTAGCGATTATGGAAAATAAAGAAAATAAAATAAAATAATAATCAGAATAATATTATGCATTAAGAAACTGAACCGAAATCTCGGTAACCTCGTATCCATCTACTAGAACTGTTGGTATTTTAAAGTTTTAATAAATTGTGTATGATAAAATATTTTCGCGACGTGTTTAAAAAGTCAGGTAACATTTCGAACATGTAAAGGCGCAACGTACAAAAGAATTTCAATTTGGTGCCGTATCGCGCAACCCTTTTCAACTTACCAAAGTAATTTTCTGACGCGAAATTGATTTGTCGGGCTCGTGGTTGTTGTTTGAAGTGGTGACTGTGGTTTAATTAAAAAAAAAAAGCACCTTACTCTGTGTAACCCATTTACTTCGTTTACAGATGACAGAAAATTACTTATTTACATTTTACCTAGTCGCAATCATGAATTTATGTTACTTTATTTTCTTGTCCTTTAACTTTGCGTGTTAAATATAAAAATATATTTCAATTAATTTTGCCTTTGAATAATTCTAAATCAGTCGAGAAATAACTTCACATAATAAACTAATTAAACTTCAAAATTGAGTATTTTTATTTATATTTACTTCGATTTAGGTACGCTGTACTTTAATAACTGCATCTACCTAACTGCTGAATAATTGTTTCAACTCAGATAAACTAATTCTTAGATAAAATTTTGTTTGAAACATAACCTAGAGCATTATTCTAGGTTGGCTTGGGTTTTTCTTTGGCGCATCGCCGGCAGCTGCCGCGTCACGCTCGCTAGACGTTCGCTCGAATCGCGCGACTTGGTCACCAGTACAAACCTAACCTAACCAAGAATGTCAGGGTGCTCCACGCCCGGCCTAAAGGCAAAAAGTACTTGTAACTAGACACTACTTGGAAACAGACAAAAAAAAATTCTAAATTTTTTGGCAATATTTTGCTTCCGGCTAACGGAAAAGCACAGCAAAAGGTGTCCTTCTATTATATGGACAAGTCCTAAGAAAGGAATTCTGCAATGTTTCGGACTCTTCGGGAGGACTCTTCTTTCTTCTTCACTCACCCCTGATGGAAGGAATTCCAATGGGTCCAAAACAAGTTGTGCGGTTCCTGACCATAAATGGGCAAAATCATATAAATTCACGTCGACGTCATCGAACTATTTCGAAATACCGCAATAATTTAATATACCTATACTTGTGCCAGCATCGCGATGCCTGAAATCGGGTGGGAGTGACGTTAATATGACAAATAATTTCCTCCCGGGCCTACCTCCGGTGTGTCAAGGATATATGCGTTGGATATGGTAATCATTTCCCATGTGCCTAAGCCGTTTCATATTCGCCTGCCTCACTTTAAAACTTTGAAATACTTTATGTTTCAAACATCGCTTAAACGTTAGTAATTCCGGTTTTTTTTTAATTTTTTGAGGGCGTAATAATTTCTAATTGCTGGTATGGAACCCTAAATGTGCGAAATCCGAAACTCACTTGGCCGATTTTTAACCGACTTCCAAAAAGGAGGAGGTTCTATGTTCGGTTGTATGTTTTTTTTTTATGTATGTTCACCGATTACTCGAAGACGGTTGGACCGATTTGCAAAATAGTTTTTTTGTTTGAAAAAGGGTATACTCCCATCTTTTTTTCAGATCTCTGTTGCTTTAATATCATGAAAAAGAAGGTTTTTAACTTGAATATAATTGGTAGATGAATGTAATTATCACTAGTAGGAGAATCAAAGGAATGTACGAGCAGGTAGGTACGGTATTCAAGACCATGACATAATTACTAAGCAAAATATTATGTTGCTTCTAATTAGAACGTAACTGCTTCGACCGACTTATCTCGTGTATGTGTGCCCCTAAATTATACCATTTCATGATCCATTTTGTTAAGTTACAGACTTTATATAAAGCATTAATCAAAAATTTAACCTTAAGAACTTTAAGGGAGGTCAAGTTTCATACAAGCTGTTCCTAGCGTTTTCACCCCTATAATTTTATAGTTTTCGCGGTAGTTCTGGCATATAACCGTACTCTTTGTCCTTTTTTGTACTTCTGATAACGTGTGTGCAAAACTTCATGATGATCGATTGAGCCATTAATGCGTGAAAGCATAACAAACAAAAATATTTGACTTTGACTGTTGACTTATGAAAACATAATTATGTGAACCAATATAATGGGCTTCTAGATAAATCAGTATAGATACCCATCGAAAATTGAAAATTACCTCCGAGAGAAAACTTTCACTGTTCCCCGTGAGATTTCCCGCATACAAGCTACAGATCAATCGACAAACCATTTATTGTACCTATCTTTTAGAGTTATTCTATCATGTTTATGTCTCGATCGGTGAGGGAATTACTTGTTACTTTCTATTCCCGCGGCCGACAAAACTTACTTTTTCTCAGTGCCAATTTTTATCACTGTTGGAAAGAAAACTCTTGGGAAGGGGGCCATAACTAAAGATTATACCAATCTGGGCCGATCTCCAACTCGTGTGCGACCTATTTGGAGGGCAAATGTAGTAAATGGTTTCCCAACAACTGTCCTTTCTAGTAGAACCGTTAGGGGTGCTCTATAAAAATATCGTTCGTTTTGCACTATTTAATTTTGGGGAGTCGGGACTTAAAACAAATGTGTGGGTATTAACGCAATATAGTTTCAGAAAGAGCAACTATGCGAGGTTGTTCGTGAAATGGAAGCGACTACGCCATTCCGAGAGCTGAAATATTTTCTACTCAATGATACCAGTTGGTGGCTGATTACTGTTGAAGAATGGCAAAATAAGCTATGTACGGTTGAAGATAGAGTTCTTTTTTGGGCTGCTTTTACAGGGTATAAGACAAGAGGGTAATGCCTCTCGGAAACGGGACCATCTGTTGGCCTCCATAGACATTATAGCGCATTCTTGTTGATCTTCTTTTCGGCGAACGATCCACTGAGGGGAAAGTAAGTACTGATTATTATTATTTGATTATAACGAACAAGGAAATAGAAGCGTATAATTGTGTTTATTGATACGAGTACTAAACTAAAATACAATAATTTTCTCTTCACAGATATTTTAATTTTACATCGATATAAACTATACGTACCTAGAGGTTTTTTTTTGTAAATATCTGTAATTTGATGTATATAATGATATTAATACCTATTTTTAATTAAACTAAATAAGTAACAGTAACAAATATACATATATTTTTGCGAGAAGTTTGATTTTTCAAGCACTGGCTTGATAAAAATTTTCATTAAAATAAATAAGTTGAAATTGTCGACTTATCAGGACAGCATGAACAGGACTAGAAGCTACTGTTATTATCGAATGGTGATCTAAATGTAGGTACTTACTAGAACTGTAGAAGAGTGGAACTGGAAACAGTACTGTATGTGGATATTTCTCGATGTCACACTTAATTCAAAACAGAAAAACTTTTTCTTTTTGAAGACGGTTAAATATTAACTGGAAATCAAATCTAAATAAGCCGTATTAAAACCAGTTTCCGGTTGTTGTAGCGACCTTGTTCGGGCTGCAAGTGAACGAGCTTGTAAGCCCGTTCGATGGCTCGCTTAAAGCCTTCAAATCAAACAAGTGTTTACTGGGTCTCGGCTCTCGACTACCGCCGTTCGGTGCTTTATCTGATTTTCTGATTTTCGCTTCCCAAACCCAGGGTGAAGGGAACGGATTTGAATGAAATCTATGCCAGATAAAATACCGCAGTCAATACCTACAATTGGTTTTAAAAGTTTGCGGTTCATACTCCAGTAAAAACCGATTCGATGTTAGCATCAGCGTCAGCATCAATTTTCATGCGCCGGTCTCTTTCTTTTATCCAATCAAGTGGGTCATCATATCATGCCAGGGCGGGATGAGCACAGTCAACTATATTGATTAGTCTGCCATATTATAACGCCCGACAAAAAGTTATTTCATGGAATTATGATTATTATTACCATTTCAGTTCAACTCATAAAGTTGTACGTCTGAGTTAGCCACTGGTAAAGGCAGTACCTACTCGTTCACCTGCTCTCCGAATCACTTTAATGTAGTCTATGAGACAACAGAGGCTTGCAGCAAGTTAGCCTTTGTCGCAGCCAAACTCAGTCGTGAAGTGCTTGCTTAAATTGAACAATAGCCGTTAGATTGTGCCCTATTAAAATAGTTTCGGCATGCGTGCGTGAATACAAATCCAATATATGACGTGAAGTGGTCACTGTACTTGAAAGTAACTTAGTTGCCAAACATGTGAAAGCGCCACGTGGAAGGAACGAGCAGATTATACTTTTGGGCCATCGATCTCATATAAAAAGTAGATACACAATCAGCGTCAAAAAATGTCCTCATGAAATAACCGCCCACTTGAACATTTGGGTGCGCTTTTAAATCAGTCACATTCGCGATCGTATAAAAATTTTAAAAATCATACATCTAGGACCCTAAAAAGGACGGAATAAAAAATTACGTAAACACGACTGTGGACAGTTTTTAAGTGAACTTTTGTATGGGACTGTGTATCTACTTTTTATGTGAGGTCGATGTTTTGGGCACAAAATAACTATTATATTTAAAATACATTTTGTTTGTAAATACATACTTATGATACATACCAACTAAACACTCGGAATCTAACACCAGTGTTCTTCCTATAAATGTTTACTATGCGGGGATCGAACCCGCGACCTCTGGCGTAGCTATAACTAGAATAAACACAACACCAACGGTGCAGTTTCTACCTGTGCAATGGAACGATGAAAATGAAATAAATATTTTCCAGGAAGCCTTGTATCGCGACTTGTATTTACGTTCGTTGCGTTTGAGACCATTGTCGTTCAAAGATTTTCTTGGAACTGTTATTATTAAATGGTTATTGGATCCAATTTCCGTAGGCCGTGAGTCTATAAATAAGCTAATATAATTTGAAATGGAGCTCAAAAAACTTTCTCAAAAGTCTTTATGATAAGAAATTTTCTTTTACGCAAAATCTATTTTATGAATTTTGTTGCTGTGCTGATTGTAAGCGTACCGAGAATCTGCTAGTGAGTAAATAATATGGGGTTATTTTATAGGTACATGTCTTATCAACTAAGATTTTCTTATAATATCGACCTTTTTTAGTAGAAAGCTACTCGATTCTCCTTCCATCATTGAGTTTTGATCATGAACTGTTATTATCCTCATTATTTTAAATACGTATAGCGTTCAGCCTTAGAAACTGCTCTCTAAAATAATCATATCATCCATATAAAGAAATCGATCAAAATTCTCAAAAGTTCCCTTTTACTTTTGGCGGTGGTGGTATCCACTTTTTGGAGTCAAGTTTAAATAAAGTAATATAAATAAGGGTTCCGTTTTTTGACATTTGGCTACGGAACCCTAAAAATGGCTTCAGATGAACAGATGAAATAGTTGCGTCGGTGCTGCGGTGCTGTTCGCCGCGTTTTCACCCGCGGTAAGTTCGGAGTTAACGCGGGAATTCCAGGTTACAATATAGTCTATGTTACTCAGGGATAACGTAGCATTCAAATTGTTAAAGAGTTTTTGAAATCCAGTAGTTTTTGAGTTAAATTTTAAGAAACAAACAAACAAAAATCAAATCTTTCCCTTTATAATATTTAACCGACTTCCCAAAAAGAAGGAGGTTCTCAATTCGACTGTATTTTTTTTTTAGTTTAGATAAGCAAAGGTGTGAAGAGGCTTTGACTCGAAGGGTCAATGCAAGTTACTTTACAATTTTACTATCTGCTGTAAAAAATCATCAAGAAAAGATCATCAAGAAAAAGATCGATCGATCATCTTAGAAGATATGATTTTGTTTAGCGGTCGGAGCTAGTTTCACTGCTGTATGTACCCTAATAATCATGTAATATGTATCAATTTGTTTTGATTATATGCGTTACTAACCATAGTTTAGAGGTTCTTATGTTTTATTACTAAAATAATTTGTTTTTTTTTTGTTAATAGTTATTAGGTATAGGCAGGTACTACTCGTAACTACCTACATAAACTAATAAACTATAGAATTAAATAAAGTTTTATTAATATTATTATTATAGATAATAAAATACTATTATACTGATGTGCACAAAATAAAGTTACAGAAATTGAAATCCGTTTGGAATTTGTTGTAGCCACTACCTCTGGAAAGAGTATAAATACAAACAGGCCCCCCTGTACTTACTTGCTCTCGGATCTCGGAAAGTCGGGTAAACATCTTCAATCATCAAAAGATCAGGTAGCGTTCTAACTTCTGATTGGGTTAGTTTTGAGTAAAATTTGTGCCAAAAGTTACTTTTGCTCCATTGAAGTGTGAATTGAAGACCAACTTTGCAACTAATTTTGCGGGGACGAAAAAGTTTTGTTTCCAAATTATTCCTCTAGAAAATTCAGCGTGTTGTATCTTTCTCTATGTTGAAATGCTTCTGGGAAATTCTATACGAGTGAATTGCGTGACCTTATTGTTAGTTTTTATTACATAGCTATTTTCCACGGTTTCACCCGCGTTAATTAGTAGGGAAGTAGGGATTTCGAAATTCCGATTACATATTATAATATTCCGAAATATGAAAAAACTATTCAACATTTATTTAAATGTGCTAATAATAATAATTATTTTGATATCCACTATTGCTTATAGTTCGTGTTTATTTAGGTATTTAAGGATACCTGTAAATTATTAGACTTGTTTCAAACGGACGCAGATAAGCAATAACCCACAAAATGAAGTTATTGCATCAGAATGGTTTATTGAGAGTTAGAGAACGTTTTTTAATTATGTGTTTACCTAATTACATTGTTTAAATATGTAACTAAATACTGAACATAAACAATTGGACACAAAATGGCGCTATAATTTTTAAACTTTAATTTAATCAAAATTTCTCCAGTGTGGGTTAACACACTATTGCTTATCTATATCCAAACAAAGGTTTATTCACGCCGCACATGCTACGCAAGTGGATAAGACGGTATTTAAGTCGGGACAGACGCAGACGTAAGAAGTGAATTATTAACTCTATTTAGGTAGGTGTAATTAGCCAGTGGCAACTCTAAGGTTCGACAGTTGATTTACTCGCGTCAATATTTGAACAGTTCGAACGGTTCGAACGTTGCTCAAGAGTTTGGATAAAATTTATAGAAAAGTTGTTTCAATCATTTAGTTTAGGTACCTACCCAAATTAAAGCTATACGTATTTTTATCAAGAATATAAACTTGGATTTCATTATATAATGCCATAATGTACCTGTACCTACATATATTTGGATAAAGATTGATATCCGATCATAATAAATATAGAATAGCTAACTAGCTATTGCTATAATAATATTCAACTATATAATTCTTAAAAAGTTGTAGCCTTTAACTTTTGTGTAGCTCTATATGGATCAAGAAATGAATACATAACTACATTAACATATTTGGGATAAGTATTTTCTAAAATAAAATAATGGTTTTAGAGGCAAAAAAACATGATTTATTTTTATAAAATTGTTTTATCAAGATCTTTATTACCACTCAGTTAATTAACTAACAGTTTCGTCTTATATCATGTACATTACAAAATCACTGCAATTATCATCTTAAGACATAGACTATAGACTCTATTTAATAAAATCAACATAAAACATTTACAATAAAATATCTATTTTTATTATTATCATTATTACAAAATGGCACTAAGTAAAGAATAAAAATTATGTTAATATTTACACATTTTTTAAAGTATCTACGTAATTAAATCTCGATCCTTCAATTCATACAATTTTACAACTAAAACATTTGAAGTCTTTATTCTTTACTAGTACTTAATTTACTTTTTCGTTTACTAAATATATATAATAATACCTGTCTTAAATATATAATTTTTTTGTTTACTAACAATATTTACATCGACACAACCGAGCTTATTAAAAGAAAATAGAACCGAATTTAACTCTTATGTTTTTGCTAACAGAGATACAACAGCGTTCCCATGAGCAACGTTACAATTGTTATAAAAGTACTCTTCGTTTCAACGGTGAAATATAATTGGAAGAATTTCAATAGAAATTGATGGAACGCGCATCAAATTCTATCAAATACGTCATCTTTTAGAAAAAATTTGCAATGAGGATCGTTACGTGAATGAATTTCTATTAAAACGTTGAAGTGAGGGATGAGATTCAGTACTTAACGTGAAATTGCCAAATTAAAATATTTGCTTGAAGTGTAGTCATTATAGTCAGTAAAAGTTATCATAATTGATTAGTACCTACTAAGTCATTTTTACAGGTTATGTTTATAAACCTTACAATTCCTTTTTTAACCGACTTCGAAAAAAGAGGAGGTTCTTAAGAAGACGGCTGGACCGATTTGAAAAATTCTTTTTTTGTTTGAAAGGGTATACTCCCAATTAGGTCCCATTGCCACCAAATCGGGATCTGATGATGGGATCTTGGAGAAATTGAGGGAACTCTTCAAAAATTATAAGCACACCTATAGCGATTTGGGTATTTTTTGTAGTAAATCGTTTATTTGCTTTAGGAAAGCAAAATTTGAAGAAGCGGAACTAATGATGAAGACCACAGATGGTCACCGGAACTACTCATCAATAATACGTATTTCACGGGTTTCGATTGGACCGATTTGGAAAATAGTTTTTTGTTTGAAACGGTATACTCCCCAAGTTAGTTCCATTGTCACCAAGTCGAGATCTGATGATGGGATCTTGGAGAAATCGAGAGAACTCTTCAAAAATTATGTGCACACCTATAACAATTTTTGTATTTTCTATGGTAAATCATTTATTTGCTTTCAGAAAGCCAAATTTGAAGAAGTGAAACTGATGATGAAGACCACAGATGCTTATCGGAACTACTCAATTATTATTGAGTATTTCACGAGTTCCGATTCGTTAACTTTAATATGGTTCCTAAACAATTTATGCTCGTCACAATGTATATGGCGAAGTGGAACTGATGGTGATGTACCAGGAGAACTCCTCAAAAATTACTGTCCCTGCATCGGAAAAAGCAATATTTTGTAAAAGGTGATGAGTAGTTGACACTAGGCTGTTGTAACTTAGATAAATTATAAACCGACTCACTAAAAAGCAAGAAATAAACAAATTTTTAGCAAAAAAATTCAAACCGACTTCCAAAAACACAAAACTAAAAAGCTAAAAATAACAAAATACCGATTTAATTCAACAGACAAAAATACTTATATTACTACTATATACTATTATTGGTTTGTGCTACCACTGATCGGTTTGAAGTCGGTGACAAGCCTAATGTGGAGTGGGTATATGGGCTAAGTCGACTTCCGCCACGAGCTCGTCGTGAGCAGAACAACCCAAGTGGGCAGACACAATCGGGCTTGGCACCGAGTTCAAACGATTAGTGGTAGGACAAACCAATAATAGTATTACGTGTATTTTTGTCTGTTGAATTAAATCGGTATTTTGTTATTTTTAGCTTTTTAGTTTTGTGTTTTTGGAAGTCGGTTTTAATTTTTTTGTTAAAAATTTGTTAATGGATACTTATATTTTTTATTAATCTTTATGCAGGTTTTTTAATGAAATAAATTAATTCTAAAATAGATGATTATTAGCAACTATGTAGTAAACTAAAACTCGATCCATGGAACCAAATCATTTGTTTCCTATAATAACATGCACATGGTTTTCATTTTAAAATTGAATTCTTGTATTATCTACATAATTTTGATGGAAAGAAGAAATTATGTGACATCAGAACTATGCTATTCATTACAACAAAGCATCATCGTTGTAATATAATCTTTAAAACAATAAATATCTATTGAACGACTAGACGAAAATGGAGTACAATATTTACAGGCGATATTGTCGAGTCAATAAATCAAATATGAATTCCCTAAATATGCAAGAATTTATTTGGCAAATTGTTTATTTATACTTAGCTATACCACTTTATACACAACTTTCAGGTCCTGGAATGTTTTCAGTTAACACATGTTCTCTTCTTCGCGTGTTGCTTTTACCTTTGGTCCTATGTAACGTGGACGTCGCAAGGCTCCCTGAACTCAAAGTGGGACCGCTGAGGGACAAGGTTTGACTTCCAAATGGTGTACTTACATTTCCATTCGGACACACGAAGTTGGGACTGCCCAGTGTGGGACTATTAGTAACTACTATATTTGGCCTAAAGTTATTAGCTATCACTGGTTGCGCTACATTCTGATTGAGAACGTCTTCCTGTCTACTGTTCGACATCACGTCACTGCCCGGTGTGAGCTGTTGGAAAACGAAAGTCATTACATAAGCTCAAAGCGAATTAAAACTGCATCGAGAAAAGCGTTTTGAAGCAAGTGAAGGCAAGGTCGACTAATGTCAGAAATATGAAATCCTTAGAAGATGATTATTGTATAGATAATTTGTTGTTTAAATATTTGTTTGAATAACAGATTGAACTAGTATACAGAAATTCAATATTCCGAAGCACAATGGTCTGTTTTAACATATTATATAACGTTTTTATAACGGAATTACCAAGAGATTTCTGAAATTCTCGGGGGCTAACCACTAATTTCAATCAAAGAGAATAAATATTTGAAATGTACCTGATGGGGACGTCCTGCAGAGTCTAGCAATGCCAAGTCTTCTGCTGAAAATACCGCTCCAGCGTTACTCCAATCACCTACGAACATTGGTGTATAGTAACTTTGTCGCCAAAATATTTCTCTTTCAAATAATAAATGAATTCAAATCAAATCAAATATACTTTATTGCACGCACACAGTAAGAAAATACATATTACAAAGACACAGATATAATAGGTACATACAATTTAGGTGACCTATATTGCTAAGAGCAATCTTTTCATAGGCAACCTACGTTAGAGGGAGAGAGGGAAGAAAAAGATAGAGAGTACGGCATTTAGATTACATACTAAAAACAGATACAAAAACGAATTAATTAATAATTAATTATTAATAAATAATTAATTGAAATTATAAATGTTTCAAGCCTACCTCTTACATCTTTTATACTCGGCCACTCTTCAGCTTCTTCCATGTTTTGATGATGTTGGTTTGAATTTTCAGCATCTGTAAACATAACTAATTCTTTATTATTTTCTTCCAATACTTTTAACATTCCCTACAGTTTAAAGTCAAGCAGTTAAACTCGTCCTGCATAAAACAACTCTTTTATTTTGGTCTTCAGTTATATTTCGATATAAGTATTAAGTAATCCTACTTAATGTTGGTTATCTGAAATCATTCCGATTTTCTTCTGAGTTTCAGTTACAGGCACTGAATTTCAAGTTAAATTTAAAGGATAAAGTTAATTTATTAACTAAACTAGCTGTTCCCCGCAGTTTTGCCCAGGGTGATTTCGGAGTTACCGCGGGGATCCTGAGATAAAAAGTACCCTATGTCCTTTTATGTATCCCCATCAACGTGCTTGCAAAATTTCATGATGATCGGTTTAACCCTTCAGGCGTGAAAGCGTAACAAACCAAGAAACTCACTTTCGCATTTATAATATAAGTAAAGATTCGATATTTTGCTTACCGGATGGATTTAAAATGTCTGGTTGAGGGTCAGGTGTTTTGGGCTCAGAAGATGGTTTAATAGTATAAGCCACGACGTATCGCTTGCCATCGTCGCTTAGTTCGAGCATGTCTCCTGGCGGGTGCTTTTGAAGAGGTCGGGACCGTTTCCGGTGAGCGCATAAAGCAGCCATGATGATGCTGCCTATTGCTAGCGTAGCTCCTAAAGCTGCTGCCACAACCACACCTAGAGTCACTCCGTTAAGTGCGCTCTTGCCGTCTGTATACAAAAAAGTAACAAAACAAGACATAAGGACATACAATCGAATGCATAACCTCCTCCTGTTTGGAATTCGGTTAAAAAGTAATAAAACAAGACATAAGGATGTTTGTTTTTTTCATTATCTTTAGTGATGTAAGCAAAAATAGAAATAGGAGTTTTATCAATGCACTCATCTATAAAAATAAAACAACATAAAAGTGCAATGGCTGCACATCTTATTTTCATCGCTGATTATGGATTAACAAAGTGCTGCGATTCAAATCTATTTACTGGCGACTAAATGTAAAACGAACACTCTCTTGACTTTGAAGTCCATCAATACCTCAAACTACGGATTTGATATTAAATTTTTGTCGAGCGATAAAACCTATACTATAATTTCGTTAAAATTTCACATTTCTCCGTTTCAATAGCTCACAAGAGATTTCGCTGTCACGGTGTGACGGACGACAAAGTGAGATTAATTAAGGTCGCCGCTCGTAAACCTACACAGCACTAAAAAGTAATTTAGGAGATGGCGAAAACAAGTTTGTTATTATTAAGTATATCGTTAAACTTGCAAATTTAATGGATGAGGATTATGTTAATTTGAATTTTGATACAATAATAATATCTATTCTTGTCGTGTTGTATTCGGAAGTGCGCCAGCTCCAGTCGGCTATTCTACGGAAAAACAAAGCAACTGTAATTTTTTCGAAATGAGTTTTTTGCATAACGGACTTTGCCACAATAGTCACAACCATCAAAAAGGCTTTAGTCTTAGATAAATTAAAATTAAGAAAATCGTTAAACTATGGAAGGTTTGTTTTAAATAATAATAATAATCCGCTTCACAACACACAGATCTACTTGATCCCACACTACAAATAAATACGTAAAGCGATTTCCTGTTTTTATCCTGTTAAATTTATTCAGCTGCAATTACTTTGTTTTACCGTAGGGCATGCCGCACTGTCGTGCTCGTGCCTATAATACTTCAAAACTTTACACTTTAAATCGTCGTAATCCTCCTTTTCATTATCAGATTGCGAAGAAACAAAGCTTTTGATAAAAATAATACTACTTTCAAATAATTACAAAGCATCACTTGGTTCCAAACTAAGCATCAGAGCTGATATAATACTTTTTTGTAGAAACATAAGAACTAAATAAATACCAAACGATCAGATTTCGACAACTGTTACGTTAGGTGTTGCTGGTTTGATCCCCATGTCAGGGTACACATGTGATGGATATTTTTGTGTGTATCCTGAGTCTGGTTATATAAATTATGCATTATTATAGTATTTAAAAAACGTAAGGATATAAGTAGATAATCATATAGGTAAGTTGTCTAACTCTAAGTGAAGTTGTGCTTTACTGTCCAATTCGGATCTTATTTCCAATTTTAATGAGGTAAGTAACTCTAAAGGGAAAAAAAATTATCGTGGATGGAAAAAAGATTGCTTACAGATATAATTGTTTTTCATTATTACCTGTTCTTCTAGCAGCGTCGTTGAATGCTATATTTTCTAGGAGAGTTCTTTCGGATTCGCCTTTGAGGTTCCTGGCGTAGATGAGCAAGTTGAAGGTTGCCCCCTCGGCGTCTCCGGCAGGTGATAATTGGGACAAATCCAGTTGGAAAATCGCTTGTCCATCTAAAGGGGAAACATCACGGATTACGTAGATTTTGTATATTAATCGTAGTTTAATATACAAAATCTTTCTAAGCACCACGCAGGCTCACTTTCTGTACGTACGTCTGGACTTTTCTTGCAATATTGAGTAACAAGTTAAATAAACAACAACAATAAAAAAAACAAATGTCTTAATGGCTAACCAGTTTCGTTGACGCTGCCATTAAACCTGGACCTGCCAGTATAGGGGTCCAGCGCTTGCAGCACGAAGGTCTGCGGCAGACCGCCGTCGTACCCTGACACGCATCGCACGTGGAGCCAGCCGCCGCCCACCTCGGCACTGCTATTGCTGGTTTGCAGTGAGCAGTTTCGAGGAGCCGTCGGTCGAGCTGTATAGAAACTTTGTGTAAGTATACTCAATAAAGACCAGTAGGACATTTGTCAGTTTTTAATCTTTATTACTACTGCAATATGGTTGAATACTGCTGACTGTCCAAAAATTATTTTTTACATGTGTGATATATTCTAAAAGATAGTTCGATCATGATATGGTTGAAAAGTAAAAATTAAAAATAATAAATGTATGCAACCGATATGCTTCTGTCACGAGACAACACGACACGACACACCAGAAGTGTACACACACTACACAGCCTCATAGCTGACAATAGATTTAAAACTGCATTTTTAAAATCTTCATAAAGTCACCCAAGCCGCCTTTTGGGAAAAATTTTAAGCAAAAGTTATCCGGTTTAGACTTTCATTGCCTACTAACTTTGTAGAGCCAAAAAGGAAAAAAAAACTAGTAAAATTATGAATTCAAAAAGTACGTTAACATAGTTTTTGACGTACCTAGTTGTTTTATTTAAGAATCTAATGGATTTATAAAAAATATATGCATAACAATCATACACAAATCTTATCCTAAAACGGCTACATTATACTAGTTGTTCCGCGCGGTTTCATTCGTGTGAATTTCGGGAACTTCTATTATTATGGATACATATAATCCTTCAGGAGAAAGAACTTTGTAGGATGATAGAGAAAATTGCATCATTACTACTACCTATTTAAGAAAATTATACAGTACCTAGCTGGTTCTTGGAGTTAGTACACGTGTTTGGAGGTGCGTTGGTACCTCTATCGTACCCACACTGTACGTTTTACGGTAGCGAATAACGAATACATCTTATCTTTCTGTAAACTGACTCCGATACAACAAATATAAATCCTTTTGAAAGAATTTTTGAAAACTCCCTTACGTAGTGTGAAAGAACTAAGCTAAAGAAACAGTTAACGCGTACAGCGTCTTCAATATAATAAGTAGGTATTTAAGAACAGATGAAAATTAGTTTGTAATATGCAACGCCTACTGAACTTAATTTATTCCCGATTAAATGGAAGTTTAACATCAAATGTCTATCAACGCGCTTAAAGCACATTACCGCAATATGTATTCAAAACAGGTAAACTTTGAACACGAAGCTAAGCGTATTAAGAAATTGCGCTCACGCGTGGTGCGTGCGATGAAATGAAAATTAAGTGCAGAGCTAAACTTCGAATTTGCGTCGACTCTCGTACGCCGCGCGCCGCTTGTGTTGACAATTCCTTCTAAAGTGTTATATGTAATAACAAACTGCTGCAAGGATATTAAACGCGTTGTGGCTGGAAGGGTGTTTCGTTGCACCTCGCTCCCGAGTCCCGAGCCAACTCATATTTCCTCGTGCACAGTCATTGAGATAAAATAAATGTGGAAATGTTTTCTAACAAGAGTTATAGAACTATAATATAGAGTTTTATTTATGAATTGTGGACGGTATTCTCTCTCCTACATAAGTCAAATTAATGCAACCTTCTAATATTTCTTAACACAATGGCGGTAACATTTTCTACATGACATATTACACAGTATTAGGTACATAAATAACTTTTAATCAAAGAAATAGGAGTCAAAAATATCTTCTTGATAAAATATTTTATTATCCTCCTAAAAATATGAGGTAGGTATTTTGAATCATATTCATTTTACTCTTCATTGTATTTTTATACCTTAATAAGCTTAATAATCATAATTATCCAATGATATTATAAAATTACCTCTATGTTGGGTTATCTCACGACTTTCATAAACTCTACAGAATATTTTGCGTCTCTTTAAGAGTATTCCCAGACCCAATTTTCATTCAGTGTCGGTGTTAGCAACAGCGCATAGATTTAATTTGATTATGAAAATATTATGAGCTGTTTCAAAATTTACAGTTTGTAATTTTAAATTTACAAAGTTATTTGAAACTTTTTAGACGGTCTTCTTTTCGTAATATAATTTAATTTTGCAATTGCATTTTAAATTATATGAGTAATAGTGAAGCATTTTTATTTGTTGGATCGCTATATTGACTTTCGTGCTTGATACAAACTGATTACGATTTTGGGTGCAGGGTTTTCATATACAGGTACAATATTAATATTTATGGAATTTCAAGCTTTGTCTCTGTTTCGTATCATATCCGTGTTTAAGACTTATGAGATTCATGTGGTATTAAAAGCCCCGAGGCGAAATTAGGATTCGTGCAGCCATTTCAGTTACTGTTTAGCTGGATCAAATGTATTTCTGAACTGTATGGGATGAATAAAATGTTCTAATATACATATATACGTATTTATTAACTAACGAGTTTCATATACAGTGTTAAGTAATGTTACGATCAATAAACCATTTAAAATATTTTAGTCCCTAAATTATAAAAATATTACTAATTGCAATACAAAAAGTATTGCAATTAGTAATATTTTTCAGTTTAAAGTGTTCAAATAACTACAACAAACAAAACAGTTTAGTAGAAGCGATAGCTTTCCGAATAACAGATACGAAAAGAAATTTGACGAGGTTGGCGCACCGACTTCCTACACACATCAGTTAGTATAGCTTTTCTCCTGGAAAAACCTAACATGCCAAGACATGCATATTATGACTAGTGAAAAGGTTTGAGAGGGGTTCTTAGGATAGCTTGTATTTAATTAGATTTTATTAGATCTTACAGGAGAAATCATAATTTATTTTGAGTTCACAGTGAGTTAAAGGGGTGTTAAAACTTACTTACTTATTTAAAAACCGCATCAAAATCAGTTCAGCCAAACGCGAGATAATCGTGCACAAACATAAATATACCTACAGGTCAAACTTAGAACCTTTTTTTTGAAGTCTGTTAAAAAAGGGTATAAATAATACGTGAATCATCTGAAGTCTACTGAATAAAAAAACTAGACTATTTGAATTTAGAATAAAGAATGCCACAGAATACAAATATAGATACAAAAAGTTTACAAAATAAAAGTAATAATAAAAATGAGGCAGTATATCAAAACAAGTAGCATGCAACCGTCTCGTTACAATCTTATATTATACATGATTTGCAATCGTCCCATCTGTGCCAGGCCTGTCAATTGTGTAGAATTCCAACGAAAAAATACTCACCAGCTGGAACTATCTGAAAGACGCAAGGCTCGAGTTGCTTTCCCACAGAGTTGCTTCCGCGACAGCTGAGGGTCCCATAGTCGCGTTCACTCTGCGTTTTGTAGTTGAGCTCGCTCGTACTGCCGTTCGCTGTACCTAAAGTTTCATATGGATTAGCATAGCACTTTTAATTCATGTAGTTGAATGATACATAAATAGTTGATTGGTGGCAAATGAGGAGAAGGTTTTTAAAACTGGAACGAAAACGCAATTTTTAATTTTATGAAACAAATTCTATTTGACGAAAATACCTAAGGTAAAAATATTAAAGATGATAACATATCTAGTAAAATTTACCTATAATACCTACATAAAGAATTCTCAAAGGAAATTAAGCAAGTAGGCACAGATAATATAATACTATTCTAGATGTAGGTAATGCAAAATAAAACAGAAACAGCCGTTTTTCCGTAGACATGAGACTATCAGTCTAAAATAACTTCAACGATTTGCTTACCATATTTAGCAGGTGTGACGTCAAGACTCTCGCCACTGTTGTTGAACTGCCAGAAGAACGTCACGTCCGGCGGATTGGCGGTGACCGAGCAGCGCACGCGCAGTGCTTCCTCAATTTGAGCACCTACCACTTGCGGCGACGGGTGCGCACATACTGGTGCGACTGGACAAATAGTCATAAATTGTTCAGTGCACTTCCATAATCAGGAGGTTTTAGTCTACGAATACAGTTTTACTATGTATGTATATATTGTTAAATGCGAAAGTGAGTTTGTTTGTTCGTCTAACGTTTTACTATCCTTTTCTCAATTATAATATATATGATAATTATGTTTTATTTAAGGAAGGGTAAAGGACCTTTATACGTGTGTCCCCGACCAAAATAGGTATGGGAGCCGATTAGTTTTTAAATAAAAAATGTCTTAGCCATCTAGCGGCAAGCAGTAAGACAAATCTGGTATAATCTTAATCTTATCTTAATCTTAATATATATAAATCACGTGTCACGTTGTTTGTCCGCGATGGACTCCTAAACTACTGAACGGATTTTGATAAAATTTTGTTACCATTTATAATATGGTCCAACTTAAAAGATAGGATAGTTTTTATCCCGGAATTCCCTCGGGAACTGAAGGACATAGAGTACTTTTTTCCCGCAACCTCTGCGGGAACTTCGAAATTACCGCGGATGAAATCGCGGGGGACAGCTAGTATTATATAAAATACTAAAATACGGACGTCGTATTATAGAAAAAAAAAATACACTAATAAACTTCAATACCAGGCGTAAAGTTTCTAGAAACATTCTAAGCGACACAATAAGGAATGCTTACATTTTGTAACTCGTGCCTTTGAAAAACAAACCGAGATTCCGTATTTTATATAAACGAATTACGGAGTTAACTTCACGACCTCGGGTTTCTAAGCATTGTGTTTCAATTACAAAAGAGATATGCTATAATTAACACAAGACAAAGACACCCTGAATACAGTTCGTTAAATCATACCAGAGAAGTTAGACGATATATCATAAATTTTATCGTCCAACTGTTCCCATCCGAAGCGCGCACTCGGCTACTGTGATTCATTTATTATAAGTTCTTATAAAACTGGCACCGTCTTACGCTTTCGTCGTATTTGCCCGTATTTAGCAGTCTTTTCGTTGAAGAAAGTACATTTTCTTAAGTAAATAAGAATATAGGGTTCTGTAAATAGTAACTGTCAAATATTGTGCTCGAGGTAGAGGAAGGCATACACTTCTGATAGGCATTCATTTAGCATTGGTATTCTACTCAGTTTCTAACAATAGGTGAGTTTTAATCTCATTATGAGTTTCATTTGATTAGCAGTGAAATAAAATAATTAAGGCGAAAACATACTTAAGTGTCGTGTCGTGATGTTTTGCGACAGAAGAATGTCGGTTTTATACATTTAGTATGGTTAGAGACATATTTTTATGTTGTGTCGGGTTGTGGCCCGTTCTATTGTGGTGCGTTGCATTTCTAATAATACTAAATGTATAAAACTGGATATGTTTCTGTCGCGACACAATCCGACACGACATTAAGTATGTTTTCACCTTTAATGTTTACTCGTAGGAAAGTGATATATACAAATCATATTGTGATGTAACAAATACGTGTAACATGAGGACAGAGACGGCTTTGTCGTTATTCGGTTGAATTCATCAAACGACGTAAATCATATAGTAGGGCGGCTCGGGGCATGATTAATCGAATGGCAAGCCGACACCTCGCATGCCTACAGCTGAGTACCTATTTATTATGACATCCTTAACTTTGCGCAACTTCCTGAGAATAATAGACAGTACTATTCAAAAAGAATTGTTATCCCACTCATTCTCTTTCGCAGATTTTGTACATTATTCGACATTTAACCCATTACCGCAACATGGAATGTTTGAGCGAGTTAGTGTTGCCAGTAAATTAATTATACCTACTATACCTACTCGAAGACTTCATAGAGTTGGATTAGCGTGGCTGGGATATTTGATGAGTTTATGTCAGGTGTAACTTTGGCAGTTAAAAGTTATCACCAAACCAAATTATTAACATGATTTATTTTAATTTTGTCTTGTGAAGAGTTTGATTTTCTTATCAGCTAGGGTAGCTCGTAATCCTGATAGATACTGCTCGTATAGCAATTTATTGTAGTTATTTTTGATTCAGCATACAAGAGCTATAAAAATCTCGTAGAATGTTCAGCAAATTTTCCATCAGTCTCACCCCGTCGACTGTTGAAAATCTTTTTTAGGACATCTCCATCTCCATGAATGATTGATACAGCAGTCTTGAGGCGATTTAAGCCCCTACAGTGATGAAAACGAAATTTATTTGTAAGTACTTTGTTGAAAAAGGAGGACAAAAGACTTCCATCAGTTTAGTATCGAAAAGTATGCTAGTATGATTTATTGGTAGAGCTGATTTAGACATGACAAGCAGTATAATCAATTGAACTGTTTATTGAACTACTGAGAATATAGACCATATTTTCTTTTATTAAAAGAAGTTAATTGTTGGATAACTTAAGTATTAATATGTATATATGTTATAATATTTATTTATGTATAATGTCAATGTATGTGCTGCATGAGTATAGGTAGTTGGTATGTTTAAGTATTGTGTAGTTTATGTATTTATATATATTTGGAACGCTTGGCCAACCACCCGTGTCTATGTATTTTTGTTTTGTTTGTCCTTTCGCATAATTGGATGTCTGGAAGAGATTGCAACTATGCGATAAGACCGCCATTTGCTTTCTCCTTTTCTTTAGGTACTGTAATATCGTTATTTTATGTGGACGCAGATAAGCAATAACGTTTTAACCCACAAAATAAAGTTATTGATACAGAACGCTTTATCGAGAGTAATAGAAAGTTTTTTATTTTTTTACCTTATTACATTATTTAAATACCAAAAAATTGTTGAACATAAAAAAATGGTGAAACAAAATGGTGTTATAATTTTAAAACACGATTTACTCAAAATTTTTTCAATATGGGTTAACACACTATTGCTTATCTGTGTCCATGTGCAATAAGGGATTAAATAAATAAATAAATAAATATCTTGGTAGATTACTTGGTAAGTATAATATAAATTTATCATAACTGCGATAATTTTTAATTAAATAATTTTTCTAATTATGTTACATGATATAAATATCTTCTCAAAGCTCTACATGTTACATTATCGTTAAAAATTTCCTCTATAACCTCTTTAACATTTTTGCACTACACCTTTTGTATAATGTAACAATATCAAACACTGTTAAGGGTCGGCTGACCTTTGGTTTAGGTCAGTCGGGGGTAAAATAACCGTGAGTAAGTTTGAAGAAACTTCATATTTTTGCTGTTACTTAAACTATGTATAATAAACTAAGTAGGAATATATCAGGTGTATCTATATTAGAAGCTCTGCTTAGTTTGGGATCAGGTGGGTCTATGTGAAAATGTTCAAGCCATTCTGTAATTATGTTTAACTCTTGAGAATGTTTCAAACTCACATTGTATACTAAGGTGTGTGGGCTGGCTAGGTGTTTCCCCCAGCGCGTTTGTGGCTCGACATGAGTAGTCTCCGCCATGGTCCCGGGTCACTTTCTGCAGGACCAATGACTTGGTGCTCACTATGACACCAGACACTACGTTGTGCTGTACCGGCTTTTCCTGGACAAAAATAGTAAGAACTCGTTTTGGAAGTGATATACGTATTTCTATAATTTTTACATTTATATTTTTTTTAATACCAGTTATTGGGCTATTTGCTAGTGCAAAGTTCTAGTTCCATATTCTCTTCGTGTGCTAGGTACCTACATTACACATAAATATTCCACAGAATCCAGAAATTCTAGCAGACAAAGTCACAGGAAAACCTACAGTAAAAAAATAACTTGTTGTTAATATACAATAAATACACCTACCTATAACAATCTACGAATCAGTTTTATACTATCATCCTAAGAGTCGATAGACCACAGAACCAGACTAGAATAAAGCTTTTTTGGAGGATATAACGATAAAAAAAAAAAAACTCGGTCATAAAATATTTGCGTCAAATTCTCCGGCAAGCAGGAATTGTTTCTGGAATGTTTTGTTAATTTATAAAGATCGCGATCGTTTAGAAATTTTATGACTAAGATACTCAACTGTGTGCAAGTTGTTATGACTGGTTGGTCGATATTGTTTCGCAGCTTTCGTGCAAGTAAAGCAGCCTTCGCAAGAATAATGATAAAGGTCACGAAACTGTTATAAATTATGCTTAAAGCACTTAAAAGTAATTTACTTTAGAAAGCTCATTTAGCAAGTTATTTGCATTATAAACAGTAGAAAATTGCAATATTGTGTAATTTTATATCATTGAGATACACAAGATTTAAGTAAATTGTCGCACGAACAATGATATTGTTAGATAAGTATTAAATATCATTGCAGCGCACGAATATTTTCAACTATTTATTACGAGACTGTTTTCAATATTAGCAGATTTCGAATAATAATGATTCCGAATCAATTGCATTAGGTACATACATCTTGAAATTTACCAAGCAAGGTACAATGTATGACATTATTATACCTACTAATGTCACAGTTGGATTGCAGAATCATTTATTCATAAAAAATACTAGGTGAATTACCAAACAGTACGGTTTGCGACGTTTGTGCTTTCACAAAGTCGACGAAGAAACCATTATAATTCATTTAATAAGATCTGTACTTATTTCTTAATATCAGGTTATTAGTTTCCTTAAGACCACAATATACAGAGACAGGCGAAGCATAAAGAACGTATTTAAAAGAAGTGTACTTTTCGTGTTAAAATTTTTACCATTATTCGATTATTGGGTACAATTATCGTACAGCATAATATTCATACTGAGCGTCGGTAGGTACTACTGTAATAATTCTTGAACTAGAAACAACAACTATAAGCACGCCTCAAGTGGCGCATTAACTTACATTATGATACCAAGATATGCGATGTTCCCTCGGGTTGGCTCGAACGGAACACTCGAAGTAGACGTCATCGCCCTCCTTAATATCGTTCGGATTGAGGGTGCTGCCAAGTGACAGCGATACTACGGGCGGATCTGAAAATAAAGGAATTCTTTAGTCTAAAATAAACATTAGCATTTGAGTAGGTATAGATGCGTTTAACAAAAGAGTTTCATAGATAACGTTGTCGCAACGGATATTTATATCGCAAGACTCAAACTAGGATCGTATATATGTATTTTACGCTGGACGAGGACAGCAAAATACCCAGGAGAGGGATCGCGTCAATTATACGGATAATTTTATCATTCAAAACTCGTTTGGTCAACCGCAGACATCAGATAACGAATGCCAGCTGTTATAAATATGAATAATAATAAAACCTAGTGTGTAGGTAAGTACAAAACTCAAATCATTAATTACATACCATAGGTAGGTAAAATACTCAAGAAAAATTAGTGATTGTACTGATCATTGAAACGCTGGTCATTTATCACGCTACTTTTGCCTCGTCGGTATCACCGTATAAATCTTATATGTATTATCTTTATGGACCTCCATGGACTAAATAGTATATCACATTTGATACCAGTCAATGAGAAATCAAGTTGAGACATGTGATAATGAATTCCTATTCCATGATTAGATGACCACACCGCAGGAAATTCAAATTAACTTTTTTGCACCAAAAGAATCACCCTAAACATTAGACAAATAAAAAGAAAGGGCAGACCAAAGGCAGCCTTATCCGAACCACGAATCCTTTTACCCTTAGATATCAGAACAGTACTCATGCTTCTTCATATTAAGCGTCTAAATAGTAACAGAAGGAATCAATTAGTTTTCGAAACACAGCGGTAGGCTGATAATACCCTTGTCAAGTTGAATTTCAAACAAACGTTTCATGTGTGCTGTGAATGGTTGGTGAGCGAAGGCAAGGCAATCTAATTAGACACACACACAAACACAAAGACACACGCACAATACTCAAACAATTTAATTTTCACAAGAGTGTAAGCAGAAACATCTGTTGAAAGAATATAATAATTTAAGAATATGTAAGCAAAAACGTTTGAATGTTCAATGACATTGTTGTGAATGTGTTTGGTTTAATCCTACTACCTAATATTATGAATTCATGTGAAAGTGTGGATGTGTGGATGTGTGGATGTGTGGATGTGTGGATGTGTGGATGTGTGGATGTTTGGATGTTTGGATGTTTGGATGTTTAGATGTTTGGATGTTTGTTACTCAATCACGCAAAAACGGCTGAATGGATTTGGATGAAATTTGGCATGCACGTTGTCACGAGTACAGAGAAGGACATAGGACATAGGACTTTTTATCCCGGGATTCCCGCGGGAACTTCAAAATTACCGCGGGTGAAACCGCGGAGCGCAGCTAGGAAACTATAGTTACAAAGCGTTATGACTTGGTAAAAGTTCGAGAGGAAGTAGCACAAGATAATATGGGTTGTTTTTTATTGTAGAAATGTATCGGGCACAGGAAATAATCGAACAAATTGTAGATTTTTAAAACCCGTGGATGCATTTCGAAAACACACTTCTGCATATGGTATGAATGGATAAATAGAAGGAAATTGCTTAATATTGCACAACAGAAGTAGTGTGCGTAATCTTTGAATTTCAAAATTATTTATGAATCTCTTGATCGAATTCCACTCTCCATTATTTTCTCAGCTTACTTCGAGAATCGTTAAAGTTTTTTTTAACGTAAGTTCTTCAGCATTGGGTGTAACAGTAAGTGGTTGTTAGTAGTGACTGGTTGTTACTCAGGTGAACGGCTTATCTGCGGCAAGGAGCGGGCGGTGACACTTTATTGGCCATTAAAGACCTATAACGACGTCGCCCCGCGGCTGGAGGAAACGCTCGTCCTCCAAATAAACATTTACGATTCCTCCGTTTAAATTGTTGCCAAAACGATTCGCGCCGGGAGCGGCGAAATTCTCCCCGTCCCCTAATGCGTTACGGTTCGCCGAGCAGAAGTAAATGGAATTTATTTATATTTGGAAATTAATTTCCTCTGTCGTAATAGAGTCAACGTGTTTCCTTGATTTGCAATAAATGATCGTTCCGTCCACCCAGCCTTGTAATGCTTACCAGATGTTATGCCGTTTCTAGAATTTATTTCGCACAAACAACGTTAATAGGCTTGTGTTTTATGCACAAAGAGGAATACTGACAGATTTGGCTATTTCGGCTCTCCATAATATCATTAAATATGAGCACAATAATGTACTTAGAAGCTTATATATGAAATTAAGTATACATACTCATTACCTATATCTTCATACGTTGTCAGCGATACAGAAAAGGACACAGGTTACTTACATCCAGAAATTCTCGTGGAAACTATATAAATAATTAACGCGGCTGAAAACGAAGGGAAAAGTCTTAAGTCTTAAATATCTTAAGCCCACTCCTAATAAGTGCTATTATAAACACACAGTCGTGCAAAAATATGTAGCAAAACCCACAATTACCTACTCGTATCATAAGAGTTATGAGATACAAGGTTAAACGGCGTTAAAACCCGTCTAATCCTCGAATTAGAATGTTGTCGTGTTGGACGCAGCGACATGGGCGGGCCAAGCGCGGGCACGGGTAACTGAGAGGATGAGTCCGCACTATAGCCGGAATTAGTTTTCGGCCTGTAGTCGTGGACGTTAACAGTGGCCGCTGTGTACAATTCTACATCCACCAACACTAACAAGGTTTTAATTACGTACCACCGAGTTTCCCTCGCGCGTCCATACAATCTTCTAAATAAATATTGTGTGGATTTCAGTTGGCTAAATGTTGAAAACGTCCGCTGTTTTCGGCTACCTATTATTTTAGGACGCATATCTGCTTTCACATACGGCCATTGTTAATTGGCAGACCTTTTGTTGGACTTTTTTGGGATGAATTTTTAAATTGCACATTCGGTTTTAATTTTATTAACAGTCTTTTTTGATTGAGCCCGGAAGCTTATATGCGTAATAAATGAACTTGCAGTAAAAAAATATCTAACAAAATCGCTTGGATACATACATTATACAGATTGGTTCAGTTCGGTTGGGTCAGTTGACGCAGGACATTATTAATTACTGCTTTCTTTTGAAAAGTGAAAAGTTTATGTAGATATTTCATGATTACGGATATAATAATGGACAGCGTCGAGTATTCTAACAAGTTGATAGGGATTTTACAAAGCTGTGTACAAAACCAACAGAAATAGATGTTTAGGTTTTATAGGTTAATGAAGAATTGTGTGAAACTAGTATTACTATAGTACAGGTGTAGATGACTTATAAAGGTACAGATTCAAAAATAAATAAATATCTCATGTCCACGAATATGACGAAAACTATCCATGTTTTATCCATAGTTTTCGTCATATTCGTGACAATGATATTATAAGTATTGAAGGTATCGTTGATTCGTGAGCATTTTAATGCGAATTCTGATGTTATCAATTCACCTAGCTACTGAGATAGTGTTTCTAATATGACTATAATAAAAATGATCCTTCTACTATTATAAATGCGATTATGTGTTTGTTTATTTGTTACGCTTTCACGCCATCAGGAGATTTAGGCTACTTTTTATTCTAGAATTCACTCGGGAACGCCGAAATTAACGCGGGTGAAACTGCAAAATTGTTTGCATAATAGGTATACACGTTGTCAGGGGTATAGAAAACGATATAGGGTACGATTGTTTATTTATTTAAACTATTTACAAAAGATGATAGATAATAATTGTGGCATTCTCTGTCAGTCAACCTTCAAGATTTGCAGAAAGTGCGTTTAGTGGTGCTAGTCCCGGAATTCCCACGACGTCTTCAAAATAAACGCGGGAGAAACCGCAGGGAACAGCTGTTATTACATGGTGATGTACCTATATAATAACGATAATAATAATTTCAATGGTATTAAAGGAGAAATAATATGATATAGGCTGTCAGAACATCAGTGTGACGTATATATGAATAAAGGAAAGTAGGTAAATTAGCCTTTAAGTTAGGGAGGTGTCTCACACAGTGCAGTTTGTACAAGCTTTGTGTTGCAAGTATTCCGCTGGCGGCTGACCAAATTAGTCGAAATTAGTTGGAAACAAGTCCTTTGGACGAGAACTATCACTAGTAAAGTTCTAGCAACGTATCGCAGTGTGAAGAGAAGTTTTTAGCAAAACAAACAACTAGCGATGGAGGTATGAAATAAAGGGTGATTGCAGAGAGTTTTAGTTTAAATAAGGGCGAGATTGGTGGATGATAATTATGTTAGAGCATATCTAAACACTCCCTACTACTCAATAAGCAGTTTTAGATGTAGTAGGTATCGTGTATTGATAATATCTCTTTAATAGTGTGAGTGCGGCGACACTATGCGGCAACTGAGGATGAATGGCAAGACCAGATTTATATGTGTCGTGATTTTAACGGTTGTGCGTGTGCGTATGCCCGATGGAGGGGCGCGTCATTTTAGCTTAGATAAGCTCTACCTGACACTGACTAAATCGTTCTGCTATTCCCCTTTTTTCATTCAAGCTTTTTAAATGATTTTAAAAAAAAGGGGAAGATGTTCCATATTCGACTGTATAATATATGTACAAGTATGTTTTTTAATAACAGAACTTAGTGGATTCCCATTTAAACATTTAACGTTTTGGAAAAAAAAAACCGTGCTCTGTATGTTAGCACCCAAATACCTAGTATGTACGATATAATAAAATTGACCACATTATTTTGTTAAATTTACTACAATACGAGTTACTTATTAATTTGAATGTGAATTTAGTGTTTATACAATTTTGTAGCTTTCGATTATAAAATATGAAAAAAACTTACACATAAACAATAATTTCAATCAATTGGATAGCTTCACTGCTGAAATGGCGATATTAATTAATTATGTTTTTTTATTTAATCCGATAAATTACCACTTGAAAAGGTTGAAGATGAAAAAAAAAACCTTAATAATTCGTAAAATTAAAAACTGTAGAATAGCGTAGAACCGAAACTATAACAAAATTGAAAATAGGGTTAAATTTGTAATTACATGATCACGATTTGAAGAAGTCGTTAAGTTTCTAGCAGATTTCTTCTAAAAATAATAATAGTTGCGCTGGTCTAATTAAATTTTATGCCAAATTTACTGCCATTTAAAATCTATATAATTGCATTTATGTCAATGATATTATAAGTATATTTAACCATAACATTGACTTGTAAGTGGTCGACGTGGTGACGTGACCTATTTAATGTTTAATTGTAGATTTTTTCAGATATAGATTGAAAACTATTTAAAATTTTCGTCAAAGAATCTATCTATTTTGATCGAATTTTTTGATCATTACAGGTAAACTTTAAAAATGTTTTTTTTTGTTATCTTTATACATATAGGTATAAAAATTAATTGCTGTCCGTTAATCTCGCTAAATCTCGGGAATGGCTGGACCAATTTGGCTAATTTTGATCTTTAAAAATTCGTGGAAGTACAGGGAAGATTTAAACGGTGAGAAGTTGGGAGTTCCTGCGGGATGTTCGAAAAACAACGCGGGTGAAACCGCGGGGCACAGCTAGTACTTAATAAAAATTGAAGAACATCTCTTTAGTTGAAAATAAACGAGAGTGTAGAAATATTTTTTTTATTGGCTGTTCATTATTTTGATAGGTACAAACAAGACAAGTATAAGAACATCGTATTGTACTCGTATGTGAGCTTTTCTGTAAAAGCTCATTATTTTTATTCTCTTATATATCGTCAGCATAAAGGTAACGTCAAGTAATTATTTTTATTCCGATGACAACGACGATATAATGTGCTTTGTACCTACTGCTAGTCGAGAAATATTTGAATACTAGCTTTTAGCCCGCAGCTCTGCTTGAAAATATAAAAGTACTTTGAAAAAGCTTTCGCTACCTACGTTTTGTACTTAGCCAGTAAGCAAGCACTTCTTTTTTTGTTGACCGTATCTACTTACATTAATTTTCGCAAAATCAAGACGTTTACTTAAAATGATACCGCTGGAACATTTTACGCCTTGGCTTGAATTTTGTACACTCCACAACGTTTGTTCAAGTCGAGATACACACAGATTGCATAGATAACTATAGATTTACGATAAATATTTTTTTTGTTATGAAACCCTAATTTATATTAGTCAATTAAAAAAAATATAGATGTGTGGATAGGATGCAATTTTGTTCTTGTTCTTGTTATACACGATAGAGACTATCGTGTATAAAGAAGTGACACGATGATATCTATAGCATAGATAATATAATACTATATAGATAAAATCTATTACTTAATGATATCCCGCAGAAAAATCGCTTTCAGTTTTCCCCAAATTTTCCAATTTTCCGAGCAACTTTAACAATTTTTCTTCCCTTTCCTTCACTTTCATTATGATTATTTCAAATATTTATAAAAAAAACCTAGCCAAATCGGTCCAGCCGTTCTCTAGTGATGCGCTTGGGTACCATCGAGCAGAATTTAATTTTTATTTATGTAAATTTTGCCTTAAATTTTTTAATGATCACTCGAACGTACATTATTATCTAACCAAACCTATACCTACGTAAAATAACTCTCTTAGTAACTGTACTTATCAACAACACATACCTACCTATATAGTCTGAAGAACTTAAAACTTATTTAACGGGATTCCCAAAAAATCTAAGTTTATTTAGTTTGGCTCTAAAGGTTTTCCAGAAAACCTAAATCTTCGGAAAGATGTAAATCAAACGAACACTTGAAGTCGGTGTGTCGGATCATGGCGCGGCGGTGTGCTGAGCGAGTGCTTAAGTAGCAATGATAATTAAGCTTAACGATGTTAGAGATGTGCAAACTGGTTCAGCCCAAACGCCTTGATTACTTATTTTGTAACATTATTCGTTTACAGAAATATATTTTGTAAATTTTGATCTAGGTACTTAACGCTAATTACAACTATAATATTGCATTATAATCTCGTGCTATTTAAAAGTCTTTGCATGAAAATACTAAGAGATATCTTAATAACTATATATAAAAAAGAACAAGAACCTCCGTAATAATATAGTAGGTTTAAAGGTAAATAAAATTATTGCACAGCCTCAGTAAAAAGGCTCGTGTTTCTTGAATTCTTGATTAAGTTTGTATTTGGTACATAAAATAATTACGTTATTTCGTTGATAAATATTCTATTACAAGTATAGTATTACAAGGTTGGAATTTTCAATATCCGCTTTTGTCATCTACCAGACTACCACTTAAACTTTGCACCCAGTCATAAGATTGGAAAACTTTACCAAATAACAATCTATACAAAGTCATAAACAAAGTTGTATACAACTGGATCTTAATAGAGAACTGGCAAAAATTAAGCAGCTAACTAAATTTCAATAAAATATTTAGCACATTATTAAATGTCGATTAAAAATGATGTGTTGTTGTATAAGTATTGAACAATATGTTTATTATTTTTTGTATTTTAAAAGTAAATAAATATTGTTTAATTGGCATAAATTGATGTCGCACTCGCACTGTCAAAAAGTTATCAGATCTTTTGTAGAGCCAAGCCTCTAACTCTACACGCCCTAACTCTACAAGGTCTAACTTCACAAACTACACCTTAGTCAAACAAGTCGCTACATTCACATGGACGTAAAGTGAAAAAAATATCTACTGTTCTACTTTTTTGTTCTACAGTAGTTATTGTAGAGACGGCCAAGCCACATATTTTGACTAGGCTGTAGATTGAAGTTACACCTTGTAGAGTTAGGGTTCGTAGAGTTAGAAACTTGGCTCTACAAGAGATCTGAAAAGTTTTTAACAGTGTGAGTTTTAAGGTCTCGTCTTGGCAATATTTTACATGAAAATATTTTTGGTGAGATTTCACTTCGTTTTCTAAGTTGCTTGTGACAATTTTTTTCTATTTTTTCTTTTTAAAATTATTTTTTTAATTTTTTATTATTTGTTAGCTGTATCCCGCGGTTTCACTAGCGGTGATTTCGGAGTTCCCGCGGGAATTCCAGGATAAAAGTACCCTATGTACTATTCTGTACCCCTGACAACGTGCATGCCAAATTTCATCCAAATCCTTTTCCTTTCATCCATTTTTGCGTGATTGAGTAACAAACATCCAAACATCCGAACTTTCACATTTATAATATTAGTAGGATAATAACAAGGAGTCCCTATATTAATTTTCAGACCTCTAGCGTCAAAATTTGCGGATGTCTCATATATCTAAACTTCCATTCCCTGGTTATAGGTTTGGGGGATAAAAGTTACAAGTTTTATAATTTTTTTGTTGTTTGTGTACTAATACTTGCTTTAGCTTACATACCAAACAGTTTTCTGGGACATTAGGAAATACACTAAGAATTGTGATGATCATCAGTGAGTCAGTGACGAAATCAGGATTTTTTTAGATATAAATAAAATCTAAAATATAATAGCTATGCAAATGAAACTTTAAATGTATCCCCGCAACTACGAAATTACCGCGAGAGAAACCGCGAAGAAACAGCTAGTAGTTGATAATTATGTTATGACTGAACTGATTCAATTACTTTCCTACAAGTAAAGACGGCCGGCTTGTACGTGCACATACCTACTGCACGTGTGGTGCGTGTGTGTCTATAAGGTTGACAGCGAGCTGAGGGTAACTGTCAGCTGTCAGTGAATAATTGTCACATGTAGATTCTACATGTGTCAAATCCTGAGCATTTCCAAGAAACTTTCGCGGGGTTGTGAGGAGGCATGAAATTGGTGGGAGGCGGAGAGTGTCGCTTGCTTTATAAGATTATAATCTCTATTCTATGGTTTATAATAGGGTAAAACTCACACACAACATCCAGTTTGAAGGAGTCCTCTATGCTTTGGCCAGGTAACGCCGTATTGTCCGCTTGGCACTTTAGCACCATGGCGTCATCTTCCGGAAGTGGCATAAACTTCAGAGTGCTGCTCACCCACGTGTCGTTTGATGCTTCTGTTATCTGTGGCAATTATGAAAATCACTATTAATTATAAACTGAGCTCGAGCAATGAGAGTTGCTGAAAACTTGCGCAAAGTAAGTATATCTCACACAGCACTACGCTGAACCGCTATTCCAATCGCCATTAATTTACTTAATAAAATGTGAAATTTTGACATTTCGTACTTAATGACGTGTAAATATGTCATCGTTATTTTATAATTATAAAGTTTTTACTACCTATAGATAAATTTAATTGAATTTATTTGTCGACATCACAGGAGACCGAAGAGCTGGCAGCTACCTCGGATAAAGAATTAGCCTAGCTATTCAAGGGGGGAACGCTGCCAGTATCTTCGGAACCTTGCCTAAAGAGACTCCTTTTAATAATATATTTTAGCTTTATTTTAGGTTAGGTTAAGTTTAGTTTTAGTTTATTAACATTTAGAAGTTACTTTTATAATTAAGTACGTAAAAAAGAAAAAGTACCTACGTGTCCAAAATTTTTTATGAATCTATAAATGACAGACCAAAAACTAAAATTTAGTCAGCTATATCCTATTTGATAACAATTTATACCTTCCCTCTCTTGAGTTTCCTGTTGTCCTTGTACCACGTAAGCTGCGCCGGCGGCCGGCTGCCCTCCGACACGCAAGTGAGGCTCACGTATCTCTCCGAAGATAATGTTACTGGCTTGTTTTTTATTTCCACCATATTCGGTTTCACTAAAGTAGGAAAGGAAAATAAGAATAAAAAAAACGATGTCCTTAGCTAAAGATGGTATTTTATAAACCAATGATAAGTTAGATTTCGCTTCGTCTTATTTCTAACCTTATTGCTGACGCATTTTTTATCTTAAAATTGACCAACTCTCTTTTTTTTCTACTAAAACCTTCCTGTGAATACATAGATTATCTCAGCAAAATAATCATAAAATCGGTCGCGTAGTTTGCTAAAATCTTGTTGTAATAAAAGTGCACAAGAACATTGGCGTATATTAGGGGGGGGGGGGGGGGAAGGTGGGCCGGGCATTGGCATAGGCCTCCCCGAATGTTCTCCACAACGATCTATCCCTTGCTATCCTCATCCAACATAGTCCTGCCACCTCCTTGATATCATCCTTAGTACTTTCTAAACGATATCGAATTTTTTAGCGTTGAAATAATACCGAAGGTTAAAAAGACACCTATTTAGGAGTATACTAGTTCAAAAGAGGATCAAAACAAATAAAGCCAGTGACAGAGGCCACAGCAATGTCACTAAAGTGACAAGAGGTCAGTCTAAGATATATTTTCTTCCGTTAGGTATCTTTACTATTTGTGCTGCCTTGTATCTAAATCTTATGGAATTTGGTTTCGATTCTTCCAAAAAATTCTAGGTTTGGAATAAGCTTACTTTTGTCACTGCCTACCCCATAGTGAGATTACAAGGTGTCTGTTATGAATAATCGGTTTTGTTTAAAACACTAATTAAATTTTTGTGTCGCAAAGCACAAACAAATAAAACTTCCACTGGAATGTTTCGCAGCAAACGAAATCAATTGTATTTTCCATTTTTAATTTAAATTCTGAACCTGAAAATATTCTCGTTTATAATCTCGCCTGGCGTTATCGATCGCCACACGCCATGTTGTTTTGTGTGGCCGCCTATTCATAAATATCAAAGAATTTAAATTACTCTATATTTGACGAACGTATTTTGACGAACAATTATTTGACTCACAGTTCATTTCTAATCTTACAGTCTTCTCTTGTGGGCTGACGAGGTTTGTATTGGACGCGCGGCATTTGAAGGTGGTGTTGAGGTGTGTCCTCTTGATATGTGGGAGCTCCAGTCTGTTCACCATCACATGGGTGTCAGTTTTTTCGCCGAGGTACTGCGGTGCGGGGA
Source organism: Zygaena filipendulae (assembly GCA_907165275.2). Classification (NCBI taxonomy): domain Eukaryota; kingdom Metazoa; phylum Arthropoda; class Insecta; order Lepidoptera; family Zygaenidae; genus Zygaena; species Zygaena filipendulae. Next base: position 5,478,342 of record OU015663.1, read on the forward strand.
CGCCGTCGATCACCCACACCACCGTCGGGGGCGGCCGGCCTGATTAAGTAAATATAAATCATTATAAACACGAAAGGAATCATAGCAACTTGTTTAGTAATTTTTCAAGTACATAATATATTTCATTTGATATTAAACTTTGATTACTAGGTTATTTAACGAATAATTGTAACAGAAGATTTGACAAGTCGCACTATTGCGTACAGAGTACCTACTTAAAGAACATTTGACTAACTCTATAGACAGGAATAATGATTTATGGGATTTCGAAAGAATTTGGTTCCAGTTCGATCTCACTTCTTTTATTGGCTAAACCGTTATCGTTCAAGGTTTTTGGTGGGAACTTATCGTTTGCTTTAGATTAGAAGTGTTATTGATTAGTTGATCCCTATTTCCCTTGGTCATGCCATAACTTGAGAACGACTTGGGCGATTACCATTTGCAATACACGTTGTCAGGGGTACAGAGAAGTACATAGGGTACTTTTTTGTCCCGAAATTCCTGCGGGAACTCTGAAATTAACGTGGGTGAAACCGCAGCAGCTAGTTTGAAGAAGAAGTTTGGCATGTGGAAATTATTATTAAGTATTATTAAATATTTGCTTTTCTACTTTTTGTAACATCAAAAAGTGACCGAACAACGATAAAGTAGCAAATTACGGCTTATAGTTTAGAATAAATTAATAGAAACTTCTATCGATCAACTTAGTTTAGCCGCAAGTTTGATCTACTGGGCCTTTGTGGAATTCCTTCTAAAACTAAATGGGGTATTATTCTATAGAATATAACTTTATGTAATAACTAATGAATTATTTATAGTGCGGTTTCCTTAAGTTTTCTTCTATTTATTTATTTATTTATTCAACAAAATTTCACAGCATATGCCACAATATGTGACTTTCATAAAACCACGTTTAGGTCATTAGGGAATAACATTATGTTACCACAACTTATACAAAGAAGAAAAAAGTTGAGTCGAATCGCAGATGTAAAAATGTACAGGAGTTTTTGTAATGAGTACTCATGGTTTCAACATAATATTATGTGCTAAATTTAATTTAGTTATATTTGCTAAATTCACAAAATCCGGACCCAATAGGTGGCGCTGTAGTCTGTTAAAATAATTAATGGTGCATCTCTTTGTGAACATAAAACATAAACTACTTGCTTGACCGATAGAGCCAAGATCATATTCACATAATTGTTTTGTTGTAACTATGTTGTATATTAGGAGTTCCCGAGAGAATTCCTAAATTCACGTATCTGAAAACGCGCGACACGTCATAGTCAAAACAAAACAATAAAAACGGATTCAAACCGCAAACATAAAGGTGGTGAAACTTCGAGAAATTAAAATATTCATGGTTGTTAAATGCAAATAAGATAGCGTTGCGCAAACATTCAGAAGTTCGGGACAAGATAGAATGCTATGATTTCATTATATAACATTATTATTATGGGTATTTTGAACCTTATCATTGGTTATATTAATTTAATGATTGACAATATTTGCTTGTGGAGCTCCATCCAAGAATTTGCGAAATATTGTCATCAATGTTGGTATTTTGGTAGGAATCTTTTGATATTTTATTTTTACAATACATAAAATACTGCCCTATTACTCGTTCATAATGTAACTTTCTATTGGTGAAAGAATTTTTTAAATCTGTTAACTAACATGCTATAGCTATCCATCCATCCAATACAAAGAAAAGAGGCGTTGAATGATTCTTTGGACAGAAACATGGATGGTAGCAAGTTGGTTTACAGTCTCTGCTCACCGATCCAGGAGACAGATGTGGGCTTATTTATTATTGACATATTGACGCATAATTTTGAAGTTCCCGTGAAAATTTCGGGTTAAAATATAGTGGTAAAAGAATTTTCAAAATCGGTTCAGTAGATCCAGAGATTACCCACTACAATCTCACAAAACCTACAAAATTTACCTCTTTATAACAAGTTTATAATATTAGTATAGATTCACTCATCTATTTATTTTAGTCACTGCATTGTCTATCGGATATTATGATAAAACATTTAATCATTCATGTTCCTAAAATCATAATATTAAAATACTTTACAAAAAGCATTATTTATGTTGTTCAATAAAAGTAAAACCATGAAAAATCTTTAGTTGAAGAGGGTGGCAATTTAAAAATAATATAATTTCTGCAAAAAAGAATTCTCTAAGTGGATCGTAAAAAAGAAAATAAACAGCGTTATTAACACACTGAACGAAAGTTACAGTCAGATGGAGAGGTGAGAAAATATACAGATATGAATTGTATCTATCTATACTAATATTATAAAGAGGTAAAGTTTGTGAGTTTGTGAATTGTGAGTTTGTGACGTTAGGGTAATCTCTGGATCTACTGAATCGATTTTGAAAATTCTTTCACTTATAGGAAGCTATGGAGGGTATCCCAAAATTCCCACAAGAACATCAAAATGATCGCGGGTGAAACCGCCGGGGACAGCTAGTGTATGAAACAAAATAATGACGACTAATTTTCTATACGTTATGCGTCAGTATTACAAATTTTTGCAATTAATATTGATTCTGCAATTTTAAGGCATAGTGAAGAATGCTGTCTACATACAATATTCATTGTTAACATTTTTTATAACTTTCTTAGTAATATTTGGCAGGTCTGAGAATAGGTCGTAGGCTATTTTTTATACCCCTAGGCTTTAGTATTATATTATCTGTGTCCTAGGTGATAAGGACCCAGAACTTTTTTTGGGCAAAATTTTACTTAGGAGTTCCTGTGGGAATTCCGAAACACACGCGGATGAAACCGCGGGTCACAGCTAGTAACAAAATAAAATAAACATTTTTTAAAATGTTTATTAAATGTTTACAAAATAAAATAAACATTTTTTAAAATGTTTATTTTATTTTGGTCTGAAACTGCAGAGTACTAAGTTAATAGCTACACTTCTAAATTAAATCATTCTTTTGTTACTTAATAAACATTTCTTTTCAAATATTATTTTTTGCATTTTTTCGCTGACTGTACCTGCCTAAGTAAAGTTTGGCAGGCCAAGAGTCGGGTGCGGCTTTAGGCGTAATTACGTTATCGCTGCGGTCGATTCATACCCATAGCCCGTATTGATCATTCCACACCACTTGCCCAGAAAAATTCACGTTACTCTGTTTGACTGATCGCTGACTGATCTTTGTTCTATTATTTCTTTTGGTCTGACTTCCAAAAAGCGCATTTGAGTTTTATTATCCGAATAACGAGCGGTGGGTGGGTTCAGGTTAGTTTGGACAAGTATCTACAATGGTGAAGTTTCATATAATTTCGTCAAAGTTAGTTTTCGTTAGTGGAAAAGCTTAGTGAAGCAGCTGATATTAATAAGTAAATATAAGTAATTTATTTACCTACTTGTAATTTTTATTTTTCTTTAAAATTCTTACTAAGCAAAATTAACAAAAAAATTAAAACCGACTTCCAAAAACACAAAACTAAAAAACAAAAAATAAAAAGCTAAAAATAACAACATACCGATTTAATCCAAAAGACAAAAACACGTAATATTCTTATTGATTTATGCTACCACTAATCGGTTTGAATTCGGTGACAAGCCCGCTGGTGTCTGGCCACTTGGGTTGTCCTGCTCACGAAGAGCTGGTGGCGCGAGTCGAATTAGCCCATCTACCCCCTTCTTATTTGGCTTGTCACCGACTTCATACCGATTAGTGGTAGCATAAATCAATAAGAATATTACGTGTTTTTGTCTTTTGGATTAAATCGGTATGTTGTTATTTTTAGCTTTTTATTTTTTGTTTTTTAGTTTTGTGTTTTTGGAAGTCGGTTTTAATTTTTTTGTTAAAATTTTGTTTATTTCTCGCTTTTAAGTGACTTAGTTCGTAATTTCTCTAAGTTACAATAGCCTAATGTCAACTGCTTATCACCTTTTACAAAATATTGCTTTTCCCGACGCAGGGACGTTAATTGTTGAGGAGTTCTCCTGGTACAGCATCATCAGTTCCACTTCACCATATACATTGTGACGAGCATAAATTGTTTAGAAACCATATTAAAGTTAACGAATCGGAATCTGTGAAATACCTATTATTTAGTAGTTCTGATGACCATTTGTGGTCTTCATCATCAGTTTCACTTCTTCAAATTTTAATTTCCGAAAGCAAATAAACGATTTACTATGAAAAATCCAAAAATCGTTATAGGTGTACCTGTAATTTTTGAAGAGTTCCCTCGATTACTCCAAGATCCCATCATCAGATCTCGACTTGGTGACAAAGGAATCAATTTGGGAGTATCCCCTATCAAACAAAAAACCAATTTTCGAAATCGCTGCAATCGGAACCCGTAAAATACGTATTATTGTTGAGTAGTTCCGATGACCATCTGTGGTCTTCATCATCAGTTCCACTTCTTCAAATTATGCTTTCCAGAAGCACATGAACGATTTACTATAAAAAATACCCAAATCGCTATAGGTGTGCCTATAATTTTTGAAGAGTTCCCTCGATTTCTCCAAGATCCCATCATCAGATTCCGACTTGGTGGCAATGGGACCTAATTGGGAGTAAACCCTTTCAAACAAAAAAAGAATTTTCGAAATCGGTCCAACCGTCTTCATATGTATGTTCACCGATTACTCAATCGGTGAACATACATAAAAAAAAAAAAAAAAAACATACATACAATCGAAAATAGAACCTCCTCCTTTTTGGAAGTCGGTTAAAAAAAAGATTTTGCTTCAAAAATTGACTTAACCTTTAAACATTCAGCCTTCAAACAATCATTTTCTATTTCATGGACACACCACTAGGAGATGGTACAACAAAATCGTTGAGTACAGCCGCTGGCTGCAAAATTTACCCGTTTTCTGAATAACTTCGCACTATTTATTTGTCCATAGACTTAAACGAGTTCCCATGAAAATGATCTGGCAAACTCGTCGGCAGAGCGTTAAGGGATGACAGAGAGCTAATCCCCGAGGCTATGCATAATACCAGCCCAAAACATTAAGTGCTCTGACGGATTAGCAACTGTTAATACAAGATTTTCACCAGGGTGTCATGTTATAAAGAGGACTTAGCGAAATTAGATGTATCCTTAAATATTTTATTTCCACCTTAGTTTTATTCAAGTCATTATTACATCATATTTCAACTTCTAGAAAATAGGTATTCTATATCTGAAATAAACTTTGTAAGATTAAGTGAAAAAAGAAGAGATTTTTTTCGCTTATATAAAGTGTGGCAAAATTAGCTGCAAATATTTACAGGGTTGAAATTATGCACCTTTGTAAACATGTTCATAAAAAAAAAATCAAACAAAATAAATCAAAGCAACTTTTGAACGAGCTCGCCGCTCAGTCGTTTTATACACCATTGCCGCGCCAATATCTTAAGATCAATGACCTCAATTATCACTCGATCGAGCTGATCAGCTAATGCATCGCTCGCTGTGTGCGAGGCGCGAACCTCGTGTACGTATTAGTGAGCTACGTGTATTGTGTACCTTGTGAATGTAGTTGTAATGTTTTTTCCACATATATATTTACCTCATATTCTGAAAAACTATGGTACTTATATTGTTATTTTTTCCCTTATCCTGTTTGTTATAACGTATACTTTCAGCCCTGTAAATATTTGCAGCTAATTTTGCCACATCTTGTGTAGATGTTTATTTTCAAACGAAACTTGGATTAATTTATCAAAAACATATTAAAGTACTCGTACCATCGTAGCGTAACAATACTTAACTAATTATATTTTCCAATGGAAAATTTTTACTCGTGTAGGTATATAAGTGTAAAAAGATTTAATAGGTACCACTCATTTATGTAGCTAATATGACTCAAGCAACAAATACACTGAAACACACACGGGTAGGTTAGGGTAAATAAGAAATTACATTGCGCTAAAACACTGGATTAACATGTCTAATTAGGGAGACGATCTATCGAATGTTTATACGAGGACGTAATAATAACTTGTTCAAACAAGTTCAATCTAGTTACGTGTTAACTCGTGACCTGCCCGCCTCACCCCTTCCCTCCATGCCCCACTCTCTTAGTATCTTCAGGCGATGGATAACTTTACACTGAGTGCCATTTGGTGCCGATCTCCCAGCGTGACTTATCGGTAACTTTAAGGGCGATATATCAAAGTAATCGGTTTAATTTCTCATCTCCTAGTTTCGGGTAAACTTATGCGTATTTCTCAACTGATAGATACACTGCAGTATTTTGTGATGCGACTCTTGATAGGACTCAAGGTTCTTTAAAATTTTGTTTCAGTAGCCACGAGTACAAAACTTTGGGTATCTATTATATTATAAACTACTAGCTGTTGCCGCGGTTTCACCTGCGGTAATTTCAAAGTTCCCGTGGGAATTTTGGGATGAAAAGTGCCCTATAAAAAGTACCCTCAGGACTAACGTAGTTCTTTATTAGTGAAAGAATTTTCAAACTCAGTTCAGTAGATCAAGAGATTACCGCCTTGGTACAACGTCACAAAATCACAAACTCACAATTCACAAACTCACGAACTTTACCTCATTATGATAATAATAGGTACCTAGAGATTTGTAAACTGTGAATCTATAATGTCTTGAAAATAAAGCTAACGTAGTTTTTATAAAAATCTTGTTTTTTAAGTGAAGATATATGAAAGGCTTTTTATTATTGTAAAAAAGTAAAAAGACATTCGTTTTATTAGGTGCTTATTGTTGCTACTGTGTTTGTGACATCTGTAACACTATACAGACAGTGTTTTTATTAGTTTTCTCTGCCAAGGGTTTTCTCGAGTAGGCACTAAGTACAACTACTACATAAAATTCGGTTTGTTGTTTTGTTTTTTAACGTGCATCGGCCGTGGCCTTGAAAACTTGGGACTAAAAAACGTACTATTAGATACAATAAATAAAAGACCGGTTAAAAGCGAGACAAGCTCGTAAAATTAAAGTTCCGTATTATTATTTTTTGGCAACTACATGGCTATCTATAGTTTAATATCCAAGTACTAATATAAATGAATAAATAAAATAAAAACACTAACTTTTTTTTTTAAATGACCTTTAGTCGGAAGTTTTTAAGCCACCTTATAAGGCCTCAAAAATTACTTACCGACTGTTATCAACGACAACAACCAGCACCAATGGCTTAATGTGCTTTTCGAAGCACAGAAAAAGCTCATAATAAATACCACTTGTTTGGTCACCCGGCCACATAATATCCTTCCGCCTACCTCCTTCCTACATACGCCTCGTTCGACTTCGACACTTTTATTTAAAATACGTTTATTTTTCTCAATTATATTATAAAAATTTCGAAAAAAGCTGCAGTTTTTCTGTCATTTATAATATTTAAGATATTTAGAATTATAGGAGAAGTGGTGGGGACAGTCATTTTATGGACATTTTTAGTTATATATAAATAAATTTGTTTAATTCCAGCAGTCATTACCTGCCAATGACATCAATATGTTGTACAATCTACTATTAACAAGTAATTATAATGAATAATTATGTAAATTAATTAGTGCATGAATTGTTATAACAACTGCTGGTGAATCGAACAAAAAATGTGTGGTTCTTTTTATCTTTTTGTAAATATACATAGAGGAATATAGAGCAACATTATTTATAGGTACCTAATAAAACAGTTACTAGGTTACATAAGTTATATAATCTAGTAAGTATATTGACTTCACAGTATCTCACAGTGTTTACTTGCTCACACGAATCCCCGGTTTTAACGACAAAGTTAATAGCCCCATTCTATTATTCACATTCTCCGGAACCCGCCTAGGGTGTCTAGGTAATAATTTGTGACACATTTCGTACCTACATAATATTCTCCAACTTTACGGTCTGTATTGAAGGCAGCCACGTGTGTGTAATTGCGTAGCTCATTAACCCCAGCATATTTAATATACGGAGTGTTTTTATTTTCCCCGTATGATGTCACAATTTTAAAGCTGAGTAAAGCATCTTTTATGACATTCCATAGAAATAGAAAACAAACGGTTACTAAAACAAGCTGATCCACGCGGTTTTACCCACGGTAATTTCGGTGTTCCCGCGGGAATTCCGGGATGAAAAGTAAGTAATTTATGTCTTTCTCTATGCAAAATTTAACGATTATCGGTCAAGCCGTTCACGCGTGACGCCGTGATCAAGGGAAATAGGGATTCATTTTTAGGGTTCCGTACCCAAAGGGTAAAATGGGACCCTATTACTAAGACTTTGCTGTTCTTCCGTCTGACCGCTTGTCTGTCCGTTTATCACCAGGCTGTATCTCATCAACCGTGATAGTTGAAATTTCCACAAATGATGTATTTCTGTTGCCACTAGGTATAACAAAAATTCCAAAAAAAAGAATAAAATAAATATTTAAGGGACCTCCCATACAACAAACGTTATTTTACCCAAATCTGCCAAACGAGGTCATATTTTACAATTTTAGATGAAAGTTTTCTACTATGGTGTATGGTGAAATAGTGCAAAAAATTATGAATTAATGATTTTGATAAAAAATTTTTTTTGGAAGATTTGGTTTATTTTTAGCTTTAAATAAATAAATCAATCATTTATTATAATCTCCATGGCATTCTGTTACATTTTCATTTGTATTGAATTTCTAGATATTTACTGACATTCACCACCAATAGTTAATGGGCGGTTTTATTACCGTAAACTTAATGCCCATCGCTCCCTGTTTCACTTCTCTCATCTACATTAACGTCGGAAAGGGGGGGGACTTGAGGGCCGGGGCACTGGGGTGAATTGGAACACTGCCTGCTATCAGATAGTCAACGATTTGTCAACACTCACCACCCCTAACCTCGCAGACGAGTACCAGTTCATGGCCCTCCTCTAGTGGGCCCACTACACCGGACACGTCGCGCCCAGACTTGTCGTACAGGATGAGTTGATGAGGAGGCACTGAAACAATAGAACATTAACGTTACTTAGGCTACATAAAATATACCTACTTAATAGCATTCGAAATTGAAACCGTATGCGTTTCAGTATTAGCAGTGTAATCCTTAAAAAAAATAATTTCAAACACAAACTAAATGTAGAAAAATAGCTCTAAAGAAAATAAAAATTACTGTTGGTAAGTAATTTGGTTGTTTATTTTTTATATTAAGAGCTGGCACCAATCTCAGAAAATAGCATACCTGAGCTTAAACTCTTTTCCTTTTCAGTTATTTTTCTTAATTTAATTTATGTTTTATGATGAATCAAAAATTATGATTTAATTTTTTCTCCTATATTCTGGTGACCGGTTGACCAACCCTTGTAAAATAACATTGTGGATACGTATTGTTATAACTAGATACTACTCCTGTGGTTTCACCACAGAGCAAATAAATTAACTAGGGAGGACATGTAGGCGGGGCAGGCGCGCTACCGTTGCAAAGGAAGTTAGAGCAAATGCTCTTACTTGCCCAAAACTTCTTTTGCTGCCATCCCAAGTATATTTACTACAATATTCCCAAAACTGTGAATTTTGAAAACAGTGAATGTGTAAAAACCATAACCATAAAGCGTTTAATACATTTCTTTACGTTAATGAATGTTTTAGTGCATGATTAATAGTTTTGTGTTTGAAAATCACCCGGCGACACTGTTTTCATAACAAACTAAGTTGATGTCCCTTCTATATCTGTTATTTTCTGTTCTGTGGGTTTCACCTGCCCTCACTCTTTTCGGTTCAAACAGAACGAACGGTTTCTTTATTTGAAAAAGAAGAGATAAAGCTGATTTGCCGCCAAATGATGATTTCTTTAATTTAAACTTCAGTTACAGATGAAAAAACAGAAAGATTGAATCGGAACTATTGCTGTTCAGAACTTGATAATAATAATATCCATCAAGATTGTACTGGTAATTCATTCATTCATTTTCATACTTCCCTATTACAAATTAATGTTGATTAAGTTGAAATACACAATAAATTTATTAGGAATGTACGCAGTATAGATTCACTTAATACAGTATACTTCATTATCAAATGTGTATAAAACTGTAAATGTAGGTACATAGGTATATCGTCAAGTTAAACAATAAAGGCTTCTAATATAAGAAGCAGCGTAAATATATACAGAGAAAATCACCAGGAAGATACCTACTTCATTTTAAACATTAATACCTAACTAATAAATTCGGATGTAAGTTTATTTCTGTGTCCAGTCATCATGAAATAGAAAAGGACATAGGGTAATTTTTATTTCGGAATTTTGGCGAAATCTCCTAAATTAACGCAAGTCAAATCACGGGGAACAGCTCGTATTTTTAATAAAACGTGAAATAATCCGACTAAAATTTAAGATGTTCAACAAAACAGTTGTTTCAAGGTAGGCACGTGCCTGTTTAAAACAATGACCACAAAACAGAATTACGAAATCTCCCCTGCCCCTACTATTTGGTAACGAAAGTACGTGGCCCCCACCTCGTAATAGCCAAATAGGGGTCGGGCAAGTATCCAGTAGACCGCTAGGCTTGTTAGTAGCTATTACATAGGCGGTGATTCCCAAACTTAGTCCTTGATAGTGGAATCAAAGGTTGGCAAAACAACCTTCAATTTATACAAAATTTTATAGTCGACAAAGTCAATTAAACGTTTGCATAATATGAAATAACACAACCTGGCGCGGGCGTCCTTATTAAAAGTTATTCAACCCATAGACTATGTATCTGGGGCCACGGTAGAGCCCCCGCCAAGACGAGCCAAGCGAAGCAGGAGCACTAGGTATCTATATCTATATTTTATCGAAGCGATTTGTCGTTTTTTCAACCCTTATAACTTGGGTTTGGATTATACCAGATAAACGAAATTCTCGGGATATGTTGTCAATAGAGGACTTATAAAAATATACAGTTTTAATTGCATAATATTAACTCTTATACTTTACATTTTATTGAAATTTATAAAACCCTGATTTCGTCACTGACTCACTCATGATCATCAAAATTCTTAGGGTGTTTCCTAATGTCCTAGAAAGCTGAAATTTGGCATGTAAGTTAGTATTAGTACACAAACAACAAAAAAATTATAAAACCTGTAACTTTGATTCTCCAACCCCTTAAACTAGGGGATGGAAGTTTGTATGAGAATTCTGCAATTTTAACTTACAAAAAGAAATGAAATCCCACCAAAAACATATTCAGGTAAAAGGATACCAAGACGAGTCCATAATTATGACGGGCAGAACCAATCTTATAACTCTACACACCCTAACTCTATAAGGCCTAACTTCTCAAACTCTACACCTTAGAATATGTGGCTAGAATTTGTGACTATTTGTTTTTATTCGACACCATTTAAGATTTATTATTTCTTAATTGCCATTTGCCAGGTTTAAATGTCATGGGTAGTATATTATTGTAATAAATTCACTGATGGGTAAAAACAAACTTTACTTGAAGCTAGAACTCGTTAAAAAGACAATAAAATCGTCCCTTACCTAACTGTAAATTACCTCTTGACGATTGAAAAAATAAATAAAACACAGGAAGTAATTTCATTTGAGTGTTGTAAACGTTACTTGTATGTATATATATTGCGAATGTAAATAGTTACCACTAAGGTTTTTATTTTTAAATACCTACTTGTAAGTAGGTATATAAAAAAATATTGTAAGAAAAAGATTTACTAGGTACTATTGCCCAAGAGAATTTTGGAACTCCCTCGGGAAATATTTATTTTGCCGGTGTAAAAATTATCCAGGTTTGAAAACGTGTATGCAAAATTTCATGACGATCAGTTGAGTAGTTAACGCGTGAGAGAGTAACAAACAAACAAAAAAATATTCTCACGTTCACATTTGTATCCACACTTTCACATTTATAATATTAGTAGGATAATGGAACTTTTTGGATATAATGTCCAAGCATTATTATTATTATATGACGTAGTTCTTGAGGAAACCCTGTAGTTCACGCAATCGAAGCTGCGAAGAACAATAAGATTTTGATTTAATTTGATTTGATTGTTTAAGTAATCTGAATTTTATATATTTTTCAGCGAGTGCCCGAATGAAAGTGTTCTATTAAAATTTAATTAATCCGGACAAAGATGAAAAACTTAACAACGTTTTTAATAAAAATAATATTTTCCTTTGGAATTTCTGTTTTATCGTCTTTTCAATTATATTTCATCAAATAAATTATTTCAGAGAAAAAGATTTAAATCTATTCTAGTCATGGAAAAAAGTTTTCTTTTACGAAGTTTCTTCTCGAGCATCGATCTGCACTAGGTAGGTACATAGGAAATTAGGTAAGCATTAATTATTATATTTGAGTTCAATTATTGTTAATTTTAGTTTTCAGAAACTATTGCTTTTTTCCGGAATATCGGTGCGGCCTACTTTATGTATAAAAGGGTTTTCCAAATATAATTTAATGTCATGTTCATTATAATTTGCTATAAACAAAATTTTAACAAAAAAATAAAAACAGATGACTGATATTGGTTTGAATTCGGTGCCAAGCCCGCTTGTGTCTGCCCACTTGGGTTGCTCTTCTCACGACGAGCTCGTGGCGGGAGTGGACTTAGCCCATCTATACATCAACTCCATATTTGGTTTGTCACCGACTTTAAACCGATCGGTAATAGCACAAGCCAATAATAATATTACGTGTATTTTTGTCTTTTGGATTAAATCGATATTTTGTTATTTTTAGCTTTTTAGTTTTGTGTTTTTGGAAGTCGGTTTTTATTTTTTTGTTAAAATTTTGTTTATTTCTCTTTTTTCAGTGGGTTGGTTTGTAATTTATCTAAGTTACAATAGCCTAATGTCAACTGCTCATCACCTTTTACAAAAAATCGCTTTTCCCGATGCAGAGACGTTAATTTTTGAGTAGTTCTCTTGGTAGGTACTTCACCATCAGTTGCACTTCACCATATACATTGTGACTAGCATAAATTGTTTAGAAAACACTTCGGAACCTGTGAAATACTGATGTATAAGCTATACTACAATTGTAAAGTTTCATCAAGGTTCATTCAGTGGTTTTTGCGTGAAATAGTAACAAATATCCGTATAAATAAACCTACGCGTTTATTAGTAAGGACGTAATATGCAATATAATTATTACCTATAGTATGCTATGGTATGCTATGGTATTGTATAAGGACAAAGCCCTTTAAATAAATTAAAAAAAAATGATAATGCGATATGGTGGGGTGGGACATGGTGGGGTATGGTGGGGTGGTTCTACGTTTTGTGATATGACATGATATGTTTTTACCTATCTTTGTTATTGTTTGGCACCTGTATTCACTTATTGTACGTAGTTTGGTGGTTGTAATTGGCTTGCATAATGTTTATTTATTTATTTATTTAAGTTTGTGAATACAGCAAATAATAAGGTGTTAATGTTAAAATTGCACATCTGCATTCTGTCAATGAGGCGTACAAACAATATTCTTATATATATAAAATTTTTCAACAATTTCTATATGACTTAAGAAAAATTAGTTTAACGTCCAAATCAAATTATATTACACAAATTAATTGAATGTTTAAAAAATTGTATTTAGAATAAATAAAAAGCTGTGTACTACCCATTAATAAATAAATAAATAAAAAATAAAATAAATTGAGTAGTTCCAATGACCATCTGTGGTCTTCATCATCAGTTCCACTTCTTAAAATTTTTCTTTTAAAAGCAAATGAACGATTTACTTTAAAAAAAAACCAAATCGCTATAGGTGTGCCTATAGTTTTTGAAGAGTTCCCTCGATTTCGATCCAGATTCCAACTTGGTGGCAATGGGACCTAAGTTGGATTATACCCTTTAAAAAAAAAAGAATTTTCCAAATCTTCGAGTAATCGCGTAACAAACATACAAAAAAAAATATTCAGACGAATCGAGAACCTCCTGCTTTTTGGGAAGCCGAGTCGCCGAGTAACTCTTTAGCATTGGTGATGCGGAATGATAGATATAATTTATCTGGTAACTATTTAATAATATCAGCTCTAAAAAATGGCTTGGTGAGTCTAAGATCTATTTAAAGTAATAATCTGTTACAAAATAATCGCTTGATCGTTACTAACCAATGTCTTCACTCCCCTTTTTCGTGGAAGTACGAATATAATATTTTCCTAATGGCCGAACAATTTGGAAATCTTTTATGAAATTTCTTATGCCTTTAAAAGTGTTTCTTAACTATAGTTAGGGAACATTGATATACCTACTTACAATGTAAAAAAAGTTTGTACTTCAATGTTAAGGTGTCATACTTTCGAATATTATTTTCAAATTATCCACTACACGTTGCACATACGAGATAATGTATTACTATCTACATCCCATCGTATTTGCAATATACGGCCGTCATTCAGTCTAGGTAGCGGTAACACGCGTTTGATTTGACGATAAATCGTGAGCCAGGAATACAGTTAAAATTATGGCTATTGAATTATGCATAACTGTTACACGCTAGTGGCTGTAAAAGCCTCGTTCGCCACTCCCGGATCGGTCGGCGGATAGATCCAAGGATAAATTGGTATAGTTTACTGCTAGTCCTCGTTTATGCAGGAATGTTTTATGACTTTTCAACACTCTCGGCCTTATACGACACGAGAATTTGTCCATACGCTCCTCTCGGTCCATAAAAAACTTGTTTTACGACATTTTGAGTTTCTTAAGTTATAACGGTGTTATAATTTATACAAATTTGTCTGCAAACACGCCTTATTCTGTGTGCACGCACAACAATTCACCATAATCTACGCTTTCATCGCAATTTAATGAGTGGTATCAGAGGGGCTATTATGCAACTTTTGTTTCTATCGTTTTTCGCTTGCAATCAAAAACATGGCGGTTTTGCGATTACAATATGCACTTTTTGACACGTGCAATATCTAGCAATCAACCAAAATAAACATATTTCAAAAGTTGAAGCTGTCTAAACATAACCAATTAATCACAAAACCGCTATGTTTCCGATTGAAATCGAAAAATGATAGAAACAAAAGTTACGTAATTGCTGGTACTGGTCTTTTTTTAATGCTTAGGTACAGCTAATTGAATCACATTATTTATAAGTTCTTAAAAATGTTTCGTATCTCTACTTCGTCAGTTGAGTATAAATTGTGTTACATACAAATAAGTACGCACTACGCGGTCATGTAAAATATGTCCCCGATACAATTTTTATAAAGAACGTGACACAATAGAAGATTTTAGCGACAATACGTCCTTGCGAAGTATTGTCGTCGAATTCATTACCTACATCTGGAATCTGTCGTGTAACAGTACAATACATGTAATACGGTGGACGTAGATGTTCGTGTCTGGTTCATTTCTTATAGGAACCAAATCGATAAGAGCTCAGCTGCTCTCGTTGCGAACTTGTTTCATTAAATTCAAATTTCGTGTTGTATTTATTAATTCAGCGAGGCGTTTTGGGTGTAGGTACGTCACGAGTCGTGGAGGCGGGTGCTTTTTATATTACGAGTATAAGTACCTGCTACAGAACGAGCTGCGTCCATGGACTCAAGTATTACACAACTCTAAGAAAGGATTTCGCGTTAAGACCAAAGTAACAATTAAGAAGTTTGTTTTGCTCCCATTTTCTATCTTTTATTTTTTGACAAAATTAGTGCATAGGATACTGTTAGATCTTCAAATCAAATCTAAATAAAATCGAATATTCTTTATTGTCACCAGAAACAGAAATAAAAAATAAAATACGTGGTATAGGGAATACAGGCAACAAAGGGCGGCCTTATTGCTTAAAAGCAAATTTCTTCCAGGCAACCTGTACCTACCTAGAGTGGGTGATGTTGCAAGTTCGCAGTAGATACAATTATTAATATTCACATACATATATACAAAACAATAATAATAAGAAACAAATAAATAAATGAATAGTTGGTACAGGAATGATATATTATACTAATTTCTTTTCTATCTACGCATGTATATCTTTGTATCTACTTTCCTACTCTGCGCCGCACTCTGGGACGCTCGTGGGACTGCTGGCCCTGACTGAAAACCAGCGCTGAGGGTTCCCATCCTCAGCATATGCTGAGTCAGCTGCCATTTGCAGCAGCATAGACACACCGCGACTAAAACCAGCCAACCAATATTTTGTTTAGTTTGTTGCAATGAATTGGTTTTGAATTTGTTATATCGTTTGTAAACCTTGTGTGTGTCAGTTGCGCAATAAAAATATTCTATTCTATTCTATTCCATTCCATTCCATTCCATTCCATTCCATTCCATTCCATTCCATTCCATTCCATTCCATTCCATTCCATTCCATTCCATTCCATTCCATTCCATTCCATTCCATTCCATTCCATTCCATTCCATTCCATTCCATTCCATTCCATTCCATTCCATTCCATTCCATTCCATTCCATTCCATTCCATTCCATTCCATTCCATTCCATTCCATTCCATTCCATTCCATTCCATTCCATTCCATTCCATTCCATTCCATTCCATTCCATTCCATTCCATTCCATTCCATTCCATTCCATTCCATTCCATTCCATTCCATTCCATTCCATTCCATTCCATTCCATTCCATTCCATTCCATTATATTAAATAGATAAATTCATAATGATTAAATACATAATTACATTAAAATATACAGGAAAATAAATAATAACCGGGACAAAAGTGCGAATCTACGTGTAGGTCATTATATCACAACGCACAACTGAATGAATGAATGAATGAATAAAAAACACTTTATTGAGCACCACAATCAGTAGCAATAAATATCTAAAAACTAAATAGACTGAGAAACTAGATCTTCTTTATTACCAAACCTCATCCAAACAGTTCGATCAACGGACTACTGGTAGGACTATTTGGAATAAAACGCATATTGTAGGTACATAAGTGAATATATACATGTGAGTCACGAAAAAATGTTGCACTAAAAATCGAGTTGCTTTTTTTATAATATATATTTATAGTCTAACAAAAAATAAAAATATTCATTTCTTTGCAATAATTTCTCCAGTCTAGCAGAGGCGCTAAGGCCCTTCCAAATTACAGTCGCTTCGTATTGCTACTGAAAAAGCACATGTTAGAATTTAACGATAAAAAGTACACAAAGGCGGACATAATATACAAATTATTTAACTATGGTTAAGTATGGGTTTATGTTGTGTTCCTGGGCACGGCGGTTTGTATAAGGCGAAGACGATGACTTATACGGTCACGATGCAACATTGCAGCTCCACTTAACTGTTACTTATTGCTTCACTTAACTCGAAACCTGGCCTGGGAAAATATCTACGGAAGTACGTCGTGCGCCGCCGACGTACTGGCAACATCGATACATATCACAGAATCATATAAATTGTTACGAAGCTTGCTAACAAGTTATTGCAACAATTTGATAAATGGAGATTTGGGCGGCAACTTAAGCTTTCGATTCCATAATTTATTTTTTGATAGAAAAATAATTTTTTTAATGGATTTTGTTATTATGTTACTGTGTTAAATAGTAAAATTCTGTAGTGGCGGTTTTTTTTTTAAACCTCAGCTGATTCCTTCATCCAAGACTTTCGAGTAAGATTTTGTTGCCCATTTTATCATAAACTTTAATTATTGAAAACACATTGAACGATCCTTGAACAAACATTGAACGATCCTTTCAAAAATTGATCAGGTACAAGATTTTTATTAAATTTTTCTTTAGGTTGTAAGTACTAAAAAGTTTAAAGTAGGACCGATAAAACATAAAATATATTAGTTGGTATATTATATGCAAATGAAAAATATTTTATCACTAGCTGTGCCCGCGGTTTCACCCGCAAAAATTTCAGAGTTCCCGCAATCTCGGGATAAAAAGTACCCTAAGTCCTTTTCTATATCTCTGACAACGTGTGTAAAAAATTTCATGATGATCGGTTGAGCCGTTAAGGCGTGGAAGCGCAACAGACAAAAAAACAGACAGAATTGTTCTTCGTCTCTAAACTTTAAACCTAGGTTACAATTTTGAAAAACAAATTCTTCTTAAGTATATTGTTGTAAGTAACAGGAGTAGTATTAGTTTCAGCTTTAAGTCAGTCAATTTGCCTTACCAATAGGGTTAAGTACTGTTAAAACTTATATTGGGTTGAATTAA
Source organism: Zygaena filipendulae (assembly GCA_907165275.2). Classification (NCBI taxonomy): domain Eukaryota; kingdom Metazoa; phylum Arthropoda; class Insecta; order Lepidoptera; family Zygaenidae; genus Zygaena; species Zygaena filipendulae. The sequence continues at coordinate 5,496,438 of OU015663.1, forward strand.
TGTTGAGTAAATATATTTTTTGCTCTGAACCTTAGGTGTTATACAAAAGTATAGAGCTCGTTTACAATTTAAAATTTCGCGATAAACATAATTCGTATGTAGATAAAGGGGGAGGCATAATAAATTCTGCTGCCAGGTAGCGTCCGCCGGTGTACGTACCAGAATATACCTAAATTGAAGCCACAGTGTAGAATAGACGTCTGAGCTCATCCAATCCATAAAGAAATCGCATGCAATATAAAAAAAAATACCAGTAAAGTCATACGAAAAGCTCGAGAGGTTCGCAAACGAAAATATCATGTACTTTCGAACAATACTACTTATAATATCATTGCTTTCGAATTTAAATTTTGTCAGTTTATTTTCGGTCTTTGTTTTGATACAATTCGGCGTGAGTGATTGAATTAAAACCTGAAATGGCAACTAGCTTTATGTGTACGTGCAGCGGTTAATAAATATAGCTGGGCATGACCGATGCAGCGCTGGGGTCAGCGTCAAGCACAACGTATTTTCAGGTTTGAGTTAATTCGTTTACGGCCCTGTTCATTGCTCCTTTGGCCGTTGTTCCACACATCTGTGCCCGCTGAAAGCCTCTCGAACGTGATATCGCTGTACATTATTGTAATAACGGCACTCTCAGGCTTCTTTGACACCGGCTATAGTAGTTTGTGACCTCTCATTTTCTTTACCGAAATTCAAAGGAGCTCCAACAAAGCTTTGTTTTGCATAGCCCGCTCGACGAAAGCCGCTAAAAGGCCGGCTTTTTAGATAAGGTTCTCTTATAAATTTCCAGCATGAGGCAGACATTCAGCGCTAAAGTTTTTCACAGTGTGGGAATGTGAGCAGCCGGTGCAATTTTCCACTGTTCGAGGGTCGACGTTTTGCGGAAGTTATTTGCGAAACCATTTTACTGATATAGTGCTCTAACTTCGTTAGTTCGACTGTAGTGTTTGCTGACCGGAAAAAATATGCTACTCCACTGCAGTGTTTGCAAGATTGTATAGATTTTTGGTGTTTGTATAAATGTTACATAGGTAGGTATCTACTCCCGTTATAGTTTTGTATTACGTGGAGTAGTTTGTTAACTTTTAAAAAGATAGAAACCGTATTGGGTTTGAGAATTTATCGATGCCGAATTAATAATAATAAATAATCCATAATAATAATCCACTTCACAGCACACAGTTCTACTTGATCCCACAGTAAGCTATTATTAGCTTGTGTCGTGGAAACCAAGCAAACGTGGTGTATACTCATTGATATACCACACCACGTATACTACATAGAATAACATACATATATATTTTACTATAGATATATATACACACCCAGACTGGAAAGTGGAACCCTGTGTTCATCGCACAAAGTGCAACCCCACCGGGAATCGAACCCGGAACCTCTTGATTAACGGGCAGGCATGGTGACCGATTACGCCAATCGGATCCGCCAGAATTAGATTATTGTAAAAAACAACTCTTGGGCTATGATTCACTATGACCAAAAACATTCTTTGCATTGAACGCGCGACGCGCGTACCTGTAAAACAATCGAAATGATACAAATCAACCAATCACTTCAGTATGCTATATTATTTTTATTTTTAACTGGTCTTGCCTGGCTTTTAATATTTTTTGAAGTTTAAGGAAGGTTTGTATTCATGAAAATTGGTAGTTTCTGCAGAATAACACGCGGGTGAAATCGCGGACACAGCTAGTATTACATTAAAAAATCTGGAAATGGAACCGTTAAATGTGATTAAAGGTCTCTGAATGCGGTAGTAATAATACCATTCGATGAAATCATGAACTTACCTATAATAGAGAGTCGTATCTGAAAGTTTCTGGTAGGTGAGTTCTTGAAATCGACTCGGCAGCGATAGATGCCTTCGTCGTCTAGCTGCACGGTGTCGAGAGTGAGGGCGGCGGGGCGCGCCACCGTTGCGAAGTAAGCGCGCGGGCCGAACGCTTGAGGGTCGGACCACTGAAGGGCTTTGTTGAACGAACGGCCACGCACGTCGAAGCTGTAACGAAAATATTATTATTAGTCTGTGACAGGGGGTAGTGCATAAACCGACACCTGACCTACCTTCACGAAAGCGAGATCAGTCTGCCCCGACGATCGCGACGACGCGCGTGTGTTCTGACTTGGGCTAAAGTGAAATCGTATTGCGGAGGGGTGTGCATGCGTCGGATGCGAGTGTCCCGTGCCCGTGAGTGAAGTGTGAAGTGACCGGTTGGACCCCTAGAACGTCGCTCTCCGTGAGTACGCCAAATCCCTTTGTTTCTCCCCAACCCCTGTCACAAGTGGTGGAGGCGCCAAAAAAAAAAAAAAAAAAAAAAAAAAAACACCAAACAAATTTATCGCCACTACATAAATTCGGAAACATGGAAACTAGCGAGCCAGGCGTCACAAGAGTATCGGATATGATGAAATATTTTAAATCGCTAAAATTAGACACTTTACAACCAATGTTAACTACTCTGTCAGAAAAAATTGAGAGTCAAAACGAACAAATAAATATACTTACCGCTAGAGTAAATAACCTAGAAGAGAGCACTACCAAAGTCAAACCAGGTACAGAAGATTCCTTCTCTAGCGCCGCGCCAGAAAGCGAAATTGCAACTACCCGAGACAAAAATAAATCGAAAATAATGCAAAAAATGATATCCGAAATACCGATACGCGACGGAAAAAATGCTCACGAGTTAATCCATTTTATAATTGAGGCAGACAAAATCTGTAAACTGAAACTAGTACCTGAAAATGAATGCGTGACTTGGATAATGACGCGCACCGCCGGATTTCTTACTAATTGGTGGATTCGACAAGCCAAACCAGCGAAGAATTGGCATGAAATCAAATGTAAAATGTTAACCGAGATTTTATCACCAATCCACATAGAAACACTAAAAAATGAAATGTGTTTGCGCTATCAAAGGGAATCCGAAACACTACTTGAATTCGCACATTCAGTGGACGCCTATGCCACAGCATTGAACTTGAATTGGAGCGAAGAAACGTTGATCCAGACGATACTGAGCCGCATATCACAAAAAGTCTTTTATTTTTTGAAGTGTAATCCGTCCGAAATAAAAAATTTATCTCAGTTAACACTGACAAGTAGCGAAATAGAAGGGGCTATTTTACGCAATAAATTAAGTAATGGCAATGCAACAGCAAATACAAACCAATACAATAAAAACCCTAATGTAGAATATAGACGCAAGACGTATTTCGACTATCGCGACACAGTAAGCGAGCTTCCGTCTCGTTCCTTTACACCGAGAAACACGAATACGATACGCCCGTACACAGCAGAGAAGGGAGACAGCCGAAAAGATACATTCGACGAATCTAAGCGCATACAACATGCACCACGGTCACCGTATAATAATACACACGCGAGTCAGTTTAGAGGCCCACGTTGTTATGAGTGTAATGGGTACGGCCACTTCGGCAGAGACTGCGAACAGCGCCGCAAAAGACTAGCGCGTGAACACTCGGGAAACGCAAACAGAGAGTAAATCGAACTCACCAATCGTTTACTCTCGCTACCCTATTACGCGGTGACGACCATAGCATAAAACCTTATATTAGAGTTACAACCAACAACATGGAAATAATCGCACTCGTAGATTCCGGGGCGACGCGTTCGTTTATCGACCAAAATACGGCAAACAGACTCATAGGACGTCGCAAAGTTTTTACAAAACCGTGCAACGTAGTGTGCACGACAGCCAACCGAGAAACGTTCAGTGCGTCACATGCCTTATCGATCTTGCTGTCAATAAGCGATTTAACTTGGCGCTTCGAATTTATTATAGTTCCGAAATTGGTCTCACCGCTTATCTTGGGATGCGACTTCATAAAAAAAACCAAACTACTATTAAATTTGTACGATGGGAATGTCCGGTTTGAATACAAAAACACATACAAAGTAAAGCTATTTAATCCACGAAACAGTAAGCAAACATGCCCTTTATATAGCCTGGATAGCGAAGAAAATATTAAAATAAGCGATTTGCTTCAAAAACATCAGAATGTTATAACCGAAAAGCTGGGTAGCACAGATATTTTAACCTACGATATCAGGTTAACCGACAACGTACCCGTGCGCTCGCGATTTTATCCACTATCGCCGCCGAAAGCCATGGAAATGCAGGCGCACATTAACCAACTATTAGAAAAAGGCATCATAGAGAAATCCTCGTCCCCTTACGCATCCCCGGCGTTTTTAATTGACAAATCAAACGGAGGGAAGCGGCTATGTTGCGACTACAGGGCAATCAACAAAAAAATTATATATGATAGTTACCCGATGCCATCCATTGAATCAATATTTCAATATTTAGGAGGCGCAAAGTATTTCTCGATTATCGATTTAAATAGCTCATTTAACCAAATCAGACTTAGCGAAGCTTCAAAGCCAATAACAGCATTTATAACGCCATTCGGGCTATATCAATACAAGTACGTACCGTTCGGCCTATGCGTAAGCCCACAATCACTCAATAGAGTGATCGACTTAGTGTTCGGAGATATCAAATATAAATTTGTAATACCTTTCGTGGACGATATATGTGTATTTTCACAAGATAAGAATAGCCATATGAAACACCTAGATCAGGTATTTTCTAGACTGGAGAACGCAGGATTAACAGTGAACCCAAACAAGCTAAAACTGTGCCAAGAATCCGTTCGTTTTTTGGGATACAACATAAGTTACAAAGGACTGTCAGTCGATGTAGATAAAGTGAGCGCAGTGATAAAATTCCCAGAACCCAAGAACCTTAAAAAATTAAAAACCTTTTTAGGAATGACCAGTTTCTACGCAAAATTTATTCCAAAATATGCTGAGCTGGCGGAACCTCTCAACAACCTGAAAAGAAAAGACACAAAATTTGAGTGGGGAACGAGTCAAAAACAGGCGTTCGAGAAACTAAAATGCGAATTAATTTCACCTAACGTATTGAGATTCCCAAATTTTAATAAAAAATTTATTCTGCAAACCGATGCATCCGGCACCGCATTGGGCGCAGTACTGCAACAAGAAGTGGACGGTGAACTCGCGCCCGTGAGCTACGCGAGCCGGCTACTGACGCCAGCGGAGCGGCGGCTCAGCGTGTACGAGCTGGAGTGTGCGGCCGCCGTTTTTGGCGTCACTAAGTTTAAAACGTACTTAGAAGTGGCACCGTTCGAATTGCAGACAGACAACGCCGCGCTGTCGTGGCTGTTTGAACATCCAAAACAAATCGGTAAGTTAGGCAGATGGATATTGTTATTGTCACGATACAAATTCGACATAAAACATATTCGCGGTTCAAATAATTCAGTAGCTGACTGTCTAAGTAGAATGTATGAAGAAAACGACGACGTGTGCTGCAACGCACTCCAAGATTACCCCATATCATCTAAGTCACTGCAACAACACCAGTTAAACGAATACTATTGTAATAATATTATTCTCAAACTCAACAAAGGAGAAACGGTTCCGAAATTCAAAATAAAAAACCACTTACTCTGCCGTCAAACTGGAGTCAATAAATGGAGAATCGTGATTCCGACGAATATCACAAACTGCATTCTGAAATACTACCACGATCAAGACATAGCGGGACATTTGGGAGTAACGAAAACATACAATCGCATTTCCAAGGTCTTCTGGTGGCCGGGTATGTATAAGGAAGTAAAAGAATACGTAAGGACGTGCTACCTGTGTCAAACATCGAAACCACTAAACACGAAACCGGCAGGAGTAATGGTCTCCGAAATCCCCGAAAGAACCTGGCAAAAAGTATATATAGACTACAAAGGCCCATTACCAACTTCAAAATGGGGTAATAAGTATATTCTGGTAACCCTAGATGCGTTTTCGAAATGGGTAGAACTAATTCCAGTCCGCGCCGCGACAGCAGCAGCGACAGTACGCGCGCTGACGCGCCAACTGTGGACGCGATACGGCTCACCAGAAGAGATTGTGTCAGACAACGCAAAGCATTTCACAGCCGATATTTACAAAACAATGTGCGCATCATGGGGAATCAAGAACGTAAAAATATCACCATACTACCCACAAGCAAACGCCGTTGAACGCGTCAACCGGAATCTTAGCACCATGATAAAAATTTATTGTAGAAAGTCCAAGTCATCATGGGAGGATCTTTTACCCAACCTGCAGCTAGCATTAAACACCTCAGTACACGAAAGCTCCGCTCGAACACCATCCGAAATATTTTTGAACCGCGAAATCAGTCTCCCACTAGAGAATAAATGGGAAATAGCACAAACAATTAGAGAAATTAACACTACACACGAAGACAACCAAGAAAATATAGACACAGATAGAGCAAGAATAAGAACAAACCTAGCCAAGGCGCATGAAAAACAACGTCGATATTACAACAACCGCAGGCAAGAAAGCAACTTCAGAGCCGGACAACAAGTGCTACTAAAATCTTTCACCTCAACCAACAATGATCGAGGCATAACAGCGGCCTTCTGCCCTAAGTGGATAGGCCCATATACGATAGAAAATATTGTCAACAATCAAGCCAGCATCAAAAAAAATAACACGACCAAATTAAGGAGGGTAAATATATCTCAGCTTAAACCCTACCGCTCGAGATTAGTGGGGGGGGATGTGACAGGGGGTAGTGCATAAACCGACACCTGACCTACCTTCACGAAAGCGAGATCAGTCTGCCCCGACGATCGCGACGACGCGCGTGTGTTCTGACTTGGGCTAAAGTGAAATCGTATTGCGGAGGGGTGTGCATGCGTCGGATGCGAGTGTCCCGTGCCCGTGAGTGAAGTGTGAAGTGACCGGTTGGACCCCTAGAACGTCGCTCTCCGTGAGTACGCCAAATCCCTTTGTTTCTCCCCAACCCCTGTCACAAGTCATAATTATAATAAAAAAGGTATAGAGTTGTATTCAGTGCGTACATCTAAAGACGTAGTCACGTTCACTTGGCGCAAACGTAATTTAGTGCCGTTCTATATGCATGATAGATTATAGATATATTATAGATTTTTTGTGCTTCAATTTCAAACGGAAATTTCATTCTTTATACTAGTAGTTTTGCAAAATGATACGAAATGGATTTATGTTTTGAGTAATAATTGCCGCCTTGTCGTGGCGGGGGGCTTAGTAACCGTGGGCTGGTCACCCACGGTGAACCAAAGAGAACCCGAGGCGGGCCAGAATACCAGCGAGTGCGGCGCAGTTGAGTTAATCCGGCGCTGCGCCCGGCATGAGGCACTGGACGGGGCCGCTTCACTGACTTGTTGGAGGCAAGTTCGGTTCGAGGCAGCCTATGTAGGTGGCGTCGCCGCCCTGCTGGACGGCGCGGCGGCGCGACTCAGGCGGGCCGCGATGTCTCGGGGAGCACTACGGCTGAGGGATAGAGGCCGCGGAGTGGCTGCCTCCGCGACCTCAACGGGGCCGCCACTAGTGAATGGCGGCGTGGAGGGGCTGCGGGGGGAGGGGAGTGCCGGCGCGGTGCTAGTTGGTTTTCCTCACTCTCTGCGGCCGACGTGGTGGGGGCTACTGATCCAACCCGTCACGGGCTTCGGGCGCCGGTCATGGGCCCGACCAGCGTCTTTTGCACAAGGTCCCCGAGAAGGGAGGAGGACGGCGGTGCGTCGCGTGTTCTGACGCATCGTCCTCATTCTGCGGGGTACTTGTGCCCCTCGAGGAGGAGCCCGGCAACGGGCTGGCACTGTCGGGGCTGCGGAGCATGTGAGAGCGATTCCCGTAGCCCCGGCAGAGGCGGGGCCAGTATGGCTGACTTGCGGCGCCGGTGATCCGCTCCCGGTGCTGCCCGGCCCGAGGCCACTGGGCCGCTTCTCCGAGTTTTGGGGAAACCGTGATGAGGCGGCCGAAATAGAAGAAAAGAATATTTAGAAAATCGAAAGCCACCAATACATTCCGGATATAGATGTAGAACAACATTAGCGACCTATTCAAACCTCTTTTTACTTCCTATTCAAAGCAATTTGAATTGAAAATGGAATATAAAAGTTTGTTGCGGACAAGGAATGGAACACAATTTGGAACAGTTTAATCTACGTTGAACAGCTAATGCGATTGAGGTCAATGACGAAGGTTTTATGGGTAGGTAGGTATAAGTAGGTGGTGTTCAGTGAGGCTGCATGAATGCTTTAAAATGTACAGGAATTAACGTGCACCAAATCGCATCAATTCACTGGGGATATCTGTCCCTCGCTATAGAAACTACAACATCTAATATTTATCTGATAGATTTAATAACTTGGATAGTTTTTATTTATTTGAAAACCATTTTACAACTATCTTTATAGTTAGAACCAATGCGATAGTGTTGCAAAATAGAAGTATAAATACGTTTTTATGTATTATAGTATACATATAAGGTACGAGTACTTATGCTTGACTTAAAATTTAAGATACTTTTTAGCAGGACACAACTCAGTTTCTCATACATGCACTCATACATGCGAACCGCATGCACCAGCTTTTTACAATATAATCCTACTTATTATAAACGCGAAAGTTTGTAAGAATATACGGATGGATGGATGGATGGATGGATGTTTGTTACCCTTTCACGCAAAAACTGCTGGATGGATTTAACTGAAACTTTACAATAATATAGCTTATACATCAGATTAACACATAGGGTAATTTTTATCCCGGAATTCCAGCGGGAACTCTGAAATTAACGCGGGTGAAACTGCGGGGCACAGCTAGTATGTATATAATTATACTGTATAATGTATATGTTATGACAATTGCCTATTTGAATAAAAAAAACTATTTCGTGTCTGGAAACCCTAAGAAGAGTAGATATTTAAAAAAAAAAAAATAGTTGGCAGTTACTCTAATAATAGGGCGGGGTGCGGGCCGACACCGTTTGATTAATGACTGGTGCCTTTGAACGGCGCGTGGATGATGCGTGGTGTTTGCTCTGTGCGCCTAAGGTGTGCGCATAATACGTAGAGTGACTCCATGTCTTGTTAAAGTTCAGACAGTCATGGGCCTTCAAAAAAAAGGAAAACAGGAAAAAAAATCTAAATTTTATTCTCAGTTGAGAAAGTATAACGTGTTGTTAAAGTTTTATAATACTTATATAAACTTTTCAAATTGTATTGTAGAAATTATTATACAAAGTTTTATTATTATTTTCCTCTTATTAACTTATCTGAAACGCAATGAAATTTTAACATGTATTTTGTTCCATTGCTATAAACTATAATGTATTAATTAAATTATAGAACACGCGCTCGTCAGATATCACAGACGTGCTTTTGCAACCTTTACAATTCAGTATTCACCAATTGTTTTCTGCTGTGTAGGTATACAATACACATACTATAACTTTACATGTATATTATGCTCAACGGTTTTATTCCCGTTAGCTTTTTCTGGCACGTGTAGCAAATAGCAACGCAAAGTTTCTTTTTTAGTCACTAACCTTTCTCGGTGCATGCATACATAATATGCCTATGTACAAACCGGCCAAAGTCTCATTTGGACGAACAGTTTAAGAGCACATACGGGATAAACAAACAAAATAAAAATTATCTATTCGGAATGTCTATTAAAGTTTTTAGTTAGTAGTTACTTGTAAAAATATACTTAAAGAAAAACAATGATGAAAACCGAGAAGATCTTAGTAAAAATCGTGGATTTACCTGCGTGAATGACCTTGATTTTAATGGCGAATCGGTGACAAATTGACAATACAAAGGAAAGGGGGGGTTGAATGAGATACGCCTAATATGCCGATTGTCGTGTCGACGAGTCTACTTCTTACGCACTGAGTTTTCATAATAAATAATGTGTTACATAATTAATTACAAAAATATGTTAGACTTTTCAAATACCTACTGATATGGGACGAGAATCGAATATTTTCCCTCAGTTTTTTCCTCGTGTAACCTTACACGTTTAATAGGTTATGGGTAATAATAATATTGTAGAACAAGGTGGCGTGTTTATGTAATTATTTTAAAAATGTTTTATTCGTTAAAACAGAAGTTAAAGGAAAAAATTAAATTGATATTGCAGTAATAATTTTATGCGTTCACTATCAGATTTTACGTAGTTTACGACGTGCGTGACACGGAAGTCTGGGCTAGAGCTCGCATTTCACTTTTTACGCTTGTAATTTCCACATTGCACAATTAAGGTGGCCTAATTGTTATGTTTTAATTACTCTAGGCACTAGCTGTTTATGGTAGTGAATTATGGAACTCCTTCAAGAATTATGTAATTTTCTGGGATGAAAGGTGTCCTATATCCCATTTCACTATTTCAAATTATACCTACCTACTAGAATATATAGGTACGATATTTTGCGAATATTTGAGAAAAAATAATTTTCCAGTACACAAACCAACTTGAAAAAATTGGAAACTCTTTCTTCATAGTATTAGATGTATAAATTACATACATAGCTTATTACAGTTGACCTAGTAGGTACCTACGTTGCTAATAGCTTGCTTGATTCTTCTTATGAATGATCATTTCCACTTTTTAGGTATATACACTTATTGTTAGGTAAGTTTACGTAATTTACAAAAGTACCACTAATCTATACTATATAAAAAAAGTAGAGTCCCCGATTCTGTACATTGAATATTTTTACCTAAAATTGAGAGGGATGATAAAAGAAGAGTAACCAAGCCAAAAAAAAAAATGTTTATAAAATTCTTTTCTATCTGTCTGTCTGTTCGCGATAATCTGTGCATCTACTGAATAGATTGTCATGCGGTTTTCACAGGTAGACTGGAGCTCAGCCTGGAGCTACATATAGGCTTTGTTTCATTTAAATCGGATTCCGGGAAAAAAAAGTTATTATCTATCATTTAAAGCGCAATGCAATGGTCGAAAGCTTCGATATAATGTTACATAACGAACATGATAAAAACTTTTTAGAGATATGCATTTTTTTCTTTTGAGTTGATTTTTCGCGAAGTGACAGTTTTAAGGCTTGGAGAGACAGATAATATGATTATATTTTCTTTGAAAGTAATGAGAATATAACCACAATTTTTTAAAAGAGTGAGAAAATCTAACTTCCTTACTGTCCATTGCAAGGGTCGAAAATTCACGCGGGTGAAACCGCGGGCACCAGCTAATTAAAAAAATAATGTAATTTAAAAAACTTTACTTAATTATAAATCATGTAGGTACGGGATTTTTCTCTTCATCATATTTTAATTATCAGGGATCCATGTTTAAAATCTTTTAAGATCCTCGAGACCGCCATGTAATAATAAGTATACCTACCTATACTTACAATATTCGGATTTGAAGTATTTGTTTGTTACAAAAGATTCCTGTCGTATATAAATAGAGATAAAAACCCAATACTAGGAGGTTCTGTTTTATTTCATCTGACTAAGCTCATTGCGCGCTTCAAGACAGTTGAGTAATCCCGCGAGATTGCCAGAGCTTCTCAGCTCTGTGTTGCCCTCGCGTCACCGCTGTCGATTTGCTTTTTTACTTTTAAAATGCAGTTGATAATCTTATAAACAATTATGATGAAAACAAAAATATTTATGAGGTATTATAACTTTATAGTGTAATATTAGTATTTTATATTCAAATACATACCATTTAATTGTCTACTATTGCTACAAGCTTAACTATACTAGCTATTCCCGCGCTATTTTCGGAGTTACCAGAGAATTCCGGGATAAAAAGTACTCTATGTCCTTCTCTGTACCCCTAACAACGATATATGCAAAATTTTATGACGGTCCGTCGAGTAGTAAAGGCATGAGCGCGTAACAAACAAACAAACAAACAAACTCTTTTTTGCATTTATAATGGTAAGGATTTATTGTTTCAATAACGTAAATGTTGAAATATACGTAATAAACCATCTCTATTTAATAATACATAATAATATTTAATATCCTTAAGGCAATAAAACTACGGAGAGGTCTCTAATAAATTATTCTACACCAAATTTCTATACGAATGATAACGAACTTAATTAGAATCATAAATAAAGACCAAATTCGATTGTTTCTTGCACAAGAATGACCAGATATTAATAATTTTATCTGTGTACGGAAGTTTCTTATATTGTGAGATCCGGCTACCCGTGGCCGAGGTATATCAATCTGTCATTTTTTTATCATCGGAATATTGTGTCATGTTTTTTATTTACTTCCATTAAAGAAAAAGTTTTTTGCTACGGGAAGATATTGCGATACTACGTACTTGGAAAGTTCCTTTGTAAACATTGATAGGTATTGGAGTTAATTGGTCAATATTTTATATGTAGGTGCACTAGCTGTTCCTTGCGGTTTTAACCGTGTTAATTTCGGAGTTCCTGCGGAAATTCCGGGGTAAAAAGTACCCTGTGTCCTGTTCTGTGCCCCTGACAACGGCTATACAAAGCCACTACTCTTACGGTTTTTAAAAGTGCTTTTAAAAGTTTTTAAAAGTTTAAATTAACTGTAACGTTAACCAGCCATAGGTTATCGTTGTACATGTAATTCTGGTTTGTTGTTGTAGATTGTTGAGTGTTGTTGTAGTTTTTTATTAGTACAGATACAGTTGATGATAGAATAATGTTTTTTAAATTAACCTGTAGATAGGTTTCCCGCCAGTGCCCTTGCCAGCCCTGAACCAGAGCACCATGTAGACGCGGTCCTCGTTAGTGTCCGGCGTGACGTCACACGGCAGCGACGCCGTGCGGCCCAGCACCGCGTCCACGTCCACCGTTGACACTGGCAACAATACAAAAACACTATATTGACAGTTCCGTTCATTGGACCTGACCGGATTGGCACAGTAGGTTACCCTGCCTACCCGCTAATCATGAGGCTCCGAGTTCTATTACCGGTGGGGCCGGATTTTGAGTGATGAACAGAGGGTTCCACTTTTTTCGGTCTGGGTGTGTAGGTACGTACTTATAATAAGTATTTACGTTATAATACGCGGTATACTTATACCTAGTTTAATCGGTTTTCATCCCCTTAGGGGTTGAATTAAAAAAAAATCCTTTCTTATCGGATGCCTATGTCATACAAAGAACACACCCTCCAAGTTTCAGGTCTCTACGATTAGGCTATGGGTTGATCCATCAGTCATTCAGGACAAACCATTTTATATGTAAAGATTAATGGATGCATCTAGTTTTCCAAAGAAGCTGAAACATATCCAGTTGTTCCTGCCAATTAAACGTGAGTAAACCACTATAATTATTATGTGCACTTTATAATGATTTAGTTAATTGACACTTTATGCCCGACCATTTATACTGAGCGGTATCGGATGGAAATTGATATAAAAATACGTAAAATGATTACTATGTACTACAAAATAAATGGTAACCCTCTGTAGGATTATCGTCATAAAAACTTAACTCGAAATATAATATAGGTACTTATATAGAGGCAGAAGTAAAATAGAAAATACAAAACAACACTATGACGTTTGTAAAAAAAAAAGCAACAAAAAAGGTTGTGTGTTTACCATTCACCAAACAAATCTGACATAAGATGGCAGTCACTTGCAATGAAATTGTGTTACGGCCCCTATAATCGAGAACAAAGAGAATAAACTAAGTGAATATTTCGGTTCCTATTATATTTGCGCCGTAATGTTTCATAGCTTACTTTTCCTTGGGCGATGAAAGGACATGAATATAAATAGGCGCAATATTAAACCGCACCGGTTCCACGTCGCTGTGAATAATCCTCTTTGCTGGGTATTCGAGGAAAAACTGTCACAGTGTTTGTGGGGCAAGTAATACGCACCATCGGTCATACTTAGGTGAAATTTTCAATTTACTCAGCGCGAACAGTGGCCTAGTAAAGACGGATAACTCGGTCCCGCGGCGCCAGTCACGTGTCAATTAAAACCGTACCCATAGCTGAGTAGATATATATTGCAGCAACAAATTAAGCTCGGGAAACTTTGATCATGATATAATACAGAAAACCAAAACCCACAGGTATCGGGTGTCTGTTTGATCGATTACTCTCATTTGTCGCTAAAAATAAATTTTGTTCCGGCAGATAAATAATTTTTTCTAAGCGAAACTTCTTTGAGCGGGATAGCAGTAAAATTTGATCGAATTTGAGTTATATAAAGTGAGTATAGCGTTTTATAGAAAAAGTTTTTGATGCACAGAGTTTCACTTCTGTTACGTCTACTAAGTTATAAGCGCCTTTTAATTGTCTTCTTTAAGCTATTTGGTACTTTTAAGTCTAAAAGTGTCGGTATCAGTAATATATTTTCAATGTTTCTTTTTATCAGCAAAATCATGTAATAAAAACATTCCGTAAAACAATATTAAAATACTACGAACGATATTATCGCATATCATGATGACATCATAAAGTAGGTAATGCTCGCTATAGTAAAAATTAAGTTTCCAAGTTCCACAACGCTCAACATATTATATAAAAAGAAAACACGAATCCCATTCTACTTGACGCAGCGTCGGCGCGCATTAAGATAAGGGCGAAGAAATGAAATCCTAAATCGGGCTCCACCCTCATCGATGTCGGCGACGCGTTTCGTTTTCGGGTATAATTCAAAAATACGCGTAAAACTGTTTAGACGAAGCCATGTCGAATGTCACGCATAATGTATCGGAAATATAAATTATATTAGATTGCCGTGTTCGTTCGTGTAATGGTTGGTTACAGCGCGGGCCACCGAAAGTGATGTCGTGCTGGTGGGCACTATTGCTGCACCACTCGTTATTATTATTGCGGTGCCGAATAGCGGTGGCGTGGCACGACATGTTGACTTGAGTGCTTCCACGACACCTACTGCCAATTTATGTGAACTTGCTCGAGGGAGACACTTTTACAAACTTCTGTAGGTAAATACCTACTCTACAGTACTTATACATTCCTTAACAAAAGTAGAATAGTATTACCCTCTTCTACTTTTTCTTTTGTAAATATACTCACAAACGCTTACATCGTACCTACGTCCACATTTCCGATTGTTTCAAAACAAACAACAAATTTTCCGAGTCGCAGATCGAGTCCCGTATTGTATTTTACGACGCGTTTGATGCCAACGTTCGACAATAGAAATACCTATTTCCTTTCGTTTCCTAACACTAACTTTTTCACTTATTCGTCATAAAATGTACGTAGGGGAGACCAAAAAGACGCTGAAACTCGTCGAAAACAACCTAAAGAAAGCTGGTGTGCCTCTCGTTCTCTCAATATATCACGTTTTTCCCGGCTCCGAAGATATATGAGCGGTGGTTACGCGCGTGACAGGCTTGTGTGGGGGGTAATATTAATAAAATTATAGTTGAGACTTGAGATACGTTGCGGGCCGGACCTGTCTCGTCGTGTGTGCTCGGTGGGTGTGTAGCGTCGCGCCGCTAGTTAGTGATCCGTGCGAACAGCTGCCCACATCATTACTGTGCTGCGACACCGACCTGCCACTCGGCCGTAATAATGTAAACCAAACAAAAAGTTTCATTTGCACAAATGTGAGCGAGTTGGGTACCTAGTTGTTCTTTAAAAAAAACCGGCTAAGTGCGAGTCGGACTTTTGCACGAAGGGTTCCGTACCATTATCTATAAAAACGGAAAAAATCTATAAAATCATTATATGGGAGCCTTAGCCCTTAAATATTGGTTTTATTTAATTTAAGTATTTATTTTTAAAGTGAATATGTAACTAAATATTCTGTGAATATTTCAAGAGTCTACCTATTACCGTTATCAATATCGAGCAAAAACGAGCAAAAAAATCACGTTTATTGTATGGGAGCCCCCTTAAATATTTATTTCATTATGTATTTAAGTATCTTTTTGTTTTTAGTATTTTTTGTCATAGCGGCAACAGAAATATACCTATCATCTGCGAAAATTTCAACGATCAAACCCGTTTTACCCCTTGAGTACGGAATCCTAAAAAAGGAAAAGTAATGTTTGTTTTTATGAACTCACGTAACAAGTGATACCTACTTCCTTGAAGTGGAATAAATCAATGTTGCGCTCTCTGCACCATCATGCGCGCCACTTCCGCTGACTTCATGCGCGTCACTTCCGTTGTCTGCTAAAATTTTACCCTCAACGTGCTAAAAGAAGTACGTGTAGGTATATAACTTCAACAATAACGTCAAACCTTTTTTATTATTGCATTACAAAACCATTTTTCTTCTGCTAAATCTTTGAGATGATAAAAAAGTGGCTCAGCAAGATAATCCAATATAGCCAGCGTTTTCCCAATATAATCACGACGGATATTTATGATTGCGGTGTCGCCGACTCCGCTTTCATATACACGAGCGTTGATCCGCTACTGCGAAGACTCATTCAATCATCGACATTTTTCAATTACATTAAAATTCAATTCATTTGTCATATTTGCAATAACCGGGATGCAAATGTTATTTTTTGATGCTTCGTACTGCTTTGTACTCTTAGATACAGCGCTGAACAAACCTATATATCGCATCGCCACAAAAGGGTGGCGACGCTGACTCCAGCCGACTCTCGTATTCCATTCGTTCCGCTGTCCAGAAAATTTTGCAATAAAATTAATCGTTCCAATAAAAATGGAACCGAATAGAGCCGCCCATGCATGAACACTTTTTAATTGGATTTTTTTTTGCTCCTTTTGCAATCATCCAAACGCATAATTAAACTTAGGCAAGTAATCTTTTGTTCGTGTAGATTTACTAAAATTGATTCTTAGTTAGAACTTAGTTCTTAAAAAAGGTTAAAATTAAAACTATAGAGGGTTTAGATACAGAGGTTTGAAAAACACTGAAAATTTGCCAACATCTAATAGATAAAAATTAATATCCTTATGTTCGTCATCAATGCAGTCCAATAACGTACATCTGATTAGGATAAAACTTTGACGAAGTCAAAAAAGTTCTAACGAAATTACTTGTTTAATTTTAGCTCAAAATTGGGTATTTTTAGCCAAAATTAAAGGTTTATATTTAAAGCCCAAGACAAGACAAAAAGTGATTGTAGTTCTAATTAAAATAAGGGTAGATATTACAACATCGCAAATAATGAAAAACTCCTCAAAAGACCTTTATTAAAAATTTATATATTATTTATCGTCTCTATTTTAAATATTTTTTTTTTTCGACTGTTATCTAAGTGGAATATCCTAGAAAACTAGTTTCACTCCAGTTTTATTAAAAAAAAAAAAATTATACCAAATATCTTTTTATTTAAATAATAAAGAAAAAAAATTAAAGACCCCGCGAGAACCCCGCGAGAAAAGCTCCTGCACCGCCAGCAATCACATATACTGAGAACGCAATACAAGTAGAGATATCAAATCTTAAAGGTTATTGGGAAATAATTAATATATTCTCTTTGATCTTAATGTTAGCATACAAATTGAAAAAGGGTAAATTAAAAATCGGATAAAAAACAATAATATCAATATTCTGTGTAACAACGCTCGCTTCCTGTCAAAAGTGAACAATTTGTTACGTGTAAACGCAGCTCCCGATGGAATGCATAAAAATCGTACAATAAAAAAAGAACATGGAATAACGATCCTCCGAACAAACGAAAATATATTTCCCCATTTTCATTTTCGACAAGCAATCGCGTTTAATGGGTTGAGTGCGATTCCCACTTGAGTTTGCTCATTTTTTTTGTATCGCTTGATCGTTACGATTCACATCGAGGCGCGGCGTGGAGTGGTCGTGTAATTAATAGATACAAGTTATATTTGGCCTGTAAAGGCATCATATGACACTAATTAACCACAAACGGCTTACTCACTGCTAACCATCAGGAATCACCCGACAGGTGTCTCACTATTCGGGAGTCCTACATCGGGGGTGAGCGTAGGACACTCTCACACATCCTTGATGAAGAACTCTCGAAAGCCTAATGTATATAGAACGTAACGTTGACACAGTGTCAGTATTCCTTCCAAAAAAAGGAAAGTAAATCTTGAAAAAAATGTAAGCTATATCATGTGTAATGAAAGTTAGTAAATCTTGAAAAAAATGCAAGCTATATCATGTGTAATGAAAGTTACTCATGAGAACAAAACAAACGAGCCCAAATACGATTTTTTACAGTTGCAGATATCTGATAAAATATCTATAAAATACACTTTTTAAATCAATATAATAATTTCTATAATACATTATATATATTTTGAAATCAATATAATTTATGTTAGGATACATACATATAAACCCTAGATAAACACTAATGTTCCATCACATAAATGTAATAACCCTTGATGCGGGGTATTGAACCCGTAGCAGCAACGTAGCAGCGGCGTAGCAACGACATAGCAATGGCGTAGCATCAATTCCCTAATTACTGCACCAACGGTGTTGTATTTCAGGTATTTTAAGATAGTGTTAAAACAATTCTGTAAGTAGGTACTGTAACTCACCTAAGTCCTCGGTTTCCTCACTCCACTCGACCTCCTGCGCCAAGCAGGCAGCCAGCATCACAATCATCCGTAACCACTTTACCGTGCACATTGTAAACATATTATTACGTTACATTATGAGGGTCTCTTCAGATTATCACACACATTTAAACTTTGTCACTGTACGCTACAGGACTGAACTGTTACACCCGTGACACTCTATATAAGCAAACCAATTTTAACTCCTTGCTACTACTACAGGTTTGTGCGCATAGGTTTTGTATGTGTGCATTTGTCACAGGGCTTGCGCCGAGGCACAGCGAGCTACAAAGTTTGAGTTTTAAATTTAAGTTTATATGTTTTGTCCAACGTACACATACAGCTGCGTAACAAACTACCCCGCTATCACCAATAAATATAATCTTTAGTTTTATAGCATCTACCATCTTTAAACGAGCAATTCTGTGTATATACCGATAAACCTATATATATATAGAATCTGAATCTCGGAAACGACTCCAACGATTTTCATGAAATTTGGTATGCAGGGGGTTTCGGGGGCGATTAGTCGATCTAACTAGGTTTCCTTTTTAGCAAATGTCGTTTTATCCATGTTTTTAGGCAATGAAAAATGATTGTTTGTTTTTCTACGTAAGAACAGATAAAGAAGATTTGTTTGTTTATGATCTCTGGAACTACTAAACCGATTCTGAAAATCCTTGACTGATGTATCTTGTATGACTTCCAACAAGGAGGGGGTTCGGCTGTATGTATATTTTTTTATGTACGATCACTGATTATTCGAAGACGGTTGGACTGATTTGGAAAATTCTTTTTTGTTTGAAAGGGTATATACTTCCAAGTTGGTCCCATGATGGGATCTTCGAGGAATCGAGGGAATTATTAAAAAATTATAGGCACAACTATAGCAATTTGAGTATTTTTATAGTTATTTGTTCATTTGCTTTGGAAAGCAAACTTTGGAGAAGTGGAACTGATGATGAAGACCACAGATGGTCATGGGAACTATTCAATAATACGTATTTCAAGAGTTCCGATTCCATTATTTACATTGCAAGTATGTGAGCATGTTGAGCAAACCAACCCAAGTGGGCAGACATGAGTGAGCTTGGCACTAACTTCGATAACCCGATCGATGATAGCACAGATAAATAATAATATTACGTGCATTTTTATCTTTTTTTATTAAATCAGTATTTTGTTATTTTTTGCTTTTTATCATAGTGCATTTATGTATTTTTATTGTCAGCGTCTTCGTCACAGGAAAGTAGAAAGCTGTCCGCTCAGTCCGGGTGATGGGTCGGGGCGGGACGGGGCGGGGCGGGGCGCGCCCGTTCCGCTCGGCCTCATCCCCACTCACCTGTCATACCATCTCTAATACAACAGTACAGGGCGCCGGACGTCATTTCCTTGAGGAAATTAAATTTTATTGGGTTTTAGGGACCTTCTCGCACGACGTCGCAACCCTGGCAACGGTACAAAAGATGCCTTAAACATGTACTCGTCATATATTACGATATGAACGGGTATTATTGTTATTGTTGTGTAGGCATTCCATACATAATGAGCTCTATTGTTTTTTGTTTTTTTTTATGTCGTAGGGGGCAAAAGGGCAAGTGGTACATGGTCTGTGAATAGTTTAAAACAAAGTCACTAACCGTGTCGGCCTTAGCTGTGTATCCGCTTAATTCTTATCAATTAAGGTATATAGATTTTGATGCATTTTTCACTATCAATTATCTACAGATATTTACGCAATCAGCATCACAAAAAGAACGTTCGATTTAGATGTGGCATTATGTTCAAGTAAGAATTTACGTAGGTATAGTTTTTTGTTTAGAATGTAATTTTATGGTGTACGAATTACGTATATTCAGACAAAATTTGTAACAGTTGTTTTTCATAACACTTTTTGAATTAACATAATATGAAACTATGAGTTTTGGTAAAACAATTTTTTTATTCTACTTAATAGTATAAAAACAAAAATATTATTACTTTGTATTAGCTCTATACAATATAGACGTGAAAACACAATCAAAATAATTTTATCTCTTTTACAATTGGTTACACGCGCTTCACTGTATGCTAGTGCAATTCACTGAACCGACCCAAAGAGTTAGTTCTTTCGAATTTCGGACAAGCGTAAAACTAAAAGAATCACTCATTATATTATATTTGACAAAGAAACAGACAAGAAAGCAATATTGATAAAATGTTGGAACTGATTTATGATTAAATATGATTCCCGAATAAAACTTTACTAAATACAAAATTACATCTCATAAAATATGTAAGTAATAGATTTATAGTCGCTGCGCGTGCGAATCCGCGTAAGGGCAACTTGTAAAGACCGCGTATTTGCTTTTTGACAGGAGGGAAAAAAACCTTCATATCGCAGTAATTTCAATTCTTATTACCGACTGAACTTACGTTAACTTACGTTTCGCCATAATTGAAGAAGTAGATGAAAAGGTTTTTATTATTAAGAAACATTGTCATTGGCAAATTATAATTATAGACACCATTATTAAAGAAGAAGAAGACTGAACTTAACAGCTTGTTCTTTAAAACTTTCTTTACTGGAAAACTAGTTGTTCCCCGCGGTTTCACCAGCGTTAATTTCAGAGATCTCGCGGGAATTCCGGGATAAACAGTAGCCTAAGTTACTTCTTATAACATCAGCTATCTGCCAGTGAAAGTCTCGTTAAAATCGGTCAGGCGTTTACCCGGAACAAACAGACATACAGACCGACAGACAGAAAGACAGAGAAAAATATAAAATATTTTTTGATGTTACTACCGTATAATATGTACGAGTATACTTTCGTATGCATTTAGTGAAAAGCTGTTAATTTGAAATTACAAACAGACACTTTAATTTTATTTATGCCTAGATAACGTAAATTTACTCATACTTGGCTTAGATTTCGTGCAAAGCCACTTATTTGAATTTTCCACGTTTTGCTGTTACGCGGTATTTACAAACTACTCTTACGCGGATTCGCACGCGCAGCGACGATATATAAAATATCTATATACTTACATATGAAATTACATATTACGCATAAAGTGTAACATAGCTTTTTATTACGCGGGAACCGAAATTATGTAAAATATTATAAACTAGCTGTTCCCCGCGGTTTCACCCACGTTAAAATTGGAAATCTTGCGGGAATTCTGGTATAAAAGTACCCTTTTCTGTACCCCTGACGACCTGTATATTTAAAATTGAATGCAGTTTCACCCAAGTTAATTTCGGAGTTCCCGCAGGAATTCCGGGATAAAAAGTAACCAATGTCCTTTTCTGTACCCTGATTATGTGCAGTATGCAAAATTTCGTGATGATTGGTTGAGCCGTTAAGGCGTGAAAGCGTAACAAACAGACAGACAGACAGACAGTTACTTCCGCATTTATCAGTGGGGATAGATGAAATTATTTTATAGATTGTGTAGATGAACCTGATTTTGCATAGAATGACTGCGTAATATTTAGGAGTTACATATTGTATAATAATTTACCAATAACGTATTGTCACAAATAAGTAAACAAGTATAAATAATAATAAACATAAGTAGTATAAATAATATAAAAATAATATAAATAATCCTACTATATATATCCTACTAATATTATAAACGCGAAAGTTTGTATGTATGGATGGATGGATGAATGGATATTTGTTACTCTTTCACGCAAAAACTACTGCATGGATTTAAATGAAACTTTACAATAATATAGCTTATACATCAGAGTAACACAAAGGGTACTTTTTATCCCGGAATTCCCGCGGAAACACTGAAATTAACGCGGGTGAAACCGTGGGGCACAACTAGTAGGTATAAAAGTAAAACTGGTCTGTTGTATGTATTATACAGGGTATAAGGTTAAACGAGAAACTTATTGAAGAAAGGTGTTCCGATTCTCGTCTCAAATATCTAAAAAAAAATATCAATTTATTTCTTTTAAAAAATATTAAAATATTCTCGAAAATTATGCGTGCAAGTTACCGTAATGGTCATTCAACGCCACTTTTCTTTGTATTGCCGGTGTCATGCCAAAAAATTTAACGTAAAGGTCATTCTCCTGCGTAAACCTACGTTTTTATTTTAGACTAGTTGTGCCCCGCGGTTTCACCCGCGTTAATTTCAGAGTTACCGCGGAAATTCAGGGATAAAAAGTACTCTATGTGTTAATCTGACGTATAAGCTACATTATTGTAAAATTTTTATTTAAATCCATTCAGTAGTTTTTGCGTGAAAGAGTAACAAACATTCATCCATCCATACATTCTTACAAACTTTCACGTTAATATTAGTAGGATTTCTTTGTTATTTATTCGTGTCTTTTTTTTAGTTATGTTGGTTTGACCTTACACCCTGTATTCATATAAATACGAAAACCAAAATCACCTATTATTACACATCTAAAAAACACGAGCTCTACTCTAAGCAAAATGATTGAAGCTTTGTTTTTATGTACCCGAGTACCTATTAATATATAATTTATAATTTAGACTTCCACTTTCAAGCCTTTGGGAATAATTTAATAACTGCTGCTCAAGCTCTATCTACATTATCCTGTCGAAGATGAAAATATTTGCATTAAATCACTGGGATTCGGCGATGTCGTGATGCCACGTTGTTGAATATTGCCAAAAGTTCACATATTATATGTTCCAGGGTAAGTAATGCGATTGGAAACGCACGCTATACATTTAGTTTTATGAGCCAAACCGGAAAATGGCTATTAAAAGAAGATTGTGTTGTGTTATGTTATGTAAAAACCAGGACACGTATGCCGCGGCGGCAACATCATGTACACGAGCCGGCGCTCAGTCCCCTGTCAACAATAAAACTTTGACGGTTGGCTACGCATTTACCTGGCAAATAATGTCTTTTAATCTCCGCGTAAGCAGCTGACCCTTATCTTCAAAAGTGAAAGGTTGAAATGAGTTACGATTTTTGTATTTGTCCATTTCCAATTCGAAAGCCCCTCGTCAGTAGGCCATAAGGTACTGATGAAAGCTGAGGCAACTTTGACAGTGGGAAGTCTCCATAAAATTTGGCCACGATTGGTTTTTATTATGGGACAGCACAAATTTATATAACTTTATTTTTGATGGTGAATATTTTATTTAATGTCTTTTTCGCACATAATTATTGTGTAATTTTTAAATTAATTAGATCAAACTTTACTTCGGTGCAATCAGATCCGAATCCTGCATACAGTATTTTTTCCTAGTATGAATTCAAGTCTTTTACAAAGTTAGCTTATTCTACATCTCATAATAACGCATGCAGAATAGTATCTACATGTATCCCGTTTGGATTATTTTGAGTAAGATATTATAAATATAAAAACAAGTAAATATATAGGTACATCCACCTATGCACTTTTGCTGTCCACTATACACATACAGACTCTCCTATTGTCAGGTTTCTTTAGGTAATTTAAAAGAAAAAAGCTTAGTGCTCACTGCTCAGTGTGATTTGGCTTCGAGAGAAAGTGATCACAAAATTGTTTCCTCGCAAAAAATCATGTTTCTTTTTTGAAACAGACATCTGGATCGGGTTCGCGAGATAATTTATTTTTATTGAATAGGTATAAGCAGGCTGTGTGCGTACCAGCCTTACTTTAATCCGATCGTGTTATTTATTGCTCAAGTTTGTTTTTGACCGCCTCACGTACTTTATAGGGCGAACCTTTCCTATTCTGAATTGCCAATTGCTATTTGATGTATATTATATCTAGGTAGGTATGTAGATATACTTTATTCTGTTACTTTCCCATCTCATATTTTCTCTTGCACATTTTTTCCTTTTTGCGCGTTTTTTACGTGACTAACTTGTGTTTTTCTACGATTAGATATCATTCCCCGCATATCTTATGGAATTTCTAATATTCTGTTAAGGTTTATTTATTGGTATACGTAGTATATATAGAAGATTTTTTTATTTTTATACCAACTAACTATAGCTGCACGCACTGGTTTCCGTTTAGCGTCCGAAATACTTTGCACATAGTTCATGGTTCAAACTCCCATAAAATTTTTTCGTGAACCAATTGCGATGAAACAAACATGTTGTAAGTCGGAAAAAGCCATTCCACTCCGTTACCTGTGTAGTTTTTGCGTGACTCTCGTACAGATAAATTACACAATTTATTTATTTCTTTTGTTTAGTTAAACTGACACTCGGTAAGTTGGTAAGCTGAACTTACATTACTACATAAAGAAGTGTAAACCAGCAATAATCTTAAGTCCTGTGTCAACAGTCACCACATAAGATAATTACATTGAAACTAAAATGATTCTAGGCAGCGAATCTGCCGATAATGAACATTTTATATCGGCACAATACCTAAAGAGTTCCTGAGGTGATTCCGAAATTTATATGCAATTCAATGAATCCGCAAGTTATTAACATATATTGATATAAGTGGTCACACTCTCGATGTATGTTAAAAACGAATCTTTGTCTTCCTGCGTATATAAACTGACTTTCATAGCCGTAGAAAGTCGACGGAGACACAAAATAAAATAGCTGTAACATAGACGTAGAATAGAATCAAATGTTGCCCGGTCCGGTCGTCGTCGTCGGGTGTCCAACGCTAGGCACAACGTTAGGTTTCCCCGTTCTTCCCCCTTTATACGTGAGCTAGTGTCCAGGGGATGCCTCCTCCCACATCGACACCTACATTGTATAACTGAGCACGTTTAATTTTATATCCTCGGGCAGAAACCCAGCGTATGCTTTTTATTATGATATTACTTTTAATTTTATCTTCTAATATAGCTCTCTTTCAGAATTAGTGACAAAGTTTTCGCTGCAAGAATATTCGTATGTTAATAAAGACATGAAAGTAGAATCGTATATAGGTAAAAGGCGATAGAAAAAATTGAACAGCACCAAAAGAGATTACGCGTTCATTCCAAAAAACATACCCTGTGATAATGACGGTCGAAGGTCCAACGTGACCTCAAAACCGTGCATACACCGCTCGGAATGGGCTCAAATGCTTTGGAAGAACCCTTCTTTGGGCAAACGACAATGCTGAATCTTTTATTAGTTTCGTGAATGTACGGCCAGTTGACATAACCGTCGTCGACATCTGTTGTGATATTACAGCATCTTTCCCGAGGTATAGTTCCCATCTATCCCCGGCCCGCCCTCTGAATCTGCTATTTCTGTGCACATGGAAAAAGCTAAAATTGATTCGAACGAATACCTTGCGTACGATAGGGAACAGAAAATTGTCAGGTTAGGTGATATCGGAGCTGATTTATCTACAGACGGTTTATTGGACGATGTTTTCGACATATGAATTCGATATTACTTCCTCACTACGTATCTATCTATTATAATATTTATAAAACAGTGGCATTCAAAATGTATAAATATGTTTTGTTACAGAACTAGCAGCGTTTCACCACGTTTTTGTTATGAAAAAGGATATTTGCTGCTGTCCCCCGAGGTTTCACCCGCGGTAATGTCGGAGGTCCCGCGGGAATTCCAGGACAATCTAAACGTATAAACCTTCTTCTTGAATCATTCTATCTATTAAAAAAAACCGCATAAAAATCCGTTGCGTAGTTTTAAAGATTTAAGCATAGCATACATAGGGACAGACAGATAGTGGGAAGCGACTTTGTTTAATATGGTTTACGTAGTGATTCCGTAAATAATAACATTACTACCAAAATAGCATTAAATAAACGTCAGTTTATTATTCTATACAAAAAAGAACCTCCAAAGCATTTGTGTAGATTGTCCCTTTTTTATGATATCTACTAAATCAAAATGTTTAAAACTGGTAAATGGCCTAGTCAACTTTTGGAGTTAAATCAATGTCCCTTGGGGTGGAAAACCAGCGATATCTAACTATGAGGCTGGCTGAGTTTTTACCCTTGGGTTTAATTAGAATAAAAGAGTGTTAAACTTCCTCAACTGATGGACGCTTTGCGCAAACCTTTCGCCTTTCCGCGCTCCCCGGGGGTAACCGACCGTGGTACGTCCTAATGTGGTGACATGAATATTTTATTCGCTTAAGCCTAATATAATTTTAAATGACTGCTAGGTGATTTGTCAACACGATTATCAAAGTTCAAGTATTTAGTGTATGTATAAATAAAGGGAGTAGTACATTATTTGTTATTAATGAATAATTTTCCAAGGCTTAGCTTTTTTTTTGTACCCACATAGATTTAGATAACCAATTTTTTTTGAATATTTTTGACTGAAACTTGAATCAAATTGATTAAGCGACAAAAGTGAAAAAAAAAAACATTTTTTTTGCGTAAAAAAGTATAGTAAGTAAGAAAATATTAAACCACTATTAAACTACTCTTAATAAATAAGAAAATATTGAAATTTAAGAAAATGTGACCTAGTAAACTTCTGCCAACACTGTTATATAACATATTTTTAATTGCTACTCACTCTTTATTAATCGTTATCAAATTATTTCTTAACGTCGCATCGTAAGTCGTAAAATATGGCCTAAAGCATCTCTGTCAAGATCCTCTTCAATCGAATGGCCGCTGGATAGGATTATTTTTATTTCATGGCCAAGATTTATTTTCTTTAGATTAGCATTTCTCTTATTTATGCTAATGTAATTTTAATGGCCGGTCCCTTTTGGCTAATTTCATTTTGCAAAAAATATTCTCCTGTTTTTTTTAAATCTTAGCAAGTACTGGAAAGATTTTTTTAATTAAAATCTAATATATTAGGATCTACAAAGTTGGATTGATATTATTAAATAATAGTAAAAAAAGTACAGATGTATTTTTTTGTTTCTATAAAAGTATAAAAATCTACTTCTAAAAAATTAATTACAATTTTTTGTAGGTTTAAAAATGCTAAAACTTATTGCAAAATGCGCAACCACAAAAATTATACACAATAAAATAGAATATTACATCTACATACATAAGTACAATATTATATTACACAAATTGAATAAACTTTCACACAGGAGAGCTGGCAAAAACATCGTCAACCATAACTTATTTAATAAAATAAAATAGTAAAACTACGTTACGATATATTAAATATAGGTAATAAATAAAAAGAAAAGAAAAAGTTTCTTAAGACGAAAGTTGTGTCCTCAAATGTCAATGTAATAAACCCAGTAACGTGTTTCTGTCCTTTTTTGTGTTCTGTTCTAATAGTCACACACTTCTACCCTGGGGATATAAAAAGGAAGTAAGTTTACAGGTGAGTTAGTCCTGACCGTCAACCAGAGGTGGATTTGGACTCCCCATAAGTTGTTAACGTCAAGTAATTACCGGTAAGTTAAAAAAGCACGAAAAAGTTTCGCCTGTTGCTCAAAATTTAAAAAACAAATAGGTAGGTACATAATAATAAAAAAATAATAATTAAAAAATAAATAAATAACACATACAGACCGTTCATTGAAGAAACTCCAAGAAAAGGTACATGCATTTTGTCACGAATTTGTCACTCTATTCCCGGACTTTCGGTAAATCCACCCCTGGTATCGACCAAACCCTACCCTTACCTATCTATTTGGTTTTCGTGTTTTGTGTTCTCGTGTTCGTGAAACGTACGTTCAGCATAAGTCAATACGTCCGTAACGCCCCGAGGTGAGTCACGAAACGATGTTTGGGGAAATAAGGATTGAAAGAAACTCCCATGTACTCCGAGGTGCTTACATTCCGGCACGAACAAACACTGGCGTGAGGGCGCGTGTTGTTCGGATTTGATCCATTGCTAATGTGGGAAACTGTGTTAGTTTGGAGTTGTCACATATATTGATCACAGACATTGAATTTATGTGAAAGCGAAAAAGTTATTTTTATATGTGTTTCAGCAAGAGAATCGGATAAAATACCTACTAGTTGAATTATAATTATTCCAAAGGACAAAAATACCTACACGTAATATTATTATTGGTTTGTGCTACGCCTACCACTGATCGGTTTTTTGAGGTAATTTTATGTTCAGTGACCAACAACATTCCTTGCCCATAACGCGCGTCCCAAAAACACAATCCCAAACGCTCCCGGTGCAAAAATATAAGAAATTTATATTCTTTATGACAAAAGAAACGTTAATATATTTTCTTTAAGTGAAACTTCTTTGGACACGAGGGATTTATCTTAGCGCGACGCGTTATGGTCATAGTAAATAAGGACCCTGTTTTGCTATAAATTACCTAGGTATATACAAGCCGACAAAGTTTCCTGCTTTTATACCTACTCATTAAACTTTTAATTTTACCCGTATATCCTCAAAAGCAAATTATTTGAATTAAGGTACAATATAAATACATAATATTTTATTTATTTGTAAAAATAATATAATAATAATTTGTAAGTTGAAATAATGTGTAAAGTGTTTGAGATCAGAATTCGTCTCCGTATCGCTAATGATCTTTGCCTTTCGAAGAGTCTGTCAAGTACTTTGCGTCTTATCTACATTACGAACTTAGGTCGAGAGCAATTAAAATATCATACACAACTGTAGAGGTACACGCAAGCAAGTAAAATTACCTATAATATATATAATATGTCAGTAAAATAGTGAATTAATGAAGCAATTAAAATGCTCACCCACTCCAGCTCTATACACTAAACGAACAATCGGCTTCCAAACGCGCCAATGAAAATTTAATGGGTTAACGAAAATCATCTAAGATAAAACATCATTCATATTTCGTAATAACCTATTCCAAATTAAACTCGTATTATAACTTCTCCCGGTGGCGTTAAACACCTCGTGGTGCTAGCAGTGTTACTGCGTTGAATTGCCAAGTTAAACTTTGCACCATATCAGAGAACCTGGACAACCGAACTTTGCTCGTCGTGTTTTTTTGTCAAATCGTGATTCGAATTCATGGGATCTTTAAAAAAGTGCAATTTTATCCAAAAACAAGTGGTTTAAGTTTTTTGTACCGCGCTCTTGCAGATTTTTCAGTTATATGGTACCAGTATGTTAACATTCAATATAGTTGTGGTTGAGAAGCGATTGCTCAATCTATCTATATCTTGAGTTTAAGAGTGTAGTGTGTGATAAAGTGTACTTACCTCTCATTTTAAATTTCAGTAAAGTTGTATCAAAGTGCAATGAAGTTTATATTCTCTTTGTGAGTTATTAAGTATGTAATGTGTAATAAATACAGTGTATCTTCCATTTAAATTGTAGTACAGTTGGAAACCTATCAAAGTGTAATAAAGTTTATATTCCCTTTGTATATTTTTTTTTAATGGAACCGAATACTTTAATCACGCAAAAACGTCTCAACAAATCGTTGAAAATGTTGCATTATCCACTCAAAAGAGAACGGAATAGTTCCATTCTTACCCACAAACAATAGATGTTTTGTCTTTGGCGAGTCATGGAGATTATGGCTTTGAATAGTTTGAATCCATAAAAGGCTCACTTAGCTGTTTACGGACTTTTATGTCAAATAATAGGAAAATCCAATTACACAATATAATATATTTCAGTTGATATATTAAAATATCTTCTTTTAGATTACAAGCGTCGCACCCACCAATGTCATTCTAACGAGTTACCTATCTAAAATTGAAGTAACTAAAAAAATATTGAAAGTTTTTTCACTAAATAAATAATTAGAGAACAAAATAAAATATAAACTAATATAGCAGTAGATACTAATTAAAATACTCGAAATCAGTAACCTATAGTAAGTGACCAGCCTCACTTGAAAGCCAGTTCCGATTTCAAGCTAAGTGTGTAATAATCGTAGACCTCAATGTCACGTAAAATCAAGTAAGCTGTTATCAAATGCGTGGCCTGATCAGAATTTAAAAAGATTCCAAATTCGGTGGGAAATTCCAAATTAACGCTAGTGAAGCCGCAGGGAACAGCTTGTTTTGTGAACTCACGAAAATTACTCAGATAACTAGCGGTTTGAAAAACCTTTTCTCGTGAAAGATAAAGTGCTTAATCATCAGACCTGGGGATACCTATTAGTCTACTCCATACAAACTGGGGAACTGGGGAATCTAAGGATTCTTTCATCCTTTTTTAAACTTTCGAAAATCCATTAGGGCAAGTTATGTAGCTATAGATTTAGTACATAAAACTAGATGTAGGATTGGCTAATAGCTAACTGTGCAAACTCAGCGCCGTCTGTTCAAACTAAATGGACGTAGGTACATTTGGCATAATGGATGAAATTTAACATCCCAAAGTTTTTTTTATTTTTAAGGAAAAAAATGGGTAGGTAGATACATAGCAATAGTTACAAAATCGAATAAAAAATATGTATTGGAGGCACTTATAGTTCATAAATTCGCAGTAAATTGATAACGAATTGAGTCTGAATCTAGGCGAAACCACGAAGAAAGCTGTTTTAAATAATAAACATCACATCCATCATCCATAAAATCTACAAGGAAATTGTACTTACCTATATGCATTTACAGTTCAGCTTTCAGAGAGCTTAAGTGTAGCGATTGTTGAGTCGGAGCTTAAGAATGTTACCACCCAAGCCTAATTTCAGGTCAACAATAATTCGTTTTCCTGGGTCGGATTCGTGAAACAATTTTTTTGACGTTGGAGTTCGCTTTGTACAACTCCTATGAGCGTGTGATAATAATACGTATAAAAATTATAAAGTTGGATTTGATGAAAGCAAAACAGTCGATGTTAACACGCTTGACCTAGGGCCTAGACTTAACTATATCAGCCTGAAATTAAGTTTGGCTGGTAACATACTATTTTTAAAGTATAGATCTTGTACAGTAAACTCTATGGTACCCATGGATTTGAAAAATGTATTTCTATAACGTTTATTAGTGTCACTATAGCTTCGTGTGTCAATGTAGATTTAAGTTGAACCAAAGAGAAGTAAGGTTCAAATGGGCATGTTGACGGGGTATAAAAATCAAAATTCTACTTAGTCCGCCAGTTAGTAAAAAAAGAATATCGTACTTTTGGGCTTTATCAATTGATTGAAAAAATACTTAAGTAGATAAAATGCATTAAAGTTTAGAAGCGGGAGGTCACGACGTCATAACGAAGTATAGGTAAATTTTAACACAATGTTCGTCGCGCGCCGTTAGTTTTTGATTATTATGTAAAAAAAGGGAAAATTCGTGTTCAATATTAATTATTACAAGACGGACTAAACATAAAAGTGTACCCCTTGGTAACTAAGGAGTAACTTTTTTTTTAGGAAAGAAGAGTACCTACATAAAGTTAATATCGGAATTTTTTTGGAAAAATTAAATTGCATAATATGAAAAAAGAAAAAATACTATAAAATTGAAAATAGAGTTTTCAGAATAAATAATTCCTAATTATTAAATTGTACTTACATTCAAGGTAGGTAGGTACTAAGTTAAATAGAAAGAACTGTACTTAACCAAAGCTTTCCGTGAATCATATAAATTAATAATATTGTAATTAAGTAACCTACACCATAATATTTTGTAAATTAGTCCGTTAAGACGAGCGTGGGATTGTTATTTTTATATAAGTATCGCATAGATATTACATAAATAAATGTGTAGAGCACAAGTTGTCAACTGTCATGATTACTTCTAGCATCAATTGCTTAAACAACAGTCATATCACAGAACTATTAACCGATTTTTCCATAGACGTGACTCGCAATGGCGATTTGAGCCAAACTCTCGCCTACGAGTATGCGCTACGAAACGCGAAAGAGTACTGATTCGGCATTGGACGATATTTTACAAAGGTGAGCATTTCGGCCGCCATCGGCAACCCTCGGCTTGGGTCGGCACTCATCCTGTTTCGATTGTGAAGAATTTTCGCCATATATCAAAAGCAAGAACCAGTTGAATGGCTTTCAAGATTTTTCAGCGGCAATGCAGTCATAATATTTCTTAATATTTCTTGTGGCTTTAAATAAAAATTTCAAATAATGTCAAGATTCTATAACTTTAAATAAATAATATATAGTCTTTTGATAGTCAAAATGTGATAATAGTTTAGAAAGAGTGGCGCTTGAGAGATTTTAATTTAAAAAGAGATAGATTTAAGTAAACATAAATAAATTAATTATACCTAAATAGCTTTACTGCTATTAAAAATGAGATAAAAATCAAATGTGTTGGGTCTACGTCTATCATTTTATATTTATTAATCAGTTTTATAATCACTAGCTGTTTCCCCGTGGTTTCTCCCGCAGTAGTTTTGGAGTTCCCGCGGGAGTTCTGGGTTACAATATAGACTATGACACTCACAAATAGCGTAGTATTATTTTGGTAAAAGAGTTTTCAAAATCAGTTCAGTAGGTTCAGAAATTACCCCCTATAACCTCACAAACTCAGAAATTTTACCTCTTCATAATCTACATAAAATATAATTAATTATAAAAAAGGAATCCCTATTTCACTTGGTCACGGCATCACGCGTGATCGACTGGACCAATTTCGCTAATTCTTTTTTTATTGTGTTTGTCATGGTAAGGAAAAGAAAAGAATCGCGTTGAAATCCTACGTAATTAACAAAATATAATGTGTAATAAAATTCTAAAAACTAAGAATAAAAAAGTTTGGAGTTCCTCCGGGAATTGCGAAACTCACGCGGGTGAAACCGCGGGGTACAGCTAGTACCAGTATAGATTACGTTGCGAAAAACACTCTGGTATTATCAAAATAAAATATTAGGTTTATTCAATCTTATCAAATTATTAAATAGTTAAAAATAGAAGACAAAATCTTAAAGACTCGACAAGGCTCTATCGAAATCAACTGCTACGCCCACAATCATTTGTTAAATTCGTTAGAAAGTTACATAAGATTACTTGAAATACACATTTGACTGTATTTAAATTATAGGTTGAGTAATGAATTCGGGTGGGGTTTAAAATCATATCTTCTAAGATATGATCTAATACCTACATAACGGTATCGATAGTAAAACACGTAATTTTTAATTCTACAGTATTGCAACAAGTTGAAACATCTTGTCTGAACTTCTTTGATATCAAGTAGGTATTGTACACAAAAGCTTTAACGAAAAAAGTAGGTAGGTATGTAGGGGAAACTTGCCTAAATCGTACTTGTTCCTAAAACGTACCCTATCAATTTCTCTTATCCTGAAACTGCAGTGGCAACGCAAGTACTAAGAAATGGAACTACTAGTTCGCCATATCACCTCACCCGAGTTACAAATCCACGCTTCCGCTTTGTTAAAAATTATTCAAAAAACAAATAATTTTGTTGTTTTCGAGTAATTTTTTTGGTTGATTCATAAGATTTTTAATTTTTTTCATGGTGAGTTGTATAAATTAGAAGTTTTATACTTAATTCTGTACTAATTCACATTTTAAATTATTAGACATACACAAACCTGCCTGGCAGCAATTTAGTTACGCGGCAATTTTGAAATCGTTAGTTATCTTGAGTCTAATTCGTACTCATCACTTTGTTTTATTTCGTACCGGTACGAATTAGGAGTAATTGTTTATTTTTTTGTTTAATGTCAATATGACCAAACGACAAAATACATTACTTGGCCAAGTGACGATATAGAAAAACCCTCAGTGGGTATAAAAATGGAATTTTAAAATTTAATGAAGCTTCTCGTGTATTTAATTCCAAAACTCACATTTCGACGCCATTTAAGAGCATATCAGAATACAAAGTTTTTCTACATTATAATGTAGTCATTGTAAAACAAAAAGGGTTATAAAAAATAAAACAACATCGCAAAAATCCAATGATTCAAAAAAGAAGACTGTAGAAATTTCGGTGGACAAAAAGTCATAAAAATGAAGAATCTCAAAGAAAAAATATAAAGAAAATTAAGAAGATAGCTAGTATTTCCCATTTTAGGCAGTAAAAAAGAAGACATGATACAGTGTGAAACCTGGATTCTGGAACTTGATTAAACTCTTAATTTTATTTGGGATGATTGCAAAGAATTAGAAAATACAGTTAGATATGCTACCCATAGTTAAAATGTTCGTTTCATTTCTGAGATGATTGCATATGAGTCGACAAATTAGTGACACAATAAATAATAATAATTACTATTACTCATAAAAGTCAATTGCTAATATTATGAAACTGATTTTAATTATAGTATCTCAAGTTGGACATAGGGATATACGAGTACGATATAGGAATATAAGGGTACGTTTTAGGAACAAATAAACCTAAATCGTACCTTTTCCACTTTTTTTTAAAACCTATTTTTCTCACAAGTTATTAAAGTTTAAGTTCATTTTGTTATTTTTTTTGATAAGTAAATAAATAAAGATTATTTTAACATCAATTGAATGTTCTTTCCTTATTTATATTTCCAGATAATTAGCATTTCTCTGAAGGGGTACGAATAAGGCAAGTTTCCCCTATATTTTTTATCAATGAATCTTCTAATGAATAAAATAAAATGAATTAGTCTTTCTTTTTAGTCAGCTAACTCTTCCATTTCTAGGATATTCAAAAGATATTTTTAGAGGGTTAAAAGTCGCTTCTGTTTCTAACATAAAGGAGCTCAGCTTAGCTCGGCGAGTAATTAAATTTGTTTGTTTGCACATGGCTGGCGGTAGTAGCGGGTAGGAAGGCAGATTGGTTACCTACCGGTTGCCTACTCGTTACCTAAACACGTGTACCACTGCATCGTTTCAAAACACGCTCACAAAGACCAGTTTCATTCTGTGGTTTTGACTACTTTCACCTATATACATTATACATATAAATATAGGTACCTATAATCATAATTTCAATAGAGATTGAATCTGCAAATTGATTGTGATAAGCTTTTTTTGTAATGGAATCGTGTGGATACCAACATGACATTGATTGTAGAGGATCAAGCGCGTACATAAAGAGATTCTGATGAAATACGTATTAAAATAGTAATATAATAATATAGATTTATTTCAGACATGAGTCCATAAAAATGTTAGTAAAAATAATATTATCAAAATGATTATGTCCGCTTCGTAACGCATGACAATGGGATGTTTAAATTGATTAATTTATCAAAAAGACGCGTAGGGAAAGTTATTAAGGGTTATGGCAACTGATTTTAGATTCGTAATGAATACATTTGTGTGAGGCAGTTTTAAAGGCACACCAATTGCAGATGAACGCCTTAGATGGTCGCGATCACTGATCGTCTTAGATGGTAAAATTCGTCAAAAGACAAAATGATGACCATGAAATAAAACTTGCATTAAACCTACCGGAACACAAAAGAGGCAAAGGCCGTCTGCTATTAGTGGACATAGAAAGAGACCTCAAGCAAGCCCAATTGCCAGGATCGAAAACCCAAGGCAGATTTTCTTAAGAGATCCGATCCCAAATAACGCGATCAGGGATGGAAGAAGAAGCGTAGTATGCGACAAGTCTACTGGAAATCATATGAAAACCGACTATTATCATGATGGTCCTTTTTATGTCCGAGATTCGCTGTTTTTGTTCAAAAATTTTAGTATAATTTTGCCAATTAATTTAAATTAATTCTTAAATAAACAAGAATATATATATTTTTTTTATATTTGGTTCCTTATTAATTAGTTTGCGTTGCGTTTTTCTATATTTGTCCCTAGTATGAGTACACTCTTCCTGTTCATACGTATATAGGTACGTATATGATCCTTACTAATATTATAAACGCGAAAGTTTGTATGTAACTCTCTTTCTCTTTCACGCAAAAACTACTGAATGGATTTTAATGAAACTTTACAGTAATATAGCTTATGCATTAGAATAATAATACATAGGGTACCTTTTATCCCGAAATTTCAGTGGTAACACTGAAATTAACACGGGTGAAATTGAATTAATTATTGCATACTATACATGCACGTTGTCAGACGTAAAATGACATAGGGTACTTTTATCCCGGAATTTCCACGGGATTTCCGAAATTAACGTGGGTAGAAACCGCGGGGAACAGCTAGTTTATTATAAGAGAATGAGATGAACAATGCCTTTGGCGGTCTACCAATGTACACAAGCACCTAAGTATACCTACACAATAAATCCGAACAAAATATAATTATATTGACGAGCCTTCGTTATTATAAGCTAAACAAATCAGAAGAAAGCCTCAAGACGCTAAACTTTCCTGTTATCCATCACGGATCGTGATTAATAAATTTTATTGTTTGCCAGGACGGACCGCAACCAGCGACGGCGGAAAATTGTTATATTTCGTCTTTTGTTTATGTGTACGTACGAGAGTAGAGTAGAGAGTACGTAGAGCGATTCAATATTGTTTGCACCGAGTTTGTACTTGTTAGTATATTGTATACAATCAATTTAATTTGGCAAATTGTTTGCAGTAAATGATCAACAAATTAGAGTCGTTGTATTGATGTTAACTTGTGATACATGCAGATTATTGACGCGGAAAGATGCTTATGTAGGTACTAACAATTTTCGAAATGAAAATGATTGATGATTCTTATCTCTATTCTATTTATGTATATGATATACGTATGTATATATATATATATATATTATATTATTTTATTATATTCTGAACAAATTATCATGTATCTATGTAATTACTTTCCTACTTCACTGCGCCGCACTCTATATTCTGTGACGGGGATTCTATTCTGAGAGAGAGAGAGGAAGATTATTTGACTGTGTTTACTGACCCTAAGATTTAAACCAATTCACAAGAACTTTTGAAGTTCTGAATCTGATCATTATTATTTGTAGGCTTTTTGTTGTTTTCTAGGGTGCAGTGGATCCGTCGGTGTGTCAGCATCGGCAACTTGCGCGCTCAGTTTTCATGAGTATCTTTTTTTCGTAATAAAAACCTTTTTTAAGTTTACCTAGTTAATCTATGTTGGAATAACGGAATACCTATATACATATCACAATATAAATATCGACGAACACACAACACACACAGCATTGCGGCGCGGAAAATAATTAACTGTAACAATAAACTTTTCTAATTCGCGTATCCCCAAAACATTTGTCGGAATCCTAAGTTATTTGATGGAAATCCAACGGCTCAGCGGACGGGCGGGGCGGGGAGCGCGAGACGAGGGGCGGGGTGTTCACCCACCACAAAGAGATTTTAGGGCTTACAACCATTCGGAATGAACGGTTTAAATTGTTGTACAAAATTCCTGTCCTGTTATCCATGTGCCCATCAGTGGAACAAACAATAGTGGGAAATTGTTGTTTCCCTTAAACCGTAATGTATTTTAGATATAGGTGCCTTCTGAAAATGCTGATTCAACCTGTTTCTATTGGGTCATTGTTTAGAGCGTATATGCCAATCTGTCTTTAATTCGATTCATTAGTATATTATGCAGTAGAGTTCCAGATTTTTTTTAACTACATGTATTTCTTTTAGAGAA
Organism: Zygaena filipendulae; assembly: GCA_907165275.2. Classification (NCBI taxonomy): domain Eukaryota; kingdom Metazoa; phylum Arthropoda; class Insecta; order Lepidoptera; family Zygaenidae; genus Zygaena; species Zygaena filipendulae. Next base: position 5,534,110 of record OU015663.1, read on the forward strand.
AGTATCATAATATCAGATTGATTTCCCATATCCAGCAGTGCGTATAGGCCAAATGGTCACTTGAAGACTTAAACATTGAAATTTGTGTACCCCTTGATAAGATATAGTTCGTGTAGTGCATGCTGAGCATACTTATAAGTAACTGTTGTACTTAATTCTTTTTTATTAATGTGAAAATTATAATAATATCGTATTGGTGTGAACAGTTGTTGGTAAGTCTAAATAAATAAATAAATATCTTTTTGTCATCAGTATTATTTTTTTTTAATTTAGTGATAATTTTTAAGGATAACATTAACAATGTAAATAAGACCATATCCACTTACGTATACTTTTACTCGTAAAGAGTGAGAAATATCATCTACCAAGTACTAGGTACGTAATATAATACAAATTGATGATGAATAATATTAAAACAAATGCCAGGGGCGTTGGTTAGTGGCTGTAATGAGATAAGGCACGCTTCGCGTCGCCGGCCGGTGTTGTACCTACCCTACGTAATTGCCGTCTTCCACTACTGAACGCTACTGGCCATCTTGTTGTCACGGATCATAATAAAAAAGAGAAAATTGAGTTCTATCTTACTTTGAAATTTAAAATTTATGTTTTATAATAAAGTTCGAAATATTATCAGTATTTCCATTGATGTTAAAATAATTTACTTAGGTATTTATTACTTCACTGCAGTATTTCAACCTAAAAGATTTGTTATAACTTTATCGGTGCTATCATCATTCAATCTTCATAAACGAACTGATAAGTGATGTTTTTTTTTTAAATAATTATGCTTGAACATTATTACACATTAAAACACTCTAAATTAAAATAAATGTTTCTAGATGCAGTCGTAAGTCATATGTGGAGAGCTATTGGTTTTTGCAGTCTGTACATGGCATAATATTAACATATAATATAATCTGCTACGCCGTAGCGTGCTGACTAATTTAGCTACGAGTCCGCGAAGAGTCTACGAGACATAGAGGGAGATACGTAGATACTATATTTAAATAATATAAATGCAAAATAAGTGGTTCAGTTTGCTTTAATACATTTTTATAAATTATCCTTGTGTATACAAGTGTACCTACTCACTGTGTTAGGTATTGAGAAAAAATACGCCAAAAAAATCGTTAGACCTGATGATATCTCGCATGGATCGCTCAAAGCGCGCCGCCTGACGCCCCGCGCCACATGTCTGCACACGCCTAATATCCCCCGCGGCCCCCCTAGTCGCGGCGGTGACAAATAGTCCCCCCGCGCTCACGTGACAGGGCCACCAATTTTTCTCAAGAGAGTCCCCGCTTATATCTCGTTTTGGTTGGGGCGACGGCAGATAACGCGGAGGGACGCAGCGCCAGCTGTTCGCCTCGAGTAGATAACATGCTACTACATGCCATAATTATTATTAAGGTTCATGTGGATATACTGTGTTTTCTTTCGGGGTAGCTAAACATTAAACGTGTTTTTATCTTTGGCAAGACGACGTCTTGGTGTCGAACGTCGTTGGTGTTGTAACGAAGCTTTATTTTTTTATGTACCTACCTATATAATGATATTGACGCTACGCTATCGTTACCAAAATGTAGATAACACATTTTACTTTAAACCAGGTAATGAAGATCTTTTAACATTATATTTTTATAAAATATATTCTACAATTTTTTAATGTGCTTTTTATAATAATTGTACTAGTTTTACTGAGTATACGTATATGTACAGATGACTCTTAACAAAAATTTTCAACGACTACAATATTATAAAGTCAGTAAAATACTTAGTTTCTCTTAGATAGGTCTAATTCATCTTAGCAGCTAAAATTTGCCACTAATTAGCAATATAGATTAATTAATAGCGTTAATTATAAGACTCATTAAGGTAAACAATAGGCTGAATCTGAGGTCTGAATTCTATAGAAACAAAAGATTTCGATGAAATAACTAACTCGATTTCATGAAATAATGTATAAAAGACAAACTCTCCAGTTTCTGAAATGCAGGTACATATCTACATCTACATCTATATGGTAATCAAACTAACATAATTTAATTGATCGATATGGCGGAAAATTTTCTATCCAAAAACTAAAGTGCAAAGGTTTCCAATTCTATTAATAGATAGCTATAGGTATTTAATAAGTATTATTATTTTGTAATTATGTAAAAAAATACGTAACTAATTAAAAAAACAAGTTCGTGCGGTGCGTGGCATCTTTTAATCAGTTTAGCTCGAAACTGAGTTTCTCATCACTAAATTGCTATTGTGAAATATAGTAGGTAGGAAAATAGAAACACGCATGGTTTTCATACAAATCTCGGCGCATGTTGCGTCTACTTAATAAATGTATTATATATGTTTATAGGTGAGGCGTTATTAAAAAAATTTGTTACATCGTTCTTTTTCCCTGTATGCATGTAGGTATATAGTAAGCTGAAATATTATTAAACTGCATTTCGCTCCCTTCTGATATCGAAACTTCATACAGCATACTCGTATTCTCAAATAATGAACGTTATGAAACTGAAAATAAAATAAAACACTGAGATAGACAGTAGATATGCGAGGAACGGCAACCACGGCAAATAAAGAGCTCGAATGCGAAGTAACATAGCTCAGCTATTAGGTGTACCTACTAATAAATGCTAAAGTTTCATTCTCATTTTAACATCATCGTATAGGTTAAGAAAAAAGTAAAAATATAGACTGCTGAAAACGTTGCTATGATTCGTAACTTATATTATGTATGCAGTATACATGACAACTTTTTGGATATCATACCGTGCCTACGTTATTATCCGAAAAATATAATAAGAGTGGGCATGATAACAAGGTTTTAAAAATCAAAATTCTTTTTGATAGTAAAAATAATAGACACGGATTTTTGCTTTTTCTAAATATAAAAAAAAAATATTGTTAGATAAAACGCATTACAGTTTAGAAGTGGGAGGTTTCGATTTCATAACTAAGTAATAAGTATAGAGTGTAGTACCTAGGTGTGACGTCACACGGAATTTCAACTCAATGTATCGCCATTTTTTTACGTAAAAAAAGGCAAAATACGTGTCAGCTAGCCCATTGTAACAATTTGTAAGTTAATCGGTTCTTGACTTGTTTAGGATTCCTCGAGAACTCCTGATTGTACCGGAATAAAAAGTATCCCTAAAACATAGTCCGTTGGTCACACCAACGGACTATGTTTATTAAAATTTGTCAAACAATGCGATTTTAATATACCTAGTGACAGACAGACAATGTTTGTAAAAATTAGTTTTCTTGCTACTATAACGACTTTATCTAGACACGCGGCAGCGAGTCAAGCCAAGTTCCAGCATAGGAACTGCAGGCTAGCCGAGTCGAGTGTAATATTACACGAAACACTTGGTGCCACTTTTCACCCTTCTATAACTCAAAATCTTTTTAACGTAAACACATAAAACTACGTGTATTTAATTATATCCATAAGGACATGTAGAAGCCCAAATTTCATGAAGCTAGCTCAAACGGTTATATAGATATGAAGGTCAAAAAGTCGTAAATTTTAGCACTGACTGACTGACTGATATATAGTACCTAAATCTAACCTACTTTCAGATGACCTATAAGGATGAAATTTGGAATCCAGCTCGATAATTGTGTGTAAGCGTAGGAAAAAATCTAAAAATAAAAAAAAGTCAAAAAATAAGTGGTGTCCCCATATAAAAAACTTGTAATACGCGCTAAACAATCGGCCAACAGTGTGACGTCGGCGGCGCGCGGCACCACATAATTATACACAGAATAGAAGTAAATCTACATAAAAGCGCCTCCGAGCAACACATAAACATAGGCACCGCTTATGAATACTGATTTAGTTATTTATTGTTTTATTACATTTATGTTCATGATTCTTTCTCAACTATGAATTAAATGATTGTCATACTATAACCACAATCTCAATACCTGCCTAGTTTTCTTTACAAAAAGTAATGACATCCCACCAAAAACATAAAAGTAAAAAAGGAGAGCCAAGTTCAATACAAAAATTATGCTTGGCTGTGGGCTTCGCCGCAAAAAGAATGGAGATCTAAATAAATGCCATGTTCTATGCAAAATTGAAGTATGTTTTTATAGGAACAAAAATAACATTATTAACAACTTGGCCAGTTTTTATCAAAATTAAAAATATATATTTATGTTTAATTAATTTATAAAATGACTTATGAAATGGAAACTAGCCAAGTCAAATCTAATCTACTATAAGATCTCACATTTTAAATAACAGCAATTGTTATAGGTATCCAATAAAGCAAAGAAATAGAGTTTAATACTTGTTCATAATGTTATTTTGTTCCTATAAATACATATTTTGATTTTGCATAGAACATGGCACTCATTTAGATCTCCATTCTTTTTGCGGCGAAGCCTACAGCCAAGCATAATTTTTGTTTTGAACTTGGCTCTCCTTTTTTACATTTATGTTTTTTGGTGGGATGCGGTTTTACACTAGTAAAACTTGCGTTACCTTCAGTAATTATTTTATGTTTTACGAATAAAAGCTATGAGTACTTTTAATATTTTCTATTTATAGGCTTGTTAAGTGCTGCCAAGTCATACTATATTTACGTAAATCTTTCCAACGAGACTTAAAATGTCGTCAACATCAAAAGGATGTTTTCGATTTTTTTTGTGATTTCGTTCTTTTTTATTATTAATAATGTGAAATCAGCTTTTGAGTGACAAATATTCTCTGTCAGTCTGCGAGGTCCCCGAATGCTGATGTCAATTTAGCAAATCATCTATGGACGTGATTTAAAATGCGCAGTGTGAGTGACACAATTGACATAATTTGTCAAGACTGACGTAAGGTGAAGCTTCTGTTTGTATGTCGACAAATCCCTTAGTTAGGTATAATGTATTCTTTGAGTGAGATATTAAATATTCCTTAACTTCAAGACGGACCTAATTGTAATAACAGTACCGTTGATCTAGAAGTTAACGAATTTCTATGCTACGCCAGCTGCGGTAGGGGTTCAATTCCCACGTCAGAGTAAACATTTATATTATGATGAAAGTTTGTGTTTACCTATGTCTGGCCATTTAGTATATATGATGTATGTATTGTGTTTACAACAAAAAAATATTTATTTAAATATAGGTCTGGTAACCGTAGTTTAAGCTCTGTTTAGTTTGGCCTAGTGGCGCTGTGTAATAATGTCCAAGGATTTTTAACATTATTACTATCATTATTGGTACCATTAATGTGTAATTTAATTTATTCTTTTGAGATCATATTTTGAGCATTACTTGAGACATCTACCGAGATGAAAATGAAAATTCCTATTAGGTATTCTTCACCAAAGTTCCCTATTTAGGTAGATACCTAAGTATCTTTTTTGGACACAATACTAGGAACTGTCCTCGCTGCATAAAAAAAATCTCTGTAGTATTAATATGTACATATACTACTTGGTCTGCCTAATTAATAGAATGTTAAGTAGTTTTATACTGAAAACAAACAGTGAGTAAAAATATTAACAAAATACTCTGTTTGCACAATGCTATATCATATATGTATAGTGCTGCTGTATGATTAGAACAGTATTCATATTGACAGTGAATTTAACCGTTTTTCTTGTGCAATACTAAAAGTAAAATTTAATGGGTAACTAAAGTAGGTACCTAAGTATTTGTTTCGGACTTTTACTCTTTTAGTCACTAGCTCATACAGTATTGTGTAAATAGTTTTACTAAAATATAATTTTTCAGTTTAGACAACAAATATAGATACAGGTTCCAGTTTATTACTTTCAAAATGTATTAGTTAATAACTATTAGTCAACTAATGAACAGAGCGATAAGCTTCCGACAACGCTGAGTGCTTTTAGTTTAAAACTGATGAATTACGAAAACACGAAGCTTGTGTTTTAAAGTAAACGACCGTCTTCACTGGCTCAGTCGACTTTGGTACTAAATAAAATACATGATTATTTTTAAACGTGAGATATAGCGCAAATAAAAAAAATGGGGAATTAAGGGCCAAGGCATTATTCTGCACAATTGTTTAGAGGAAATATTTATTTTCCTATCCAATATATTATGTAAACACCTATCTAATTTCCTCTCTCTTATGAATCTGTCCACTCTAAGGTTGCCTGGGAGAGATCGCTTTAAGCGATAAGGCCGCCTTTTGTATACCTTTACCTAAATGTAAGAAAATTTGTTAACACTTTTTTTTTTCAGTTTGGTGTGCAATAAAGAATTATCTATCTATCTATCTATCTATTTAGAGAAGAGATACCTAATATAAGAGATAAGGAAAAAGGATTTCGATGGATTTTAGCACATTTTACGCTTTAAAAGTCTAGAGCTTTGTTTTTTGAAATATGGAAGTCCAAGTTTTTTATATCCTACTAATATTATAAATGTGAAAGTGTGGATGTTTAGATGTTTGGATGTTGTTACTTAATCACGCAAAAACGCCGGGATGGATTTGGATGAAATTTGGCATGCACGTTGTCAGTAGTACAGAGAACGACATAAGGTACTTTTTATCCCGAAATTCCCGCGGGAACTTCAAAATTACCGCGGGTGAAACCGCGGGGCACAGCTGGTTAAATAATATAGTGAATGTCAATAACTAAGTAAATTCATCTATTTTTGTAGCAAATAAATTATATTTACCAAAGTAAATACAGTATTTTTAATTTTAATTTTTCAACTGGCCATGGATTATCAAATCAAAATCTACAAGACAAATAGTATTCGTTTCTTAACTCTATAAAAGCTCGATTACCTATTTAACGTTTTTGAATATTAAATGCCATTTTTGTTGGCGTTCTTTCGCCCTTATGTGAGTTCTTTCCCACGATATTTTACTGGTCAGGGGCCGTATTTTTGAATCGTTTGAATTACTTTCGCACACGGAATCGCGAATTCACATGCGAATGCTCATACATTTTTTAAACATTCACATGCGAATCTTGCAATTCCGTGTGCGAAAAGTAATTCGAGCGATTCGGAAATACGGCCCAGCGTTGATTCATAGAAAATATTCTGTAGAATTATTTTAAGATACTCGTTCAATGCCTGTTTGACTTTTTTCTTAATAAAACTCAAGATTATGTTGTGGATGTTTCAACTTCTCTAAGTTACAACTACAATATCTTTGATCATTGATTCAGACAAAAAATTAATAAAAATAAACGTGGATCAATCGAATTATAACTGTTTTTAATTTCTGAATATTGATACCATGTTTCAAGCAATCAAGAATTTTGTGACAATTTTTAACCGACTTCCCAAAAAGGAGGATGTTCTCAATTCGACGCGTATGTTTTTTTTATGTTTGTTACCTCATAACTCTCACTACGTGAACCAATTTTGGTAATTCTTTTTCCGTTTATTTTCCGGGTATGCTTCAACTTAGGTCCCATTGCCACCAGATCTGATGATGGAATCTTGGAGAAATCGAGGGAACTTTTCAAAAATTAAAGGCACACCTATAGCGATTTGGGGATTTTTTAAAGTAAATCGTTCATTTGCTTTTGGAAAGCAAAATTTGAAGAAGCGGAACTGATGATGAAGACCACAGATGGTCATCGGAATTACTCAACAATAATACGTATTTCACGGGTTCCGATTGAAGCGATTTGAGAAAATGTTTTTTGTTTAAAAGGGGATACTTCCAAATTAAATTGGTTCCATTGTCACCAAGTCAGGATCTGATGATGGGATCTTGGAGAAATCGAGGGAATTCTTCAAAACTTATAGGCACACCTATGGCGATTTAGGTATTTTTATAGTCAATAGTTTATTTTCTTTCGAAAAGCAAAATTTCAAGAAGTGAAACTGATGATGAAGACCACAGATGGTCATCGGAACTACTCAATAATAGGTATTTCACAGGTTCCAATTCGTTAACTTTAATTTGTTTTCTAAACAATTTATGCTCGTCGCAATGTATATGGTGGAACTGATAGTAATGTACCAGGAGAACTCCTCAAAAATTAACGTCCCTGGATCGGGAAAAGCAATATTTTGTAAAAGGTGAATAGCAGTTGACATTAGACTATTGTGACTTAGATAAATTACAAACCAGCCCACTGAAAAGCGAGAAATAAACAAAATTTTAACAAAAAAATAAAAACCGACTTCCAAAAGCACAAAACTAAAAAGCTAAAAATAACAAATACCGATTTAATTCAAAAGACATAAATACACGTGCCTAAGATTATTATTGGTTTGTGCTCCCACTGATTGGTTTGAAGTCGGTACCAAGCCCGCTCGTGTCTGCCCACTTGGGTTGCTTTGTTCACGACGAGCTCGTGGCGGGAGTGGATATCTACTCCATATTTGGCTTGTCACCGACTTTTGAATTAAATCGGTATTTGTTATTTTTAGCTTTTTAGTTTTGTGTTTTTGGAAGTCGGTTTTTTATTGTATATAAATGCACATAGCATGCACATCATGGTAGGTAAGACAGAAGCATTGAGATACCCCTTAAAAATAAGTTAAAATACATTTTTACTGAAATAGTGTAGTGTCTCCGAATTGGAGCCCAAATTTAATAATCACAAGAAACTACCTTTATTTTTAAATACATATATAGGATACAATAGGGACTTACAGAAAGTTATGAAGCTTATTTAAAAAGATTATTATTAATAAAAAATCTAGGATTCGTAATGTATGAGCAAATTTTGTACGTAGTTAGCCGTTTAAGAAATTCAATGTAAAGACAAAACAATTCAAAAAACACTTTTAGTCACTAATATAAAGGAAACAGTACGGAGTCGGAACTTATGCAATTCGATTCTAATGCGTAACTATTTGCATAGGTATGACGGGAAATTGTGCTGGCACAGCGGGTGTAGACTGCGATCGGACGGAGCTAACTTTTATTATAGTCTGTAAGGAAATAAATTTAGGTACCATTTTATTGTAAAAACGATTTTCTTTTAACAATCCTATACGAGTGTTTTTGTCAATGTAAGATAACATGTCATCCTTTTTATCTTTAAGGATTGAATTGCCAAAAATCGTGAAATACATGTTTCTACAATCGAAAAGCTAATTTTTATGACTCTTTTTTCAAAAATAACTCCCGAATTCTCTCTACGAATTAAACTTTTTCGCGGTTACAGTCTCTTGCAATCGTAAACACTTTAAAATTAATTATGATATTTATTTATTTATAATATAATAATATGATGCTTATTTTTATAATATGATCATTTATTTTATCAGTCAATTTTACTGATACAATCTTTAGTATATTGTAGGTACATACGATGCTGCACACACATTCTTGATTTGAATCGGTCGCCTGGTTGCGGCTTTTAACCTATTTTTCCACTCCACTGCCTGCTTTCTCTCCGGATAAACCTCACCGCTCTCAATCAGAACGCCTTTATATCGTGCGCTTTGCCAGAAAAAAATCATTGCGCTTATCGCTTTTATTTAGGTACCTACTAACTGTACTAGTACTCGTAGAAGCTACAGTCTTCTATGTACAGTGTAAGTATATTGATGACCGAAATCTATATAAATTGTGAAACAATATTTTATGCATTTTAAGAGGGCTCCCGGGGGCTGATTTTTTAGTTTTGAAAAGCATCGGAAAACAAAGGCATGAGAAACCGCCAAATTCATTTTTTTTTACTTACAAAATTTTGTCCGAAGTATTTTCCAACTTCCCGTTGACCTATTTACTAACAATAAGTTAAGCAATCATGTTACTAACAAAATGATCCAAGTTGTTTCTAATTAAATAAATTATTATTATTATTATATTATTATTAACTTAAAACTTGGTGATAAAATTTGTTATTACGTATATTTTACCAAGAAATACCAACATATTAGTAACTTGAAGTTTTTATTTGAAATTCTATAATTTTCTTTGTTAAAACCGACTTTATTTTGCGGTTAAACGCGTAGCACAGAAGCGGTGCGGGCGGCGGCAGCGGTAAGCCACTGGTACGGGTCTACTCGCGCTACGAGAGCTACGAGCAGAGCGCAGCGTAGCGATAAGCCTCGCCTCCTAACCCTTTAAAAAGCGGCGCGCGACCCGATAGAGCCCGCACTATTGGGCACGCATCGCTGCGAGCGAATGCTGTTTTTGAATTTTTTTGAGCGCGTTATAATTTCTAATTGCATAATTTTTTTTTTCGAGTAATCTCTGTCCATGAAAAAATCTGTAATATGTAGCTCAAGAGACTCCACGTTATTCTGCCTGATCGCACATACGGCTATTATATTCTACATTACGGCTGAGGGTCGTGACTACTCTGGACGACACGTTTCACCAGGGCTCTCCAGGCAGTCCTATTCTCCGCCGCCTATTAGCGTCCACGTCTCCGAAGCGTACATAAATATGGAGAACCCAAGTGCTGCAAGTTTTATATTATTAAAAATTAAGAAAACGAGTGATTTCTAGTGTCAACTTTGTAATTAATAAATAAACTAAAGTTTGTTACATTTTATTTATGTTCTATAAAATCTTTGTCCTATTAAACTTTTCATTTAGCGTCCCGATTTTACCCCGTTCTCCCCGTTTTACCAAAGTAAAGACCTTTCTTAAAGTATCTTTTTCATCACACATAATAACTTTGAGCGTATTTAATTTAAAATAAAAAATTTTAGAAACGTAAAATAATTAATCTACCTACATATTTATATATTGTAGGTAGTTTCTAATCTGTTAAAACGGAAACTAGGCACGTCCTGCTAACGTAACCGCCGATAGTGATGCGACGAAACGTTTAACAGAGTTGTCGATGATTCCGCACAATCGAAGGCAGCCCTTTGTCATGTGTAGTGCGGCCGTGTGGAGGCCGGAGAGCACTCCACGCCCGCCCGGGTCAGATGCCGGCGCGATATGGCACGCCCGGCTCGAGCCGTGGCGTTAGAAATGTAGACATTCGTTACCGAAATCCGATGACATTGTAGAGAATGTGTGCTTTTTGGCATACCTAAGTATCTAGTTACTTTGGTACGCATTGTTTATATATTATATTCTGTACTAGCTGCTCCCCGCGGTTACATCCGTGAGATTTTCGTGGGAATTTCGGGATAACAAGTAACTTATGTCCTTTTATGTACCTCTGACAACGCGTATGCAAAATTTCATGATGATAAATTAACGCGTGAGAGTGTAATAAACAAATTCACGTTCGAATCTATATAACATTAAGTACCTATTCGATATAATTTTTTTTTTAATTAAAACAGTAATAATTATTGGATGACGCCGGAAGATCTTTGCTGTATTGAAATGAATATTAGACTATTTCCCGGCATGAAAGAAGGGAAAAGAAACAATATCTTACACTTTTGTCTTCATACACTAGTAAATTACGGTGTATAGCTTCTTATATAAGCATAAGACAAGAAGAAAGAATCGAGATAACAGCAACATAGCACTTCCATTTTTATTTCAGGAAGGAAGAAAAAAAAGCAGAGAGAGACGCTATTTATATCTATTTATATGAGTTTTCGTCCCATGTTTAAACAGAATTGTAATTATAGTTTGTTTGGCAGACAATGTACGTACCTACGTACTCCGGATGTCTTAGTTCAAAGTTTTGTTATAATGCAGCACATGCCGAGAATTGTAGATAATAATACAATGCGGCGGGCCTTCTGCTAAATAATTCAGATTTCATGAAATAACTCTGCAACTTTACACAAAGGCACAGTGTAGTTACAGACATCCCAGTTGTAATCTCCTAATTCAATTAGAATTTCCGAATCGGAATTTTGAGAATGACTCTTATTTGTTGTATCTAAAGCATGTAACGAATGTCTTCGAATTGTGAATTGTTCCAAGTTTGTATTGTTTTAATTTATTAGACAGTTTATTTCCTCCATTGAATGATATTGCTAATCTTGATCAGACTTTTTGTGACGTTTATTAATCAGAAATTTAACTTGAACTTTATAACAGACTGACTTCGAAATTAATATTGTTTTTCATTTAATATTTCTGTTTGTATCGTTACAAAGATAACTAAGTATGACGATGGAAACAAAAAATATATAAAGATTTTTAAAGACTAGACTTCAGGTAAGAAAACTGCATGAATAATCCTGGCTCTAGAGGTGAGGTGTAGCAAATAAAATTTGTCGGTGCATGCTCTAAATATCTCTTTTATAGAGATCGAAACCATCACTTCTTAATTTGCAAAACGGCACGGTGACCAGGGTAACTTCGCCTTGATAGTGACACAAAAAATTGTGAATGATGTAGGCATTCGTAATTAAAATAGAAATTGGGATCAAATACATATATCCGCCTTTTGCTCTGTATTTACTTTTTATCTGTCTTAGTTTTTATTTTCTCGTCTGGGGCAATAAAACATATTTGATTTGATTTGATTTGATTTGATTTGATTTGATTTGATTTGATTTGATTTGATCATACATTTTATGGAATACGGATGAAATAATGAACCCTAGAATAGTACCTTTAAGTAGGTACAACTTTTAAAATGAACGTAGTAGAAGACAACCGATGGATTAAATCAGTCACTTAAATTACGGAGCAGGCTCTCATGTTAAACAAACGCAGTCGAATCAAAGTTGACTATGTATTTGAAAATGTAATAGTACCTTGCATCTGTAGAGTTACCCGACCTCTGCCTAAATTCAATGCGATGAAAGTTAATGTCGTTAATTTATATTTGTCATGATTTTAACTCAACTTTAATAATCCAATAAACTTGGTTGATAGTATGTAAAAAACGATGAACCAAACTTTGGTCTAAATAACGATAGAACCCAACTTAGGTAGGTATATTTAACTAATGTGAAAAGTCAAAGCCTACACCACTTAAACCACCCCTACTTTAACCATACCGTACAAGGGCAATTATGAGTAACTCGATCTATAAACCACACTATCATCTATTTGACTTAACCTTAATTTGTCAATGTAACATGGAGGTACAGTCTTCTTTTATTCTTTTAATCTAATATACACACATCAAAAGTGTCTAGGGATCAAGCATTTTTATGCGGATTTCTTGAGATTGAGATGTGGCTTTGTAATAAATTTATGATTTTATAAATTTATATGGATTCTTTTTGGTGCATTACATAATTTGAATCAGGAACTGTCAATCAAATTCGAGTAAAAGATGAAAATCAGCTGTCAATATTTTCCCTATAAAAACATACAACGCATTGAAGACATTATTAGTGCTACTGTTTCCCTACTACTGATTAAAACCAACGTTATTATGGAGCGGCGACGTCATTTAAGCAGGGAAGAAATGCTCAGAGCCGTGGGAATGATAGAAGCTGGTTCCCGGCAACGTACTGTGGCTTTAGCTCTGAATACAAGTCAGAGTGTTATCAGTCGACTTTGGACACGTTACCGAAGCACTGGTACCGTGGCTGAGCGCCATGGAGGACGGTATCGCTGCACCACACGGAGACAAGACCGATACATTCAAATCTTAACTCGAAGAGCTCCAACAATAACCGCCATGATGTTAGCCGTGAGGCTTCATCACTCTTCAGGGAACTTAATTAGCGACCAAACAGTCAGAAACCGCTTGCATGAAGTGAACCTTCATTCCCGAAGACCGCTACGGGTACCACCTATAGCAATGCACAATCGTAGGATTCGATATCAATGGGCTCTTGAACACAGAAATTGGGCAGAAGAACAATGGCGTTTCGTGTGCTTTTCTGATGAGTCTCGTTTTGGTATGAGACCGGATACAAGACGTATACGACACTGGAGAACCCCTGGACGCCAACAGCGATTAAAATCCTGCCAGGAAGTCCATCCTTATAGTGGTGGAACCATCATGGTATGGGCGGGTATTTGGATCGGCGGAAGAACTGAGTTGATTTGGATCAGAGGCAACCTCAACGCTCAAATTTATGCTGAGACGATTGTATCAGACGTCATCGTTCCTCTACAAGTGCAAATCGGTCCCTTATTTCAGTTAATGCATGATAATGCACGACCGCACACCGCAAGAGTTGTAAGACAGACTCTCGCCGCAGCTAACATCAATGTCCTGCCCTGGCCTGCTCAGTCGCCAGACTTGAACCCGATTGAGCATGCATGGGATATGCTACAGAGAAGAGCTCTGCCGAATATGGAGGGTATCCAGTCGCAAGAAGACCTTTTTTTGTTGTTGCAACGAACATGGGCGGCCATTCCACAGCGTGATTTGGATGAACTCATTTTGAGTATGCCAAACCGATGTTCTTGTGTTGGTAGTGTTCGCGGTAGAAACACGGATTATTAATTGTTTAAGTTACCCAATAAAATTTTAAAGAAAACTGTTATTTCAGTCTTTTTTTCGAACTTTAATGTTAGTGGTTCAAATGTCAAAAATCCCTTTATTAGGAAAATGGCAAATTTCTTTATTAGTGACTTGGTTTATCGTTACTGTGACAAACGAAAACACTTTATTTGATGAATCCTTAAAGAAAATTTTAATTAATATCAATCAGGAGAAAAGTTATTGCAAAAATGTATGTTGATCCCTAGACACTTTTGATGTGTGTATATAAATCACGTGTCACGTTGTTTGTCCGCGATGGACTCCGAAACTACTGAACGGATTTTGATAAAATTTTGTAACCATTTATAATATGGTCCAACTTAAAAGATAGGATAGTTTTTATCCCGAAATTCCCGCGGGTACTCCAAAATCACCGCGGGTGAAACCACGGGCGACAGCTAGTCTTTATATATAAAATTGAATTGCTCTTCGTTAGTCTCGCTGAAACTCGAGAATGGCCGGACCAATTTGGCTAATTTTGATCTTGAAAGATTTGTGGAAGTTGTTACGTAGAAATTTTCGCCCTCCGCATTCGGAACAGTGGTTGAGGTAAAATTGTAATTCGAGTCTGTTTCGGAACGCATCCCGAGTCTCGACGTAACTACTCTGTGGTGACGCACGACCTCTGGGTGAGTGTCGCCAGTCTCGTGAGTTTTCTTGTCCCCGAAGTATTCACGAATTGTGATTAAATATTTCCAGATTTGTACTGAAGACGCATTTTTATAGGCCGAAGTCGTCCACAGTACTCAAAATTTAGTGTTGCCGCTGCTGTTTCCTTCTAATTCCCGCTATCGTGCGAAAAAACACGAGTTTAGATAAATCATCGAAATTTACATCCATTAAGTCTCGTTTCCAATTTGATTAAGAATCCGTACCTTTTTAGTTCCCTCTATTTTGCTATCTCTAACCCCTTTTTTTACTTTACCGTAACCTTAAATTCTCCCCTAAACCGGGAAAAATTATTGAGTCGCCACCCTTTCTTCTGGAGATTTGTCATTGAGATCTTTGACCTTTTTCGTCCTTTTTTTCACCTTTGCGGCGTGGCATACACCACGTTTTGCTATTTTTCTATGATATTCATTTATTTTGTCGGAAAAGTTGGAGATTCCTCTAGCGAGAAGGCACGCCGGTCAATCTGCGTGCTGATTCTTCGTTCTGGTTTAGCTGAGTTTGGAAAGTGTTCACCTTTGTCGTGGTGACGGAGTCGACATTAAATTGTAACCCACTAAGCGGATTTATTTTCCTCCGTAAGGTGAGTTTACTAGTATTTTTCTTCTAAATTATTCTTATTCCACCGATTCTTATCGTAATCCCCGTAGGAACGGCGTGAAACGTACAATTTCAAGTTTTTTTATTCCACTTGTTTGACAAGGAGGGTAGTAGGCATAGTATGTGCTGACTCTGTTACATATTAATTTCAGGAGGTTCTTGGGCAGGGTTTAAGTCCCCCAAAGAAGCTCAAACACCTTCCAATTACCTGGTGGGAGCTGGGAAGGTGGAGTCACTGTGGTGTTTCCTCTGGGAGTTGGCTGACCTGGCTGTACTGGCATCAACAGTGTTCCAGGGTTCTACCTTTTATATACCACGGTCTAGCAACCGTTATTGCTAGTGGCGCCCTTTTCTTTCTTTATTTTAAGTACTTAATAAGTTAATAGTAAATTCTTACCTCGAGTCAACCCCCCGTACCCAGTACCGAGAGCTTAGCCGGCATTTATAACCATTTGTAAAACCCATCTTTGTTTTATAATACAGATGATATTATGTACAAGTAAGATTGTTGTTTTACCACCACCCAAAAAAAAAAATACCTACCACAATTAAAAGGTAACAGTGGCGCCCAACGTGGGGCTTAACTCAAGGTAAATTGTCATGTCCATAGTTGCTGTGGCATAAAGAATTTAAGTTTTTTAAATTAATTTAAGTGGTAAACTGAATACCTAGTATTTAATCTAAATTAGATAACTGATCTGTTGCTATAGTTATCCTATATTTACTTAGATTTCTACAATTTTACTTTATCTATCTGCCATTACATAGCAGATAAACTTAGGTATTATAAACTTAAGTATTAATGTTACATATTTGAGGTTAACTTTACAAACTTTATGGGTACAATTGTGCACATCAATTATTAATATCTACACCTTGTAAGCTTGAGGTAGGAACTTTTAAAACCTTTAAACAAATTACTTTATCAACTCAATTAATTTTTATTAAGAAGAAGGCACACTTGATTTGAGTATTTTCTGATTTTCTTTTTCTTTTTTTTTAAAGTTAACTTTACATTTTTTTTTCTGATTAAGCGGTTTATTGCCACTACCATGCAGGAAAGGCCAATTTGTTTCCATCTTTTAAACAAAGATGAACTTATTTACGAAGTAGGTATTCGTGATGCTATTCCTGAAACTACACGTGATCGTCTACGGGTTCAAATCCAGGAATTAGCACGTACTATGCCTACTGATGAGATAGCTGATTTTGAGGGTGATTGTTCGGCAGAATTGAAAACGATCCAAACTAAATTATTAGAGCTAGAAGGTTTATGTTCCAAAAAACCGTTTATGTTGAAAAGTCTGAATCGTATCAACGCCTTGGGTAATCATTTGTTCCATCGGTTAAGTAGGGTGGATCCGTTAGAGAAGAATGATATTACTTTAAAGGAATCTTTAGATAAAGAGTTATCGGAAATTATCAAAAAAATGGATCATATTCTTTCGACCTTCAAAAGTAGTTTAAAGGAGGCAGAGGATCCAGCACCTGGTCCTAGTGCACCTATTACTAATTTGCCAGCAGCTGTCGTGTGTCAACATCCTACGATATCCTGCGATCGTTCTCCGACCGTTCATTCTCTAAATTTAAAGTTTGATGGAACGAAGTGTGTTCGTTCTTTTGTTCAACGTGTGGAGGAGTTGTGTGCTGCGCGGGGGATCTCCGACGAGAAACTACTCCGAGCGGCGATTGATCTTTTTGCAGATGAAGCGTTGTTTTGGTACCGAGGGGTGTCTGCTGAAGTACACACCTGGGCACAATTAAAATCTTGTTTGTTGGAGGAGTACTTGCCCGTTGATTTTGATCGACGCTTATTAAAAGAGATTAGATCTCGTACCCAGGGTGCTGATGAGAGCATCCGCACTTATCTTAGTGTTATGCAGAACTATTTTAGCTTATTAATTCATCCCATTTCTGAGGATGAAAAATTTGATATTGTTATTTTTAATATTCGGCCGTGTTATACTACTCAGCTCGCTTTACTTCAAATTACTAGTTTGGCCGATTTGAAAACAAAGTGTCGTTTGTTGGAAGACGCGAATAAGCGCGCCGAGGCTTTCGTGGAACCGCCTAAGAGCTCGAACACCCTGCTCGTCCCCGAATTAGCGTACAAGGTATCCTCGCGTGCACCTAAAGTATGTACTACTACTACTACTACTACTACTGCTGCTTCCCGGTTTTGTCCGCGTTGTAGGGTGACCGAACACTCTTTGAAGGAATGCGCGTCGAGGGCGATTGTTTGCTTCCGTTGCGGTACGGAGGGTTATCCTACTCCGACGTGTCCCAACTGTCAGCCCGCTGCAACCAAGAGCCCGTCTGCTGAGGATTCAAAAAACTGCGCAAGCCCACCCGACCGGGTAGTAAAATAGTTTTAGAACCGCGGAGCCACCACAAAAATTTTGATGCCTCTGATTGGAAAACTTATTGGCGGGAGCTGGGAAGGTGGAGTCACTGCGGTGTTTCCTCTGGGAGTTGGCTGACCTGGCTGTACTGGCATCCACAGTGTTCCAGGGTTCTACCTTTTATATACCACGGTCTAGCAACCGTTATTGCTAGTGGCGCCCTTCTCTTTCTTTATTTTAAGTGCTTAATAAGTTAATCACAAATTCTTACCTTGAGTTAACCCCCGTACCCAGTACCGAGAGCTTAGCCGGCATTTATAACTATTTGTAAAACCCATCTTTGTTTTATAATACAGATGATATTATGTACAAGTAAGATTGTTGTTTTACCACCACCACCAACCAAAAAAATACCTACCATAATTAAAAGGTAACAGTGGCGCCCAACGTGGGGCTTAACTCGAGGTAAATTGTCATGTCCATAGTTGCTGTGACAAAGAATTTAAGTTTTTTTTAAATTAATTTAAGTGGTAAACTGAATACCTAGTATTTAATCTAAATTAGATAACTGATCTGTTGCTATAGTTATCCTATATTTACTTAGATTTCTACAATTTTACTTTATCTATCTGCCATTACATAGCAGATAAACTTAGGTATTATAAACTTAAGTATTAATGTTACATAGTTGAAGTTTAACCTTACAAACTTTATGGGTACAATTGTGCACATCAATTATTAATATCTACACCTTGTAAGCTCGAGGTAGGAACTTTTAAAACCTTTAAACAATTACTTTATCAGTTTATTAATTTTATATTAAGAGGAAGGCACACTTGAGTTGAGTGTTTTCTGATTTTCTTTTTCTTTTTAAAAAAAATTTAACTTTACACTTTTTATTTTTTTTTCTGATTAAGCGGTTTATTGCCACCACCATGCAGGAAAGGCCAATTTGTTTCCATCTTTTAAACAAAGATGAACTTATTTACGAAGTAGGTATTCGTGATGCTATTCCTGAAACTACACGTGATCGTCTACGGGTTCAAATCCAGGAATTAGCACGTACTATGCCTACTGATGAGATAGCTGATTTTGAGGGTGATTGTTCGGCAGAATTGAAAACGATCCAAACTAAATTATTAGAGCTAGAAGGTTTATGTTCCAAAAAACCGTTTATGTTGAAAAGTCTGAATCGTATCAACGCCTTGGGTAATCATTTGTTCCATCGGTTAAGTAGGGTGGATCCGTTAGAGAAGAATGATATTACTTTAAAGGAATCTTTAGATAAACAGTTATCGGAAATTATCAAAAAAATGGATCATATTCTTTCGACCTTCAAAAGTAGTTTAAAGGAGGCAGAGGATCCAGCACCTGGTCCTAGTGCACCTATTACAAATTTACCAGCAGCTGTCGTGTGTCAACATCCTACGATATCCTGCGATCGTTCTCCAACCGTTCATTCTCTAAATTTAAAGTTTGATGGAACAAAGTGTGTTCGTTCTTTTGTTCAACGTGTGGAGGAGTTGTGTGCTGCCCGGGGGATCTCCGACGAGAAACTACTCCGAGCGGCTATTGATCTTTTTGCAGATGAAGCGTTGTTTTGGTACCGAGGGGTGTCTGCTGAAGTACACACCTGGGCACAATTAAAATCTTGTTTGTTGGAGGAGTACTTGCCCGTTGATTTTGATCGACGCTTATTAAAAGAGATTAGATCTCGTACCCAGGGTGCTGATGAGAGCATCCGCACTTATCTTAGTGTTATGCAGAACTATTTTAGCTTATTAATTCATCCCATTTCTGAGGATGAAAAATTTGATATTGTTATTTTTAATATTCGGCCGTGTTATACTACTCAGCTCGCTTTACTTCAAATTACTAGTTTGGCCGATTTGAAAACAAAGTGTCGTTTGTTGGAGGACGCGAATAAGCGCGCCGAGGCTTTCGTGGAACCGCCTAAGAGCTCGAACACCCTGCTCGTCCCCGAATTAGCGTACAAGGTATCCTCGCGTGCACCTAAAGTATGTACTACTACTACTACTACTACTACTGCTTCCCGGTTTTGTCCGCGTTGTAGGGTGACCGAGCACTCTTTGAAGGAATGCGCGTCGAGGGCGATTGTTTGCTTCCGTTGCGGTAAGGAGGGTTACCCTACCTCTACTTGCCCCAACTGTCAGCCCACCGCAACGAAGCGCCAGTCTGCTGAGGATTCAGAAGAATTGCGCAAGCTCGCCCGACCGAGTAGTGGAATGGTTTTGGAACGGCGGAGCCATCACAAAAATTTTGACCCGGTCGATTGGAAAAAGCATTTAGCTCATTTAAATTTATTTTCTAGTACTTATAAAACGTCAACGTTGCGTGGTATTTGTCGCAACAGAGACGGCGATAATCGTCCTTTTGTGGCGATTGATATTTTTGAGGTTAGATGTTGCGGTTTGCTAGATTCCGGCTCTAGTATTTCCATATTAGGTTCCGGTTTTGAGAAGCAATTTCTTTCTATGGGGGCCACCCTTAATGGCTGTACTCGTTCTAGAATTATTACTGCCAATGATTCTATGGCGAATATTTTAGGGTATGTTTCGTTACCGGTGAAACTTAACGACACGACTAAGGTAATAAAATTTTATATTGTACCCGAGGTATCGACCCCTATCGTATTGGGTGTTGACTTTTGGAAGTCCTTTAATTTGGCACCTCACATATTCAGTGAGCTTCCTCTAGTGAAGGACCCTCACGTTTTCTCGGTGGCAGGGCTTCGTCACCTACCCCGAATCCGTTTTCCTCTTAATACTGCGGTCAACGAGACCACGCGGTATACTCCGTTTGATCGTAAGAATATAGGTAGGTATTTCCGTAAAAATATAGGTAGCTGGCACGTCAAGGGCTTAAAGGATAGTCGTTGACCTTTTGCCGTTTTTATTTTGTTTTACTTTTTTTGTTGTATCTTCTCTTCACCGTAGGACTTGAGGCGATGTCCCGCTATTTTATGCGGCATCGATTCCAAGGGGACTAGAAGGTGGTCTATCTGACCAGATTTGGTAATAATTTAGTTTAGATTGCCTTTTGTTTATTGGTTAAGAGGTTCGTACGTTGCTACCTTGGTACCCTTAGATTTTTTTCTTTCAATTTCACTGGTGCTTCTCTTGTATGATATAGTACTTTTGTAATTTTACGAGAGGTCGCTTCGGGCCGGAGGTATGTGCTGGAGGGCCAGCCCGAATTTCCTCGTTTCCCTCGTAAATTCTGATGGGTGGGGGAGTACTGTTACGTAGAAATTTTCGCCCTCCGCATTCGGAACAGTGGTTGAGGTAAAATTGTAATTCGAGTCTGTTTCGGAACGCATCCCGAGTCTCGACGTAACTACTCTGTGGTGACGCACGACCTCTGGGTGAGTGTCGCCAGTCTCGTGAGTTTTCTTGTCCCCGAAGTATTCACGAATTGTGATTAAATATTTCCAGATTTGTACTGAAGACGCATTTTTATAGGCCGAAGTCGTCCACAGTACTCAAAATTTAGTGTTGCCGCTGCTGTTTCCTTCTAATTCCCGCTATCGTGCGAAAAACACGAGTTTAGTATAAATCCTCGAAATTTACATTAATTAAGTCTCGTTTCCAATTTGATTAGGAATCCGTACCTTTTTAGTTCCCTCTATTCTGCTATTTCTAATCCTTTTTTTACTTTACCGTAACCTTAAATTCTCCCCTAAACCGGGAAAAATTATTGAGTCGCCACCCTTTCTTCTGGAGATTTGTCATTGAGATCTTTGACCTTTTTCGTCCTTTTTCACCTTTGCGGCGTGGCATACACTACGTTTTGCTATTTTTCTATGATATTCATTTATTTTGTCGGAAAAGTTGGAGATTCCTCTAGCGAGAAGGCACGCCGGTCAATCTGCGTGCTGATTCTTCGTTCTGGTTTGGCTGAGTTTGGAAGTGTTCACCTTTGTCGTGGTGACGGAGTCGACATTAAATTGTAACCCACTAAGCGGATTTATTTTCCTCCGTAAGGTGAGTTTATTAGTATTTTTCTTCTAAATTATTCTTATTCCACCGATTCTTATCGTAATCCCCGTAGGAACGGCGTGAAACGTACAATTTCAAGTTTTTTTATTCCACTTGTTTGACAAGGAGGGTAGTAGGCATAGTATGTGCTGACTTTGTTACATATTAATTTCAGGAGGTTCTTGGGCAGGGTTTAAGTCCCCCAAAGAAGCTCGAACACCTTCCAATTACCTGGCGGGAGCTGGGAAGGTGGAGTCACTGCGGTGTTTCCTCTGGGAGTTGGCTGACCTGGCTGTACTGGCATCCACAGTGTTCCAGGGTTCTACCTTTTATATACCACGGTCTAGCAACCGTTATTGCTAGTGGCGCCCTTCTCTTTCTTTATTTTAAGTGCTTAATAAGTTAATCACAAATTCTTACCTTGAGTTAACCCCCGTACCCAGTACCGAGAGCTTAGCCGGCATTTATAACTATTTGTAAAACCCATCTTTGTTTTATAATACAGATGATATTATGTACAAGTAAGATTGTTGTTTTACCACCACCACCAACCAAAAAAATACCTACCACAATTAAAAGGTAACAAAGTACAGGGAAGGTTTAAAGTGTGAGAAGTTGGGAGTTCCTGCGGGATTTCCAAAACTCACGTGTGTGAGACCGCGGGGCAGAGCTAGTATATGTTTAAAATAGAATTAAAAAAATAATTTTTGTTCGTTTGTCTCGCTAAAACTCGAGAATTCCTCGACCGATGTGAATAATTCTTTTTTTGTTGAGTTCGTAATTATCAAAAGGTTTTTTATTAAAGCAAATATTGGGAGTTCCTGCTGGAATTCTGAACATCAGGCGGGTGAAACCATGGGCACAGCTATAGTAAGTGATAGGTATAATTAAGTGTAGGTATGTTCGATTTTCATCCGACAAACGAATACACCAACAGAAAAAACAATCCTCATACAGTACACCTTTTGCCTAATAAAAAGCTACCGTTCGGTTGTCACTTCCCCGGGACACTTCAGCCATAAGAAATCCAATTTAACTTCGCCGCTGAACAAAATGTTCCAATAGACATAATTTCGTCAAATACCTCGTACAGATGTAGAAACAATTCAATCAGTGATACTTGTGTTTCTCTCTCCCTATTCTTTCATTCCATATTCTCTTTATTTGTCCCAAACACGTGATAAAATGTTTCAAAACCGACACGCTGCGGTCGTGTACTTTCGATTAATTATCGTGACTGTGTAATTAACTGGCATGTTTTATTTAAAAGTATACATCCGGCGGTAAACAAACATACACTCCGTCATTAATTATACGAAATGCGAATTAAATTATTGTTGTGCTTACAGACTGATGCTTTAAACTGCAGTGTGTATACTGTCCGATTTCATTATTGCACAATCGTATATTTTCCGTAGAACAACAAACTATACATAATAGTACATTATATACGTAATATAGAATCTATACATATAATAAAATTGTAACAGGTCGATGTCTGTACATGGGAGATAAATGAGAAAAAATAAATTTAGGCGACTCTATGAGTGATATAGAAGCCAAAAATACCGCTTTTAGAATTTTTGTCTGTCTGTATGTTTGTATTCGTGCTACGCAAAAACTGCTGCACCAAATTAAATGCGTTTTTTTTTGTTGTATTGCTAAGGGCTTAACTTAGTTACTCATGTTTCGATTTTTTCGAAATTCCATCTGGAACTCGAGAATTAAAAAAAAAAATGCTGGTCATTTTACGTATAAATGTGAAAGTGTGGATGTTTGTTACTCAATCACGCAAAAACGGCTGAACGGATTTGGATAAAATTTGGATGCACGTTGTCAGGGATATAGAGAAGGACATAGGGTACTTTTTGTCCCGGAATTTCTGCGGGAACTCCGAAATTACCGCGGGTGAAACCGCGGGGTACAGCTAGTAGAATATAATAGAATAGAATACCTATAATACTCTTTATTGCACACCAAAATAATGTTACAGTGACCTAACAATTTAATTAAAGCGAAGCTTCATAACGCACATCGATGGCCACTTAATTCTGATGAAATGTTACGTTGCAGCACTCCCGATTGGCTAAGTGATGTGAGTGAGAGAGACAGAGTGCAAGAGAGTAGAAGTGTGACAAGTAGCGCCAAAAAGAACTTAAAATAAAAGAAAGAAATAAAATCAATGTGTATTGTTTACGCTGGCAATGTTCACATCGGGGTCATCAATTTGATAATGTTAAATAAACAAGTACAAGTCCGCTCGCATAGGAAGGTTGTTTATTACTTAACCATAGAGTATATATATTCGTATATGTGTACATCTGAAGTTTAGCTTAACACGAATTTACTATTAAATTAATTAAGTCCACGACTGTACTTGACGCGCGACGGGAAGCGACTAGCGAGCTCTAAGCCGCCTTCGTTTAACGTCGCTATGATGTCACCACAAATACTATTATTAAAGGATCTCTAAAGATGTACTAAATTATAATTTGTTAACTAGTATATTGAAATTTTATAATATTTATATTTTAATTTTACGTACAAAGCGTTAGTTTGTCTTTTGTCAGGTCTCTCGACACCACATGCTATTTTATGTTGACTATGGCATTTGAAATAAATGAAAAGCGTGACCGTCCAATAATCGCCAAGGTTATTCTAAAAGGCACGTAATCCTTATAATATTATAAATTTGAAAGTGAGTTTGTTTGCTTGTTTGTTACGCTTTCGCGCATTAACGCCTCAACAGATCGGCATGAAATTTTGCAATACACGTTGTGAGCGGTACAGAGAAGGACAATTCACAAACTCACGAACTTTAGCTCTTTATAATATTAGTATAGATATACAAGCTGTTGTTTTGGTCAACAACGCCCGTCACAGAGGTGGTTGTACTAACGATACTGATGTCAAAAAAAATATAAAAAAAAATAATTATTTTTTCAAGGAAAATCCGAAAAAATTATTTATTTTGTTTATACAAGCGGGCGAGCCTACGCTACCGGTCGTTGACCGCGCGGCGCGGCGCGCATCATATGGCATGCAATAGTACCTACGTACATAGTACCTACATACACCCCGCCTCGGTGGGAACGCGGGCGAATGCGGCGGGGCGGGCGGGCGGCGGGGGCCGGGGGGCGCGGCGATGTGCCACCCCCGCCCGCCGGCGCTAGCGCCAGCGGCCAGCGCCAGGCGCCAGCCAGTCTGCCTCCCACAGCCGCGGCTATTGCGCGTGCGTTGTTTCTATGCTAAAATGGCTCGGTCGTTCGCAGGATTAACCAATAGTGAAATTTACGATTTATTGAGTATTTAGTAATAGCGAAGATGAAGCGAATAGTGTGGCCGAGTGGAGTGCGACGTTTTCAACTCGTCCAAGTGAAACTCGTTACACCATAAGGACTGTTGTTTTTAGTCTCAGGGAATGGGTAACATTCGCTACACCTCGTCACACAACAGGTAGAGGTCAATCTGGGCTCCCTGTTAATGTTCAAGATGCAGTCCTTGAATACCTACTTTCGTGCGCAGCCGCGCGCGAATACCTACCTGGGATGCTGGGCGAAGCTTTGGCATTGACCATTTAACATCGGAGTTTGGTGATCGTTGGATAGGAAGAGGTGGACCCATACCGTGGCCACCACGTTCACCCGATCTAACTCAATTGGACTTTTATTTGTGGGGTGACGTAAAGTGGTACGCATGACGAATACGCCGACACATTAAAACAAGAGATACTGAACGCTTTAGAAGTGATTACGAAGAATGAAACTGTTTTATCGTGATTAAAAGACAATTTGCGATGTCGTGCTTCTGTGTGCATCGCGCAATGCGGTAGACACTGAACAGATAAACCGTTAACGTAAAATCAGTGTAAATAAAAAAAACTTTTAGAAGACTTCGTGTTATGTGTAATCAATAATTTGTAAATCACGTTTAATGATTGTAAATAAGTTCGTTCACCTTTTTAAATACGCCAAAGGTACTTAATAACAGCGCCATAGAACTTTAATGGATATTATTAATGGATAAAAATGTCATTTCTAATTTAATAATTTCTAAATTATTCAGTTCCTTTGCCGGTCCTAAGCCCAGTAAAGTATGGAGGGAAAGAGAGTCTAAAATGTGTTGTTTACTTACCGTGATCTAAATAGGTAAAACGTTTGTGCAAAAGTAGGTACCTACCTAAGTAGGTACCGGCGACGACGCGACGCGCGATGTAGCTGCTCGTAGCGCGTAGATGTCGTAGCTCTAGTCTACGCGCTAAGGCTTTACCAATTACCATTTAATGTAAACATTTTTAGATATCTTGTGCAGAGATTTTCTTTTAAATAATGTTCCGAATTATAAAAAATATTTTTTTTTTATATTTTTTTTAGAACCCATATTAGTTATATTACTACCTCCGTTACGCGCGTTGCTGACCAAAACAACATTCTGTAGATTAGAACCAAAAAAATTTAAATACATATGAAAATAATATTATGAGAACAGATGACAGAGGTGTTTGTGTGTTACGTCTCCATGACCAAAACGGTCACTGCCTCAGCATGTTGCTACGAGTGCGGACGCTCCTAGCGCTGATCGTCAGTCAGAAGCCATTTGACCCATTAGGGAGTTAACACTCTCAAACGTAACATTAGGTTGTTTATGTTACGAGTATATTTTATTAGATAAATATTAATATGAGTTACAGTGAATATGTTTTTTTTATATATTGTATTTCGCCACGCTTTCGGGTAGATACGACACGTTCGACACACTATAAACTTCTTGACACTGCCTGGTATTATTCCAACTAAAGATAATTCACGCCACCAACCACGGCTCTGTATAAGATAATATAATAATATATAAAGCTGTAAAAGAGCCCTCGGGAACGCAGCGGGGCGTGTGAATAGTAAGTAATATTGGCGGGCCCTTATCCAACTTAAGCCTGATGATATTACCGTTTGATTCATATACATAATTGCGTCTGGTGAAGTTAAACTAGAGGTAGTTATGTATATCTAGATATAAAACTGAGTAATTAACATAAACTGTTCAAGCTTCTAGAATGTTATTTCCTTAAGCGTTATGTACAGTCAGCGTAAGAAATATGTAAATACTTTTGTCAGTCTTTGAACTGCAATAAAATTCAACAATTGTCAATAGTTTAATATATTTCTGCGGCTGTCTATAGGTATGTGGGTCCGTTTTAAAAAATCTAAATACGCCACCAGTTCGACATCTGAAACCGAGAGTCGAATCCTAGAAACATTTAATCCCTCTGTCCCATGACACCCAACCACTATAAAATCAACCATTATAAAATACCACCACTATACCACCACCACTATAAAAGAACCATCTACTATAAAATCATTAAAAAAGCGTAACGTAACGGTAGTAAGTAGGTATTATAAGTAAAAAATACCATACCTAATGTTAATGTTTTTAACATTTATCCTTAGATATTACTAGCTGCGCCCCGCGGTTTCACTCGCGTGAGTTTCGGAATTCCCGCAGGTACTCCCTTTAGGGGGAGGAAAAAAAGATGTTGTCCGATTCTCAGACATACTGAATATGCATACAAAATTTCATGAGAATCGGTCAAGCAGTATCGAAGGAGTATGGGAACGAACATTGTGTGACGAGAATTTTATATATTAGATAAAGCAAAGTCCTCCGCCTCGTCTATATATCTGTCTGTCTGTCTGTCTGTTCGCGATAAACTCAAAAACTATTGAAAGCATTTTCATGCGGTTTTCACCAATAGATAGAGTTATTCAAGAGGAAGGTTTATATTTATTTATCCTGGAATTCCCGCGGGAACTCCGAAATTATCGCGGATGCAACCGCGGGGGACAGCTAGTAGGTAGCCTTATAAATAGAATAATGGGAATGTTACTTACACGTTATTTACACGTTATGATAATGAAAGATGGTTCCTGGATGTCATAGGACAGTTGGATTTAATGTTTATAAGATGCGACTTTCGATTTCAGATATCGAATTGCTGGCGTTTTTTAAAACGTATAATTCTTCACACAAAGTCCCCACTGAAATCGAACCTGGCTCCTCTTGATTGAAGTGGCACTGTGTGATCAAGCAGTCGTCGACATCAACGTGTTTTTTTGCACAGAAATCGATGATGTTTTTATTTTTATAAAATATAAGTTGTCCTGAGGCGCTAGTGAATCAGTGGGCAATAACTTGGTATAAAAATAAAATTTACGGGCTCCATATATTTCGCTATATACCTGTAAGGAAAGGAGTCGTAAATTTATACTTTGCGAATCAAATTTATTTTTCACCAGCGGCGGCGTATACAGAACCTTGGTGTAACTGTAGCAGAGAGGGGGAGAGAGAGGGGAGAGGGGGTAATTAATTTAATTATGTTCATTGCTTCTTTTTACGGCGCATCCTGCTGCGGTGAACCGGCCACGGTGCGAGTAGGTACCTATACTCCTTGCGTTCTTGAAAAGAAAAAAATAATTCATAAAACTCGTCCTTTTCACCGCGGTTTTCGGTGTGAATTTTGGAGTCCTCTCAGGAGGTTGCACCGGGATAAAAAGTATTCTAAAAGTTAGATCATGAGATTAGCTACCTTGGGTATTCTCCAGGGTATGAAAATCAAAATTCTAATTAGTCCGTCAGTAAGAAAAAAAAAAATTATTGATACTGATAATTTTTTGTTTTTTCAAATTAATGAAAATAAACATAGATAAAGCGCATTAAAGTTTAGGGTGGGGGACTCGTGACGTCAATATTCAGTATAAGCCCCACACAAACTGTACCGGGTTGTGACGTCACGCGCAATTTCAACTCAATGTATCGCCGTTATTTTTTGATTACGTAAAAAAAGAAAAAATACGTGTCCAATATTTTTTTATTTTTATGACGAACTCAAAAAAAAAATTGTCAAGTAGCCAATTTTTTTATTTCAATATTTTCGGTCTATACAGTTATAACTATAACAATAATAATATTGCATTGTTTGGTTAAATCGCGCATTGAATTTGGTATAACATGCAGTGAAAATAGTACGTTTTCATTATACTGCGGTACTTACGTTCTTTGACGAAGCACTAGAATCCTTTAGCTTGATATTTCACTTTACTTCCCAGAATTTAATTATTATTGATAAGATTTGACAGCGCAATATTCCAGTACCTATGTGTTTTTTTCTTTCCAAATTTGATGAATTGGATTTTCATTTAACAAACAAAAACATACATAGAGCCGAACACAAAACCTCCTCCTTTTGGAAGCCGGTTAAAATAGATAAAAGTTCTTAGAACATATTTCAGTATTCTTTGTGTATCCACGTCCATTTGTTAAATTCCCTGTAGGTATATCGTTCTGTTACAATTTAAAAATTCTATTCTATTCTACGTTCAACCGTGACGCGCTTGCTGCGCCTACATTTCCTCTCTAAGTTAATATTAGTTATTTTCTCTGTGTTGTTAACTGCTCACGGTCCAGAACTCCAGACGTGACTAGCCGGGAGGACAAGTGTTATACTCGCAGGTGTACACTGTACAAGTGTATAAGGCTGCCTACCTACCTTACTATAATAATATTTATACGCACACCTACATTCGTGTGTGTTTTCATGAACCAAAAGTCTGTCTGTGTGTGTGTTTAGGTTTTCCTCCGTCCCACTCACAACACGTTCGATAGAATCATATAATACGTGATCTCATTTTGAAGCATTGCAAGAACACTGATGTGGTTGACTAGGTAGGTAGGTGCTTGATATTTGGACGTATTTATTTCGTTTGTTGAGAAACTGGTTATAATCGACGAACCCCACCAAGGGTCATGGTGGTTGAAGGGCACTGGAGCTGCGTACTTTGAAATTCAAATTAAATATATCCCCACACCAATCTTTTCATGAATCAATTGCGATGAAACAAAACTTTTAATTTTATTTTGAGTTACCTTACTATATATAAAACCGTGGCAACTACGAAAGCCGGAACGCAGTTATATAGCGACAAAAAAAATATTTAAAGGCCCGAGATAAATGTATATCATTAACACCAAGCTCCATATTGAAACGAGATGAGGCAGCTGGCTAGCCCAAATGCTTGACATAAAAATAGTCATCAAATATGTTAATTATAACTTGGTGTCCAATCGCCATATCAAATCAAATAAAATATACCTACATCATTGCACAAACATTAAAAAAAAACACAGAAAACATGTTCATTATTCTCCGCGTCAATTTTGGAATTCTCCCGGGAATTCGGGGATAAAAAACCCTATGTCCAAGTTTGTACTACTAAAAATATGTAGGCAAAATTTATTAATTATCGGTTTAGGCGTAAAAGCGTAATAAACAAATAAACTCACATTCCCATTTTGACTACATACTAGCTGTTCCCCATGGTTTCATCTGCGTTTATTTCGCAGTTCCCGACAGAAATCCGGGATGAAAAGTTTAAAGTACCCTATGTCCTTTTCTGTACCCCTGACAACGTGTGTGCAAAATCGGTTAGGTCTTGAAGGCGTGAAATTGTAACAAACAGCCAAACTCACTTTTGCATTTAGAATACAATAGTAAGGATTTAGGGATTAGGCTTAACGTGTCCCACTGCAGAACGGCTGATTTCGTGTTTCTTTTCGTTATTCGTCTACGAAATCTAAACATTATATATTATGAATTTTACAAATGTTTTTTGTAATCATAAGAAACACCTGTTAAATTCCTACTTGCATGTTTTTATTCTTATATACCTATGAATGCAGTGGCATGCCTTGTTATATTACTGTAAATTTATGCAATTCATATTGTTACATTTAGTAGGCACAACGTGTTTAAAATATTTTTATAATTATAGAACTTTATTAACTTCATTTTCATAAACATTAGCCGTTTCATGAATGGATTAGACTTGCACATGCAATTTGAAAATGTCGTTGTTAACTAAAAATAATTAATTATTGTAACTACTTACTTACTTTTAATTTTTAAATTTGAGAATGTAAGCTATAGGTATTTATTTATTCCTAAATTAATAAAAGACTAGCTGTCTTCCGCGGTTTTACCCGCGGTAGTATCGGAGTTTCCGTGGGAATTTCACGATAAAAATTACCCTATCTCACTCAGGACTACAGCAGCTTCCTATAAATGAAACGAATTTTCAAAATCGGTTCAGTAGATCCAGAGATTACCCACTACAATGTCACAAACCACAAACTCACAATTCACAAACTTTACCTCTTTATAATATTAGTAGATATAGATAAAAACAGCCAGTTATCTACTCATATTTTAACAAACTTTAAGTATAAAAGGGCTTTAAGTAATAATACTAAAAATGTAACAGAAACTTATCTAGCTTTAGAGAAGGAGGTAATGGATAATATATGTATTATTATTATACTGGATAATAAACAACATGACCACGCCACAGTTGTCTGTCTTTAGAAGGAATCAAACCCACGACTTCGCCAGTCGCCACGTTCTAGGTAGGTATGTACTCGACAAGGAGGCAGCAAAAAACCTTAGACTCACAGAGATTCACAAGGCGTTTCTGTAGCATGTAGCAATACATATAAGTATGTAACTATAATATACAAAAACCCAAAAGGCGGATGTCAGGTGAATCAAACACGCCTTCAAAATAATAGGCTATAAAAAAATTGAAATTATGCGCTCATTTTATTCTTTTGAAAAACATTTTTAAATCGTATGTTTTTAATTTGAGATCGTCTTTAATAATAATCTATCATGTGTTTATCTTTCATTACTTTTAAAAAATTGTGTAATAGTATTTTATTTCTTTCTAAATCAATTCACCATAAACTTAATATTTTCCACAACTTCTCATTTGGCATTACTGTTTATTGTAAAATTTGAGTTATAGTTGTTTATAAAGTCACCGAATTCTCGTTGGAACTCCTTGTATAGGGATGAAAGGTCGGTCCTGACACAGGACCTAAAGTCACCAACCAAAAAGTTGTTTCCCACGGTTCCACCCGCATGAATGTCGAGAATCCCTCGAGAACTTGAACGATCGTCAGTACCTAAAGAAATTTAAAAACATTACTATGTGACATTTCACGATTATCTTTTGGTAATATCGTTCAAGAATAGCGATCTGTTTTCCAAGCGAGTTCACAAAAGTTATCCTATTGGTTGTATGTAGGTATTGAAACTTTTTTAAGGTCATCACAAAACCATCATATTATTAAGGCATTAGGTTTATTCTTACGGTTTTTAAATTGTTGTAAGCGTAATATTAAAAATGCAAATGTTTGTTTGTTACGCTTTCACGCCTTAACTACTCAACCGACCATTATAAAACGTTGCATACATAAAAGATCATAGGGTATTTTATATCCCAAAATTCCTGCGGGAACTCCGAAAATAACGCGAGGGAAACCGCAGGGAACAGCTAGTCAATAAATAATTTAGTTTTTTTTCACATTTATTTATTTATTTAAAAATTAATGCACACAAGGACAACATAAAACATTCCATACTAGTTCAGCTGCAACATTTTCACATAAAACATCCATTTTCACAGGTGAATGAGTTTTGTAAGCGTTACGTTGATGTTCAGTCGGCTATTTGACTCGCGGTCCCACGATACGTGTCGCCCAGCGCGCAGCGTGCCTGAGCGGCTGAGCTGTGAAGGTGAGTAGAGTCCGCGCGCACCACTCTCATCATTTCCTACGAGCCACATTCATTAGATAGAACAGTAGGTACGGGAGAAGTGCGTGGGTGGAGTGGGCATAGAGTCGAGAGACTTGAATAACATCGGAGTGCGCACTCTAGAGGTATTGCATTTTTACCCTCAACCATTATAAATTGTTTATTTTTAATAACTATTAGAAAGCGTATTGCATAGTTCAAAAGTACATTATATAGGATGTTAGGTAAACAACCCTACTCGTATTTAAAGCCTTCGATGTTAATTCATACTTACATGTAACTACTAAAAAAGTACTTTTGTATCATAGAGAGAGATGCATGCGGGTGAATGACCTTTTTAAAAGTAAATGTTATTTTCTTTTCGTGATTTTTGAGACGAGAATTCAGTACCGAATAAGCTCCTTTAATACATACCTCGTTTAGTTCGTTCAATACACCCTGTATAAATTATGTTATTTTTGTAATGAAAAATAGTGTAACGCAAGATGAAATGATTCTGACGCAACTAAATACGATGTTTCATTTTTGTCAAACAACCGCGGGAACGGCTAGTCCACCTATATACTAATATACTAATCTACTAATATTATAAAGAGCAAAAGTTTGTGAGTTAGTGAGGTTGTAGGGGGTAATCTCTGGATCTACTGAACCGATTTTGAAAACTCTTTCACTTATAGGAAGCTACAGTGACCCTGAGTGACATAGGGTACTTTTTATCCCGAAATTCCCGCGGGAACTCTGAAGTTTGAGAGTTCATGTGTTTGTGAGATTGTAGGGGGTAATCTCTGGATCTACTGAACCGATTTAACAATTCTTTCACTAAAAAGCTACAATGATTCTGAGTGACATAGGAGGTTTTTATTCCGGGATTCCCGCGGGAACTCCAGAAATTCTGAGTTTGTGAGGTTGTAGGGGGTAATCTCTGGATCTACTGAACCAATTTTGATAATTCTTTCACTTATAGAAAGCTACAGTGATCCTGAATGTCATAGAGTACTTTAAATTCAGGAATTCCCGCGGGAACTCCGAATTTCGCGGGTAAAACCACGGGGGAACAGCTATCTCTGGATATGCTGAACTGATTTAGAAAATTCTTTCAATTATAGGAAGCTACAGTGATCCTGAGTGACATTGGGTTTTTATCCCGGAATTCCCGTGGGAACTCCGGAGCTTCTGAGTTTGTGAGGTTGTAGGAGTAATCTCTGAATCTACTGTACCAATTTTGAACATTATTTCACTTATAGAAAGCTACAGTGATCCTGAGTGACGTAACGTACTTTTTATCCCGGAATTCCCGCGGGAACTCCGGAGATTGTGAGTTTGTGAGGTTGTAGGGGGTAATCTCTGGATCTACTGAGCTGATTTAAAAAATTCTTTCACTTATAAGAAACTAGGTAGTGATCCTGAGTGACTTTATATCCCGGAATTTCCACGGGAACTCCAGAGTTTGTGAGGAAGTTATCTATGGATCTACTTACTATAGGTAAGAAGCTAAAGTAATCCTCAGTGACATAGGGTACTTTTTATTTCGGAATTCCCGCGGGAACTCCAACATTACCGCGGATGAAACCGCGGGGGTCAGGTAGTATTATATGAAGAGGTAAAGTTTGTGAGTTTGTGACGTTATAAGGGGTTGTTTATCCTGAAATTCCCTCGAGAACTCCGAAATTAACGCGGATGTAAACCACTGGAAACAGCTAATACAGCATAAACACAATGTGACGAAGAAATGAAGCGTTATATGGGAATAAATCACGCGCTACCGTCCGTAACCCAGGCGAGGTTCGTATAAAAAAAAATATAATATAAAAAAATGCCGCCACTCCTCCCTTCGACGTGTCGGAAATATTAACTTGGGCATTTGAATACTTTATGATCAGTAAAAAGAAAGATTTGAATCGCAAATGTGTTCGCATTTTAATCAAACAAGCCGACTCCAACTCGGCAGCTCGCAAAGATTATTTCACGTTATTCTGCCCTATTAAGTAGGTTTTTTTTTTTCAATTTTGTTTAGATTCCAAGTAATTTAATAGAATTTAGGTAGTTTTTTTTTTGTTAAAATATTTTCGTTTCGCTTCGTTTCATAAATGATATATAACGTTTATCCGCCCGTTGCGACAAAGTCATGATCATATTATAGTTTTTCTTTTTGAAGATTGAAATAATCTATACGATACTTAATAGGTAGGTACATAATTTATTATAAAATTCTAGAGTTTGTTTTGTTTGACTGAACGCGCTAATCTCAGAAACTACTGGTTCGAATCGAAAAAATGTTTTTGCGTTGGATATTCTATTTACCTTTCTATGAAGGCTATATAATTATAGGCTATACGAAATCACGCTACGGCAAATAGGTACGGAGCATCAAATTAACGCGGGTGAAACCGCGGAGCACAGCTAGTTAATTATAAAGACTATCTATCAAGACCCTTTCTCTCAGGTACGCGTGGGAGTACCAAAATGAAATTATCACCTATCAAATACTTAGGTCTGTATCCCTTGGAGCTGTGAAAAAACTTCTTCCAAGTCATCACAATTAAAGGCATGTCTTCTTACGTAACGAAATAGCCATCTGACCGTTTTACGCCACTTATTCTGACACTAGTAAGAGAGTCAAAACTTCCCATTGACTTAGAATCATGAAATTTGGTATGGCGACTATCACGGAAAGAAATCAATCAGACCGAAGAGGTTCCGGTCGCCCTTCGTTGCCCGAAGGATATGTTGGCAACACAATATTAGTGACCAGCAGGTCCAACCTACCTACAGTGACCGACCTCGCGCGGCGTCAATATAATGTGCCAACTACGGGAGAGTATACTGACCAAATATGGTACCCAACCGAACACCGGTATAGCAGAAATACTGTTGACTAGTCTTCGGTGGGGAACTTTTCGGTCACGATCTTTACCGGACAAGCCCCTATTTTTCTTTCAGGGTATAAGCACAAGTAAAGGGAAAATTCCGAAAAGCGTAAATTTGTAGTTACATCACAAAAACATACCTTATTTGTCCGTAACCTTCAGTGCAAGAGTCCGACTCGCACTTGGTCTTTTTTTGTAGGTAATAATACCGTTAAATTTTACCTAAGTATTTCCAAGAGAATGGTAGAAAATTAGTTATGGGGGTCGCTCAATCATCCTTGGAATAAATGAGAAGATTATAAATCGAGAATGTTTCGAGAAAATCTTTCTTGTTATCTGTTTGAATTGCCCATGAAATGGTTTAGACTTTTAGAGGGTTGCTTTAAGATGCTTGAAGCTTTTAATGTAGGAAAAATAAGACGTTTATTCATCAGTCTAACAGCAATAAGTGGATAGAAGCTTACTCCCACAAGCGATTAATCAGAAATAAGAGGCTTAATATTTTGACTATTTAGGAATAAATATATCGGTACAATTTTTTTAATAGGTAATAAATAACTATGGAGACAAATAAAATAAAAATCTAAAACATATAAAATATACCTACCTAACCGTAAAAGCTGAACCGCCACAAGTGTTATTATTAATACAAGTAAAATATTTTGTTTGGAGTGGAAAAAAATTCCACGTATTTTTTGTTAATATCTATCGAATTCCTCGGAGCAAATAACTGAATACAAGGGGCATGTTATATTTTGCAATATCCCACGACGGCTAAACTACGTAATAATATTGTGCGCGGGGCCGTATTTGGGCTGGAATCATCGATAGTCATTATCGGAAAAGCGGGTTTAAGAGCCGTCCCTGCCCCAGCGGGACCTTTAGGCAGGTCTCATCCCAACGCTTTCGATAACTATGCTAATGTTATTTGCGCCGCTGGGCTCGCAAACGGCGGCATCAACTAACATGCGTATTACCGAAGAAACGCAACGCAACCACCGCTTAGTTTGTTAACTTTGATTATTTTCATTAAATAAAATACAAAGTAGGTATTAGTTGAACGGAGTTTTAAGAAATAAATATCACTAGCTGTGCCCCGCGGTTTCACTCGCGTGAGTTTCGGAATTCCTGAAGGAACTCAAAAGTAAGTAAAGCCTCCTAGCCAAAATCGGCCCAAAAAATAGAGAAAATATTCGAATTAACTACTAATGGGTGAAATATCAACACTTTATAATCCTTAATTCCAAACAATTTTGTCATATTTGGACGTTACGCTGCTTTCCGCGTATTTTCGTATGTTTCGTGTTTAGTTACAGGACTTATTGAGTGACCTCAGGTAACTAACTATAAGAAGTACCCAAAAATAAACGATAAACAGTATCCTGCTATATAATATATATCAACCAAAAACAAGTATTCTTTTATCACTAATTACCTATCTCAGAAGCATATGAAAATGATAACAATAAAAACAATGCTGTGTCTATACAATGTGTTTGGAATAATAAAAGTGTGCCCATCTGTGGTGTTTATGTCCCACGTATTTCGCACTATTCAAGCAGATCGAAAAACTTTTCCAATAGTACCTACATACTTGGTACGCGGGTGATGATAGAACGGTAGGAGAAACTCCAATGTACGTAGTTTTATTGCAAGCGTAACCCGCACTCACAACTTATCGAAGTGGAAACCTGTTTTTCTAATCCATTAGACAGCTAGTTTTTAACGAATGTTTACATTCCAAAAAATTAATACAATGGTTATGTTATATTCTAGCAGAGATTTTGTCCCAGGGGCTTATCGACTAGGTTTCATTCGTTCCCGCAACGGCCAATATTAAGTTTCACTTGACACGATCGTGCATATGAAGCCAAGAATGTAAATGCGGTTAAATTGTGGTGAGGGAAAAATAAGAGAGGCAAAAACAAGATAGAGAGTTTTGGCAATAATGTAGCATATTTGTGAAAATATGTACCTAGGTATGGTGTACAATTTTTTTGGACACTTTTAGTTTAGTTTAGATTACGTAACTACTAACTACGGTGATTATAATTTTAATTAGGTACCAATTCACCTATATGTTTCTACCATTATTTAATTATTTGCCTTTGACTTGTCATTGACCAGTAAAAACTTTCAGAACCATTTGGAATTATCCATATATTATATGAATCTAAATGATCACTACAAGCTTTATTGGGAAGAAATAATAATGAGGAAATCTGCACTTTTAAGTTCAAAGGCCAAATTCAAAGTCCACCAATCCGGGCTCCCCTGATGGTGTATTCCCATAACACCCTCGGCGTTAGGGTAGGCCTGGACTTCTGCAAAGGGGATATTAAAAAGGGTAATTAAGCTAATTACATATACCCTGACTTATAAACACCATTGTTGGTGTCACGTGAAAATGTGTAACACTTTGATGTCAGATTAAATAACTGCGGCACTCGTTAAGGTGGGAAGGTGAAGTAATAATAAAAAAAAACTCATTATTATTGTAATATCACTTTAAAAGGAAGAAAGGTACAGCGCTATTAGGTTACTTGTTAAACTTGGTTCTTTCGTTACAGTTTCTATTAAAAACTTTTGAGCTGGTGATTTAGTGATTAGTATGCATATATACCTAGATACATCTGTATATTTACCTCAATAAATGGCCCACGGTAATTTCAGAGTTTCCGCGGATTGCGGGATAAAAAGTACCCTATGTATTAATCTGATGTATAAGCTATATTATTGTAAAGTTTCATTTAAATCCATCCAGTAGTTTTTGCGTGAAAGAGTAACAAACATCCATCCATATATACAAACTTTCGCATTTATAATATTAGTAAGGATTATATAGCTAGATAGTTAGAATAGCATTTGAACAGGGTGGAACTTTCCAACAATATATCAACCATAGCTATAGTCGAAATGAAGACAAAAATAATATGTCGAATATATATAAATTCAATACGGATAAAACACTTAACTGACTATTCACAGAATCACTAAAACTACTTTATCTAATTCTATGAAGTAAAAATCTGGAAATTCGCCATGGAAATTAGCTGAACAAGGATTTTCGCCCGCCGTTTCCAAGTTTCCTGAAATTCACGAGGTTGAAAAAATTGTGGATTCATTTTTATCAAGGTTACCTATTTTAACCGTATTATTATTTTATTATTATACTTTTATGCAGACTGTGCTTTTGTTTAATCTGGAGCAGATTCAATCAAAAAATACTTCAGTATATGCCCAAAAAACATAGTAATTGCCGAATATACGTATATAGGAACTGTTTTTGTTTTCGGTTGCAATAATTCCTTTTCCGATGTCCATGTTTACTACTCTGCGGATTTATTTAACGGTCCGGAACAAATGGATGAGTGTGAATGTTTTAAAACCAAAATTTTATTAATTCCAAAGACAAAAAAAAATTCGCTGCATATATCAAACCTGAGTATTTTATTATAAAATTTTACCTTCCATTTTTGACCTTTACGATTATAAGCATAAATTAGTCTGATTGATTTGTAGTTAGGTAAGTTAATAAGGCTTTTATTTACATATTATATTATAAATATAATTACTTTATAACATCTGAATATACATTATAAATATACTTTTTTTGCAATTCCTATGTATGCCTATCACCTATTATTTTTTAACTTCTAACGGCCGCACTCAGAGTCGACTTTATTGATTACTTGGTTAAGTATAGATTTTTAAAACAAAACTGCCACAATCAGAGACGTTCAGTAAATTAATGTTAATTGGCATTTAATGAGATGTAACAAAATTAGTTAAATGCCAATTGACATTAATTTATTAAACTTTTCTGATTGCGGCAGTTTTGTTTTAAAAATCTATACTTAACTAAGTAATCATTCAAGTAAGTACGGCGGTTAAAGTTGATCTTGAAGCCCGGAAACGGTTGTGTCATAGTGTCAAAATTCATACAAAGGTACTTACCTTTTAGACTCGTATATCACCGATAATGTAGTGCAGTCGAAACGTGTATTATGGCTAACCATTTTAGCCAAAACTTCTAAAAACATAAAACACGCTTCATATAATAGTTACCCTGGTTTACTAGGCCATAGGCATTCTCACATTGAGATTAGGTGAATTGAGATGCAGCATGTCATAAAAACTACGAAACGAGTTGATCCCTGTGGGAAAGGTGATAAAGGTCCTTCTTTCTTACCACTTGCACTTTCCAAAATATCCGACCATAAACTGTATAAAAAAAAAACCATATTCGCTCTATAAAAGCCCTATACGACCCTTTCACAAGAAGATAAAGTTTAAATTACGATATAAATTTTGTATTGCTACGACAGGGATAAAACGCTAGGTAGTTAGTAAGTAGTTTTTATGTGACATATAACCAACGCTACCCCAGTGACTGAAGTAGAGGCATCTGCTTGAGGATAATTAGGTAACAGATCTATCTATAGCTACTAGTTGTACTTGTATATAAGTATGGCTCTTACGTTCTAGAGACTACAATTTGGTTAAGGATAAATCTTGTTATGTACAAAGTATTGTGTCTAGCAATTTGAAAGTGCAGACAAAATGATGTAATCCTTGATTTCTAAGTTCAGACTCAAAACTCAAATCATCAAGTGGCATTTGAGTGCAGTTTGTAAAAATAGAGTTGGTACTAAAAACTTTATTCAAATTTTAATTTGTGTAAGTACTAAGTATATGAAAATACATTAATTACTGGGATTAAAAAACGATAAGATCGGAAAAACTAGCAACAAACCATCAGGCAATTTTATTGAAAGAAAAGAAAATTGCTGCAATCTTTTTATAGAAACTTTATTATGATGAATCGTCTAAGACAGACGAGAAAGTTGGATAAGTATGCGAAGAAATGAGACTTTAAATTTATAAAACTCAATAAGCGAAATAAACTGGAACATCATGTTATAAATAAAAAATAAATAAATAAAACCATTGACTCTTTACTCAACTAAATAATTATTGTAATATTTTTTTAATATTGCACCCTATACTATCTTACTTTCTATTTAAATGTTTTTATGCATGATTAAAATATCATTCAAACAATCAAACACCTTCCCACACATTTGTAATATCAGTAGCATTTAAATCTATATCTATACTTATAATAAAACTGTAGAGAGGTCAATTCTGTACATTGAATATATATTCAAAATTAATATTGGAGGATGAATGGTGATCGATACTGATGCCAAAAATGCAATCTTCTATATCTGTCTTCTTCTCTATCTTCTATACTTATAATAAAACTGTAGAGAGGTCAATTCTGTACATTGAATATATGTATATTCAAAATTAATATTGGAGGATGAATGGTGATCGATACTGATGCCCAAAATACAATCAGTAAATTTTTTGTCTGTCTGCCTATCTATCTGTCGGTCTAGCTGTCTGTCTGTATGTGCACACATGAGTCAAAAACTACTGAAGGGATTTTAACCAAACTTGATACGATTGTAGTCCAAGTGCAGGTTATAGGCTATATAACATAACGCTAAGACACATAGGAGCTGAGCAGTGACGATAAATTTGAAGCAAGTCTGATGAAAATGCGCTTTTGAGCTCTTATCCTCACATACGTTTACTCAATCACGCAAAAACGGCTGAACGGATTTGGATGAAATTTGGCATGCACATTGTCAGGGGTACAGAGAAGGACATAGGGTACTTTTTATCCCGGAATTCCCGCGGGAACTCCAAAATTACCGCGGGTGAAACCGCGTGGCACAACTAGTATAATAAAAGAGTAGAATCCGCGATTCTGTACATTGAATATTTTTACCTAAAATTGAGAGGGGTGATAAAAGAAGAGTAATCAAGCCCAAAAAAAAAGTTTTTGAAATTCTTTTCTGTCTGTCTGCCGGTCTGTCTGTCTGTTCGCGATAATCTCCGCATATATTGAACGGGTTGTCATGCCGTTTTCAGTAGTAGATTAAACTAAGTCTGGAGCAACATATAGGCTTTGTTTCATCGAAATAGGGCAAAAAAGTAATCATCAGTCAAAATACTTCAGCGCAATGCAATGGTCGAAAACTTCGATATAATGTTGCATAACGAACATGATAAAACCTTTTTAGAGATATGCATTTTTTTTTCTTTTGAATAGATTTTTCGCGAAGTGACAATTTTAAGCCTTGGAGAGAGAGATGATGCGATTATATTTTCTTTGAGACTAAAGAGTATATATTAACCACTACGTTTAAAAAGAGCGAGAAATTCTGACGTCATTACTGTCATTGCAAGGGTCGAAAATTCACGCGGGTGAAACCGCGGGCACCAGCTAGTAATAAAATACGTGTATTTTCCTTGACGCAAATTATTTATTTGTCCTTATTTAAATAATAAGGAAACTATTCGGAAACTTTGATTGTGATAACGGTCCAACAGCGCACTGCGCCTACGTGGGAAGAGACGCGATAACGTTGGGATGACACCGGGTTCCCGCCCGTTACAACCATTTGTCTTTCCTTACCCTAATTATGTGATGAAAATTTATTGTAATTACTATAATACCCGAAACTCAAATAAGTTGAGAATGTTAGCTTGAATTAATATGATTTAGTTTAAATCCGTTAAACAAATCCAGTTTCTTCAAATCTACTATCTACCTATAGTATGCCTACCTACGAAGTAATTGTAACTTTACACATGAAAAGCAATAAGTACATAAAACTACTTTTACAGTTATTTTCATAGTCAACTGTTGATTTCATTGGATCTAACTGGATTATAAATTGGACAGAATAATGACAAAATTTTTACAAAAATTTTTTAAAGATATTACAAAAAAATTACATTAGATACAAATAATCCTTGGTGCATAAAGAACAACATGAGATTTTAAAAATAATTATAATATTTGTAGAACTCCAAAATGCAAACAGTAGATACATAGGAGGACTAGTAATAGTAATGCAAACCATACACACATGCTATTTTATCCGAGACATATAGACAAAATAGGTTTGGAGCTAGGTGGCGCTTTGTGGTAATGTCCAAAATCATTGATATACAATATTAACAGCAGAACATTACACTGCAATTTGCAGTACATTTCAAAACTTTTAAAGCTACTTTTTTGGAGAAATAAATATATAGAGCAAGCATTTCTCATTAATTCTAAAAATAAATAATATAATATTTTACGTGTAGGTCTTATAACACGTTTATCTTTTATTTACAAAGTAGTAGGACTCACTATAAATAAAAACAATAAATAAAACAAAACAATGTAAAATATACCAAAAGTATACGTGTAGCAGTGTGTTTGATGTTTTAATAAAGAATACTTGAAACCTAGATGGTTTTTACTTGTGAAAATAACTATAGAGGAAAATGATTCATCGAACAAAGATTTTAAAAACTGCAACATACTTAGGTACATACTTGAATTAAAAAACAAGTGAACATCAAATATATGACATCACATTGGACCTGTTATTTCTAACTAGTTACTTATTACTAATGTTTGATTATTATTTTAATTTTAATACGAAACAGTAAATTTTAATTTTCACTATTTATAATTTAACAAAATTTATGAATTTCTAATACGCATAAGCGTAAATTATTTTTACTTTATAATTTACCTGCCGGCGGCGCGGCGGGTTGATTGCATAGTGGCTTGTTATGTTTAACAATCGAATAAATTTTCTAAATTTACTGGTTGTTGTATGCTGTTTTATGCGGTCAACGAAGAGGTTTCATGCCTGTTGACTAATTGCTATAATTTGTATTTATACTAGCTCGCCGCCGCCGCGATTTCATCCGCGGTAATTTCGGAGTTCCCGCGGAGGTTGGGGGAAAAAAGTACTCTATGTATTTCTTTGTGCCCCGATAGTAACTTACGGTGATTAGCTGTTCTCAGCATTAGTGCCGGAGTTCCGGCGGGAATTCCAGGATAAAAACTATCCTATCTTTTAAGTTGGGCCATATTATAAATGGTTAGAAAATTTTATCAAAATCCGTTCAGTAGTTTCGAAGTCCATCGCGGACAAACAACGTGACAAGTGATTTATATATATTAAGATATATTATTTATGTTTATAACCGACAGCAAGTTACAGAAGTAAGTATATAAAAAAATATTTACTAACTATATGGAAATCAAACATTATTTTCTTTTGCAATTCATAATTTAAAAAACCGATCAAAAACTAGACAAGCTAAAACAATTTAAGTTCCTATACTAAAACAACAGTAATAGGTCAAATTTAATTTTAAAAATACTTTTTTGCCGCAACTATTAAAAGTTTTTTTCGTAATCCATGGCTTATTATTTACAAACCTTAAAAGGTGTCATCGAGATCAATCATCATGCAAATTATATTTTTAAGTATTTTTGAAACTTATTTTTCTACAAAAACTTTAGTGACAGATGAACAAAAGGACATAATGCGTGTATTTGGGCTTCGTTTTTCCTTTTTAGGTATTTTACCTTAAAAAGGTTAACCGACACAAGGCAAATGGAGTTAATAAAAACCAAACAGTGTGCGTAGCTGTTGCACAGTGCTTTGTCTTTGTTTGCTGATGCCCGTCTAGCCACAAACAATTAGCTCTTTAGTATACTCGCTCCGATTTGCCACACTTCACCAGAGAGACGAGGGCGCACGACACCGCACGCGGCGCCGTAACGACTGGATGTGCAAACGCTTACCATTGTCCGGGTTGGGTTAAGAACTTTCCTATCTCATTCGCTCTTTCAGTACTTACAAATGCGAGTTATTCTCTATTTTTGTTGAGACATAGACATTGACAAAATTTATTTTTAGGCAAACAACACAGCATATAAAAATATTTAGTACAAAGTACCTAATTTATAGAGTAGGTAGGGGAGTGGCCTCCCCGGGAGGGTGGGTTACAATTATCAGTGGTCAATTTTAACTAGCAAATTTCTCTGAGTTTTTATAGAGTACCAAAATACTATATTTTAATTTACAGATGTTTATTTCAAGTTATGTTAGGGTTAGTTTAGTTTTCTTTTCTTGACTTCATTTATGAAGAGAAGAAGAGAAAAAAAAGCTGTATCTAAAGGTCTTAAGTTTTGAATATTCAATGAATATCTATAGGTATAGATATTACTAATAGCATATAGAGAAAATATTTGATTTTTAAATGTTTGTTAATGGATAAGCCGATTTAAAATTAATTCACTTATAGGAAGCTTCAGTATTTCAGAGTAATATGTATATAGCCTACGGTACGTTTTTCACATTCTACGATCTATAGTTTTTTTCCACAAAATGCTAAGCTTAAAATCAAATCAAAACAAATGTTCTTTATTACTTTGGAAAGGTTGCTACAATCATCTTATAATAATCGTCAGCAGGTTCTTAGAACTATAAATTAGTGTC
Organism: Zygaena filipendulae; assembly: GCA_907165275.2. Lineage (NCBI taxonomy): Eukaryota > Metazoa > Arthropoda > Insecta > Lepidoptera > Zygaenidae > Zygaena > Zygaena filipendulae. The sequence continues at coordinate 5,578,884 of OU015663.1, forward strand.
AGTTCGGGATCCGTCTTCTACTGAGAAGAACTGACAAGATACTCAGCAGCGCTGTCTTTTTGTATTATGAATAAGATTATGATCCTACCTACTTATAAAGTGAGAGAACAAAAAACAATAATTGAATAGATCAATTCATTCCCAAACGTCTGCATCATTTAAATAGTCTACTACACTATAGGTATTATGCTTCAGTAAATAATTTTAATCTCTGATGACGATTCCACAGTTACATCTTCCGTGTAACTTGTATCTCAGATAAAGCACCGAATATACGCGAATATGCGTAATTAATATGCCTGTTTGTTCAGGTCAAATTAATTTATGTTTGCCATGTAGCGGAGTCGGGTGTTTTAAGACGAAAATAAATTACACATATTGATTCTGTTTACTTATGTTGGCACACGAATTTCATATTGTTAGATATAAGATTAGCGAATTTATTGAGCGAAACGTCTTGGTGGATTTACGTATCAAGTATATTTTTGTAATTCTTACTGCTAATAAGGTGAATTAGACGGTTCACAAAGTAATATATATTATATTATAGTAGGTATTATATTATCTGTGGTAATACCTAACAGGTAAGTTAACGATTACTTCCCAGATGTTCTTTCTTTTCATCGTGTAGATACTAAACATATTCTTTCATCAAAGAACTACGTAAGTAAGTACATGCAGTTATAATGAATCAATCATTTTCATCTTCATTGAATGAAAACATTGAAAAAATCAGATTTTAATCACTTACATTGTTTAAAATAAAAAAGGTGTTGATATATTATAAATATACTTAATATAAATTTAATTGAAAAAGCTACTCAAATTGAAGTTTACGTTACGTGGTAAATTATACATAAACAGGCGACGACAATGGAATAAATAAATTTAGAAAAATATTTTATTTAACACACACGCTTAACTAATTAATGTTGCCTCAAAATTAGTTAACATCGTTTTAAAGAGCATCAAAGATTACGTGAAAACATGGAGAACCTAAATAATAAATAATAATTTAATTGCACTTATGACTCTTTATATTCACTATTTATTAAACTGCCACATTTTATAATGCGACACGTGCAACAAAGTAATTATATTTCTAGTATGCAATAAAAAATAAAGAAGTACACAAAAGAGTTGTAAACTTGTCTGTTTCCTTCTCTAATTAGCTGTCTGCTGTTTCTGAACGAAAACGAAAAACTTAACAAGCGAATCATTTGGACAAGATGCTCGTTGGCTGAATACCAAAAACGTGGCAGTATTGGCTAGGTTGTTGGGCTAGATACGTACTCGTAAGTACACTACTAACTACTAAGTAAGCACTTGCAGTGGTGCGTGCGTATAAGGCTTTCAGATGCTTGGTATGTAAGTTAAAATGGAAATATATACATTCTTTTAATATATTATTAATATATATATATATATATATATTCCACATGGAATAAGCATGACCCTTGTACATGATTACTTTTATTCTTTCTTTCTTTTTTATGTTGTCCTTGTGTGCATTAATTGTTAAATAAATAAATATATGTATTATAGTTAGGTTTGATAACCAGTAGACTAACGGTGCTGTATCTATAAAGCGAAACGTACGAGTACTTAATTTTGCACTATTAGCCGCACACATCAAAGGTTTTTGTGCTCCAATATCGAACAGAATTTGGAACGACACTAACGTTCTATGTGTTATGCTATACACATAACTAGCTGTCCCCCATGGTCTCACCCGTGGTAATTTCAGAGTTCCCGCGGAAATTCCAGGATAAAATAGATACATAAACCTTCCTCATGAATCACAATATTTATTGGTGAAAACCGCATGAAAATCCGTTGCGCAGTTTTAAAGATCTAAGCATACATAGGGACTGACAGCGGGAAGCGACTTTGTTTTATACAATGTAGTGATTTATAATGATGATGAAAAAGCACTTGAGTGAAAATTTGACGGGTAAGTCGTTATTGATAAAACTTAAAACTGGCAACACTACGAGTACACGATCCCCGTTTAATTAGAGGCTGTGCCCCGGGAGCTCGTGGCCAGTGCCAAATGGAATGTTTGCATTGTACGAAGCGAATTGTATTCAGTAAGATGTATTTATATTACCCGTATACGGACATATTATGTACGAGTCTAGTGTAGTAGGTATATGCTACGAAGACGAACGGTATCCCTTTGAGGAGCTATTTCTAGCAAGCCCAAGCATTGATGTTATGTTACAAATGTGTAGGTGTATTTATGTACATATTCACATTTGAATCATGAATATCCGAGTTTCCGTTACCAAATAAACAGGAAGGTACATAAAACTTAAAAAAATTGAATACGTAGATAAAGTAAATAAAAGAAAAAGGTATATTATATAATTATTTATTTTTTGTAAATCGTAGACTTTTTTAAATGAATAAAAAACAATTATTTATATAGCATCGATAACAACTGACTGACTTAATGACATTTAGTTTCAAATTTAGAAACCATTGTCTAGAATGTTTATTAATCTTTTTATTTATAACTAACTGGGCCCCGTGGTTTCACCCGCGTGAGTTTCAGAATTCCCGTAAGAACTCCAAAGTAGCTATGCATCAGAATATATTTAGCAGTGAAAGACCCGTCCAAATGGGTCAAACGTTTCGGAATTCCGGGATAAAAAGTGACAACGTGCATGCCAAATTTCATCCAAATCCTTTCAGTCGTTTTTGCGTGATTGAGTAAACGTATAACGTACGTTGTTTATTATTTATTTTAGTTTATATTGGGTTTTTTATGCCTGGAATAAAAAGATTTATTATTATTATTGTTATTATTATGCGAGGCTAAGAGTTCGAAAGCGCATTTTCATCCGACTTGCTTCAAATTTATCGTCACTCCTCAGCTCCTATGTGTCTTAGAATTATGTTATATATAACCTGCACATGGACTACATTGGTACCAAGTTTGGTTAAAATCCCTTCAGTAGTTTTTGACCCATGTGTGCACATACAGACAGACAGACAGACAGACAGAAAGACAGATCGACAGACAGACAGACAAAAAATTTACTGATTGCATTTTTGGCATCAGTATCGATGACCATTCACCCTCCAATATTATTTTTTAATAAATATTCAATGTACAGAATTGACCTCTCTACAGTTTTATTATAAGTATATAGATATATATGTATTGATGATTCGTCTAGTTACGAAAACTTGCACCAAGCTAGCCCCGGAATACGCGGAATACCAGTAGGCAACGAGAACAACAAACAATAATTAAGGAGTAACTCGACATCTCACTTAACAACAAAACCCCTGTCAAAACTTATCACGGGCACTTCGGCTGGCAATAATAATAATAATTAATATTGATGCGTGGCGGTGACGTTTCCATACTTAGTGACCCTTTGGAACAGAACTCGCATGAGAGGTCGAGGAACAAGTCTCACGATCCCGGTCGCGGTCGTCCCTTTTACTTGCCAAGTTTGAATGGCAACTGAGGTAAGAGAACCTCCGTATAGTGCGGGCCGATATGTAATTAATAATCGTTAATTGTGCATAGCTTGGTTTCTTACTACGCTCCATTAATCGAGACAAAGGACGTATTACAATTTGAATTTACTATAAGTTTTTTTTTTTAACTATCGTAATCCTAAATGCAATTTCGTGGCGGTTTCACCCGTGTTAATAAAATCTACCTGCGAAATTTTATCTTCAGAAGTAAAGTCGTTTTTGATACTTCGATGTTTAGTAGGTATAACGCGAATGAAATGGTTGACACACTGATGTATTTAACGGTTCCAATCGCGTTAGTTTCAAACGTATGATATACATATACTATGTATAATGATTTGATGATTTTAGTACGTATGTATTATCATTAGTCGTATATCATAATATGTAATATACGTACTAAAATATTTTTATACGTTTATCATTAGTCTTATATCATATACATATGCGTAGGGGAGATCCACCATGAAACGGACGTTTAACTTTGAATTTTCTTTTTACTCTCTTATGTCCGTTTTATGACACAGGTAGCATTGAATAGGACGATGGGTCTCTTGAAACGGACTAGGAACCAATGCCATACTTTGAGCCATATGAATACTCAATGTTTCACAAATTCTTTGGTTTTATACAATAACTTTTATTTAAATAAGTCAATCATTTTGATACAACGTAAACTGAGAAAATAAACAATTACAAAAAAAAAATAACAAATAATTAGACTACTTCTTAGCCTTAGTTCCAATCTGCTTTTTTTGGATGAATCCTCTTCTTTGACGGTATCTGATGGTGATGAATAAATAAAACCAGTTTTAAGAAACTACAGTAAGTATACTGGAATAATGAATCAGACAGGCAAAATTTTGTTTTTATCTAAGGCACTGACGCATCCAATTGGACGTCCATTTAACGCGATGGTACCTGTCCCATTCATTGCAGAACTAACATAATAGTACATTGTTATCCTAGGGGTGAAAGTAACCCTTTAATAATAAATAAATATAAAATAAATTATATAATAAATTTTTAAAATAAATAAATATAAATAAAAAGACTTATTTAGTCCCGAGATGGGGTTTGGCGCCCGAGCGTAGCGAGGGCGCCAATAGATCGAGGGTCTTTCTCCCGAGGGTAACACTGTGCTTTTCATTACGAATGCAAGGAAAGTCAAAATAAAAATAGGAATTAGCTAAAGAAAAAATGAGTGAAGATCGGATAGTCGCTTGACACTTTCCCGCCTATTTCTTTTTCTTTGGCCGGCTAGCTATTCAGCCAGTATTTTTTATTTACATTGTGGCGACCTAAAAAAAATATTTTCTTTAATTATTAAGTATTAATTAAAGAAAATAAAAAAATATAAATAGGAATTAGCTTAAGAAAAAGTGAGTGAATTTTATTTTAATTAATACTTACTTAAACTTTACGTTATTTCAATTTTACATCGCGCTGGCTGTATAGAAAGTTGAAACATGGTTCAATAGAAATGTGAAAATAGACCTAGTTTTTTTTTAATAATTTGACAGTTGTCAGTTGAAAGCGATTCTCCCTAGGGCTGAAAAGGGTTACTTTCAACCCGCTTCTCAGGCAACTTCAGACCTACTTTCCGAGTATGTGTAATGAAAAAAACAATTTAACCAAATTCCAAAATATTTAAGTATTAATAATATTTAACACACCATTCCGTATCTTCTTGAGAATATGTCATAACAAATACAACTATCACAATTGTAGCTTTAGTAATTTTCGAATTTTAAATTAGTTTGCCAATATAGGATTTTTTTACCAAACTCATGCGCTTCAACAAAGTGTGAAAAAGTTAACAAAATAATGGCTGCCGAAATCTGTCGTTAGTGTGGGCTTTTCTATGGTCATCATTGTTGCCATCAACCAAAACACATTAATATTTTTGCTCAAAATTATTTAAGATATCTTCATTGTCCGTTTCATTAAGCGTCCGTTTAATTGCGTATTCCCCTAGATACTAAAATTATTTTAGTACGTATATCATACGTATTAGAAGCATTAATCTATCTGCGTATGGAATTATTTTTCATGCAAAAATATAAGCCTCATTTTAAAATTTCCAATAGATAGATACAAAAATAAATGTACCTACCTATATTTGTATGTATATTTGTGTCCTTGTGTACACAAAATTGTGTAAATATATAAATATTTTTGTGTTTATCTGTATTTTTATACTATTATCTACACACATATCACAACATACAGTTTATATATATTTACATATAGTTAATAATTTGTAAAGTAAATCAAAACCTTATCTTGTTTGTTTATCCCTATAACATCATGAACTGTAATTACAAAATAAACTACCTATAGGTACATAACAATTTTAACATTGACTACGGCACATCATACATTGGAAATTGGAAATAAATGCCTTTAAGCCTCCAATTACCCAGATCGAGAATATCGGATTTTCAATCACGTAAGTTTGCGTTCGGTTGCAATATTATGTCATCTTTTTTCCGAATTGAAATAGAACATGATTCACAATGATTCATTACAAATTACACTTTTAAAAGTAATTTCGTCTTCTTCTTTTCTTCAATTATGGCGCTCTGTCGCGATTTATCGCATTTAATTCTGCTAATGTATGTCTTTACTTTACCGCTAGTTGAACTCATGTGTCAATTGTTAAAATTTTTGCGACTACTATATTAAAACAGCTGCGACGTATGTCTCCGCATATCGCTCCCAGGAGGGAGCAGTTTGGGTTCCGGTTGGAACACTCCATCACTCTCCAGTTGTCGAGGGTATTCAGCACATGACGGTGGCCCTCAATAAGAGGACAACCACCGTCACTGTTCTCCTCGAAATGGAGAAGGCGTTCGATAGGGTCTGGCATAAGGGTCTTCTGCTGAAGCCATCGTCGTCCGCGCTTCCCCGGCGTACAGTCCGGGTGGTGGCGTCCTTTCTATCCGACCGCCGCTTCTGTGTGGCGGTAGAGGACGTCACCTCGACTGAGCGTCCGATCGGGGCTTGCGTGCCACAGGGCAGCTGCCTCTCCCCGGCCTGTTATTCCCGATACACCGACGACATCCCAGTGGGGGATGGGGTCGAGTTGGCTCTGTACGCCGATGACGCGACGTACCTACTACACCTCATCCATGAGCTCTGCGTTCGCCACGAAACGGCTGCAGCGCACGCTTGATCTCCTCCCGGACTGGCTCTTCAAGTGGATACTGTCGGGAAGACACAGGCTATATGCGTCGGCAATCTCAAACGCCCACCGCCACCTCTCCGCCTCTACGGGCAGGACATAGTGTGGTCCCCTCAGGTGAAGTACCTGGGAGTCACGGTGGATCGTCCGAACATCCGAGAGGTGACCTCTCGGATGTTCGAACGGGCGGACGCGTTAGACCACGAGCACATCCGTGGTCTGTATAAATGTATGAAATAGGTAATGTTTTTATATCGAGCTAAGTTATTGCGGGACAGCTCTATACAAAATTAAAAATGTATATATTTGTCACAATATGGCAAAAATAAATAAAGCTATGATTGATCACTCATAAGATATACACACGTATAATATGATGACGAAAAAGCCTGCACGGCTATAAATACTTTCTTTACAATATTTTCATTATAATAATATAGGTTTGTGATAAGTTTCATCATATATTTCTTACTACTAAATGCGAATGTGTTTGTTTTTTACGCTTTCACTCCCTAACGGCTCAATCGATCATCATGAAATTTAGCATTTTTTATCACAGAATTCCCGCGGTAACTCTGAAATTAACGAGTGTGAAACGCATACGGGTACGCATAGTAAATTAATATTTTCCTCTAAACTGTTAACTGAATGAAAGACAGTCATGATGAATTTTGTTATTGATAAGTTATACGGTTCAACTATCTACGAGTATTTCCTTCATAAACTCAACACATAGGTGTATGAGATTAACTGTTCTGTATCTAATAATAATAAATAATGAATATTACTTCCTCCATGTGGTTTAATTATTGTTATTATACCTATCATGTAGTAATTAATATATTGAGATTATGATCGCGGCGCAGTGGTTTAATTTGAGGTATAAATTATTTAGCTGTATAGCGTCTATCGTCATACGTCTTTGGAAGTACGTAAATAGATCTATAGTTAAAACGTGTATAGCATAAGTTTTAATAGATAAATCATTGGTTTTATCTGCAGAACGGGATGCGGTCCTGTATAACTTGGAAAAAAATGGAACGTTACGAATCTAAATATTGTTTCTTATTGCAACATTGTCATTGGCGGGGCAGAACGTACCCGTATTGAGACTGTGTAGGTACGTGACAAAGTACTAAAGAGTAAAAGTGCGATAAGATGTGTAATTAATACCATTTTATAAAATTAATATTTTTTTTACCATTGTTCTCCGCGGTTTTACCTGCATAAATTTGGGGATTCCTTCAGAAACGCTTTGCTATGCTGACAATGAGATAAAAAGTATTTGAAATATGAATTCAGGATGTAGCTACCGACATGTTAAGTTTCCTTGAAATCCTACCAGTAGTTTTTTACTTGATGCGCGTTATAACAAATCGACAGAAAGTTAAATCTTTCAATGATGTAAGATTAGAATTTATACTTATATAAAAAAACCGGACAAGTGTGAGTCAGACTCCTCCGCCGAGGACAGTACAAATTTGTAGGGGCAAGCACATTTAATTTTTTACGTACTTTAAATAAAGACTATATTTTTATGATTTAATTACAAATGTAAAGTTTTCTGATTTTCCCTGTACATGTAGTATAAGACGATGTAACTTGTCTTTCATAGTTCCAGGTCAACGGAAAGTGTAGGTATACCATATACATTTTGAATCCTTTGAGTAGGTCGAAATACCTATATGTTTTTTGCAGCATTAACGACCACAATTTTTTTTCACAACTGCAAGGAACTGTTATGTAGACTATGGTTATAACTTCAATTCGATATTCCCGAGATAAAGGATCTTGACAGACATAAATTTAGACAGACAAAAAAAGTCATCCTATTAGGGTTTCATTTTTTTCTTTTTGAGTTACGGAATCCTAAAAACGTAAGATACTTTTTTATTGTGCGTCCTATGACATCTCACGCCATGATAGGCGTAGTGAATACGAAAACTTATGAATGCGGACTGAACGAGGTGTATAAAAGAAGTCGAGGTCAATACTCTTTGCCCTGAGTACCCAAGTAGAAGCTCAATGACATCGGTAACAACACCGTTGGGCTAGTGGTTAGCTAATAACCTGATAAGTCAGGGGCCGCGGGTTCGATCCGGGGGCCAGGGTAACTCAGTACTCAGTGTTTAAAATGTAGATACCCGTATGTCGGTACACGTATTTACAAAAAGCATTTATATAGAAAGTACCCTTAGTAGGTATTTTCTTAATACTAATTCCGATATTAACGCGGATGGAATCGGAGGAACCAGTTAATTAGTAGTGTAGCCAGTTAGTATTAAGTTAGTAGTGTAGCTTACTTCAGTACTTAGGTACCGTATGGGGTTGCGTTTTCACTTCTTGCAAAAATTGTATTTTGCAAGGAAAGTAACAAATTTCAAGATTCAATAATGGATACCTACTAACACAGCACCTACTAATATCGGCACCTCGTATTTCTCCACGAATGTGAGAATAGGGCGCAGCTGTTTTCTGCTAGCAGCAGCATACGACTCATAAGTAGTTATTACATTAAGACTTACAGTCGATAAACTTGGTACTACAGTACCCGCCAAACTCTTACACTTCTCACATACTCTATGCTCTCATAATTAATTATGAACTTAGTCATTGCCGGCGGCTCCCCTCATGTGGTGTTTGGAAGGTACTGCAATGTTTCGGGATTGAGTAGGATCTAGTTTAATATGTTTTATTCTAAGGGAAGTAGGTATCATCTACTTGTAATATATCCAACCAGTTGGGACATGGAGGTTGACTCACAATTTATTTATTTATTTGTTTTTTCTTTATAACTTTATAACTTTACAATACTAACACAATAATAATACAACAATAATTTAACCTCGACAGTGCACCTGTTACAATAAAACAAAACCAAGACTTAGCAAAACATACAGTGGGACAGTGGAAAGTCTGAATCGGAATTTGCATTTAAAAATTATTAGCGGTTACGTCAAAATAGGTTGAGTAATATCCATGACAAAAGAATCCAAAAACAAAAACTCAAAGTCTTAGGTCCGTATTCCAAAAGGTTACTCAAGTCATGAATCTAGTTTTAAAACTAATTTCAAGTAAAGCTTTAATTTTAGAACCTTACTTGAAACGAGATTCATCAATCAACAATCAGCTGAGTTATTTCCTTATTCTAGAACGACGCTTGAGTATTAATCTATACTCAAGCAAAGATTTGATCTTTGTTTACGTCTGTCATGTCAAGACAACTCAACCAATCAGAGCTCAAAATCTCTACTCTAGACTAGTTTCAACTGATTAGAACCAATCAGAGTTTAGAATCCCTACTCAAGACTAGTTTCAAGTGATTAGAACTTAAAACGCATTCTATAATAAGATGTACGCTTGAGTTATGATCTGAGCTTAAAACTAATCTCAAGTAAAACGTGATCTGAGTCACCTTCTGGAATACGGGCCTTAGTATAAATGTAAGCAATCAATGACAACTTTAAGAAAGTGTCTAATTGTATTATGAATGAAAATTTCATTTACTCATACTTCATTTCATTTACTTTGTAAGTAAATTATAAAAAGAGTTTAATTTAATAAACGAGATGGGGTTGAGAAATGGTCTGTTTCATAAAAATAAATATTTTTTCATTATTTAGGTACTTAGAAAAGTTATAGCGTGGCGCGCATCTGTCGTCTCACATAAACTTTGTTACATTCCGCTCATTTCGGGTGGCATGCTTATTGACGCTGCACGTACTCAGGAGCTCGTCTAGATGGAATAGGTAAAAGGTAAATAGTGCCATTTCCTTAGTTCTCTTGACAATTATTCTTTGCCCTGTTTACCAAGATACCAAGTTTTATTGTTGTTGATCACAAGCAGCACAGAAATATAATCTAGTCTTTTTGGTTCAAATGGATATAATGTGAACGTCTTAAATAAAAAAAAAATACAGCATCCGTGGTCGCAAAACTCGGAAAGCAGGCGATGGATTGGCTTGAAATTTTGAAAGCTCATTGCATAGTTACCCAAGAGTGTTGTACATATTTTGTATCCGAAGTCCCCACTGGAAAGGTTTTTTTAAAATTCAAATATTAAATGTTAACATAACTGTAACAAATCAAATATGAGTTAGGTAAGTCACAGCAATGCGTGGCGGGGCGTAGTGAAATCTCTAAAAAAAATTGTTTAGTCTAAAGTAGAGTATTGAGTGTCAACTTTACAGGAACAGAAAAGTGAATTGTATTAGTTGGTATGTAGTAAAGTATATGTACTTAGTAGTATTTGAGGACTATGTAAAGTAAAAATACACAATAATTTGACACTATTAATGAAACCGGTGCGATGAAATACAGCCCCCACAAAATTTGGTGGGTTTCCCTTTTTAACTAGTCTCTGAGCCTTAAATAGCGTGATAAATTGAATGGAATAATCGCTAAGTGACTGGTAACTTAATTTTTTGATAAGAAAGTTTCTTTGTTCTAGGTAAATATCAGTGACAAAATATTTATTGAACTTATACACATATCACTGAGTCAAGGTCCATTTCGAGCGGGGAGACATATCACAGAAATGTCATATTGAAATTGCTATTATTACTTAAGTTTAGTTTTAGTTTTTTAATTATAATTTTCGTCTGTGTTATTCTATATATATTAACTTATGTTATGTCTTTTTTGCTTTAATAAATCTTTCTTTTTTTCTTTCTTTCATAATTATATACCAGAACAAAGATCTGAATACCTATACCATTTTGGAACAACTTGTATAAAAATATCATAAAAAAAACTAAGAAGCTTGAACATATTCGTTCGATTAGAATGGGGAAGCAGACGTTGCTAAGTAGCTTGTGTTTTTGTTCCGTTTCTTTTTCACCGCGCGAGTTTTTGTAAACATTTTAGGGAAATGAGTTCAAGTTAATCTGGTTTTCTGGACTCACCCAATCTCGCCAGCAGTAGGTTAGGTGTGGACTTTATTCGTATAGCAATTAAAACTTCGACTCGAGTTAGGTTGTTAGTGAAATTCGGACCTTTCTGTATTGTTCAACCAACAATTGCAGAGTAAACAAAGATTGTCGAGACAAAGAAACTTTCCTTGAAAACTGTATTTAGTGCAGGTTTTCATTGGACTTCGTTTCTTTGGAGAGCGATAAAATAAATACGTTGCACCGTATAAAAACTTGGAACGGAACTCAAGGGATACTAATACTTAAGGAGCATGGTCACGGTTAGTATTTATATGAATTTAAATATCTTTTATCTCAACTGCATGGGATTGATAACTTAAATGAGAAAACACACTTCAATGTATTTTGATCTAAAGTTTTTTTAATAACGTTTAAAGAGCACCCACTTCGAATAATTTTTTGTTCTTAGCATTCAAAAAATCACAGTTATACCTACCTGTCTACAAACTAATCGTTTTTTCAATTTCACGGTAACATATTGGATAGACAACAAACAGGTTAATCGTAAGAGATTAACTATTGAAATTACTGTAAAAAATGAACCGTAACAATCCGCCTTAAGCTTATTGTAGGTTACTTTGTAAATCGGACATTATTTTGACCATAATTATTTTCGTATCATCCGTAAAATTATACTGAGTGTTTAACTCTACATCCTACTTTAACATTGGAAAAGAAAGAATTTTTCGACATGAATTTCATCTCGGTTTAACGACGTCGGAGGTATCCGAGCGTGCGCTCGATTCATAAGCTAAAAAATTAGAGCGCGGTTTTACATTCGCTCAATATTCAGTAAGCGACGTGAGATGAACTCTGGCTCGAGAGTGTATCATCGCCCTGTCACTCCACCGTTATTTATGGACCAGTAAACTGGGAAATATATTTTCCTCGGCGGTGGCGCCGCCGCACGTCCATTCCAGGTTAAGCCCCTTGGGTCCGAACACTAGACGAGTGGTGTGTCATAAATTTGAAAACCTCTTTGTGAAAGTGAAAAATGTATAACAGATAATTGCACGATAACGATGGCGACAATAACATAGATATTAAATTGTTAAACATCTCCGAAGAGAGGAAAACTGTGACGCATTTATCAGTCTGAGAGAGTTCAAACCCATTTACTATTATAATTAATTTTAACAATATACCAAGCTATTTTGGTTTTTGATTTCTGTTTCTTATTCTAATTATCTATAGGTACCTTTATTAAAATCGAAGTGTCTGTTTGTAATTCAAAATTGACAGTTTTTTGCACACAAATGCATAGAAGTATATACGGTACATGACGGTACTCACATAAAAAGATAATTTTTTCATTTTTTCTCTGTCTGTATGTCTGTGTGTCTGTTTGTTCCGGCTAATCTATGAAACAGCTGGACCGATTTTAACGGGACTTTCACTGGCAGATAGCTTATGTTATAAGGAGTGACTTATAGGCTACTTATATTTTAGAAGAAAAAAAATTCCTGCGGGAATTCGGAAACTCACGCGGGCGCTATCTTATATAAATTCTGTGATGCACTTATTGTTATTTCTTCACTGTGAGTTTTTATGGTTTACTACTGCGGGTTACTTGCATAATAACGTGTGGCTAATTTGTTACTTTAATTATTATTGAATTCAAGTCTTTTCCGCTGTATAACGATCGACCATTCAAATTAAGACAATCTTCAAAATTGACATTGCGGTTTTGGGAAACTTTATTAATAATAATGAATACCTATTCAATAGAGACTGTTCCGTCGAATGACGTAGTGCTAAAATATTTTAATGACTCTTTGATTACTTTTATCGTAGGTTTTCGCTCCAGTTGACGCGTTTTCGAGCCATTAGTTTTATGTGGATTACTAGATACTTGAAAGGAATTGCTTTATTTAGATATCACTGAATATTTTACGGTTGATAAAATTTTGTCTGTAATTTTTTTATGGTAATTACAATAAACTCCGATTATTTAAATGTTATTTATATTAATTACCTAGGTATATTATGTAAGGTATAGATTCATAGTGGTAATAAAAAGCTACAAAAAAAAACAATTACACAACAAGCATTGTTGCTAATTTAAGCAAAACTAAGCAAAAATTTCTAACAAGAAATGAGCTTGCGTAATACGTAAACCTCTTTTCCTATAACGTTTTGTGTTATTTACGTTACACAGTTAGAGCTAACCTCCCAAAAATACACTTATTCACCCTTTCCGCCCTACCTACAGTCGCCTTGTTAGTTTTTGTTGGCAAACACAGTCATTACCTACCATTCACAGTCTGGTAAATGAGTTTTCTTTTACATTACTTTTATCAAGTTTTTATCTTGTTCCCGCAAATAATCCTAACTACAAGTATACGAGTAAAAATAGGAAGGTCAAAAATAAACGTCTCCAACAAAAAAAAAACTTTTACAATTATTTTGTTCTAAACATAATCTGATTTAAAGCTCTAATATTAGGTACCATAGGTACCTCTTAATTTTAATCTTGTAAAAGTACCATAATATTGAGCACATAAACTAAACCGGATAGATAGCAAAATAAAAATGCGATTAAATATTGTTTTTCCGATTGTTTTTCCGTTTTTCACTGTTCAAAGTCTAATACATCGTGCAAACAATGCGCGTGGGTGTTCTAGATAACAGTGATAAATGACTGTTTTGACGCACGCGGCGCATCCATACCTATCGAACAATGCCGTGACCACACAGACTCGATAATACAAACCGCGATTATTTACACTTCATAAATATCTATACTTAAATTGAACTTGGATTTTTGTATTGACTTATAATTTATTGCTGTGGAGGTCAAGATAACCACGGAGAGAAATAACTTATTATTATATTTTATTAAGTTTTAAAATTTAAGAGTAAAAAAATTTACATAATTTTTATAGCTTATTTATTACCTTAATTTGACTGATGATGTCATGGGTATGAAAAAAATCAATGAATTTTCCACTACTCATCTTTACCATGAAGATTTTATCACCCTATTCAATATGTTTTATATGATATGGATGAATTACCTACATGATGCTTAATAATTTTATTGCAAAGAAATTCACACTCCACCTCCACCACACACAGCACATTGAAATTATGCGTAAAATATTTTTACACTTTTAATTGAAATAGGTAGATATATAAAAGGTGATGAATGTTTTGTTTTTAAATAATTAAAAATATAAGCTCAATATTTTATCCGGATCAAAGTTAAGGCCCTTGTTACATAAAAAAAAGATTTAATTTGTTTTTTAAATGGTATTCGTCCAAAATTACTACTACAATGACAGTGTCACCATCAATAATATTTGTAGATAACAATCCAAACAGCAAACCACAACAAAGTAAACAGAAGAGTAACAGTGGCACCCCGCAGTCCGGGCTATAAATGTCGATTCCTCGTGATATAAGGTCGACAAACGACTTAGCGGCACTCTATTTACAAAGAACAAAGAAACCGTCTTTAGCTACTTTTCTTTTGTGGAGGAGGCCGACAGTTCGCACTCTATTACCGAGCCATTCATTTGCCCTAATGTGTCTTAATAGCCGTTTAATTTATAGTCTCACTGTTGCTAACTGTTTAAAAGTTAAGAACGGGTCTTTTGGGAGCCGATGTTGAAATGACCTGACTGGATTCGCCAAAGGGAAAGGTCAAAGGTCACGGTAAATAAAATTGATGTTATTATTTTTTATGACTAAAGTACTAAAATAAATAATTAATCTATGGGTCCTGGTCAATGTGAAAAATGCGATGAAAGTGATTAGTGAGTGAGTCGACCAGCAAATCACATCAAAACTGGCAGCAAAAGTTTATGTTACACATCAAGTAATACTGATAGAGAGATAAATGCGGTGCCGATCTCTTTATCGGTATTACTTTTAAAATACGTCATGTGTTTTTATTATTTGGTGTGCAAAATAATTGTAATCCAATCCTGTTGAATTACAATATAATATAATTCGCCGATTTAATACGATTTTCGTTGCGTTAATTATGAAAATAATTGACGCATTTGTATTTTGGTCATCATATTATTTGATTGAAATAAATTTCGATTTGCATGCATAACAGAGGTAATTTTTAACCAAAATTTCAGAAATGTATAATATGTCCTATTAACCAACTAGCTTGATCAGCTGTTCAATTATATTGGCGTTTTGATAAATGAACAATGAAAGAAAATGCGTTGTGTTGGGTACTCGCGCATTGTCGTCGCGGTTTATTTTGCCTAGAGGTTATTTTAAGGTTTCTAAGCAACGACAAATCGTAAAAGATCTGCTTTATAACTGCTTCTCATACCGTATTTGATGAATATTATGTTAATGTCACCCGATCCGCTCATTCTCTGCTTTGGCACCCACTTCCCACAACCAGGAAAGGTGTCTAGCCAGAATTCTCCGACACTTAGGTTAAGATTCTATCGAGGATTAGGTCCGAACCTTCATGCTTCTTTACAAAGGGAGCCCCCCGCAGGCCTTCTCTCTTCGCCCCAGTTATAGCCTGCCCTGCTTGCCTTACATTTAATTTCGTTTATGATCATGTCCTCTGTAGCTACCTTTTGAATCGACGTTCAGGTCTTTAAGGTGAGAACATGTCGAGTTATTTGAGGGGCCCCGGCATTGTACCTACTCATATCGATTCTAAACCAATATTGTGTATCGCAGTTTTTGTGAGACAATTTAACTTTCGTGAGACTCACATTTGCCACCTTCATCTTTCATCAACAATACTTAAATTTCATATTGAGCTAGATTCACTTTTTGTTGATTGTGACTAGCGCGACGGATTCACAGTTTTTTTTATAGAATACCCGATAAAATTTTGGGAAGTCCAAAAGGTAAAACATGTTACCAACAAGGCAATTATGTAACTTTTGTTGCTATCGTATTTCAGTTTCAAATAGAAAAATAGCGATTTTGTGATTAATTAATCATGGTTAGGCAGGTTCAAGGAAGTATATTTATTTTGGTTGATTGCTAGATATTGTAGGTGTCAAAACGTGCATATTGTAATCACAAAACCGCCATGTTTTTGAATGGAACCGAAAAATTACAGAAACAAAAGTTACACAATAGCCCCTCAGTTTATAGTTCTTATATTCTACTAATATTATAAACGCAAAAGTTTGTGAGAATGTATGGATGGATGTTTGTTACTCTTTCACGCAAAAACTACTGGATGGATTTAAATGAAACTTTACAATAATATAGCTTATATATCAGATTAACACATAGAGTACTTTTTATCCCGGAATTCCCGCGGGAACTCTGAAAGTAACGCGGGTGAAACCTCGGGGCACAACTAGTTTATTTATACAAAGTCAAAGTCAAATCCTTTATTCAAATTTGGCCCATAATGTGGCTCTTTTTGACGCCAATATAATTACAGTTATTATGACAGCACCCATAAAATATCCACCCTTCACAGCTTCCTAGTGCTATTGCTGAAGAGAAGAAGCTGTGCAACAAACTCTTCAGCAGCACGCTGTCAGTTTAAAGTTATAATATAGACACTTATTATAATAATAAGCACCTCTGCACCAAGATCGCGAACATTCGCGACACACATTGGATATCGGTTAGGTACGTGCATATCGGTACCATTAGATTAAATTGTGTTCATTCAAAATGTTTTGAGCCTGATTACGATTTGGATTTAACTTCAATTTGATTTCACGTGGATCTCATTGTAGTACTTTTGAACCAGATTGAAATCATGAATTTAGAATCATGTTAATGTCTAAAGATGGCGTCCGACAAGTCATTAAAAATGGATTGTTTTCGTTGACAATTTAATTAAATCGAGAAATATGACGGATAAATTCGATACAGCTTCGATAGAGACGCAATCTCAAAGCATCAAAAGTAGCAAAATTTGATTCCGTTCGATCCTGCGATCTCATTTCGATTCGAGCTCGATTATGTTTTAAAATTAATCCGAACTTGATTGCGTCAAGAGTATGGCCCTTACTCGATTTTGTCAAGAGTAAGCTGGCTGACGTTAAAAAGCCTATTCTAAAACACTGTGTTCAAAAAATTGTGAAAGTTGTGAGTAAAAAAGGATCAGATCATTTTCGTCGATTGCGCTATTTACCTATGCTATTTCTCAGAAATCGCAATATTTTAAATTAAGTTACTTTGATTTTAAGGGTGCGGTGTATATCGCGTAATTTTTGAAACATAAGACAAAGCTTGAACTTGTTTATCTGTATAAAATTGAAATAAAGTAAATATCACACAACGTTTGTAGGTACGTGTGAGTACATTTAAATAATTTATGTAATATGCTGCCATCTGAGAGTGTAGGTACTACGGTACGGCTCCCGTCGCGGCTCTCGTTCTAATCGGATCCCCCTATATTTAACGTTGGTAACGACCGTGTTTCTCCGCATTACGAGTTCGCTTCATCAAAATTAACTCAATTTCGAGGTACGCTTCTATTCGTTTATCTCACTTCACCCAATTTTGTAGGTTGTCGGGCCTGATTTTTTGAATTTTTTAATATTGTATCATTATTTTTGTTCGGTTTTGATTTCACTCTCAAATTTTAATCAATATTAATTCTAAGTTTCTATTTCTATTGAAAAATGTATTAAAAAGCAGATGACTTTCTGACTCGGTGTCAGCACATTGTAATGGTATTTTTTTTATGTCTTTAGTTTACAAAATCTTAGTCCATAATTGGTAGTAAGTGATGTATAACAGTACAGTTAATTCGTTTTTAAGTAATGTAATGTAATCCTGTGGATTAAAGTAAATAAATAAATAAACAAATGCCGCAAGGTTCACCATGTGTACCTTTTGTGCAAAAAAGAATAAATAAGCCAATAAATAAATATAAACTAGTATATATATAAAACTATTTCCGCGCGTAAATTCTAAAATGGCTACTGATCTAAATATTGTACGTACTTACATGTTTTCTGTGTTTAGTAAATGTGTTTTTCTACTTAACTATGTGTGCGCAATAAAGTATATTTAATTTAATTCATTTGATTTTTTATTATTATCTAAATTGACGGAAAAAGGTTTTATACCTAAGGATTAAACAAAATTAGGAAGACCTATGGCAATTCCAAAGCTATCGAAGGCGAAACGATATGTATATTTTTAAATATAGTGCACAACGCGTTTATACATCTCGTAGCGAAACGTAGCACCTCGTAACTTCTCGTAGCGATACGTTGCCAATTCGCTGTGTTTCAGTACTCTTTCTGCGTACCCTATACGATTAAAGGTAATTTACTTAAAACTTGGCTATTCACTGAGACTCGTATTTCGTAGAAAATAGGATTGCTTTGTTTTGTGCCTAAAAGTTTTCTATTAACACATAATGAAGCACTTTCTGTTCGAGGATGTATTAAAATATAAAGCTTCGTAATCGGCTTTCAGAATGCGGCTTAAAACGTCAAACCTTACATTTTCAACAGGTAAATTTAATATAACATGTAGCACTTGAATTAAATATGAGAATCCTTCTTAATAAACGAATATCCGAAAAATTGGAAATAAGTGAATAGTATAATATTAAAATTCTATTTTAAAGTATTACAATTCGATTCTTGCTATTATTTGCAACAGTACTTACAAGAGTACTATAATATATTTATGATTTCAGCTTATTTTGGACGAACGATGTCTAATGATGTCAAACTATAGGTATTAACGGTTAACGGTGTTCGTTGGCAAATGCATCAATTAAAATTAGATAGTTTTAGTTAAAAAGAAATAGGAAAAGTCACCTGGAAACTAAAATAATTTGTTATAAATTATATTTTTGTAAAATTTAAATTGAGATATAGTTTATGTATCCTTGTATAAAGTATCACGATATTAAACACAAGGTGACTCGAGAGCGCTCCTTTTAATCCCCGTGGGGAGTAGGCAGAGGTACGCTCTAAAGCAGCCTTATTCCATCACATTTAAATATACTTTATTTTAAGTCGATTGTAAGAATATCCAACGTCACAGTCGGACAGGTAGGCGGGTCTAATGTGTAGAAAACAAAAATCATACAGTCAACGTCCAACGGCTCGCGTATTTATCACTCGCTTTACTAGATTACCTTAAACGACAGTGAAGAATTGACTTTCTCAACACCGTACGTCTTACTTCATCACGCTTATATTGTGGACAATCTATCTCTTTCACCCGTGTCAGTAATTAGGCGGCACCTGCATTTGTTCAGGTAGCCTAGCCTAGGCAAGATATCTGGGTGACACGCAAATGCTTTCAAGATTGATCGAGTCATATTAGGTACAGTCGGTGAAAAATCGTTGTCTTATAGGTTTCAGTGGTTTTAAGCATTACTTCAAAACATGATAATTAACAGACTTACTGACGGGTTTGGTCAAATATATTTATTATTATTAATTATAATATTGTAGTAGGTGGTAGCTCAGTGAGAAAATTATTAGAGATTCGACCCACGCCTTCCTATAGTATTTAAATATATTATTATTTACTTTTGGTTCATATCTGGTCTATCTAGTATAGTTTAGAAGTTTTAATTGAAGTATCTGTCTGTTTGTAATTTCATATTAACAGCTCTTCACTAAATGCACCTACGGTATAATACCTACGGTACTAACATCAATTTTTTATTTATTTTTTTCTGTCTGTCGGTCAGTCTGTCTGTTTGTTCCGGGTAATCTCTGTAACGGCTCAACCGATTTTAACAGGACTTTCACTGGCAGATAGCCGATGTTATTAGGAGTAACTTAGGCTACTTTTTATTCCAGAATTCCTGCGGGATCTCTGAAATCAACGTGGGTGGAAACACGGGGAGCAGCTAAGTAGTGCATAAAAAAACAGAAATTAAGGTGAAGGGAAAAATCGTGTGGTCAGTTTTTAACAACAGTCTATTCTTATGTTCAAATAATACTATTAATGAATGTTAAACCTTTATCACACAAAGCCCACCTTATATATAGTAACAAAATCACGGTTGGCTAAGAACAATTACAAACTCTTTAATTTAATAGATTATAATGTACTTAACGCGTATCAGCGTTTTGTGAATAATTGATGGAACTAAATAAATAAATAACTAAATAAATAAAAATCAGCTAATTAGCAGTGAAGCTCCTGTCAAAATTGGTCCAACCGTTTCAGAAAATCACCCGCGTGAGTTTCGGAAGTCCCGCCGAAACTCTAAACTTCTTTCATGTTCTCAAAAAAAGAACTAGCGAAATTTTTTCACGCACGATGCCGTGACCAAGAGAAATAGGCATTCATTTTTATATTACCTTATATAGATAACTTTATTGTTAAAGTTGAGATCTGAAATAAATAAGCACGTACATAAAATTGAACATTTGGATTTTCATATATGGATTCATATGTAACAAATTGGGAAAGTAACTACCATTATTTTAGAGGTATACGAAAATAAATGGTTTCATTACTCTTACAATGCGTACATGCGAATATATTTACGACTGTAATGTATTTTCCGGTACATCCATTACTGAGCCCGAGGTCGGTAACATTGTTTTCTAATAAAATCAACGGCTATAGTGAATAAAATTAACAATATAGGTTAGGTATAGGTTAGGTATAGGTTTCCGCAGATTAAAATATAGCCTATGTTACTTAGAGAAAGGGAATTTAGCATTCTAATGCTGAAAGAATTTTTTGAAATCGGTCCAGTAGTTTTTGAATTAAATCGTAACAAACAAATAAAAATACAATTCTTTCCTCTTTATAATATTAGTATAGACAAAATAATTTTACAACATCGTGACGATATCCGAGACGATAACATAAAAATTCTTGAAAAACGGTAATTATTTATAAAACTGTGTGTCGAAGGCAATAATAATAATGTCATGTATTCCTCTCACGAAGCTTAGCGTTATAGAGTCTAAGCCTGCGACTGCACTAAGCCCGCCCTCTCTGGCCAGGGCTAGCACTAACAAAGAGCTTGCGAACAGCAAAGCGCACCGTAATCCCCTGGACAAATGTTTGTACAAGGATGGACTATTGGATGTCTTTGAATGTTTCTACTCTGACGCTGAAGTCAATGCTGATCGAATGATTTGGCGCTTCGAGGCTAAACATACTTGGGTTAACCTGAAAATTAGAATTTTCTGTCAAATATAGGTAGGTACATTACGGTAACATAATTGCGACTTAATCCATTTGTCTTATTGTTTTAAGAAGAGTTTGAATTGTATGATTCTACAAAGCATCATTGGAATCGACTCCGATCTAAACCTACTATTTATTTATCATTCCAACATATGCAACAAAATGTTTATTTCACGTGCTCTCAATCGTTCCTTTTTGTTTTTAAGAACTCCCACTACAAAAGGGTTGTTCTACTTATCAACTCATAGGTCCAAAAGATAATTTTTCACAATAGGGGACGCAAAATAATTTCATTACGTTAAATTTTTGTCGTTGGATGGTATTAAAAAAAGACTATCCGGCGAACGTTATGTGGCTTATTACGGTCACGTAGGAAAACGCGACGCGTCTGCGGCCGGCGTGCACGCCGTACACATAAATAACCCTAATGACATCCGATTGTGTACAGTTTGCTGGATAAAAAATCCAGTCAAGTGTGAGTTGAGCTCCTAAAGTACAGGGTTCAGTACCATTGCATCTTCCTATTGTTTTCTTGGTTAAGTAGGACGAAATTGTTTTTATATCAGTTCTTAATCATTCCCCGCGGCTTCACCCGCAGTAATTACGAAGTTCCCGTGGGAATTCTGGGATGAAAGTACGTAAAGTAATAAGTAGTAGTAGATGAAACGAACATGCAAAATTTCAAAGATTTTACTCGCGTTATTTTTGGAGTTCCCGCGAGAATTTCGCCATTCGAGCCATTGAGGCGAGAAAGCGTAACAAACAAACAAATAAATAAACAAACAAACTCACTTTCGCATTTATAATAATAAGGATTTCATGCATATAGTATCAGTTTTTTCATCCCTGTAGATGGAAATAAAACAGTCACGTTAATAAATAAATTTAATATTTATTTTAATAATTTTTGTCCTTGTTTCTGCTAGTCTTAGACAAAGAGATTTAGGAGCAAATAAATAAAATTAAATCCAGCGTATAGCTAATTGTAGTAAGGAAACCTAAAAATTTAGAGGTAACCGAGCGTCGGGATGGTTACACGAAAATATGACCTGCGTATTGTTTTTGTTGATGTAACAGCATTTTCACTGTCTAGTGTCTATACATATTTTATTTAAAGTGAAATAAATTTGATATGAAATATCTAAATCAAATATTTTGGCATAACTGGTTTATTTTATTTATTTAACCAAAACAAAAAAGTAACATGGTGTTGAAACACTAGTTGGGTACTAATAATTAGGTACTAAACTAATAATGCTTATTCAAATTTCTTAAGTATATCTATCTTTATACTATATAGTACCAATCCAAATGTGATCTTATCTACATAATGTGAAACAATAGTAATCACGCTACACTTACACTATGATAATTAGCCTTCCAATAATAAATAAGTGTTCATAAGTACCTACGACTGGAAGAGTTTTTTAAATAAAGGTCAAAAACATCTCAAACGGGTCACGCGACATGATCTCAAGTGCTTGTCCATCTCATGCCAGGCGCGGTCGCAGCCTGGAATATCGGAGGGGGTCACTAATTGTAATTTTGGAGGGGGTCACTAATAAGAAAATAGTCAATTAAATTAGACTTTATTGCACAATATACAACTTTATTGCACACATTTTAAAACAAATGTATTTGGCAGGGGGGAGGGGGGCATTTCCCTATACCCCCTCGAACTGCGCCTATTTCATGTAAATATTAGACAGTGAAACTAGACAATATCTAGAGAGTTTCGGGTTACCTATTTTTTAGCCCTATCCAGTTCATCACGTATCTTCAGACTTTTACCGAATCTGAGCTCTATATATGATATTGTTTTTTCGGCTTATGATGTTGGTTTTTCGGCCGATTCATTATTATAAGTTTCTAACTTATCATTAATAATTTTGTTTGTTACATAACATCATATCTTGTAACATCAATTTTCAAATTAATTATCTAAATTGAAAATTTCAAAACAATTTATTTATTTGCACAAAATACAAACCGTTAGTAAATTGTAAAATTATAAGTTTGATTTGGACCACAATCAAACCAAATTAATTAGCAAGAATATAAGCAAGAGATTTATAGATAGGTATCTTAAATAACTGACACTGTAGAAAATGAAAATGGTTCGTTCAAAGACATTTGAGATTCATCTCACGATAGGGATTTTTTCTCACTGAAATTTACTTATTGTCTTTAAGGATTGACCGATCGTGCTCAGAGCATATTCAAATCACGAAGTGAAGATTATAAATATTATAATGTGTTGTATTTTATATTCCGAAAGGCATTACTTTATGGATATCTACCGAATAAAAATAAAATGCGAGCATAAAAGCGACTCTTTGTACGCATGAATACCTACTGAATATTGCAATGTTTTACGGTTACCTACCTGGCACCAGCAGTACGTATGGCACATAGTATGATGGATCCAGTCAGTCTTAGCCAAAGAATACAGAATATAATATAAAGAAGCGACACTCTCCGCCTCTCACCAATTTCATGCCTCCTCACACCCTGCGAAAGTTTCTTGGTAAATAATTCCGAGGAAAAATTTGACACATGTAGAATCTAAGCTGACAGTCGCTGTCAGCTGTCAGTGAATAATTATTTGCCGTCAATCTTACGATACGCACACACGCACAATACGTGTACGTATAAGCCAGCCGTCTTCACTTGTGGGAAAGCATTTGAATCAATTTATTTGTATGGAGTATCACCGGGCTGGTCTTAATACAAAACTATTGAAAAACTCTATTTAAACTAATAAATACTACGCAGCCTGGGCTCATAACTGATTAAAAATAGGAACATGATTTATATATACGTACAGTATAAAGGCGAAGGACGATTCACTCTACACGCAATCTTGAAAACTACTTGAAATTTTCTGAAGCTAAAATTTGTCAATAGATAGTTTATAGGTAGATAACTTCAGTAAAGAAAGGATCACGAAGTTTCTGCGGAAAGGCCTAAAATTTGCGCTGCTGAAAGCGCAGAGAACTTAGTCATTTATTGTTGTTTATTGAAATTAGTCCAATTAGTTAGTCAGTAGTCGGTCGGCCATGTTTATTTACTACTAAAAAGGTAAAAAAAAAAACATAAAAATTGTAAGCGCTGTGTTTGAGCATTTGGCTAAAGTTAAAAATATAAAAAAGAAATTGCTTGGCTCCCTTGTTAAAGTCACATTTTATTTTTATTTTCCATCATTACCACCAACATTAAGATTCGATCTAAATTGAGTCATTTAGTAAGCTTTGTAAACATTATTGTGATTTATTGCGTTGATCTATTTGTCGCGACCACAATTATATCATAATAATCATAGTAAAAGATTGATTTGTTCCACGACGTAACAACGTTATGCTCATCAATAATCAACGAGGCATGTCACGTGGGCAATGTAACCATACAATTACGCCGATTGCCCATAAATCATTGATATTCGTTACTCGATCGTTCCAATGTGTGTCATTAGTACACTAAATATGAGTCACTTGCAATAAAATAAATTTGAAATTATTTAAGTTTGTATTGTAACTACTTTACTAGTTGGTTTAGTGGTTAGCACACCTACTGCTACGCTAGGTGTCGCGGGTCTGATGCCGCACTAGATAAACATTTTTATTTACCCTGAGTTTGGGAATTATGGATGTATTAAAAAAAAATCATTGTATAAGTTGACGGTGGCAATAATATAAGCTTAGCTTAGCTTGACACCAGGTTGCTGCAGTTGGTGTAGTCGGTATAACGCGTGAACCGCTGAACAGTTTTGGATGAAAATTTACTCACAGACTAAATAAATTTTCGATTGATACTTTGTCTTGGGATTCAATGAGGTTATCCTGAAATTTACCCAGTTGAAACCTTTAAGAATGACTAGTTTATGATATTAGTAGAATATATACGCAAAAAATTTGATCACTACTATTAGGTATTGCTCTTACTGGAACATATGTACCTATGTACATTACTCTACATTCAGGTACCTAACTACTCTGTCAGAGTCCCGAATTACTGCAGAGGCTATAACTATGCTGACTGGCTGCAGTCCTCAATTTTTATAGTTCCCGATAGTATATGCTTCCTTTTGAAAAGAAAGTTTTTCTCTTAAAACCCTCTATTTTGTCTTTATGTGTTTCGTTATTCAATTTAAAACTATTAGGTATAATTAAATAAATTTACTACGTACCTAGTTACTGTGAATAATAAAGATTTCACTTTAGGAAACTTTCTTTAAAGCCAACATTGTGAAATATTGACTTTGAGATTTTTTCTTCATTAATAAATAAATATATTATCATATAATCCCATTGAACTTTATTGTTTTCAATTAAGCCATGCAAATGCTACATACATTTTCTTATTACTACTATCATAAGTATACCGTGCATATAAAAATATGCTGTTCTATGCGTCCTATTCTCATAATTATTAAAAAAAGAAGTGTCCCATTAGGTACCTACTTACTTTAAAAAATTGAAAGAAAAAAAAAAGAAAACGAAACAAATTCCAAACATGCACCGGAAGTCACACTTAACTATTTGTCACAAAATATGAAGCAACAAAAATTCATGAAATCGAGTCGCCTGGAGAAATTTCATGCTATTTATATCGCCGCTATGAAGCCGGCGAGGAAGGAAGGCCAACCACTAGCAATTTCATCGTGTGAAATAAATTCTGGCAAGCTCTTCTGGCGATTTTTAATCCTGGATTTTCCTTTTTTAAAATTTGGTCTGACACTAGAACGACCTAAGCTTTTACTTAGAATGCAGCAGCTAAAAACGCTAGAAATCTCACCTTAACTAAGTAACTGATTAACAGTTAACGGTTTATTTTAGCTATTTAATTATGTTTTGATACCTTTTAAACATACCCACTAATATATGACACTTAATCTATATTATGACAAGACTATACCGTATAAAATGTTGAGATGGGGAAATCTTTTTTTGCATTTAATTTCAACTAGCGTAAATTTTTGGATTCCCTCAGGAATTTCAAAAAATACAGGGAGAAAAAAAATAATTGAATTAGCAACTTCCTCTTTTTAGAAGTCGACTAAAAAGGATCTTATAATTTAAAACTTATTCTCTGTATCAAATTTCACCCAAATTCTTTCATTCGATTTTAAGCCCTCAAAAATTTTCACAAATTATGATATCACTACCTCATAATATTAGTACGATAGGTCAGATAGGGTATATGTACATAGGTACAGGCAAGTCTACTTGAATTTCTTAAATATTTTGCAAAATCTCGCTATCGATATCCAAAAAACTTGCAATTTTCTATTTCTTTCCCCTCATTTCCGAATACATCCAATTTCTGTGAGCATTTTTACCTTAACCGTAATACGAGTATCTACGCAGCAGAATACCAAGGTAGCAACACACGTAAGGTTAGGTATGAGACATGAATTGAACACGTGCCAATAATTGCCGGACCAAGAACTTGGTGCGGGTAAAATCCCAAGTAAAGGTTTGGCTTAGCTGTGAGCGATTTTTAAAATTGCTGTGTCTTGAGCAATTAAATTTCAAGAACTGCAAACAATTCTGCAAGTGATTCACGGAAATTATAAGATTTGCCAGAATGATTACTGCAATTTTACAACAATCATAGTAATACACTAATTCGATACATCGCTTCAGAATAACTCCAGTAAGTTCCGCGAATGTCACCAGACAACTAATTGTTTTTAATTTTAATTTAATTTAAAATAAAACCTCACTTTCAGGTTTTATAACTGTAGAATGAATTAGTATTGTATCTCAATATTTAGCAACAACCTTTTATAAATAACCTGTACAGATAACAGCAGCAATATGTAAAGACTACTCAGTCTTTGAATTTTATCTCTATTGCCATAAGTTTCAGTAACTCTAAAATGTGTTTACACATTTCTGGTGCTGACTGTAGGTTATGTTATTTTAAACTAGAGACATAGAATCTCTCGATAATTCATTGTGTATAAATGTAAGTAATAAAAATATTGGTACATAAGGATAAACACTGATAAATTACATAGAAAACCTTAACCTGACTGACCTTTACATAATAATTATGATTTACTAGCGCATCGGCGACAGTAGATACTTACAAAGGGAAGTTGAATTACCCTCAGGTAAGATCCGTCTAATTTCATCAATTAGGTATTTTATTGGATAATGAAATAAAAAGTGGTGTTTTTTTATATATTTAATTTTTTTTCAATATGCCTCCTCTTTAACCTTAGACCCTTTACCTATAGGTATAAGTATGAACTGCTGAGTAAAAAACAAAACAATTTTCGTATCGTCCTTCCTATCCAAAATCTTTTGTGTGCGTTCGAGTAGGTATATCTTGGTAGATAGGTTCTAAAGCCTATACGTACGTGCACACACCTACTGTTTGAAAAGTAAAAGCGGACATATTTCTCGTACGCGCGCTATAAACCACTCTCGCGAAACACTAGCTGCTAACGAACTTAGTTCCAAGGTAAAGTTTTAATTGCTCTCTGGCAAATCTCGGTTTATCTTTTTGTGGTCTGTAGGAAACAGCTTTGTTGACTATAAATTCAATTTGAGTGAGGCGGAAAAGATTACGAGTTTGTTTATTAAATGGGAAATTGGGAGATCAACTTTAATAATAGGTATATAAATCTATGTTGATATTGTTTAATAGAATTTGAGATGAAAGTATCTATCTGCGTTTATATAATTTACGTATGAGACATCTTTCTATAGTAAAATGTGTTTGGCTCTATATTTTAATTTGTTGTTAAGTAGGTACGACCATTAGCTTAAAAATTTTGACAGTATTTTTAACTTTATTTCAATTGTTATACTGATGTGTTATATGTGTTAATCTGATGTATAAGCTATATAATTGTAAAGTTTCATTTAAATCCATCTAGTAGTTTTTGCTTGTAAGAGTAACAAACATCCATCCACCCATCCATCCATCTATCCATCCATACATTCTTACAAACTTTCGCGTTTATAATATTAGTAGGATATGAAAAAAAATTGGTCGATTTTGTGCTTTTGTTACCTAATTTATTGTCTCAATCATAACAAGTACGAGGTATTGAATTGAATATACTTTTCCATACTTTATACGTAAATAAAATAAATTGGGCAATAAAATAAAACATAAAGTTTCCTTTTTAATTAAAAGAAAAATGTAACTACGAGTGCCGAAATTCAATTTCGTATGACGGAGTAATACGAATTATGATAAAAATAATCAAAAATATTGTGCAGTAGACAGACAGGCGACACGCGATAAAAAATTTATACAGCCAAGTGAAATATAATTTTCCTTATCTGAAATTTTCATGAAACCAAAGTGGAAATTTGTCTTTAATAATTTAGGACCATGACGGGTGCTTAGCGACGGCGAGTCGTTTTATCACCTGAAGAGCGCGGGCGAGAAGCCTCGTCTTAACACCGCCTTATGAACCCTCAACTTGTTTACAATAAGCAGATAGCTTCTCCGCACCTTGTTCATTAAACTAATCGGTGGATTATGCGCAAAAAATTACTTTCTGAACGTGACCTTTTCACATTTTAGTGTTTGCAAAGTTTTAACTTTAAAATACCTATGATTTTTGATGTTAGGTAGGTATATAAAAAAGATTATGTCCTGTCGGATTTACCTATAATATTCAATTATAACAAACGTTTTTCATTGACAATGAGGTTTTTTTTAATTCACTGATACTATTTATTATAATATTTTAAATATATCATTATTAGGTAGGTATTGGGTGAGATATACCTACCCAAATAAAATAAAATCAAATATATACCTATGTAGGTACCTAATAGGTTGACTGATAGAGAATACCTTGGGCATTAATTCCGCGTTATTTACAATAAAGTGCAATAAAGTTCTTTAAATAAATAAATATTACCTGTCACCAAATATATTATTGTATATCTACTCGTATGTGTATTATAAAGAGGGTTTGTTTTTGTTTATTTGTTGGATGTAAACTCTGAAACTACTGAGCTGATCATAAAAATTCTTTCACTGATAGGTAGAGACAGTACATCTGAATAACATAGAAGAGATTTTTTATCCCGGATTCCGAACGAAGAACGGAATTTCACGGGTGTTGAACCGCGGGATAGCATCAAGTAAAGAAATAAAAAAAGAAGTTAGAAATATAATATGTACCTAGTAACAAAATAAAAAGAATTTCCACTACAAAATTTTAATATTATTTTAGTAGTTACTAGCTGTTCCCCGCGGTTTCACTCCCAGTATTTTCGGAGTTCCCGTGAAAATCCCGGGATTCCCACGGAAACTCGGAAGTACTCTCAGTACCCCTGACAACTGATGAATGTAAAATTTCATGGTGATCGGTTGGGCCGTTAAGGCGTGAAAGCGTAACAAACAAACAAATAAACAAACAAACTCACTTTCGCATTTATAATATTAGTAAGGATTTGAAATTTTCATTCTTTTTTTTAAATTAATTGGTAAACTAAATACCCCGTAAAAAAGTTTTTACCAACATCACTGGTTTTATTGCTTCTATTCGGTATAACATAATAAAATATTCCTAAAATGGCGCCGGTCGCACGCTGTACCTACGGCTACGTAGCCACACGACACGTGGCGTCGCGTCGGAGCGGCGAATTCGCCGTAATAAATAAAATAATTTTATCTGTGAGTGTTGCCGCTGAGTAGAGCCGCGGCGGCTACCGTATCGTGGAGTTGCGTCGCCGGCGGCGGCGGTCGACTGTTCACGGCGGCCACTGTCAAGAGTACCTTATCTAAACCGCACCTACCAACCGTACCTACGGAGAAATGAACATTTTGAATTACTTTTATAATATTTATAATGTAATATTTTTTTTTTTCTGCAGTAACACACCTATTAAAATTGTTGTACTCTATCTGAGCAGTTATACATAAGAGTGGTAGAGACTCACCTAGCGTGGTTGCTGGCTAAATACGCATAAATAAAAAAATACGCATTATTTTCTTGATTAATTGACAGTAAAGTGTAAAAAAAAAACATACATACAATCGAACATAGAACCTCCTCCTTTTTGGAAGTCGGTTACTAACCAGAATGATACTATAGATTGATAGAGCAAGTAATAAATTGAATCAATGTGGATTAAACAATGTTAAGTGTGAAATAATGTAAAAAAATTGTTACGTTAAATTGTGTCTAATATAATTTTATAATTTGACCCAATATATAGACTGCGGTAAAAAAACCACCGCTGTATAGAGGCGACCAATATTTTTCATTACTATGCTAATTTCATTGTCCCAATAAACGGGGATGACCCTCGCCGCGGCGCAAAGAGGTTGCCGGTTTCACGAATGCTTTTACTATGTCCACTAAAAAATTTGAATTCGCTTTTCGAAAGCTCATACTGGTTAATTTGAAATGCAACTCGGCAATTCTCGCTTTTTTTTTTCGCAGCCACTAGCCGTTTAAATGGCCAACACTAAAAAAAGTTACCAGCGAGTAAAACGTTTTCAATTATACTCATATTTATTCTAACTCACATTTGTAAATAAAAATTGTTATATTTAATTAGAAAAATGAAAGAAGATAAATGAAAAATGTATATGAAAGATGTGGTAAATTTTGTAAATATTAAGAAAAGATAAAATAAATATATGAATACGTGGCAAACGCAAAGGAACTATAATATTTTCTAGCTTTGTTATACTCATTAATAACTAGCTGTTCCCCGCGGTTTCACCTGTGATAATTTCAGAGTTCGTGGAAATTTCGGGATAATAAGTATCCTACGTCATTCAGGACTACCGCAGCTTCCTTCCTCTAAGTGAAAGAATTTTGGAAACTGGCTCAGTAATGTTTATGTTTATTTGTTACAAATATACAAAAATAGAAACTTTTCTCTTTATAATATTAGTGCAGATAATAAAGATCTAAGAACATCCCAATAAAATACTGGTTATTTAACATTGCCATTTCAATTGTTGATAATTAACTTAACACTTGGTGGAAAATTTGCTATCCTTATTTACTTGTAAACCTAATTAAGGTATCAGAATCCTCTCACAGATCCATGAATGTGTCCCACCCAAGGGACAATCCTTACAAACGAGCAGGCCCGTGTGCAATGTTGTTATCCGCAACACAATTGCGTAAATGATTCAATAGATCAATATCACGTCTGTGGAGGCGTGCTGTAGATTCTAGTGATATCACGTACGCGGTTGCCCCCTGACAGGTTGCTTCACCAGTCTTACAGCTACTTATACCCTATATTTTCTCGCATGTCGGTGAGGTCCAAGCGTCCATGACAGCCAATATTTTCTAATAATTCAATTCAGATTGTGTTGACATAGAGCCAGACGGTAAACATTAGAGCTTATTGAATTCTAACTCTTTTGTCAATGTATTCGAGTTGAGGTTTTTGAGGTTGAGGTTTTGTACTTTTTTCTGAGTAAATAAATTATAAAAAAAAGGTGACTGCTTTTATTTATTCCTATACATATAAATACTATATTATCACGCTCGTATCATTTTATGCTCGGTACTGTAAAGGTTGAACGCTGTTCACCTCCATGTCAACACTGGTTGGAAACAAATTTAGAAGAAGTAAGTAATATTTGGAATTTGCATGTAATATCATAAATAGAGATGTTATATATAAAAATAAGACAAGCGATTTGTTGTATCATAACAATATGGTTTTGTTTTGAAATAAAAATATCTTTAATTAAAATAATTTGATAATCTTTATATTCAATTGCTTAAATTGTTAACGTTCTTGCCACCGGGTGGTTACCGTACCTACATCAAAAAGTTTCCGAGAAATCCTAATCACGTATAGGTGAAACCGTGAAGATTAGCAAACTAGCTGATAAGTCCTTGATAATTGTGATTATCACGGTTCCTTTCACAACTCTAAATGACAGTCAAAAGTCAAAGCATACATGTCGCAAAACCAATAAATGTCAATTATAATCGCGATAAGATTTCAATTTCTATCGATCGCTATTAGTGATTGAAATCATGGAATTAAAAGAATTTTGAGAGCCGATTTGAATTTAGAAAATAATCACCATTAAAATAATCACCAACGTTTTTATGAATTTATTTCGATCAACAAGCAAATCTTTATCTCTCTCTATTTCGGAACATCGTCGTCCCGACCAGAATATTAGAAAAGTTTTTCGATCCCCTCAATGGTAACGGGTACGTGAGACACAAATATTGCTCGGGAGTCACGGATAATCTGCTGGCCGACCGCCAGTTCACAATATGTAGGTAAGAGCAGTTTTCAATAGAGCTGTTTAGTCGACTGCTGGCGCTGAATATTCGAGCTGATATAATTGGTTGATGCAAATGCTTATTACAGGATATGCATGTACCAACAACTGTTATACTCTACTCGTAATCAAGGATTAAAATATTTGTTTAATTCACGAGTTTAGAATAATTATTTGATGCATATCTAAGAAGATAAACCAGCTGCATTTGATTTGATAAAAAACGTACATGTTTAATGAATTTTCAATCAAACAGTTTAAAAAAAACAGTCAGATTGCTTATTCGCCTGATAGCCTATATTTAACTAATGCGTTCCTTTTTTAGCCCCTATCTGAATATTAAAAAATCGAATAATGTTTTTTTTATATAAAACATGTAAATAAGCATATTTTATTTGAAAGGTATCGTAAAAATACTGCAACCGTAAATATTGCTGCTTTTATAATCAAATATACATCAGTTAATATATTGTAGCAAATGATGTAATCAATCTTTAATCTAAAATCATACATGGGTTATGTGTAATAAACTGTGTTCGGCTTCCTTTCTGTGACGTGTCCCTACAAGACAACGAAGAGGAAATCATGAATCATCGGTGACGACGCCTCCCGTCTCAGCTTGTAATCCGGAAGCCGCCCGAAAATGTCTCTTCGTTCACAGAACTAATAGTGCCTCAGGATATAAGCTCTGTATCAGCTCTTAGTATTATAACACCATAAGTGTTGTCTCCTTCATGTGTTAGAATAGTTACTTAGAGGACGTTATTTCTTTTATTTCACGTATAGTGTATTAGTTTTATTGTTTGACAATTTAACAATAATTGTACACCATGTCTAAGTTTTACAGCACACTTACTATGATTTAAGAGATAGAGGTTCTTTTTAATGATTGGTTATCACATAGATTCATAATTATTATATTATACTTGTTTAAATATTTCAAATATTTTACTTTTGTCCTACCCATTATCAGATTAACGAACACCATTATATTTTACTATGATAATATAATATATTTTATTTCACACTTTCGTCTTACTCAATACAAACATGTACCTACATAAATCGGTCAACAAATAATATCCGTTCGGAAGTAGCAGTCTCTTGAGTGATGGACCAGCCTGTCGTCACGTCTCTTTCTCATATGTCTTTATAATGCGCTAGTGATGTGCCATTTTCATCCAATCCCGTTTTTCGTGTTGTGAATTGTAATAATAAAGAAAGGAGTCGCCGTTGTTCCGAGTTCCGAAAAAAAAAACCGGTAACTCTGTCGTCAGTTTGAAAAATTAACAGGTCCAGTTAGTTAAAAATAAAATGTAAAAGAAAAAAGTGTAATTGAGTGGGTTCTTATCATTGTTATGTATTACTTTTTATTATTATCAGTATATCTTTTAAATGTGTAATACCTGCTTAGATTTAGTTGACTTTCTTTTACGTTTTTCCTGAAAATGTCAGAATTTCTAAGGTTCCAGAAGTCATTCGATTTTGAGAGCATAAAAATCTATAAAGCGATTTTACGGTAGACGTTGGTAAATTAAAAAGATATTCTATAGCAAACGCCTTCAATGATCAAAAGGAAAGCAAAAAATATTAAAAAACTTCAGTCTATTTGTTGAGCAGGAAATTCATTTGAAGGTGCTTACCTCGACGCGAAATAAAACTGTGAACATGTTCAAAACGTGTTTACTCGACGTGACTGTTAAAATATGTCATAGCAAGCGTTTATTATACATAATGGCGTATGATATCTCTACCACATAAGGTTCAAAATACAATGAAGAAACGATCGGAAAACGGCAAAAATATATTTGCACAAACTGTATTTTTCGCATTCAACGCCCATACGTGTCTTACTAAGCCGATTTTTATTACAGTTCAAAGTAGAGACTTAGAAATGTACAGATTAAAGTACCTATACAAATGACAGGGGCATGCGGGTACCTAATTTTTACTCTATTTATTCTATACTAGCTGTTCACCCGCGGTATTTTCGGAGTTCCTGCTGGAATTTCGGGATAAAAGTACTCTAATATCATTCTCTGTATCCCAGACAACATGTACCTATACATATTAGCTTTCACGCGCGTTAATTTTGGAGTTGTCGTGGGAATTTTGGGATGAAAAGTACCCTATGTCCTTCTCTGTTCCCCTGACAACGTGCCTGCGAGATTTCATGATAATCGTGTCATGTTTTCTATTACGTCGTTCCTTATTTCAGGGAATTCTAGCATTATGTCATGGCAACACTGTTATTTAGTCGGTACCCTCATTCCCATTTGATAAATAAAGTAGTGTACGCCCACAATTGTTGGTGGGGTTGTGGGTATAAATACTAGTGTCAGCACAGAAGAGCTTCATTCTAGTTACTCTGCTCGACTTAAGTGGTCATAATAAGTGTTCTATTTCTATTGTTTATATAGTATATGTGCGGTTGTAATAACTATAATAGTGAGAATAAAAGTATAGTTAACTAGAGGATTTCTTTTCTTTACAATCGGTTGAGACGTTGAGGCGTGAAAGCGTAATAAACAAACAATCAAACAAACTCACTTTCGCATTTATAATATTAGTAAGGATAGCATGGTTGTTTAAAAGGCACCTAAAGTAGCTTACATCCATCAAATAAAGAGACTTTGTATGAATACTGAAAAATATTCTTAATTATTCTCCAAAGTACGAAAAATTTACTCACATAAAAAAAAAAACACTTTGATGAAAAGAAATTAAATCAGAATTCTTTCAATTCCATATTATACAATAATAAACAAAATAAAGAAAATTAAATTTATTCTATAAGCAAAGAAAACATTGTATTTTGTTTCGGTGTAGCAAATTGTATAGTTAAATTCATTAAGTCGCCAGAGGTTGGTCACTGTGACCCCATTCATTGGACAAATCCCATTAGCATAGTAATGGAAGCTGTCCCTCAATGAAGATCGATATAACTAACCCTTCTCCCTTGTACTCGTTTTGTTATCTTTCTGTTAGCCAATAATGGCGGTTATGTTTGTAACGATAATCCCGGTTGTGTTTGTTTATGCCATGAAAAGAGAAACTACATTATAATAGTTGACAGTCATTTAAACTCTGTTATTATTAGTTTCTTAATCTGATGAGTTTGATCTCAGGCTCGTTACCTATATACTATGAGTTATGATCATAATGTATGTGAAGACAACCACACTACACCATCGTGGGTCTGTGTTCCAGCAGTGGAGCCTTTAAAAATGATGATTGAACTTTTATTTTGCAAGAGACATTCTTTGATTGGATGGACGTGTTGAGTA
The DNA here is from genome assembly GCA_907165275.2 of Zygaena filipendulae. Taxonomy (NCBI): domain Eukaryota; kingdom Metazoa; phylum Arthropoda; class Insecta; order Lepidoptera; family Zygaenidae; genus Zygaena; species Zygaena filipendulae. Next base: position 5,615,120 of record OU015663.1, read on the forward strand.
ATTATCTAAATTTGACTCGGCTAGCAAAATATACAAGTTGTATTCTTGTATATTTCACATGGATGAATTTTTCAAGTGGGCGTGGATGGCTTAATCGTATTTTTCTTATTTATCAGCCTGGAATCGAACCCGTTGATTTGAAAAAAGGTCTGAGTACACGATGTTAGTTTTTATCTAACTCCTTTGAGTATTTTTCGCTATTCTTCGTTGTTTCAAATTGAGCCAATAACGCCCACTTATAAAATTCAGCCTATACCTATACATATATTTCATGGCCATATCATGAATTTACAAGTGGATGCCTACTTACAATTTACAAGTGGTGTATACTTACAATTTAAAATTAGTGTCTACTTACAATTTGCTAGTAGTGTCTACTTTAGGCAGGGCGTAGAGCACCCTGACATTCTTGGTTTGGTTAGGTTTGCCTTGGTGTCCAGGTTACCAAGACAAAATAATTATGGTGACATTTATGATGATTATTTACCATTTTATTTGGCGTGACTTAGCAGTACAAACCTAACCTAACCTAAAATTATGCTCTAGTGGTTAAACGGTGGGCGCATTTCGAATTTTTACCAAACATCTTTAATAGACATCCTATACTTAATATAATATGATATTATGGTAAAAAAATTTTGCCCAAATTATTTATCAAACTTTGACATTTAATCGATGTGATCAGTTTTCCTGCCCTGATTATTTATCAGCATAGCACGTTAATATTATAAACAAATTACAAAAACACTTAATTATTAACCGCAAGTGCAAATACGGTACGGTAAAGCCGACCAATTGAGCGGTAAAGTGCATTCAATCGCAGGTGGAAATTCAATCGTCGATAGCTTATAGCTTATTGCAATCGCGTTCAAAATTGGCCACATAGTCTATGACAGGGGACTGCTGGCTAGCTTGGTTGCCATACGGATTTTGCACGTGTTTTGATAGATTTAATAGAACAATTGTAGTTGGTTCGTTTGCCTTAGCAGGTATATATTTAGAAATATTACAAATAGATTCACTCAAAATTTCGTTCAAAACTGACGCACAAAAACAATCAAATGCGCCGAGAAACATGATAGTCACGCCGAGAAACATAGTCATAGTCGAGAGTCTGGGCGTGTATATATATCTAAACTAGTTGTGCCCCGCGGTTTCACCCGCGTTAATTTTAGAGTTCCCGCGGGAATTCCGGGATAAAAAGTACCCTATGTGTTAATCTGATGTATAAGCTATATTATTGTAAAGTTTCATTTAAATCCATCCAGTAGGTTTGGCGTGAAAAAGTAACAAACATCCATCCATCCATCCATCCATACATACTTACAAACTTTCGCGTTTATAATATTAGTAGGATTATAATATGAAGTATAGGTATACCACGTTTGCTTGGTTTCCACGACACAAGCTTGTTTTTTGATTTTTCCATTTAATAAAAATAAACATAGATAAAGCGCATTAAAGTTTAGGGTGGGGGACTCTTGACGTCAATATTTAGTATAAGCCCCATACAAACTGCACTGGGTTATGACGTCACGCGAAATTTAAACTCAATATATCGCCGTTATTTTATGATTACCTACGTAAAAAAAGAAAAAATACGTGTCCAATATTTTTTACTACTTAATCTACACGACGGACTTAAAAAAAAAATTTGTCAAGTAGCCATCAATTCCCGCAGGAACTCCAAAGTAAAATTTTGTCTAAAAGATAAAAATAAATTGTAGAGGGCTACCCTTATTACCAAAAATAGCCTACAACCTATTCTCAGACCTACATATTATATACAAAAAGTTTCTTAGAAAATCGGTCATGGCATTTTGGAGGAGTTCGATGGCAAACACTGTGACACGAAACTTTTATATATTATAAGATTGAACGCGGGGAAACCGCAGAGGATAGCTGGTAATATTTCCAATTTTGTTTTTATCTCTCTCAAGTCTTTTATGTTTGATAATTGATGATTATATTACACATGCCTACATCATGAGCATATGCTACCGGTAATATATCGTATCTCTATCTGAACATGGTTCGTCCAAGGTAGTTGGTACATAGATCTAATTTCAATATCGCATGAAAATGTGCGTCCGTCCAGGGATATCCGAGAATGGAGTATTACCGGTACTACCACGATATACCGAGCAAATGCCGTTACCGGCGCAATACGAGCCACGGGTTCACTAATTAGACGGTCGGGTCGGATGTGCGAACAAGGCAAATGAAGATTTATCATCTCCCTCAGTCCTTTGGGCGGCTTACGATCACCTTCTTACATAGAACAGACTCGGTGATGGCTAATTAGCTTCATCAGTAATTTTCAGATTCTTTTCCCTGTCAGGCGGTAAATTTAATCAACTTGTTTTAGTTAATTTCAAGCATAATCCTAACTGAAAAGGACCCTTCGATAGCGGTTGCTTGCTGAGCCCGGAAACGGACTGTTTTTCGATTACCAGCCCGGAAACGGGCTCTTTTATATACCAGTCCGGAAACGGACTCTTTTGTTTACCAGCCCGGAAACGGGCTTTTTTATTGACGGTAGCAGTGGACTGTATTGACGTGTAGAGTAAAGCCACTCTCTTCTCTATTGACGTCGGGTGGCACCTAGTCGGACTTCGCTGCGCCGCTGCTGCTGCTGTTCACACGTCTTCACCCGTTGACCGCCCGGCGAAGCTCCACAACCCTAGTAGTCGGCCGACGAGAAAGCGTAGTTCGTCGACGCCGCGGTAGCAGGATAGGGTTGCCGCAAATAATAACACCGGGTTAGGTACTGGACCAAAGGCTTCGCTTCTTGCTCCCCGCACTGGAGACTCAGAGTGAGTCCTTACTGTAAGGCGAGTGTTCGCTGAGTACGAATTGCGTAAGAAATCGCGCGGTATTTATAGCACGCTCGCGACGCGGGCGAGCGGTGGGGGAAATCAGTGCGAGCGAGTAAGCAGATGCATGGCCCTTGCGTTTTATTGGCTAAAATTATCGAATTGCTTATTGGCTGACATTTTCGCCGTAAAAATTATAAAATTAATTTTTATACAAAAATAGGTACTTATTAAATACTAGTTTTACATAAACACTGGCAACATGGAATTTAAAATGAACGAAACTTAGCAAATCTTATATCTAAATTAGTACCTACGTAAGAAAAACCTAACTAACTAAAACTATTCTATCTTAAGCTATTATGTACATACAGGTCGATCGTCAACAGTCTCCCCCTTGTGTGCCAACACCAACATTTGTCATGGCGATCGGGCTGTGCAGCGCTGTAGTCGAGGAGGAGGTTACGATCGAGTCAGGTTAGAATGACGACTCTTGATGTCGGTCTTCGTAGTATGCCGTTGTTCGTGCGTACTTCCACCACTCGTACTTTTGAATCTGAGCCGGATTTTATGCTTACAACTTCGCCTCGCTGCCATAGTCCTCTGGGCATCGTGCCATGATAGCGGACGATGGCGTTAAACTTGCAGCGAGCTCGATGTGTATTGCTCGCGTAGACAGGTTATTAAAGCACCCCATCTTTTTTCTGTGCGTCGACCCACGGTGACTGTCATTGGTCCGAAGTAGTCAATGGCGGAACAGTTAAACGGCGGTGCTTCGTTGTTTAATCTTTCAGGTGGCAGAGTTCCTTCTTGCGGCTTCGTCGGTTTCATCCTCCGCAACTTGCACCATTGGCAATTGTAAATTAATTTTCTGACAGCGTTACGTAGTCCGATAATGTAGTATCGTTGTCGCAACTCATTGATGACGGTTTCGTGGTTTCCGTGCATGAAGGTTTCGTGCGTGTGCTGTATAAGTAGTTGTTTAATCGCGTTTCTCGCAGTTAGTATGGCGGGTCGCTTCTTTGTCTCGCCTAGATTGTTGTGATAGAGGTCTAGACGGCCAGTCACACGTAATACACCTTGTTCATCGACTTCGATACACATTTTTCTCAGAGGTGACGACCTGGGTGGTCGTTTTTCCGCTCTTGTTCGCGATATCTCCTCCGCAAAATCTGTTCTCTGTGCTTGCTGAATTATTAAATTCTCAGCAGCTTGTAAATATTTCTTCGTTAGTGGGTATAGCTCACCCTTGATTTCAGTATCATCGGGTCGGTATCTACGGCGTAGGATTTCCACGCACTGAAGGACACGAGCAGTGGCCCTAATATACCTACCCCAGTTGCTAAATCTACCTATGTTCGGTAGCGGATCGCGCCTATCTATTGCGGTAGCTACGGTTGTTACGATTGTCGCGCGTTTCAATTCTGTTTCGTCAGTGATGGCGATACTATCCGACTTTTCCCGCGGCCATTCGCTGACCGGAAGTTTTAAATACGGTGGCCCGGTAAACCATCGATGACGGGTCGAAAAATCTACGGGCGGCCCTCTGGTGGCATCGTCGGCCACGTTTAACTTTGTTGGTATCCATCTCCACTGCTGTGGGGTCGATGATTCCTCTATTTCGGCTAGTCTATGCGCGACGAAAGGTTTGAACTGCCGCGGATCCGATCTGATCCATGCTAATACAGTTTTACTATCCGACCAGTACGTTACGGACGTAGTCTGGCTATTTAATTCCTTTTTTACGGATGCCGCCAATCTGCAACCTAGCACGGCCGCTTGTAATTCCAGTCTCGGGATGGAAATAGGTTTCAGTGACGTCACTCTTGCCTTTGCTGCGATCAAGGACACGTTCTTAGTACTTTCATCCAACCAGTATACAGCGCACGCGTATGCTTGTTCGCTAGCGTCGACAAAGACGTGTATCTCCCCCTTGTTTGCGCCCTGGGAAATACTTCGTGGGACTTCCAAGCCTTCCAGACTGCTTAGGTCGTCTAGCCATTTTTTCCACTCTTTTTCTAGTATTTTGGGTATTTCTATATCCCAATCGATACCGGTTCGCCATATGTGTTGAATTAGCTTCTTGCCCTGAACGGTGATTGGGGATGCCAGTCCTAATGGGTCGAAAACCGACATTACCGCGCTAGTGACTTCTCGCTTCGTGGGGGGTCGTTGTCCTCGTATGACCTCTGTCGGGGTGTTTCGCAGGTTGAGTGCGAAGCTTAGCGTGTCGGCGTCTATTTTCCATATCAGACCCAATGTTCGTTCTTCCTTGTCACCCAGTGTAGCCGTTCCGGACGACGTACTAGTTTCTTCGATTCCTTCTAGCGCTTTGGGGTCGTTGCTCGCCCAACCGCGTAATTCAAACTTGGCTCCGTTGTGAATCTTAATCATTTCTTTCACTGCCTTGTTAGCGGTAGCGGCGTTTTCGAAGGCTTGTAAATAATCATCCATATAAAACTGTCTCTCGACGGCGGCGGCTGTCTCGGGATATACACTTTTGAATCTTTCCGCGTTTTTGTTTTTTACGTATATCGCCGTACATGGTGAAGATGCTGCGCCGAAAATTAGTGACGTCATTCTATATTCCTTGATCGGTTCCTTTTCACTTTTTCGCCATAAAAATCTTAGACTGTCTCTGTCTTCTTCTTTGATCCTTACTTGGAGGAACATTTCTTTAATATCTGCTATTACGGCGGTGCGTCCTTCTCGGAACCGGACTAGCACACCGAACAGACTCTGTAGTAGGTCGGGTCCCGGTAGCAATGCGTCATTGAGGCTGCGGCCTTCCACTCTAGCAGCTGCGTCGAACACGAGCCGTATTTTTTGCTTCTGCGGATGACGTACAGCAAAATGTGGTAAGTACCATGTCCTTGGTGACACGGGTTTCATGGGAGCTTCTTCCGCGTATTCTTTTTCCAATAAATTTTCTACTTGTTTTGTGTACTCTCTTTTCGTATTCTCGTCCTTTGCCAACTTCTTTTCTGTTGAGTAGAGACGGCGTTCTGCGTATTTCCTGTTTTCTGGCATGACCTCGGTGTCCGTTCGCCAGATAAGGCCCGTCTCGTACCTCCCGCTCGGAAGTTGTTTGGTTGCATTTTTTAGTACACAGAGAGCGCGTTCGTCGATGTCGTTCGACGGTTTTTTGGCTTCTATGCCGAGGCTCTCCAGGCTGAAATGTTCTTTGATCATCGTGTCCAATGAATCGCTGGTTGTTTTTCTTACGCAGTTAAAAACGGCACGCCCCGCTTGGTTGCTTCTCTCGCGCCCATGTAACATCCACCCTAGAGATGTATATGACGCGACTGGCTGATCAATGTCACCTTCTTTTATTTCCCTAGTGGTGATCAAGTGCCAGTTATCTTGTCCTATCAAAATCGTAGGGCGCGCGCGTTCGTAAACCAACTGATCTTCGAGATCTCGTAAATGTGCGCACTTAGCGACAAGTTCCCGCGTTATCGCTTGCGTTGTCAAATTCAGTGGCCCCGTGGTGTAGGCCGTCATGTTTTCTAACCTCCGTTCGAATCGCCCACGTATTTTAATAGAGAGCCGGAATGATTGTTTGAAGTCCGTGCGTTTGCCGCCGATTCCCTCTATGCTGAGCGTTTCCGGTTTCCCTCTCGGCGCCACGGCTAACGCTGTTTCTTCTTCCATCAGCGTCATGGTGGATCCCTCGTCGAGTAGGGCGAACGTCTCCATTTTACCCCGCGGGCCGTGCAGTTCGACTGGTACAATCTTTAGGTACGTAACGTGTTCGCCGACGACTGCGTTGATTGACGAAGTGATGGTCGCTTTTGCTTCATCTGTTCTGTGTAGCAGTCTGTGGTGACCCAAGTTACAACCGTTTAGGCCGCACGGCCTGGATTTGCAGTAGAATCGACGGTGCGTACCGCTCAAACACCGGAAGCAGAGGCGCAAATCTTTCACTTTTTCCCATTTTTCGTCGTATGTGAGGACGCGAAACTTCTCGCAGTTTCTTATTCCGTGTGCGTCACTACACAATGGACAAACTGTTTTGTCGGCTTGCTTCGATGAATGTGGTTTGGGCTCGCTTCTAGCCTCTCGTTTGAAATTCCTCGTAGGCTTGTTCACTGCTGCAATCATTCTGCTCGGTTCTTCTTGATCGCTATCGCTATCGCTCGATTCTGTTTCGTTTTCGCTTTCGCTTTCGTGTATTCGGGTCGTATGCACCGGTCTTCGTCTCCGATCAAAGCGTGCTTCTTTCTTTTCCTCTTTCCATGTGTCATAAGCCGCCATCGCACCGCACTGGTAGCTCATTTCGTTTAGGAATTCGCTAATTTTCTCTAACTCTGGTTCATCCGGGTACTTCGACGTGTATTCGAACCATCTGAGTTTAAACGTAATGTTGAGCTTATCTGCGATCTTGTGCGTTAGCTCCGGTGAGTACAAGTACTGCGGCTTTTTTAACGCTTTGATGGAGGCCACGCAATTCGCGACCTTACTAGCGAAAGTAGCTATGTTCCTACCGTCTTCCTGTAGACGCGGCATTTTCTTTATTAATTCGATTTCGTTTCTGATGAGAATCTCCGGCCGCCCGAACCTACGTTCCAGCGATTCCATGATCTCTGCCGTGTGTGATCCCGAGTAGAGTAGCGCTTTGACAGATTCTCTAGCGACGCCTTTCAACGATTTTCTTAATCGCGCTACGTTCTGCGTTTCGTTGAACAGGCGCCTGGTGTCTTCGTAAACGGTTTTAAACGCTATCCACTCGCTGATATCCCCGTCGAATGATGGCAGATCATGTAGGTATTTCGGCGGCGGCGGTTTATTCGTATTCTCCGATTCGTTCTTCAAATGTTTTAACGCGTTCGATAATGCGTTTGTTAAATCGTCAACGCTATTATGAGCCGGGACTCGATCACGGTGCGATCGCGTATCTTCCGTCTCTCTCTGGCTCCCGTAGCTAACTCCCCCGGCCCCTCGATTCCCTTCGCGAATCGCTGCCGTTGTGTCGTACTGCGCGTGTTTAAAATTAACGTTTGACGTTGTCGATTCTGACTCGGGCGGTAAGATAGCTAGCTCATATTCGGTTTGAGCTAACTCCATCGCGAACTCTACCTCCCTACGCCTAAGCTCCATTAATTTTTTCCTAGCTTCGAGTTGTCTTCTCTTCAACACACTGTCCGCGGTACCCGTTCTGGAGCTATCTACGTTATCCCTAGAGACGTTTTCCCTAACCGTGACGTCATGCTCACTTTCTAATAACGTCGCTTCGTTTACCCCCGTGGTAACCGAACCCTTCGTGCCACTGCTCGTGTCGCCAGTGGCGGAGAACCCTGTGCCCGCCGACCAAGTGTTAGTCTCATTGCCCGTCGACGTTTTCGACGTCGTTTCGTTCGTTTCTTCTTGGGATGAGTCTTCCTCTTCTTCTTCAATGACCTTCTGTGGTCTCTCGGTCGGCGTTGTGGTTCTGCCCGATCGTAACCTCACTCCTGACTCGTCGACGCCGTGACTTCCTCTGCCAGCGGCTGGTTTCATCTTCGTTTCGGACGTCTTCTTTCTTGATGTACCTACCTACCTATCGTCCCTATCCCTACGCCCTGCCTAGTTCCTACGGGGTGACGTCCTACCGGTGTACGTCACCCAAGGCGAAAGAGGGGGGAACTGGACCGAGAGTGGTGTGTGCAATGCCAATACGGCTCCACTTCGGGACAGCCGGACTGCTTCTATCCCTTGTCGACCCTCCCGGGATAGGCGGTACACGTCCGATGTACCACACCGCTGTCTAGGTCACGGCTGACTTTCGACTGCGTTCTGTGCACCCCTGGGCCTTGTTATCACCGTTAGGTTTCCCGGCCCTGCACAACTCGTACCGGATGGCACTTTGGTCTTGGTCTTCCTCGTTCGTCGAGCCTTCGTTCTGCCCGACGGAGACCCGCTGTGGTGATTCTTCCTCGACGTGTGAACTGCCTCTTCTTCCTCCGCGCCCTTCCCGGCGCGTCCGACGTGATGTCCCGACCGTCAGCACCAGCGATGATCCAGAGATTCGGCTTCCGAAGGACCATGAAAAGGACCCTTCGATAGCGGTTGCTTGCTGAGCCCGGAAACGGACTGTTTTTCGATTACCAGCCCGGAAACGGGCTCTTTTATATACCAGTCCGGAAACGGACTCTTTTGTTTACCAGCCCGGAAACGGGCTTTTTTATTGACGGTAGCAGTGGACTGTATTGACGTGTAGAGTAAAGCCACTCTCTTCTCTATTGACGTCGGGTGGCACCTAGTCGGACTTCGCTGCGCCGCTGCTGCTGCTGTTCACACGTCTTCACCCGTTGACCGCCCGGCGAAGCTCCACAACCCTAGTAGTCGGCCGACGAGAAAGCGTAGTTCGTCGACGCCGCGGTAGCAGGATAGGGTTGCCGCAAATAATAACACCGGGTTAGGTACTGGACCAAAGGCTTCGCTTCTTGCTCCCCGCACTGGAGACTCAGAGTGAGTCCTTACTGTAAGGCGAGTGTTCGCTGAGTACGAATTGCGCGCGCGTGGGCCTTCTCTTGCTGCCTCCCCGAAGGGGAGGCAGCAGAGGTAACTGCGTCGGGGCAGAGCCCCCTGCAGTGGGTAATCCTGCGCTGTCCGCCACTACGGACAGGAACTGGGGGGCGGTCTAAGGACCGCGTGGATCGTCGGGGCGGGGCCGACGCCGCCCGTCAGGGCGGCGTCCAGGCCCCGTCAGCCAAGCTAGGTGGGCAGCGTTGGACGAATTGCGTAAGAAATCGCGCGGTATTTATAGCACGCTCGCGACGCGGGCGAGCGGTGGGGGAAATCAGTGCGAGCGAGTAAGCAGATGCATGGCCCTTGCGTTTTATTGGCTAAAATTATCGAATTGCTTATTGGCTGACATTTTCGCCGTAAAAATTATAAAATTAATTTTTATACAAAAATAGGTACTTATTAAATACTAGTTTTACATAAACACTGGCAACATGGAATTTAAAATGAACGAAACTTAGCAAATCTTATATCTAAATTAGTACCTACGTAAGAAAAACCTAACTAACTAAAACTATTCTATCTTAAGCTATTATGTACATACAGGTCGATCGTCAACACTAACTAATATCATAAATGCGAATGTGAGTCTGTTTGTTTGTTACACTTTCACACTTTAACTAAGTACTTTGATTGATCATCATAAAATTTTGCATTCACATTGTCATGATAGGGTAATTTTTATCCCGCAAATTAACACAGTTGAAAATTAAAATTGAATATTAAATTTAAAATAGAGGGGTAGAATAGAGGACATAATATGGTACCTTATACTGAAATTCCCACAGGAACTCCGAAATTAACGTAGTGAAAAGCCAGCACATTACAATGTACTGTTACATAATGACCGTTTACATGTGTGTGGACAATATTCCAAAGTACACACAGATACGATAATTATCATACGCTCAGATGCATCGTGGCGAGCATTAAGCCTTTAAAATACAAAATAGCAGCTGATGTTGTAGCAATTACGCCGCGAGCCGGATTATTAGGCGGCACCGTATGATCAATGACCGGCGACACGGGCGGCGTGGCGCGGCGCGGCGGCGGACGGATACCCACCCGGATTTACGCTGTTGTAGCCCGGGATATTCGTCCCGTAAACGTATCTACATTTACTCGATTAACTGACCTGTGAGTTTTAACATATATCAAACTTAACAACGTGCACTATGAGAAGGTCGTGGCTCTGTTTCACTATGGCCAATTACATTCTTTGCTGCTAACGCTCTAAACAGCAAAAAATAACCAAGTCGGTATGCCAAAACCTATGTTGTCCATGTATTTTTTAAAGGAAAACTTATATAGGCAGGTACGTGGGAAAAATTTAAATGTTTAAGAAACCATTTTTGCTGCACGCACCCAGGTTGGATATTTAGGTTATTTTTAGGTTTTCTAAGCAAAGTGCTTTTGATTACTTTTTTTACTATTTTGTTAATATTAATTTTACTACTATTTTGTAATATTTTTATATTGTATCATAATATTATATCCTTTGATAATTGTACTATTTCTGTGACATTTTATCTTGACATTTTGTTACCACTGATAGTACGAAATAAAATAAACTAAACTACTATAATTATTATGATTAAAAAATTTAAAGTTGGTTTAATGTTTATTGTCTACCTACTAATCATTTTTGCATTTTAGTTATAATATGTCAAAAGTTTCCTCAAGTTTTGTTTCATCAAAATTGTCGTAATATTGAATAAATTAAGGTTTGAAACTAAATAAATGTAACACGTCAAGGCATCTGACATCATTAGCACATTACGATCATTATAAAGTTTGAAAAGTATGTCAAGAGTCGACTGCGAAGAGTAAGAAAATGGCTTTGAAAGAGCATTTCACGATCCACAAATTTTCACGTGAAAACAATCGTAAAACGACTTTTATTACTCAAACATTCGCCATTGATTCACGGCCCGAAACAATAAAAATACTGACTCAATCAACCTCCCCAATTTTACGAGCATTGTAGGTGAGTAGATTTATTGTCCGAAAGTCAGTAAAATAATGTTTCATTTACACCTCAGTGTAAGACTTCACTCAGCTACTATTATGTAATATGTCCATAACATTCAAAACACATTATTATGTTATAGAGATAATTTTTTTGTGCCCAAATAGGTACCAAATACTATATGAAGTGAAAAATAAATTTCACAACCAAAAGTAAAAGTCGACTTCGGATTTTTATCAGATCTTATCCAAATTTTTATCAGGACCAGCCTTTTTTTTAAAATCGGCAAATAAATGATAAATTTAATTTCTTATGGAAATTTCCTGTTGTTTAAAAGCGTAGGTAGATATTATAATGTATTATATTAACGTACCAAAAATAAAATATCTTTTAGGTTGGTAGATAAAAATATTCGAGTGATGAAAACTTTGGTATACTGTTGAACAAAATTGGATCGCACAGTGAAACAAAAAACGCGCGTCAGCGGTCGTAAGCGGTCATTTGTCTTTATACGGCGGCGGCAGACGTAGGTCTTGCTGCTGTCCCTTGCCTCTATTGTTCATTTTTCTTCCCCTTTTCTCGGGGCCAAACGGTAAAGAGAAACTTAATTGGAGGCTTACCCGCCGACTCTCGGGCTCAATGAAAAATTACGAGCTAAACGAGCACACGCTTGGGAATTTCACGCTCATTCTCTACCAGCACAGCGGTCCATAGAAAGAAATGCGTAGGCGTCTTAACGTTCCTTAAACTTGGACAAATGTAGGCTGACGAGCGCAATTCGTGAAATATATTCCTTATTAGAGTTAATTTAATTCAACTCCCTTTTATGTTGGTGCTTTTATGAAAATAAATGTGAATGTTTAAGAAACGTCACCGGCTCCTGTCTTGTGTGGAATGCGTTTTTCATCATAACTATATTTACATAAATAAACTGGGAGTCTGCAGTGACGTGCGACCGTCTCGATTGTGTACCTTGATATACATATAGAGTATTTGTATAATGATATTGTAGCTTGAAAGAAGTTTTGATATTAACTATAGTTGCATTTTCACCCAAAGTTCAAACATGATGTAGTACGATATAATTATATTTAATAACGACTTAGCGTTTTTGTTTTTCAATTTTGTGAAACGAATCATACAACTGAAAGGTAAAATAAAGTACCTATAGGTAAATAGGTAGGTACATTTGCTCACTTGTCTGAAGTTAACATAGAAAAATAAGTAGGTTATACCTATACAATACAGTCGTATGACTGTATGTACTGTACATGTCCTTCTCCGTACCCCTGTGTGCAAAATTTAATGGTAATCGGTCCAGCCGTTCACGCGTGATGCCGTGACCGAGAAAAATAGGGATTAATTTTTATATCTATAGACAAATGACTGTATTTTTACTCCAATACGACGCAATTAATGTATCTACATCAATAATATTTCAAATTCAGAAATGTCGTCTTTATTCTACTTTCGATGTTTTTGAATTAGTGTCTATATACCTATTTATGCCGTGGAATATTAAAGCAGATGGTATTTTATCGCGGGGCCTCCGCTATCTAATTATGAAAGGCTGGGCTTTGGTGAGTGTACCGTTTAGTATGGTACACAGTGCAAAATATACCTACAATGTTAGAAAATTTTCCTAATTGGTTAGCCGGGCCCAATGGCGGATTATGGTGGATGTTCATTATTGTGCTTCGGGGATTCCCCTCGTAGCCTACTTGCATAATTCAGCCGGCTGCGATTAGCCTGCACTAGACTAACCAACCACACAATGTTATGTTTATAACTCTCTTCAAATTGTACCTATCTATAGACACACGGAGTGTGCCAAGCCAAGTTCCAATCAATGCACTTAATCTTTATCATTACTCGGCTCCTGCGTTTAAACTGTTTTTACCAATTTTATAATTGACTGTTAATATACATGAAATGTATTACTAAATGAGTATTAAGAAAAAAAAAATGTGCAAAGTTAATTTAAGAAATATTCAGAAATGGTTAGATCTTTCTTTCTTTCGTTGTCGCTCCCTCACAAATGAGGATCGTGACCATGTGTAACGCGTCTTCATATGCTTCTGTCCTGTGCCAGTTCAATCGATCGTTGTAGAGTAATGGTTAGATATCACTACTTTAATGGGGCGAAACCATTTTAGTTGGAATTTAGTCTTTTATGTTGTAGAAGCTAAGGGATCCTTGTTATCTTTGAGTTATATAGAATCTCGGAGAGTGAGTGGAATCACGGGGTACAGTTATTTGATAAACATAATTTTATTCTTAATACAATAGGACATAGAGTTCTTTCAATAAAAATACAAGGAGTTTCCGAGGGATTTTCAAATTAAAGCGGGTGGAATCACGGCAGAATAGCCAATATTAATTAAAATTTTAAAGATTCCATTACTTAAATACATACTACATGGGAAACTAAATAACTACATTAACAAAAAATATTTTAATTATAATCATTTTTAATGACTTCTATTTAGATTGTATTTACATTTCTTTTTTTTACCAAAAATTTACACTAAATTTGATCTTTAATACAATTACGTATCTATTTACAAATCTTATTTTGATAAATTCTAGAGAAACCTTAAACGACATAACCTATACACAACTTTCTGGACCAGGAATCTCTTCGGCTATGAGATGTTCTCTTCTACTTAAAGTTGAGCTGATCGGCTGTTTACTCATCGAAGACTTAGCCGGTGACAATAACTGCGATAGAAAAAAACAAAAACTATAATTTACATATTTTTTGTAAATATTTCCTCTACAATTCATTCGTCTAGACTCTAGATGGAGCGATGTAGGCAAACAATTCTCCAAAAAAAAGGTATAGTGACTTGGTATTCTCTTTCTAGATATCCATGTATACAGGGTGTAAGGTTAAACAAAGGACTTACTAAAGGAGGGTGAAAAGTATCCAATTCTCGTATTAAATATCTAAAAAAAAAAAATTCGCGAGCAAAAAATTATACGAAATTAAGCGCGTTAATTTGTATCGACGCCCTGACAAAAAAAAAATCAACCTCCATTTCCCTACATCCACTCCATCCACACAATTTTATTTAGGTTTTCTGTATAATTTATTAGTTGTTTTTTTGATGTCGAGGGTTCGAACGAGTCCCTCGATGAACATTACAACCTGTATAGTTTTCAATATTTCCTGTAAACAGTGTACAAAATAGAAGTTACGATATTCTATCCTTACACGGTGAAATTTTCGTATTAAAATTTACTATGGAAGCACTTTAGAGCCCGTCTTTAATGCATTATTGAGAATTTTGACAAGCATTGCCATAGCAAAAATAGTGCCTTAAAGACGGGCTCTAAAATGCTTCCATAGTTTAAATTTCAATACGAAAATTTCACTGTGTACCTATACTACTGGTAGGTATCTAGGTATTTGTAGTAATTACAGTGCATTGCTCGTGGGGGTCGTGGGGCGCAGAAAGGCTCGCGCTGCCGCTCCCGGCTAGCCACTCGTCGCACGTATGAACGCCGCCGTTCTTCACACCCACCTCTGAACACTTCGCGTTTGGAGTGGCCCCGTCTGTATCAGCGGATAAATCTTTATTTTATTTAAAATTTTATACTTAAGTGCCAGTATTATTTTAGAAATAAAACTATCTGAGCGACCAGTTCTATATCAGAAATGTGACACAACTGTATGGACGCCTGGTGGTGTAATAATTTTGACCCGAAAAGTTTCTTAGGGCCAACAATATGCCGGCTATCAAACAATTTAGCTACTGGGTCTATATTATAGTATAGTAGTAGTATGTAGTAGTTGTATTAAGTATACTACTACAGTGTGAACACACTACGTACAATGTACCTACATACATAACTGCTGTAACTCGCGGTTTCACCCACACTCAAGTTAATGTGGGAGTTCCCTAGGAAACTGTATCCTGATTGATAATCCTAAACTATTTTACAAATGAATAGACCCGTTGTTTAATAGAAATTTACGTAAATCAATACAAACGCATTTAAAATTAAGTGCATGTTAATTTTGCAACGGCAAAATACGTTCCTTTTGAACTTATAAGAATATAATTCATAACATTAAGTTTATACTAGCTGATGCCCGTAGTATTGTTTGTGAATTGAGAGTTTTCCTCGAGAATTCTTTTTGTACTGATATTAAAATGCCTTGTTGTTTTGTATGGATGTATGCTGCTTTTTAAATTAAAGAAAAAATACTTAGATAAAGCGCCTTATATTTCAGGAGTGTACATAGGTGACGTCACGCAACATTTCGACTCAACGTATCGCCGTCATTTTCTTATTTTTGAAATTGAAAGAAATTTATTTGACATAACACATGAAGAATTACAACAAACATTGAACAGAAAAGTATGAATTAGGGAATAATATTTCATAAAACAAGTAAAAGATCTTTTTCAATATTTTATTTTTATCTGCATAACGGACTTAAAATTATTATTGAGTAAACGTTAATATAGTAATAAGCCAGCCGCAACAACGATGTCTGATCCATAATAACAGTAACGTCTATGTTCTCACCATTATGTTGTAAGACTTGTGGCGAGATGTTAACGCAGTAATGCTATTAGATCCGAGCGCGACATGGCACACCCCTACATAACAGTATAGTTCTTGCCTCAAAATTCAAAGATACAGAAAAATACTCACCGGGTGGTGGGTTCAATATGTCTGGTTGTGCTTGTTTGGGCGGCTTCAGCGTATACGCGACAGTATATTGGCCGTCGCGTGCGTTCAACTGCAGCGCTGGAGACTGCTGCAGCTGCTTTGCTGGCAGCTGCACACTGAGCAGGAATTAAAAAATAAAACTGTCACAAGAAGTAGTAAAACAAAATACGAAACACAATGTTCAGGATATGGAATCTTGCATGGTTGCATACAAATTAATGTACCTACCTAATTAGCGTAGGTATTAGGTACCTACTTAAAACGGCATCAAAGTTAGTAGCGTCTATTCATCTGGACTGCGTTTCTGGATATATTTTAGTCGTAACCTATTGTTTTAAAAACGAAATAGTATACCATTTCTCAGACTAATCAGAAAATTTAACCTTTGGCCTTGCAGTCTCGACATCGATCTATGTGATCTCCAATCCCAGCAAAAACATAAATGTAAAAAAGGAGAGCCAAGTTCAATAAAAAAATTATGCTTAGCTGTGGGCTTCGCCGCCAAAAGAATCAAGATTTTTTTTTATTTTTAGATTTTTTCCTTCGATTACACACAATTACCAAGCTGGATTCCAAATTTCATCTTTCTGGGTCATCTGGAAGTAGGTTAGATTTAGGTACTATATGTCAGTCAGTCAGTCAGTGCTAAAATTTACGACTTTTTGACCTTCATATCTTTATAAACGTTTGAGCTAGCTTCATGAAATTTGGGCTTCTACATGTCCTTATGGATATAATTAAACACACGTAGTATTATGAGTTTACGTTAAAGAGGTTTTGAGTTATAGAAGGGTGAAAAGTGGCACCAAGTGGTTCGTGTAATATTACACTCAGTGCTGGCTAGCCAGTTCCTTTGCTTGAACTTGGCTTGACACGCTGCCGCGTGTCTAGATCGATCGTTTAAGTTTAGCGGAAAAAATTGCTTGCCGTACCTATCGAGATTATCGCAAAGTGCAAGTCTCTACTGTGAATGTTATCAACAGTTTTTGTGCGTATCGGGCAGTCCCAAAGCCTCTATAAGTTATCATTAGAAGTCGTTCATTTAACAGTTGTGTTTGATATGTATTATAGCAAAAAATAATCGAAATTTAAATTGTAAAGACAACGAAAAATCGATAAATCTTATCGTTATCAACAAAAAACGATCGATAAATAAGCATTCGTTATGTATGTCGAGACTGCAGCCCCCTGGAGTTCTTGAGAGAATTCCTAAATTCATTCTTATTTGCTGGTTCACGCGGTTCCAACCGCGTGAATTTAAATATTCCTTAGGGAAAGTTTTGTTGTACTGGAATAAACGTATTCTAAATGGTAAATTCGGACATAAGCTACCTTCATCTTATAGTTTTTACGCGATACGCGTTCAAATAACCAGATATTTCCACAAATTATAGAAATGGATTTTATTGGTCATATTAATATTACCAGTGTACAGGCACGACAAGTCAACAGTTTTATTATCTACGAGCTGTGCCCCGCGGTTTCACCCGCGGTAATAGGCTAGTTTCCTAAATTTTCTTTTTTAGTCCGTTTTGTAGATTATTAAAAAATATTGGACACGTATTTTTTTTTTTTTTATGTAACCAAAAAATAACGGAGATATATCAAGTCGAAATTTCACATGACGTCACGCCTCGCTACAGTTTGTTCGCACGTTATAGCGAGCTGTGACATCACGAGTCCCCCACCCTAAACTTTAATGCGCTTTATCTATGCATATTTCCATTATTTTAAAAAAGCAAAAAATACGTGTCTTTTATTTTTTTATTATGTAACTGACGGACTAAATAGAATTTCGATTTATTTACCCAGGAAACTAGCCTATTTCGGAGTTCCCGCGGTAATTCCGGGATAAAAAGTACCCTATGTCGTTCTCTATATACCTGAAAACCGCGTGTATACCAAATTTCATGATGATCGGTTGAGTCATTAAGGCGTGAAAGAGCAACAAACAAAAAAACTCACTTTCGCATTTATAATATTAGTTAGGATACCACAGATAATATAATACTGACTATCCATTACTAATATAAAAATCAGATTTTTCCTTTTTGTTTGTTTGTTTCTAATGGATAAACTCAAAAACTACTAAAACGATTTAAAAAATTATTTCACTTATGATTTATGATTTACAGTATTCCTGAGTAACATAGCTCAAACTTCCTATGGAAACTCATAAATTGTCGCGGGTGAAACCGAGACTATTCATGTCGGTATGAAACTACGAAAGTACCTAATTGATTTCTATTCTTTGTAACAAGCATGAAATTTGGAATAGCTTTGATGATGTAAATAAATGAAAACAATAAGAATAGAGGAATTTTTATAGGTCACGAAACATTTTCGTTGACACGATTTAATAGCCAATTAAGTCTTTATAACAAAACATCTAAAGAAAATAACATTAAATATAATTACGTTACGGTCCACGGCGGAAAAAGGTACTTTGTAATTATACTAAGCAATTTGTTTCAAATGAATCCATTTACCTTTTCCTCCTTAGGAAAAGTCCTGTAAATATGGCGACACAAGTGCCAACGACGACTATGAAGGAAATCGCCCAAAAAGCAGCTTTCGAGAAGCTGGCCATTAAACTGCTGCTTCCGTCTAAATAAAACAGGAAAAAAAATATAACGTGTAATTTGTTGCGAATGTTTTTTGATTACGTTATTTATATTTCCCATTGGTCTTTGTTTACTTTCCAGTAGATATAAAGAAAGAGCGTCAAATCGCTTCAGGCAAATTGATAAATGCATTTAGTGGCTGAATGGAAATGTAAATAAGGTTATTTCAATTTGCACTGAATCTCAATAAGCCGTATAGCGTGATAGGCCAGGGGTGGAGTTCTCGCTTCTTGTACGGAAGTTAGGAGTTCCATTCCCGGTATTATATACGTATGAATTTTGTTTATCAGTTCTAAAAGTGAAGGATGACATACAAAACTTGCACATGTATTAAAGGCAATCCGAAAACATGTAAAATAGGTACTAAGTGACTATCGCGTATCACGAGTTGAACATCGCCCACACTCCCCCAGTGTAAGGTTAGGCTTATATCCCAGCAAAGGAGACATTAGGAAGGGCTGCATGATAATGCTATTATTATGCTAGATAATCTCCATTCAAAGTGGATTAATTAGGAAGATGTGTGAATATCCCTCCAATTTGTGGATCTATTAATTAGTCAGATACATGCATATCTGAAAGAATAATTAATTACTACTTTCATTGAGATATTTTAATTGTCAATACATTTGTTTCTTTTCTATTTCTTTCTTTTTTCTAAGCAAATAAATTCTTAACACTGAAGTAAATGTAAAATTATTTTATACTAACTGTGCCCCGCGGTTTCACCCGCGGTAATTTCGGAGTTCCCGGGGGAATTCCGGGATAAAAAGTGCATTATGTCCTTCTCTGTAACAACGTGCATGCCAAATTTCATCCAAAACCGTACAGCCGTTTTTGCGTGATTGAGTAACAAACATCCAAACATCCAAACTTTCACATTTATAACATTAGTAGGATAAGTACATGTTTTGACTGAATTCAAACAAACAAACATATTAAATTTTTTATTATTACGTAATCCTTAAAAATAACTGAAAGACTCTGTTTAGTTGACTCACCAGTTCTCCTCTCCGGATCTTGGTATGCCAATGAGTGAATGATGATTTTCTCAGATGAGCCTTTGTCATTTTTCGAGTACACATTGACTCGTAGCGGTCGGCTGCTGGACCAGAGTGCACCGGCTGGCACTACAAACGTAGCCGTGCCCTCTGGTGTCAACAAAAGTTAAATTTAACGGAAGTGACGCGCAAGTAGGATGTATCATAGAAGTAACGAGCGCAACATTTATTAATTAACATCAAGGAACTGTAAGTTCCTAACATGAATGCACATACAAATGCGATTCTATAAGTGCATAACTAGTACTCTTTTTTGATGTAAAACATGTATTAAAATTAACTATTATTTTCACTAAAAGTTAGATAGACTACAGTAGGTATATCATAAAAGATTTCCATAAGATTTCCTCAAATGCAGCTATAGTCTAGTCTAAAATGCATAACTTTCTAAATCTTATCGTGATGAAAGAGAATACAAATGGTAAAAGTAATCATCAACTCACCAGTCTCATTTGCAGTGATGTTGAACCTAACGATATCATAATCAGCGTCGACCGCTTCCAGCACCAGTGTCTGCGGCAGGCCACCGTCGTATCCCGCCACGCATCGCACCACGAGCGAGTCTGCGAACTCTTCCCTTACTTCCACCCAGCTGGTGTCGTTACCGGTTGTCACTGTGCAGTTTTTTGGTGGCGATGGCATTGCTGTTAAAGTTAAAAATAAAGAAGATATACAATCGTGTGTTGTGCAACATGCAGTGTGTACACTGTACAGGAGCAAAGCCTCTTTTTGTTTCAAAATTCCATTTTTTTAAATTAAGAAACGTACAATTTCAATACAATAGTATATACTATATACTAGTATTGTTATATACATATAGGTATAGCTCCTCTGAAATTTTTGCCTAGGAAAAGTTTTGCTGTGATATTTTTCAGTAAACGACTAAAACTTTTCATTGGAATAGGTATCATAAGAGAAAATATATGTTTATTTATAGAAAACATTTAAATTATACCTACATCTGTCCCGAGTATCAATCCTGCTCACGCAAAACACAAAATTGCACTACTTCCTGTTCGATAAGAGTCTACCTTCGAAACTAGTTATGAAAACCTGGTTTCAATGGTGAACAAAGGGAAATTAATACTAGCATACTTGCATCGAGTCGACTATAATTAAGGGTGTGGTAAACTTGGTTGCAAATATTTACAGGGTTGAAAGAATACATAGACATGTTCATAAAAAAAAAGATAAAAAAAGAATTACACAAAATAAATCAATCGAAAAGAAAACAGTCTGTGAAGGCACTCGCCGCCCATCGCTTTACACAGACATTGCCTCGCGCCGGTATCTTAAGATCAATGACCTTTTCGATCATCGCTTGATCGAACTGACCTGATGCAATGCATCGCTCGCTGTGTGCGTGGCGCGTGCCTTGTATATAAATTAGTGAGTTACATGTATTGTGTACCTTGTAAATAAAGTTGTAAAGTTTTCTCAATGAATTTATTTTCCTCATTTTCTAAAAAAAACTACCAAACTTATAATTGATATTATTTTTCCGCTTATCCTGTTTGTTATAACGTATACTTTCAGCCCTGTAAATATTTGCAGCTAATTTTGCCACATCCACATCTATCAATGCAGGCAGTGCGTTTTGCGTTTGGCGTGAGCAGATTTGGCCTCAATATAATTACCGGGTATACTTGCATAGAGCTATAGCAGACCGACCCGTTAGGGTTTTATTATGGCTATAGCTAATATTATAAATGCGAAAGTAACTCTGTCTGTCTGTCTGTTTATCTGTCTGTTATGCTTTTACGCCATAATGGCTCAACTCGTCATCGTGAAATTTTCCACATACATTGTCAGGGGTCCAGAGAAGCACATAAAGTACTTTTTATTGCAGAATTCCCGCGGAAACTCCGAAATTAGCGCAAGTGAAACCGCGGGGAACAGCTATACCTAAATAATAATATATCATGACAAACTGTATAATTGGACAGTTTAGAAACAAAAATTTTGTGTTATACAAACTGAAGGTGAGAAAGAGCATTGTGAAAAGGTGCTTGCAAATCGGAATCCGATATAATTTAGCTTTATTCTGTACAAACCTAACCTAACCCAGTACTTGTATTCAGTGTTCAAACCTAACCTATTTTAGCACGTCGGTCTGCACGAACATAAAAAACAGTAAGCGTTTGTAAACTGAAGAAAATATATAGGTACAACGAATTATACATATTGCCTGCGATGAATGTACCTGCAGGTACTATTTGGAAGACACACGGCTGCGCCTGGCGGCCGACTGCGTTGACCCCTTGACACCTCAGAGTGCCATAGTCCCTCTCATTCGCCGGTGTGTATTGGAGTTCGTTTACCGTACCGTTTATACCTGTGTAAATATTAACAACTGCAAAACTTTCAATTTACTTAATGTCAATCTTGCCTTGCTTTTTAATCTTGGGTATTTTCAGTCTCGTTTCCATATCATTGTATAATTGGATAATTTCATAAACCCAGTATAAAATCCACTTAAGTGAGGAGAAAGCAAAGAAAATTAAATTATCATCAGTCAAAGCTCGTACGTGAATTAGATTTTGATGATACGATAACTAATTACGACAATCACATTAGGTACGGCCGTAGTTACAAACACAAGATGCCTTTGTGAAAGGGTTTTAAGTAATTTGATGAGCTGCAACCGCATGGGTTATTCGTAACTTATGGGTGTTATGAGGTTACATGAAGTGAATGAAATTTATATTTTTACACAAATAACTTAGAAATAGTTCATTTCAGTTGAAGAATATGTATTCATTTATAAAACCTAAATTCAGCGGGGCAATGCCGCCAGACTTCTCAGCACGCTACCGGCTGTGGAGGACTTAGATCAGATATTTTATTAACTCCCGATACCTCATCTCACCACTGCATCCACTCCTAGAGTGTGAAGAACATAATTTTTACAAAGGTAATTTCAAGGAAGGTGATCCTCTTAAGTACGTAAATTATTTAGCGATCATACGGTATCTAGCAGGTGGCACGTCGAAACTCTCCCCGCTGTTGTTGAACTGCCAATAGAAGACCACATCGGCTGGGTCGGCGTGCACAGAGCAGCGCACGCGCAGGGCTTCTTGTATAGCTCCACCCACCACTTGTGGCGATAGTTCGGCACAGACTGGCGCATCTGTTTCGTCAATAAAGTGTAAACAAAAATTATCATTCAAATAACAAAAATAAATCAGCTGATCATACGACTCATAAACTATCAAACGAAACCCAAATGCAATTATATCTTTTTAAATTCCTTTGATTTAATAGTAGATTATACACCAAGGGGATAAAGCACTGTTTTATGTCACGGGCGCTACATTGAATCCTGAACATAACGAAGGACTCCAAATTTAACTCCCGAGCGCAGCGAGGGTGTTATAAGTTAATTCCCGACCAAAGGGAGGGAATTAAGATTGAGTCCTGAGTGCAGTGAGGGATTCAAGCGCCCAAGAAAAAAACAGTTTTATCCCTGTGGTGTATACTCTACTTTTCTCACATAATGCGAGACAATAAAAAACCAGGCTTAGTAGATCCTATATAGCCACTTCTTTCAGCTGGCGTGGCCTACTCGATTTGACAAACAAATGAAGTTCGTCTCACTGCGAATCTAGTGGGCCACGGCTTCGGTCTTCGAAAATCGAGTTGGCCGCGCCCGCTGAGAACACATTCTGTTTAGCGAAATGAGACGTTATGGACATAGCAATAAGAATTATGAAAGTGAAAATCACATTATTGACCAGCGGGTTATAATGAAATTCAATAGAACATTATAACCCGGCTAAAAAGCCAAGAGATATAATGTCTTGCTTTCGGTAAGGTTTACATGACATATAATTCGGCATTGTCGAGCATGTGGTGTGAAATAGTAGATTATACATCAAGGGGATAAAGCACTGTTTTATGTCACGGGCGCTACATTGAATCCTGAACATAACGAAGGACTCCTAATTTAACTCCCGAGCGCAGCGAGGGTGTTATAAGTTAATTCCCGACCAAAGGGAGGGAATTAAGATTGAGTCCTGAGTGCAGTGAGGGATTCAAGCGCCCAAGAAAAAAACAGTTTTATCCCTGTGGTGTATACTCTACTTTTCTCACATAATGCGAGACAATAAAAAACCAGGCTTAGTAGATCCTATATAGCCACTTCTTTCAGCTGGCGTGGCCTACTCGATTTGACAAACAAATGAAGTTCGTCTCACTGCGAATCTAGTGGGCCACGGCTTCGGTCTTCGAAAATCGAGTTGGCCGCGCCCGCTGAGAACACATTCTGTTTAGCGAAATGAGACGTTATGGACATAGCAATAAGAATTATGAAAGTGAAAATCACATTATTGACCAGCGGGTTATAATGAAATTCAATAGAACATTATAACCCGGCTAAAGCCAAGAGATATAATGTCTTGCTTTCGGTAAGGTTTACATGACATATAATTCGGCATTGTCGAGCATGTGGTGTGAAAATAATATTATCTACGTACTATGTATTTTCAATAAATCAATGGATTCGAAAAAAAAACTTTATTGTTACTAGGTTTTAATATCACGAGCAGAATCCAGAACAATAAGATTTTTTTTGTAACTACCTATGTCTGTATAGTTTGTGGATACGTACCTACTTAAAGAAGTTATTCCAGAATTTCAAAACTTGAATTACATTTCAATGCCTGGCAATATTATTGCCTACTGCGAGTTAAAAGACGGTTTACTCCAACTAGTCCGACTAGTAGTTCGATCATCGAACTGTTTGGATATTTTTTTTCCAAATTGTTATGAAAGAAAACAAAAAATATCACCTCTAGGTATAAATTTTAATTTATATAAAAGGCGATTTAAAGCGTTCAATAGTAAAAATTAGTAAAAGTCTTTCATTTTAAAGTTATTCCCAACAGTCAAATTCATTGATCAATTTGTAAAACCAATGTAAATACAAAGCACACTTTGACTCGATGAATAGAATAAAACATCACTTTCTGCCTGTTTAAAAATCGAATCAATGGCTGTGTAAATTATTTGATCAACATTTTCATTTTTATGTGGCGCCGTGGTGCGATCAGAAGAGCAATTATTTTGAATAATTTATGAATTGCTTTTTCTACATCGCGTCGTGTCAGCAATTACGTTTCGGCTGATAAGCTACGGAGGTTCGCTCCGTGTATAATATACGTACATATATCACTGGTAATACAACGACGATATCCCTAATAAATCTGACTCCGGATACGTTTGGTTTACAAGTGTTTATTGTATAATGAATTTGCGTTGCAAAAATCTCCACTACCTACTATATAAAAAGGTATGGTTTGTATGTTTGTAGATCAGTTTAGATATAGGGTAAGTACGTTCACTATATATAATAACTCATTATACCTATAGGAAGCTACTTTATTTCTTCTGAGATAGGATACATTTTAACTCTGAACAAAGATTTCCCGTAGTAATACCGAAACTGCGGGCCGGGCAGCAGCTATTTGGTGTACCTAATTATAGTAACTAGCTGACCCCCGCGGTTTCACCCGTGGTAATTTCGGAGTTCCCGCGGGAATTCCGGGATAAAAACTACCCTATGTCCCTTAGGATCCCTGTAGCTTCCTATAAGTGAAAAAATTTTCACAATCGGTTTAGTACATCTAGCGATCACCCCCTAAAACCTCACAAATTCACAATCTGCGGAGTTCCCGCGGGAATTCCGGGATAAAAAGTACCTTACGTCACTCAGTATCATTGTAGCTTCCTATAAGTGAAAGAATTTTTAAAAGCGGTTTAGTAGATCCAGAGTTCCCCTGTGGTTAAAACCCACCCCCTAACCCAAACCCACGGGAAATCCGGAGTTTCCGCGGGAATTCCGGAATAAAGTAACCTATGACGTTCAGGATCACTGTAGCTTCCTATAAGTGAAATAATTTTCAAAATCGATTCAGAGTTTAGATTAGATTCCAGAGATTACCCCCTACAGCGTCACAAACCCACAAACGCACAAACTTTTGCTCTTTATAATATTACTAGCTGTGCCCCGCGGTTTTACCCGCGTGAGTTTCGGGATTCCCGCAGGAACTCCAAAATAGCCTAATGTATTCCTTATAACATCAGGTAATTAGCAGTGAAAGTCCCGCCAGTATCGGTCCAACCATTTCGGAGATTCACCCGCGTGAGTTTCGGAATTCCCGCAGGAACTCCAAACCTCTTTTATAGGTACATATAAACCTTGTCCTGACACTAAAGAACACAAAAAAAAAACAATTATCCAATTTGGTGCTGTCGTTTGGAAGTTATGTGCTTAGCAACACATTTAGAAATTCATTTTTATTATATAGATATACCTATATTATGTATATTAGTATAGATTCAGGTTTTGGAATACGAGACAGGGTAGTTTCATCTTGATATAGAGTTCTTGCGGGAAGTTCAAAATTGATGCAGGTATTTGTATTGTATTGTAGCTTGTTTGTAGCTTCAAGCTTGTATTTAAAATAAGCTTACAATAAATATGTAATTAAGGATTCTACTTTACACTATTCTACCTGTACTTCGGTAAATAACAAGGAACTGCAATAAAAAGGCAATTTTAAAAGAAAATTCCCTTGAATTATGCATACAACAGTCGTCCATTTACAAAATATATAGACATCGATGTTCTTGGCTCAAGTATAAATTTATTCCGTGCCGGTAACTAAAACAAACGTCTATGAATTAAAGTGAAGCCACGGAACAACAGACTGCGAAAATTGTAGTAATATTGGGTAATAATTTTGATGATTTAGTGCTGGTGCCGCGTTCCTTCACAGCGGCAATTACTATGCGGTCGGTCGGCCGCGGAAGGAAGCGGTACGTCGATCCCCGGCCGCTATCATTTGAATACTTACTCCATTCGCAGACACATCGCTATTTATAGAGCTGTATTTCATGGTATGCAGTGACGTTTTATTGTTACGATACATGTCATAGCATCCGATGTTTATTACAGGAGGGTATGCAAATTAAGTGTTGGTTTGAATGTAGATATTTACGCATAAAGCGTCACGATTGGATTTCATATATCTGTATATGAACTGCCATGAGTGAGACATTAACAAATTTGAAGCTTATACCTTCTTTCCTTTATCACTGCAAGACATTTAGCATTTAGATATTTAGCATACATATTGTCAGGATTACAGAAAAGAACATTGGGTCCTTTCAATCCAGGAATTGCCGCGGGAACTCCGAAATTAACGCGGGGAACATCTAGTAATAAAAAAAATTACTTATTATATTGTATTCGTACTCACATTGCACTCGCAAGAGAACGGCGTTGCTCGCGGACTCGCCCCTCGCGTTGGCCGCCCTACACTCGTACATGCCCGCTTGTTCTCTCGTCACCTTCTGTAGCACTAGCGAGCTGGTACTCACTATCACACCCAACGTTGTGTTCTGTGTCACCAGTCTGTCCTAATGGAACCATTGGTTTTGTTAAATGATCGTTAACGCTATAGAATACTAACGGCTGCACTCAGAGTCGACTTTAATGATTACTTAATTAAGTATAGATTTTTAAAACAAAACTGCGGCAATCAGACAAGTTTATTAAATTAATGTTAGTTGGGATTTACCTAATTAAGTTACATCTCGTTAAATGCCAATTAACATTAATTTACTGAACGTCTCTGATTGTTTTGTTTTGTTTTAAAAATCTATACTTAATTAAGTAATCATTAAAGTCAACTCTGAGTGCGGCCGTAAGGAACGTATCGTCAAGTGGTCACGGAAAATTGGACTTTGGTTTAAACGATTTTACGTGACCACGTGACATGGCGAATAGCGTGTGTGTGATATCTATACTAATTTATGTTTATAGAGTAAAAGTTTATGAGTTTGTGAGTTTTTGACGTTGTAAGGGGTAGTGTCTGGATCTACTGAATCTATTTTGAAAATTCTTTCATTTATAGGAAGCTACAGTGATCCTGAGTATCATAGGGTACTTTTATTCCGGAATTCCCGCAGAAACTCCGGAGTTTGTGGGTTCGTGTGTTTGTGAGATTGTAAAGAAAGAAAGAAGAAAGAAAGAAAATACATTTATTTTAGCACAACACACAAGAAAAAGAAACAGACATAAACAGTGTCTAATCTAAAGAGATATAGATCACCAACTCAGCATTAGCATTGTAGGGAATCACTGAATCTACTAAACTGATTTTAAAAATTCTTTCATTCATAAAAAGCTACAGTGATCCTGAGTGACATAAGGTACTTTTTATCCCAGAATTCCCACGGGAACTCCGAAGATTGTGAGGTTGTAGGGGGTAATCTCTGGATCTACTGTACCTACCGATTTTGAACATTATTTCTCTTACAGAAAGCTACAGTGATCCTGAGTGACGTAAGGTACCTACTTTTTATCCCAGAATTCCCGCGGGAACTTCGGAGATTGTGAATTTGTGAGGTTTTAGGGGGTAACCCCTGGATCCACTGAACCGATTTTAATAATTCTTTCACTTATAAGAAGCTACAGTGATCCTGAGTGACATAGGGTACTTCTTATCCCGGAATTCCCACGGGAACTCTGAAATTACCGCGGGCGAAACCGCGGGGGTCAGCTAGTAGTTTATACTTATACAACAACTAAATTGACTCCTGTTGTGAGTTAAATTTCAAATAAATTAATCGTATCGCTGACTAACGCCGCTAACTTTTTAAATTTAGTATATACAAATTGTAAAGACATGAGTAATTAGCAAAAATTGTATTAAATTTTACCATATAAAACAACTTTGTACATTATTGAATAAGGTAGTAGAAAACTTTACTGATTAGAATTTGATTGACAAGAAAATGGCATTGGAAATTATTAATTTCGAAAATTAATTAATGTTTGGAGACGTTGTTCTGGTTAAGAGAAAATTCATAAGGTCTCGACGTCGCGTCGCTCAGTGCTATTATACTATGTTGGTATTTAAAATATCTATAACAAAGCTTTCACAACGGAATTTGCAATTTGTACATTTCCCTACAAACGGTCATAAGCTTATCAAAAATCACAAATTAAAATTCCTCATGTTAACACATGAATTTAAGGTAATATATTGTATGTACTACACAAATAGATTAACAGACATCAAGATTCATGAATCAATCTATATGTCGTGGGCCAATTCATGATGTGGGCGGCCATTTCATGTAATGGTAGCATTTCATGAAATAGTTGGCCACATCATGAACTATCGAATTTTGTCTTTGGCTTGGTCACCAGTTCAAACCTAGCCCAATCAAGAATGTCGCGGTGCTCTACGCCCTGCATAAAGTCAAAAAGTACTTGTGACTAGACACTACTTGTAATCAGTTCATAATGTGGCCGGCCATTTCAGAAAATGCCACCATTTCATGAAATGACTGGCCACGTCATTATGAATTGAACAATTCTTAGATGTGGCCACGACATATACAGAAATATTTTTTATTTTGAGCGCAAAATTTGATAAATTAAACTTAAATGAGTTTTATTAAACATATATTTTTTTATTTTTATAAGTCTTGTACAAAAATATAAAGTTGTCACCAACGAAAGATGTTTACTTTGATATTAATTTTATGGATACTCCGTCCGGGAGGAGGTTTCACCTCCGCTGCAACCCCGCCGCGTACGCCGCACGACGCGCGTGGCCATTGATATTATCACGAATAGATAGTGTCCATATTTTGCTGATTTAAAGTCGAATAAAAAATATAAAAAGTTTCAAACAAATACCTAATGGAAATGTTATTCTATTACTGATACTGATTGCTTAAAAAATATTCCTGTATATGTGAATATGTTCGTTTGTCGTTTGGGTTATGAGTATTACACACTTACATTATGATACCAGGATATTTTGTGCTCCCTTGGGTTCGCGTGGACATTGCACTCGAAGTACACATCGTCACCCTCTTCGATGTCATTCGGTTTCAATTTGCTACCAAGCGTCAGTGACACCAGTGGACTGTCTGGAGGATAACTTTCAGTAAAAATTCAGAAGCTACTAGCTGCTTGCGTTAAATTTATTAATTCGAATTTAAGTCTAATGAGAGGGGTTTTAAAAAAAAAATAATACAAAATTATAAGTAAACTGACATTATTTTATGTAAGCTGCACAATGCACGTACCTATTTCTTTTTATGATAAAAAACCTAGTAAAAGACTTGCATTAAATAGACGTTAATCTTCGAGTTTAGATTAAATATTATTAATAGCTGAAATAACTATCTATACTTTATCCTGGATGACAGACTGACGGATCAACGCATAGCCTAAATCGCTGATCATAGAGAACTAAAACTTGGAGGGTGTGTTCTTTGTATGACGTAGGCATCCGATAAGAAAGGATTTTCTGTAGTTCTACCCCTAAGGGGTTAAAAAAGGGGGCTAATTTTATATGGAACAATTCCGCAGGGACTCCGAAATTATCGCGGGTGAAACCGCGCGAGACAGCAAGTGAAACTATAAATAATTAGAATAAAGTTCACAGAAGACTTTATTTCTTTTTTGGAGATAGTAAAGAAATAAAAAGTTGCTGTTTTGTTTTCCATGATAATAGTTAATTATTATTTCCGCGATTATTATTTCCATAAAATATTTACGGTCTCCAATTTCTATCTTTTTACCTAGAAATTTTATAAAGAGTAAAGTTTGTAGCGGAAACTATCGCCCGGATTCTAACAACTATTTCACTTATAGAAAGCTACAACATCCCTGAGTAATATAGAATACTATTTAAACAAAGAGATCCGAAGGACGTCCAAAAATAACGTAGGTTGAACCGCAGGCAACTGTTAGTAAGATCGCTAGATAAGTTTTGTAATATCACTTATTACATCAAAATAATTTCAAACCCAATTATAAGGTTTATATGTGGGCGTCCACGTAAAAAGGTACCAGTAGTGGGGTATTAAGTTAAGACTAGATTCGGTATCTAGGATAGTCAATTGATAGTAACGATTAAAATAATGTTCAAAAACTAGTACAGTTTTTTTTTTTACAGACATTTGAAGTTGAAACTCTGAAAAAGCTTGATTTAAGAAAAAAGCATTTTAAAAGTTTGTGTGAAATAAAAAAACACACTTCTACTTGCTTGTTACATAAATTTTTATTTATTATTGTAATTTGTGTTGTATTGTATTATATGAAATTGAAGAAAATTCAGCATTTATTTATAATAATCAACTAAAATCACGGACGCAATTTTTTCACCAAACTTTACAGAACTGCTTATATCTCGGAAACTAAATGCCGTGAACTCGTAACTTTTATCTTGGACGCCCACATGTCTAGGCTATGGTGAATGATTCCCAGCGCATATGGTACTAACATACAACGTTGAGTAACAGCCGGTCATCGATGTCTTTGCCCGGCAGCGCTGGGTTGGTCGCCTCGCATTTCACTGTCACGCCATTGTCTTGCGGTGAAGGTGGAAACACCAGAGTGCTCACTGTCCACGTATCGTTAGAGTTACTACTTATCTGTACCAAAAAAAAAAAATTTTTAGTCACACTTGAACAGTGAACTAAATATTATCTTTGAATACAAATAGGTATTTAAAGTTATTAGCAATCATAAGCATACAACGGTATTCAGCGCATGCAGACTCATTGACCTGAAACTACGTCATTTGGCGTGAATTTAATTTTTCGCCGTATCACGCACATATCGATTGGTTTAAATATGTTTTTCAATAAAACTACCTCTCCATGTATAATATATCTATGTTACCAATTTAATGTTGACCTTCATTAGACTAATGATCCATATTGCTTTATCTATCACGAGTCCATAAGTGAGATGAAGAAGACATCAATTCAATATATTTAATTAGATAGACCCAAAAATTACAAAGCTGACTTACACCTGTATGAAAGCTTCTGTTCTCCTTGTACCAAGTGATGAGGGCTGGAGGTCTGCTCCCTTCGGAAGCACATTGGAGTGTCGTTGGTACGCCAGCTGTTTGCTGCTGTGGCTTATTTAGCAGCGCAACGGAGAGGGGTGGCACTGATTGAACCAGAAATATTTTATGATAAAAACACTCGTATACTCAAAAAATAAAGTCTAAATTACCCCGGTAACTTTAGAAATTTCATACAGTTTTGATCTCTCAAGTGCTTAAGATGTTATATTATTTATATTCGGTCTTTACACTTTTAGTAAACATGTAGAGCAATAAGTTGCGTGGTACAGCATTTGCATATCTGGATGTCAAATAATTAAACAACGAGTAATACACGATCTCTCCATAATCATTGCTTGTTTGTTTATCTTTCATAGTCACATTTTTATATCTTTTAAGCATGGCGCCCCTTTTTTGATTAACTTTATAAACAAAAGGAAAACAAAGTTGACTTACAATTCATTTCCAGTCTAACGACTTTCTCCTGCGGTGGCACTAGATTAGTATTCGACGCTCGACATTTGAATGTTGTGTTCAAGTCTTCCCTCTTCAAGTGTGGCCTTTCTAATCGATTCACCACTACGTGGGTGTCTGTCCTCGCGCCGATGTACTGCGGGGCCGGGGTGCCGTTGATTACCCATGTCACCATTGGTTCAGGGCGACCTGATGACACCATCATTGAAAATAAAAATTCTAATTAGTCGGTCAATTAGAAAATTAAAAATCAATAGACACGTATTTTTTTATTTATCAAATAAATGAAAATACACAGATATAAAGCTCATTAAAGTTTAGGGTGGGGGCTCGTGACGTCACTTACCGCTACAAGTCGCCATACAAACTGCACTGGTTAGTGACATCACGCGAAATTTCAACTCAATGTATCGCCGTTATTTTTTGATTACGTAAAAAAAGAAAAAAATACGTGTCCAATATTTTTAATTAATCTACAAGACGGAATGAAAAAAATTAGTCAAATAGCCCATTTATTATGTTCAGTACTGAAGTTTAGTCAAGACTTCTTTGATTAATGATATATAATTTGAAGGAATATTTGATACCTAACTTAAAATTACATTTACATTACATTTATTTAATTCTTTATTGATATAAAAAAGGTACAAATTTACACTAAGTACCTAACCTAAATAATCAATTGAAAAAAGTGTTGTTTGCTCTAAAGATACAAATATCATCATCATCATCATATCAGCCGAAAGACGTCCACAGCTGGACATAGGCCTACGCCAAAGATACCTTTCCAGTATCTATATAAAACATAATAAGAAACAGAAAAATTGAAATCCTTGAAGCTTGTTAAAAATATGAGATTATCCACGGATAAGGCCATCACAGAGACCTCGCGCGCCGAATGAATTCTAGAGTGGAGCTATAACAATAAAGATATACCTAGCTTACTCCAACTAACAATATCTGTTACTGCAGTAACGTAAAACTTAATCTTATTTGCTTTTCTTGTGCTCAACAGTTTTTAAGTTGTGTACGAGTTTTCCTACCCAAAATTTGTTTTTAAATAACGTTCCAATTATGAACATGGTTATAGCCCCAGTATTTTGCCAAATTGCTAACAGGTGACATTCAATAGTATATTTCATTACAAGTGCGGAAAGGCTGTCATTGCAAAGAGTTCCGACAAATGTCGACCCGAGCCGAGGCGCAGCCGAAGTGAGTCGTATTAGTAATACGAAACCTACGTTGCGCAATACAAAAAGTTTGTCAAAGTCGTTTCGCCATTTTTGACAGTTGGGAAAGAGAACGCACGAGTTTGGAAAAGGTAAAGAAAAAGCTCGAGCATGTAATAACCCACTTCCCGAACGCTATACGTCCCTGCAATATGCCACTTTTTGAGCAACTGTATTAAAAAATACTTTCTACATTACTAAATTTGGGATGTATTTTTCAAAACAACATTCTCAATTTGAATCATTAACTTTCATCCTGGTAAAACTTTAGTTTGCTTAAAAAGTCAAACGAGCCTCAGTCGTTATTTAGACATTTTTCTTTAAACAATTGAAAGTCCTAAACAGTCGGTGCTGTCCAGCCCGCTGAATCATTACAATTGGTGGGCACACAGGCGAGGATAATCCGTGCGCCCCGTACTGGCGCGCCGCCAGCCAGTCCATGCTGCGGACTTTTCAATGAACTCATTCGAATGGAATATCTCTTCCAGTGTTGCCATAAAGGAAATCAAGCAGGAAAAATTCGAGCTAGATTGTCAACATGGTTTTTTTTTGGTGGAAAAACAAAAAGAACACATTTTCGTTTAATCTTAATAACGTTCTCTACTGCCAGAAGCAGAATTTTTAATTAATTACAAAATGTACTGGATTTCAAACTAATTCAACTAAAATTAAAAACGTGTAATAAAAGCAGCGTATTATTATTAATACATATAAAAATAACAATGCTCGAAAACCTAATTTTAAACCAACTGTCTATTGGAATAAATTTTATAGATAGATAACATAGTCCTAACTCCACCTATAATATAAAAAAAAAAAAAAAATTATCTATGTTCATGTGCTTTGCCACCCACTACATGGGCGGGCTGTCAAAGTAGTATTTGTGGTAGAATGCCTTTCTTGTTTTTTGGAGAATAAAACGTTTTTGTTTCAATTTACTAAAGAATTCTTGTTTAATTTCAACTCGTTTAGGTTATGGGCCCAGACCCACGCGAGTGATAAACAAAGAGCAAAAAATAATATAGTGAAATTGTGTTGAAAGTTTTGAAACAAGTGCCGTATGTAGGTTATTATTTATAACTTAACAAAGAATAAAACCACTGCGTGTTCTTAACCTAAAAAAAAAGAGGTAAAATGGAAGTCGGAAAGACAATGAATCTCGAAAAGTTCGACGGAACGAATTTTAAGCAATGGAAATTTCAAATAAAATGCGCTCTGCGTGCCAAAGGGTTAGATATTTATGTACCAAAACCAGAAATAGATTTAGCTCAATGGAATAAAGATGATGGATTGGCAATGTTCATAATAACCTCAGCCATGGATTTGAAGCAAGTAGCCCTTGTTGAGAATTGCGAATCTGCATTAGAGGTTATGACTAAGCTTGAATCTATATTTGAGCAAAAATCAGAAATGACTAAAATGATGCTACATGAACGCTTCTACCAGTATAAAATGTCACCGGCAGATAGTATTGCTCAGCATATAGCTAAAGTTGAAAGTTTGGCTAAGCAATTAAAAGAAAATGGAGAAGACATCAGTGAAACTGCAATCATTACTAAAATTTTGAGTACACTGCCTCCCAAGTACAGATCTCTTCGCCAGGCTTGGATATCACTTGATCCAAGTAAACAATCTATCATAAACTTAACAGCTAGATTATTAGACGAGGAAGCCAGTTTAACCGTAGAAGAAGAGAATGAAACAGCTTTATTAGTAGCAAAACAAAGTTCAAAGAAGAAAATTATTCAACCCATAAAACCAAATAAAGGGTCACATGAAAATTCACACCACTTTGTTTGTTATAACTGTGGGAAACGTGGTCATTTTGCAAAAGATTGCTATGCTCCTAAACAAAACCGAAGTCAAGGAGACATGAATATGTTGGCCTTTAATGTAGCCAAGTGTGATTGGACAGACAATGATGAAAGTGGTATATGGATATTGGACAGTGGTGCTTCAGCACACATGTCTTATAAACGTGAAAATTTTGCAGAATTATATGAGTATACAGGATCCCCACTGAAATTAGGAAACCAAGAGGCTGTAGAAGTGGTTGGCCAAGGAAATGTGTTGATTAATAAGTGTGTCAATAATCAGTGGGAGACAAGTATCCTGAAAAATGTTCTATATGTACCTAAATTAAGAAGAAACCTGTTTTCCGAAGGAGTAGTGACAAGACAAGGTTATAGTATTTTGAAGAGACACACTGATGCTTTAATTTATAAGGACAATAAAATAGTAATGTGTGCGTCTTTACTAAATAACAACTTATATAAATTAAAAGTGAAAACAATTCAAAATCCAGTTTGTAATGTAGTGCAAAAATTAGATCTTAAAATCTGGCATGAACGTTTGGGACACTTGAATATCAATGAAATACAGAAAATGTGTAAAAACAATGTGATTACTGGTGTGGACTTATCAGATTGTGACAAGTTTGTGTGTGATGGCTGTGCTTATGGTAAGCATGCTCGTCGGCCATTCCAGAAATCAAATAGAGGGGTACTGCAACCAGGTGAGGTTGTTTACAGTGATGTTTGTGGACCATTCAACGTGCCATCTGTACAAGGTATGAAATACTTTGTTATTTTTAAAGATGCTGCCACAAGTTTCAGATATGTGTACTTCATAAAAAATAAATGTGATGTGTTGGACTGTTTTAAAAAATATAATGCAAAAATTAAAAAGATTTTTCCACGTGGTGTACAAATATTACATACTGATAACGGGGGAGAATACACAAGTAAAGATTTCAAACAATATCTAGATAGTGAGGGTATTTCTCATGAACTAACTGCACCTTACACACCTGAACAAAATGGCCGGGCTGAAAGAGAAATTAGAACAATTGTGGAGAGTGCTCGATCTATGCTTTATGCCCGTGGTGTACCTCTCAATTTATGGGCAGAAGCAGTTAATTGTGCAGTTTACTTATTAAATCGCACATCTTCTAGCCAGACACCAAATGTTACACCCATGGAGCTATGGAGTGGTGTAAAACCTAGTTTAGATCATGTGAGAGTGTTTGGGTGTGAAGGATATGTCCATGTGCCAGATCAGCTGAGAAAGAAACTTGATTGTAAAAGTCATAAGATGATGTTAGTTGGTTATGATAATACTAACTACAAAATGTTTGATCCAAACACAGAAAAGATAACAATTTCAAGAAATGTCATTTTTAATGAGCAGAAAGGTCCTGAATTAAGAAGGAATGAAGCTAAACTTTTTATCGGTGATGATGAAGATCCAGAATCTTGTGAGGTGATTGAGAGGAATACTACTAATACTAGTGATCAAGATGGTGAAAGTGAAAACAGCACATACACTGCCACTGATGAGAACGATGAGACATATGAACCTTCACAAGAAATTGATCTTTCTGACATGGATATTTCACATATCAATGTGCGTCCAAGAAGAAATCGCCATTTTGAGGCAAATTTAACAGAGTTAAATGTTCCTATGTCCTATATTGAAGCTGTGAATAGTAAAGAATATAAATTATGGTTAGAAGCTATAAATGAAGAGCTAGAAGCTCATCGTACCAACAAAACCTGGAGTTTTGTTGATAAGGAAAACCAGAGAACTATAACATCAAAATGGGTTTTTAATATTAAAACAAACCAAGATGGTCAAGTGGATAGATATAAAGCTCGACTTTGTGCCCGTGGGTTTACACAAATTGAGGGCATAGATTACAATGAAATATTTTCACCTACCACAAGATATGAGTCAATAAGGATACTTTTGTCCATTTCTGCTGAATTTAACTGGAATATAAGGCAGTTAGATGTGAAAACTGCTTTTCTGTATGGAGAATTGGAAGAGGATATTTTTATGGAGATCCCAGATGGGGTGAAGGCACCAGAAAATAAAATATGTAAATTGAATAAATCATTATACGGTTTAAAACAGGCATCTCGCTGTTGGAATAAGAAATTTACTAATTTTTTATTAAAGTTTGGTTTTGTTCAGTCACAAGCAGACAATTGTGTTTTTGTAGGCAATTTTCACACCATTAAAGCCTTGTTAATTCTGTATGTTGACGATGCTTTGATTATGTCACAGTCAAATACAATACTAGATCAAATTGTAAGTTATCTGAAACAGGGGTTTAATATCAAGGAGTTGAACTTAAGTAGGTTTGTTGGCTTAGAAATTTTAAAAACTGATAATTTTGTGTGTATTAGTCAGAGGCAATATATTGAGCAGATAATAAACAAATTTAATATGAGTACAGCACACCCCTGTAATACACCTATTGATGTGAATATTCAAATGACAAAAAATGTGGATAGTGAGCAAATTAATTTTCCTTACAGAGAAGTCATAGGGTCACTGTTGTTTCTATCTACAGCAACTAGGCCAGATATTTCATATGGTGTCAATCTGTTAAGTAGATATATTAATAAACCAAGTATACATCATGTTACTCAGCTTAAGAGAATAATTCGGTATCTAATTAAAACTAAAGATTTATGTATTAAGTATCAAGGTCATGAAAACTTAATTGGATACTCAGACTCAGATTTTGCTGGTGATTTGGATACTAGAAAATCAACAACAGGTTATATTTTTATGTTAAATGGTGGTCCCATATCTTGGGCTAGTCAAAAACAATCTTGTATTGCCCTATCAACAACTGAGGCTGAATTTATGGCTGGATGTGAAGCTGCCAAGAATCTGTTATGGTTAAGACAGTTTTTCAAAGAAATTGATATTGATCAAAATTGTACAATTCTATGTATTGACAATCAGAGTACCATTAAGCTAATAAATAATCCAGTTTACCACAAGAAGACAAAACACATTGATGTTAAATTTAATTTTATTAGGGAGAAGGTACAGCAAAAACTAATTAATATTAAGTATGTGCCAAGTTCTGAGCAACTGGCCGATATTTTTACCAAAGCCTTACCTGTTCTTCAATTTGAACATATAAGAGATGAAATATTGTCTGTTAAGTAGTTTTGTTACTTTAAGTTTATGTTTTGTCATTATGTTATGAAACAGGTAAACACATTATTTTGTTTATAAAATTTAGTGGGAGTATTGGAATAAATTTTATAGATAGATAACATAGTCCTAACTCCACCTATAATATAAAAAAAAAAAAAAAATTATCTATGTTCATGTGCTTTGCCACCCACTACATGGGCGGGCTGTCAAAGTAGTATTTGTGGTAGAATGCCTTTCTTGTTTTTTGGAGAATAAAACGTTTTTGTTTCAATTTACTAAAGAATTCTTGTTTAATTTCAACTCGTTTACTGTCAATACTGCTTCCAGAAAAGAAAATCTGAATAATCTTCTATCCTTACCATACATATTATAAAACAAAGTCCTCCGCCGCGTCTGTCTGTTCGCAATAAACTCAAAAATTACTGAACGGATTTTCATGTGGTTTTCACCAATAGATATAGAGTGATTCCAGAGAAAGGTTTGTAGGTAGGTTATCCTGGAATTTCCCCGATAAATAAAAAGAAAATAATAAATAAAGATAGAAGAATAGAAAAAAGGAAGAAGAAGAAAGGTTAATGATTAGCTAATGTTATAAGGAGTATATTAGGCTACTTTGCAGTTCCTGCGGGAATTCTGAAACTTATGCCAGTGAAACCGCGGGGCACAGCCAGTAAATAATAAACATATAAAGTGTACGTGCACACACACGTACAGTTGCATTGGTAATATTATAGTGTGCTATCATATTATTGGGGTAAAAATAGTAATAGAAGTTAGGAATGATAGATACCTACCGCTATATGATATTCTCTATGTTGCCATGGCAGCAAATACTAAACAATCCCTTCTTATAAATGTTTAAGATACCGGCTGTTAATTTGTTGCGATGTCAAAGAAAGAATATGTCTATGTCTATCTTGTTATATCACTCAACAGTGATGTGTGTGCGTGTAGAATCTACACTCACACACATACACTTTCCAGTACACTTACCGCCGCGCACTTCACAGACAAGCACCAAGGCCGACCCTTCTTCTAGTGGGCCCACTACTCCTGAAACGTCGGCGCCAGACTTATCGTACAACAGCATCTGATGAGGTGGCACTGAAACAAAGGGCAACCCTCACTCAATACAAATCCATCACAGACAGTAATAAAGGTAAGTTGGATCTATGTTACCGTCAACATAGAAATTTGCTTAATATAGTTTATGTACAAAGTACCTAATATGGGTAAATAGGCTTGTTTCCGGGGTATGAAAAACTAAATTATATTTAGCCCGTCTTGTAGATTAATAATAAATATTGGACATGTATTTTTTAATTTTTAACGTAATCGAAAAATATCGGAGATACATTAAATCGAATGTCGCGTGACGTCACGCCGCGCGCCATGCTATTTTTTATAGACGTTGTGACGTCACGCGACATCTAAAAACTATTTGGTTGACTATTATGATAAACATCGATATATAATATTTGAATTTGAATTTGAATAATTTATATTACCTAATTTCATAATATGAGAATTAGATCTATTATACTTTTTAAGATAATAATACTACATCCACTATAGCATCCTGTTTACGTCTTTGGGGCTTTCATTGTACCTAAAAATTTGTAGTGATAAATAGCACCTATATTTATCACTACAAACTTTCATGTTCCTAGCTTTAATAGTTTCGGTTATTATAGGTATATCATAACGTCAGTAGGTTCTTTAAATATTTTTTAATATTTATTACTATTTGTTCCCTGCGGTAATATCCACGTTTATTTTGAGATTCCCTTGGGAACTTCTATGATTTGAACTTAAAACACAACCTTACTTTTCAAAAGAATTTCTTAAACCACTTTCGAATCTGTTGCATAGTTTAAAAGAAAATAAATAGTCAGACACACAGACGCAGATAAGCGACTTTGTTTAGTAGATAGTATTGAAGTAGATTCTAGTTCCTGGATACCTTAAATATTATTATTATTATTATAACAATCGCATAACAACTATTATAGAAATAATAAGTTTTAGCAGAAACTAGATTTTGATAGCAGCATAGATACTAGCTACTGAAATAAAACAGGTATATCAACTTTCACAAATTCATAGCGTGCAGCCTAACAGATGAATATCCTGCGTATTTGAGAAACCTATTAGGTACGCTTGAAACAATATTTATTTTATTGTAGTTTGATTAATACAATTCATCATTATTTATTATGTTTTCCTCATACAAAATGTTTGTATATTTGGCCTGCGTTGTACAAAAATATTGTCTTGTGTTGTCATTCTTTTCATAATAACTAACCAATCTAACCATAATATTTTCATAAACGTCTTCAGATAATTTATGTATTTTTTTATACATGTTTGAAAGTGTTTATGCTCTTTTTACTATGACGGCGGTATAAAGTAAAGAATTTCATTCACACGCTTATTTTATGATGTTATGAGCGCGTTTCATTATAAAAGAGCGTTCTTTGTGGGAGCAGTCTCTTTGCTAACAAAAGATTCCTGGCAAATTACCCCTCAACTCTCAAGCTCGAGCAGCCTAATGGATTTCAATGGATTTGCATACATGCGATGTATGCTTATGTAATTTTAAATGCTTTGTTATACGCATAGAAATGTTTCACATCTCTCGTCTTTTTTACTTCACACCTCAAAAGAAAACTTTTTCGTTGGATGAAAGTAGATACGTGTAGTTTTGTATTCAACTTTGGAAATTTTTAATGCATTTTAAAATTACTTACGTAAACGTTTCCAAATTGAACAATAAATCAAAGTCGTTAGAAAAACATATTTTTGTTTTTTATTTATTTAAAAGACGGTGTCACTTATATATATGACGATAAAAAAACATTTTTGCTAACACTGAATCAGAGTATGTATTACGAAATAATAGGACTAAATCGATAGGTACCTGGTATCTATCCATAGAGGTATGTCTGCGTAGGTGCGTAGGTGCGTAACTACCTAATGTCCAAGCTTTATTATATTCGTATTACTTTGGAATAACTTGAATCATTGCAATGATTCAATTGTAACAATTCCAATTGCATACCTATTATTATTTAAAAAAAAATTAAATTATTATCATCAATAAACAAATTTATGACAAAAAAATTAAAACCGACTTCCAAAAACACAAAACTAAAAAAGCTAAAAATAACAAAATACCGATTTAATCCAACAGACAAAAATACACGTAATACTATTATTGGTTTGTGCTACCACTTCTTGATTTGAATTCGGTGCCACCTACCTATAAAATCGCTACCTATTAGCGCTGATTTCAGTGGAGCCCCGGCGTTCCGCCTGCGGAATCGTCAGTAGGTTTAAAAGTCGACAACTTTATAAAATGCTATGCAATTCTATAATTCACTTCTGGCATCAAAATAAAAACCAATTCCTATCATGGAAAAGAAAAAAAAAATTACAAAAATAATAAAAAAAAATTACTATAGGTATGCATGATGGAGTTAATGTGTAACGTAGGTACATTGAGTAAAAAACAGATGAACCTCCTACAATTTTAAGACGTGTGAAAATTAATACGAAAATCACTATTTGCATGATAAATAAATGCCACTTTCTTTTTTTTAAAAGTCTTTTTATTCCCAATTGTTGAACTAAAAGGTTGAGATACCTAATTCAACAGAGACACTCCGCTAACGACTTCGGCACTAAGGCATAACGGGCGATCACGCTTCAGTTATACCAGCACTTAATATGAACTTGTATATGTAGACAATTTCAATAATTATTGTCTTAAGACATAAGGGAATACCTAGTTACCTACCTACTTTGAAGTAACTTTTGAAAGCTCTATTAAATGAAGCATTGTCATGAAATCCAAACTAGCTTTACGCTGAGTTTTTAACAACCTTAGCTTAAGTAAGTTTTACAAGCTTATATCTAACTAGCTGTTCCCTGCGGTTTCACCCGCGGTAATTTCCGAGTTCCCGCGGGAAGTATAGTTTACAATAAAGCCTATGACACCCAAAAATAACGTGGCTTTCTATTGGTAAAAGGATTTTCAAAATCGGTTCAGTAGATCCAGAGATTACCCCCTATACAACCTCACAAACTTTACCTTTTATTATAATAATATAGCTGATAGGGGAGTCATATAAAGTACCTAAAATAAAATTCGTTTTGATTTCAAGGTATTGGACAGCGGATCACAAAAACTTATCTCCTTAGACGATAAGGACGATTATGACATGATAATTGTTTAGTGAAGATATTGTAATACGTTAGTAAAAAGTTTGCACCTTTTAATTTCAGTATTACCTTTTAAAAAAGTTATCGATCATTTTTACATAAAAAAAAATTAAACCGGCTTATCGTAAAAAAATATATGAGTATACCTACCATATACCATTACCATTAATAAAACTTTAAAGTGGGTCTGACCGATTAATTAAATTTCCAAAGCCTATCAAAGCTATAGGATAATACGTTTAGCAAAACTCACACTATGTACTTTATTTGGAAAATCTCCTCTAGCATATACAGTACGGAAAAAAATTAAATAGAAAATTTTAGTAAAAAAGAAATACTTTCTTTTTACTGGCTGTGCCCCGCGGTTTCTCCCGCGGTAATTTCAGAGTTCCCCTGACAACTTGCATACCAAATTTCATCCAAATCCGTTCAGCCATTTTTGCGTGATTGAGTAACAAACATCCAAACTTCCACACTTTCACATCCTACTTTATAAACGCGAAAGTTCGTAAGAATGTACGGATGAATGGATGGATGGATATTTGTTACCCTTTCACGAAAAAACCTACTGGATGGATTTAAATGATACTTTACAATAATTTAGTTTATACATCAGATTAACACATAGGGTACTTTCGATTCCGGAATTCCCGCGGGAACTCTGAAATTAACGCGGGTGAAACGGCGGGGCATAACTAATTTATAATATTAGTAGGATTTTCTAAAAAGAAAATTCTTATATATCTAAAAAAAGAGACGTCGATGAAACCACAGGGAACAGCTAGTCTATAATATTTAGGGTACTAACCCTCGAACCATAGTCTTTGTACACTTAAAAATTAGGTTTTTTATAACGTAACTATTTAACCCCCGCGGTAATTTCAGAGTTCCCGTGGGAAATTTAGGATAAAAAGTACCCTATGTCACTCAGGACTACCGTAGCTTCCTATAATTGAAAAAATTTTCAAAATCGATTCAGTAGATCCAGAGATTACCCCCTACAACGTCGCAAACTCATAATTCACAAACTCACAAACTCTAGCTCTTTACAATATTAGTATAGATTAAACTATAAACTTTGTTGAGTTGCGGGGATGCACTTATAATATGGTAATGTTCCTTATATATTCGCTGCTTTTTCATGCTCGTCAATTTTGGGAGATCCCGTGAAAACTTGGTGAAATCCGTTCTTAGCTGACTTGCCCTACCTATAAA
Organism: Zygaena filipendulae; assembly: GCA_907165275.2. Classification (NCBI taxonomy): domain Eukaryota; kingdom Metazoa; phylum Arthropoda; class Insecta; order Lepidoptera; family Zygaenidae; genus Zygaena; species Zygaena filipendulae. Next base: position 5,658,769 of record OU015663.1, read on the forward strand.
TTATTCCTTCTACCAAATTTCAAATTCATGGGTCATTTTAATTCACTTGAGTACACATGTTTTGACCTTTCACTTTTATCTCAATAAGTGTTTACCTAAATATAACCTCTGGCAATCTGATAGAAATTCTATAGATTCTATAACTAGATATATTATATAGATAGAAATCTCTGATTTTGAACATTTTTATCCATATTTTGATGCGGCTTTTTTTTACAAAGATTAAAAGGAAATTACAACTTTTAACGTTTCGTTATACCTACATGTTAGAATGTAATTTAAAAGCCTGTCTCCTGCAGATTTTTATCTGTGTCATCGTTAGCCAGCAAGTGTCATTGCTATCAACTAGGTTGCCGGACGGCGGCGCGCCCGCCCGCCCCCCGCTAGACCGCGCGCTCTCCCCGTCCCCGACACGACAGTTCATAATTAAAATGTCCGTGGGATGTCATTACCCGCCAGCAAGGATGCCTCCGCGATTCATTCCTAATGACTAAATTGATTCCCTGTCGCCGCCTCCCAGGAATTTCAACACGATAAAAACTTTCATTTACCTACTCTTTTATCAGGCCTTCCTAACAATTTTTCGGAGTTCGAATAGATGGTTATTCTATGAGATAAAATATTTATCTTTGCTGAAATAAAAACTTTTTTTTATCATCATTCTATAATTGCGTTTAGCTTAAGTGCTTTCGGTGCGAGAGCCAAGTTGTTGCAAGATTTTATTTTATCTACATCGCTTTCTATTCAACCACTACTAATTCAATTTCGGCTGAAACTTTTGGATAGCTGTTCGGCTAAGTCTTGTTTTGTTCGTTGATATAATTTAATTTATTTGTACTACAGACAGCTAATTAAAGTACATTTTAGGCTTGTTTCATCAATGTGAAACGATTTTTATTATTTTCATAGAACGTTTTAACCACAATGGGGTTTCGTCCCTTATTACACTTTAAATAATTAAATATCAATTGAATGAAAGAGAAAAAATACTAAGTATTTTAATTAAATACTTTTTATTATAGTTAGGTATGTATGTAAAATTTAAAATTTTGTACTTTTTTCTATAAAATAAATAAATAAAAAAAAAACTTTACCGGCAAGATGAAATTGAAGCGTATAGCGCAAATATATGTAGAATCTGTATACATTGAATAACCTACCTATAACTGTGAGTCGGATCTGGAAGTTTCTTGTCGGTGAGTTCTTGAAGTCTACTCGGCATCTGTAGACTCCTTGGTCGTCTAGCTGCACCGAGGTGAGAGTTAAAGCCGCTGGGTGAGCCACTGTTGCAAAGTATGCCCGGGGTCCAAAAGCAGCAGGGTCAGACCATTGCAACGCTGTGCTGAATGATCTTCCTCTCGCGTCGAAACTGTACAGAAAAAATATATTAACATAAGCTGAGAAAAAGGAATAATAAAACAAAATAAATTAAGTGTAGTTTATTGCACACAATATTAATATGAATACATTAATATGTGTATGTACATAATTTTAGAAAAACACTTGCGACACATTCGATAGACTTCAATCGCCAAAAGTAAAATTCATATCTTCTTATAAATAAAAATGAATTGCTGTTCGTTTGTCTCGCTAAAACTCAAGAATGGCTGGACCGATTTGGCTAATTTTGATCTTGAAATATTTATGGAAGTTCAGGGAAGGTTTAAAAAGTATAAAATTAGGCTACTTTGGAGTTCCTACGGGAATTGCGAAACTCACGCGGGCGAAACCGCGGGTCTGTTATGCTTTCACGCCTTAATGGCTCAACCGATCACCATGAAATTTTGCATACATGTTACCAGGAGTACAGAGAAGGATATAAGGTACTTTTTATCCCTAAATTCCCGTTACTACTTCAAAATTAACGCGTGTGATACAGCGGGTAACAGCTACTACAATTTAATTGCTGATAGGTACTTATTAAGATTAACTGGGTGGAAATAATTGCCAAACATGGTTCTCTGTTTGAGACCACGACGATAGCAAAAAACAAACTTTGTGAGAAAGAAAACGCAAAAAGTCAGATACCTACCTACCAGAGACAGATAGACCGTGAGAATATTGAAACCCATAAATTTAACTTTCCGTTTTCTCATTTCGATCTGGTAACACTAAAAACTGTCAAATTGTAGAATAAAAGAACCGGGTGGGCCGGGTAAAGTTTTTCAATTTCCGGACGGGCAACATTTTCTCAATTTCCCAACCCCCATCCTAATTTATACAGCAAGAAGCTTTGTGCGAGATGATTTGATTGTACACCCCGGTGTCCCAGGTAAATTTAACAATTTAAGCACGCTTTTTATGATGTTAATAACTTATTATCCCCCGCAACGTTCATGCCGCCCCACCGTTATGGCCTTCGATATACTTATAATGAGGATGTGGATGGACTACTTTTGACAATCAATATTCTAATTAGTCCGTCAGTTTGAAAATAAAAAAACAATAGATACGTATTTTTTGCTTTTTCAAATAAATTAAAATATACAAAGATAAAGCGCATTAAAGTTTAGGGTGAGGGGGTCGTGATGTCACTAACCGCTAAAACCGTCATACAAACTGTCAGAATAGTGACGTCACGCGAAATTTCAACTCAATATATCCCCGTTATTTTTTGATAACGTAAAAAAAGAAAAAAATACGTGTCCAATATTTTTTAATAATCTACAAGACGGACTAAAAAATAAAAATTAGTCAACATGCCCATTGTAATTTCACGTAATCGTTGATTCTGTGAACAGATAATTTACCTACATTTAGCGAATTCGTATATACCTACTACTCGTAATATTATAAAGAGAAGAGTTTGTTTGCAAGGAGTCATTTCAAGAACGACTGAACCGACTTAAAAAATTCTTTGATTGATTGTAAGATATTAATCTCCGAGTACAATAGAATACTTTTATCCCGGAACAATTAGTTTCTTACTCCTTAAGGTGATCCGAAATTCACACGTGAAACCACGACCAAATTGGTTACTAATGATGAAACTAGCCTCTACTTGGTATCTGTCGACTTTTAAAATTTACTTAGGGAGGGTTAGGTACGAGTAAGACCCTAAAGCGCCACATATCTACACTTAATAAATATTGTATAATATAAATAGAAGTATATAAAAGATAATGATATAAAAGTGATTGCTTTTCAGTTTTCAGTGATCGTCAGGTCTTGTGTGATTTTCGTTAACGAGCTGGCGTGAGACGTCTTAAGTGTGTTTCGTTGTCGGTGTGTTTCTAAACGTTAATTGGATCGACTCAGCTCGGCTTCCTTTCATCCGTTTAAGGTAGCACCGTTCGGTTCATTAGTCCCGACTTAACTATATTTAAATACGACGTTCAACACTTATTTACTTAATAAACGCCTTCTTATCCGGAAAATTTCCTTTGCTCCACCCGCTGTCTCTGCAAAATTCGTCGTGACAGAGATACTGTTTTTTCACGTAATCAGCAAGATAAAATTACCATTAAATCTAAATCAAGGCAAGCTTTTTTTTAGCAAAAAAAGTAATTACCTACAAATAAAACTGAGGCGACTAGACACCCATATTTCTTTTATTCATACATGCCAACGTCCTGAAAGTACTGAATTACAGTATGTAATTATTTCAATTACCTGTATATAGGTTTCCCGCCGCTCTTTCTAAACCATAGCACCATGTAGACGCGGTCCTCGTTAGAGCCCGGTGTGACGTCACACGGCAGTGACGCCGTGCGGCCCAGCACCGCTTCCACGTCTGCATTTGACACTGGCAACAATACAAAAATCACTTATTTTTCATACGCGATACACTTTTTGAACGGAGTCCTATTGATTTTATTATAGACTATAGAAATTTTACAAATTTTGTGTGGACAGATTTATAGAAGAAAGCAAATTAGATAGATGCAACTAGTATAAAATACATAACGTTATTACATATTATAATAATATCAGCAGCATAGGCAAATATAATAATAATAAATATTAATTAATTACCTATTATGAACTTAACTAGTTAAGATCTTTAATGCAATCAATTAAAGAATTGTTAAATATATAAATTTGAACCAAGGATTAAACGTAAGCTACGGGACAGCCGCTAAGCCATAGCTGCAAGATGCCATTGACCGTCCTCTAGAATTTAAAATAAACTTAAAACTGGGTACTTTTGCATTATTTTTTTTTGTTAAAAATAAAATAAAACGAATGCAAATAGAATTTACGGTGGCCTATTATACCAAAATTAAAAAACATCTAGCAATATAAGACACTTCCCTAGAGTTTATAATAAAGTATATAGAGATGAAAAAGTGGAAAAAAGTCATAATAATTATGTTTTATGTTAGACTATACGCAACTGTAAAAACCCGGTTCAATTATATTGAGCAGTTTTTGTAAGATACCCTTACAAACATACAGAAATTCCGATTCCAAAAATTTCAATTTCCAATACGAAATTCCGATTCTGCTCGTGCTTAGTTTCTTTTAAATATTTTAACTATGTACCGCAATAAAAAATTACCTAAGACCTAGCACTAGAAACAATCCAGGGTAAAAATCCAATAATCCAAATAATAAACGTTAATCAGATATTCTGTAGCTTGCAATCAGCGAAACGCTTTTTTACTAATTACCTACCTAGCTTAATTATCTGCTATATGATAAATATACAGATACATATACTGCTAGATGTACAGATACGTCTCTATTCATAGCCTTTATTTATTATATTATACCTACGTAAATAAATAACTATATTTATAATATATATTCCCCGCGGTTTCACCTGCGTTAATTTTGGAGTTACCGGAATTTCGGCATAAAAGTAGATACGATTTGTCTTTTCTGTACCACTGAGAATATGCACGCAAATTTTTTTTACTACAATAAATAATTAATCGGTTAAGTAGTTGAAGCGTGAAAGCGTTACAAGCAAACAAATCAACAAACTCACATTTGCATTTATAATATCAGTTAGGATTTGTATATTTCGAAAATGTTTGAGTGCGAAAAAGCATGTTGTTTTTTTTTTAAGATACAGTAACAAAAGCTTTGATAAAAACGTAATAAAACAAGTCAAAACTCGTTTGTCGGCGACAAAGAAGCGCCCTAACCATCAGCATTCATTCGAAATATTATTGTGACGAGTTCATTTTGATTTCACTGCGGGGAATGAATGAATATAACGGGGTGGTAAACTCATCGTTTTTCTGCAAGCATCGCGCGCAACTGCTTACATACGGATGCCAAGTTTATGAAACAAATGCGAATATTATTTAATTTTTACAAGCTTTTATCTAACTGGCCATGTATGTAAATTGTACGTATGTAATATTTTTCACCAACTTGCTGATATCTGATTGGGATGCAATTTGACGTGCTTAAGTAAATACGATGACGATTAAATATTGTGGTACCAACGAGCTGATTTCATGATGAAGCTAGGAAGTAGAGCAAGTAAATATAGGTAGCCAGTTTACTTGGTTTCCATGACACGAACTTGTGGCTAACTGTGCGGGATCGAGTTGATCTGTGAGTGGTGCATGAAGTGTTATTATTTTTATGAGATTGAGAGAGAGAGAAAGAGAGAGAGAGATGAGATGAAATTATAAGGAAATTTCAGCAAAACAATTGAACCGTGGTCGTTGCTATTTTGCATATAGCCGCACATACTCACAGAGGATTTCTTGATTTGTGTGTGATCAGTGTGTGGTCCGGAAAAATACTATTAGTATGAAAAGTTTTATGGTTAGACGGTTGTTAGTTATCTGTTTTTGCTTCAGTGGAAACAAAGTTTTTTTATTGTTATTTTCTAATTAAAATTGTTTTACGATTTAAAGTATTTTATTAGTTTTAGTATTTTGATTTTATCTTTTATTATACATATGTTTATTATATTATAGGTTAAAAGTTTCATTCAACATTTATTTCATTTCATTCTATTCACAATTGAGACTAAACCAATCGACGTGTGCATGAAACAGCGCGAAATGACTTTGGGAGACAATCGCCCTAGACGTCTTTGTGCTCTTGTTAGGTACTCGACCTTTCTAGCCTTAAAATGATCCACTCCGCCAACATTTAATTTCACTTATGTCTATTATTTCTATGGTTTATACTATTATGTTAAACCCGGCTATTCGTAAGAGTACTTAAGAATCAACCCGGCATAAACTTGGTGCTTGGGTTTAAACCCGATAAAAACCCGTAAACGTACATGTTTGTAAGTTGCATTAGACAGTAGGTAGACACGTCGCTGATGCTGCGTGAAATCGTCGGAACGCGGTATGCATTATGATCATTTCTGTGCCAACCGGTAACCGGCGGAAGAGGCAAAGAAGCAAGCGAATTTTAATCCAGCGAAACACGTACCTAAGACCCTTAAGACCCTAAATACATTCTTATTAATTATGTATATTTAGGTAAGTCTTTTAAAGTGAACAGTTTTCTCCATCAGTTTTCGGTTCAACAAAAAAGAAAACTAAATCTTAGAAATTTGCGAATCGCCTAAACCGCCAAAACTTGCCGTTTTTTGACGGTTTTCGTACCTATATAGTACTGACTTTTGTCAAATTTAAATATACGGTGAAATTATTGACGTATTGCATTTACTTACCCTATTTCTCTCTCAATTGATCAATTTCTTTTGAAATGGATTATCTGAGAAAATATGATTTAAGGACCTAAGTTATTCTACTTAGGTCCTTAGATAAATCATATTTTAATCATTGTTAAATGTCCTACTAACCATCTTAGGACGGGATTTAAAATTTATCGAGGGATAGCATCCATACCTTTTTGAGAATTTATCAAAGATTATTTCTGATCCGATTTGGTAGATAGGTAGGTGGGTACCTACGAAATAATTGTTCTTTAGATATTCTTATGTATCAAAACAGTAAGGGACATCTCTATTTTATGCTTGCTCCAAATAACAGTGTCCAGGCCTGTTGTATAATTTTATGCCAAGTAATAAAAGTGTTTTACCTTAGCTATAAGGTAAACGTACCCTAGCTAGCCCTATACCAAACTGCCCGGAAAAGAGCGCTTTCAGTCACGCGACCATTTTTGTTTCTTCCGAAAAACTAGAACGGAATCGTCAATGAAAATCTACATTGAATGAATATTTTGCTACTTTTATTTTCTACCATGGTTCTATTTTAGGAAATAAAACCAAGTCAAACATAATTGTTACACTTACGCATATTTTATTAAAAAAAATCCTTTAATTCGATTACCTACTTGCTTACGTATTTTATACTAGTCGATCCCCCTTTCATTCGTGTTCAATGTTTATCCATTACAAAGAAACAAACATACAAAATTATTATACCAGTAGGTATTATGAGTACATAGTAACAATCTTAGTTATAAATCTTAGTTAGGTAGGTAGGTTAGGTATATTTTACGTCCAACAATACAATTTTATTATAAAAACTACCTAGATCGCGATTTCGTTGGTTCATATAGTTTTTTCACACAGTTACAAAAATAGGCCTGGTACGGAGACCGCTATCTAAAAACGTTGTAAGATTTTACGTAAGTATATCAGACTCTCTGAGCTGTTTAAAGAACAATGGCCAAATTTCTAAAGGAGCTGGACTTGACTTTTATTTTTCATGTCCAAAAATAATCTATAGTTAGGTTGACTTGTTTTTATGTTATAAATACCATCCCGTTTAAAAATCATATCTAAATAGCCACGATTTTTTAAAATAACATCAACAATACATTTGAGGTTAAAATCAACAACTACCTTTTACCCGACCTAAAAGTGTAGTTAGCATAGAAATAAGCATAGAAAAAATTTAGTTAGCGATAGCGATAGTCACAAGTGGTAGTTATCAGTCCGTAGAAAATGCCTAGGTCAAAACTGGTCAAAACGACAAAGGAAATCCAAAATAGAACAGCAAGTGAAGCGAGATGCGTGCGTAATTGCCGGGTGTCATGTCAGTTGTCAATAAAAAAAAATAACAAAAACAATGACAATCACTGACGCGGTTCGATGACCACAGATTAAGTAACTTGTCGAGGACAAATGACGTTCCGTTGTACGCAATTGAACAAAATGCTTATACTTAATATGAACCTACATAATTATTTTTTATGACAGGAATGCACACACAGCTGTTGATTTGATGCCTACATACTTATCGACTATTCAGGCAACTATTCAGAAAAACGTGAATAATTATAGTATTTGAATACTAAGTCATTTCATACGCGAAATGAATCGTCAAAAGGTGCGTTCTGAAACCACATACATGGATGTCGTAGAAGTTACAGAAACAAAAATAAATTTATATCTTTTTTTTTGTGGCTACTTATAGAGATACTTTTTGTGTTTTATAAGGTCTTAAAAAATAAGAGTATTTTCCATATATATATATCATATATGGACACCATTGTTTCGTCTCGAGTACAATTTGGTCATCCTTCTTTAATAATTTCGGACAAAAGTAATTTCAAATTAAATCAACTTGAAGTATTTACTAAAAATTTAAATAGGCTATATACGTGTCCAATATTTATTATTAATCTACACGTCGAACTAAAAAAAATAGTCAAGTAGCCAATTGGGGGCATTGTTGCGAACAGACCGTTCGTTGCTGAAATCAACCCAAATCTAATTTTCTAGATTAAATACCAAAATATATTAAACAATTAAGTACTGCAACTTATTTCTGTTCCCCGCGGTTTCCCCCGCGTTAATTATGAAATTCCCGCGGAATTTCAAGATAAAAAGTACCCTATTCTCTGTACCTCGGATAACGTGCATGCAAAATTTCATGATGATTGGTTGAGCTGTTAAGGCGTGAAAGTAACCGACAGACAGACAGAGTTACTTTTGGATTTACAATATTAGTACCTATGGATATTGATGATGACATTACCATACACTTGGGTATTTTCCGGGGTATGAAAATCTAAATTCTAATTAGTCCGTCAGTAAGAAAATAAATAATAATAGACACGTACCTACAAAATGTTTTGCTTTTCAAATTAATAAAAATAAAAATAGATAAAGCGCATTAAAGTTTAGGGTGGGGGACTCGTGGCGTCATTATTCGGTTTTGATAAGCCCCGTACAGACTGCACCGGGTTGTGACGTTACGCAAAATTTCAACTCAATGTATCGCCGTTATTTTTTGATTACGTAAAAAAAGAAAAAATACGTGTCCAATATTTATTATTAATCTACACGTCAAACTAAAAAAAATAGTCAAGTAGCCAATTGGGGGCATTGTTGCGAACAGACCGTTCGTTGCTGAAATCAACCCAAATCTAATTTTCTAGATTGGTACATTTACCTACCAATACACGATGTATACTTAAATGAAATCACATTACAACAAGACATGTGTAATAAGTAGGTAGAGACGACACAGTTCAATAGACAGTGGCAGTGGAGTCACGTTTTGCGCCGGTATACCGCCGGGAGAGAACTCGCGCTCCTCACGGACCCACTGACCGATTTCGAGTCGTCACGTGACAGGGATTCGAATCGACTAATCGATTCGAGAAGGCGAAAACCATTCCAGTCTGCACCGCTATATGAATTAGTCAGCTCGATACCCCCGACAACTCTATTGCTGTTACCTTGTACGCACAAGTTCAGGGCAAAATATAGGATAAATTACAAAAGAACTTATATTCTTGAACTTAGTATCTAGGTATCTAAATAGTAATATAAAAAAGGAATAGAAAAAAAAAACAGAGAGAAGAGATAAAAAAGTAACCTAAATATTTGTTATTAGCTGTTGTTCCCCCCGCGGTTTTTCTCGCGTCGCATTCCCGCAGGAACTCTTTTATATTAGCTGCATGTAAGTATTTCTGTATATGCATTGTATGTATGTATCTGTATGTGAGTATTTGTATGTATGCGTATGTATGTGTATGTATGTATATGTGAGTGCGTATTTATGTATCTATGTATGTAACGTATTAATTAATATTTATTTTAATTTTAGTTACGTATGCTGTTGATATATAATATATTGTATGTAATCACATTATGTATTTTATCTATCTATATATATTTTTCTGTATGTATATTTTATATCTATGCGTGTATCTTTGTATATCTTCTTATGTATTTTTATTTTTTATATTTATGTTCTATGTGCATATTTTGTATTATTTTATGATTCCTATTCTACCTATCAACATATAAATTTTCTGTAGTTGTCCTGTCCACCCAAAGGTTGTCTGGAAGAGATCGCTAGTAAAGCGATAAGACCGCCTTTTGTATGCCTTTAGTTATAAGTTTTTGTTAACACACTGTAACATTATTTTGGTGTACAATAAAGTGTATTCTATTCTATTCTATTCTATTATATCTCAGAATGAAAGTACCTACCTACCCTCTCTGATACTACAAGACCTATACATAACTATTACTTCGTCCCCTTGCGGTTTCATCCGCAGGAATTCGGTATTTTCGAGGGAACTCTTTCCCAGATAAAAAGTTTCTTTTATCAGGGCTACTGTAACTTCATATCAGGGAATGTTTAAATAATAATAATAATAATAATAATAATAAACTTTATTGAACCAAGAATATGTATAAACAAAATTAGGTAACCCCACCTCCCAAACTAGGAAAACCTGTATTTTGGGAGGTGGTGTCTTCCGCATGTGTGTGTACAAAATTTAATATTAGCAGGTAATGCATAAAATTATTCCATTAAAACTAATATAGCAAAAAAGTTATATGTAGTTTAAGACTACAGTTCACATATGGGCCAAATATAACTTAGTACGTAGTTATTTACTCTGAGATATAGGTAAGTATTGTTATTAATTGAAATATGCGCGTATTAAACATGTTCTATTTGGAGGGTAGCTACAAGCAAGTGCAAAAGCCATGACAGAAATAACAACTCCGGACTACGACCGCTGTAACTTGGAACACATACAGACTGTTGGCTCCGAGCAACATGGACCTAAACAATCTGGTAACATCGCAATGTTGACAGCCACCCAATAATCGATGGATGTGGCAAATAAATAATAAAAATCATTATTTGGCAACCAAAAGGAGACTTTCAGTTTCTTCGTAGTTAAGATTGTGTAACCATTTTTTAAGAAGCCTAAGACAACGGAATCTATTAAAGTGATAAAAATTTAATTGGCGATTAATTTTGTTATACAAAAATGGACCAAGAAAATCAACAAACCTGTGCGAAAAAAAGGTGCGTGTTGGAGGGAGGTTAAATATAAAGTTTCTTTTAACCTTAGTGCGGTCAGAAGAATAAGAGAACCGCCGGTGCTGGTATAAAATAATAGTTTTTATGAATGACTGTCTCACTGTGAGAATATTGGCGTCCCTGTACAAATCATAGGTGGGATATCTGAAAGGCCTCGAAAACATGACTTTAAGAACAGCCCGCTGGGAACGTTCAAGACGGATGAGGTGAGTAGCTGAAGCCCCGCCCCAGACTCCAACACAATAAGTGATTAGGGAATGACACAGTGCTAGGTAAACAGTTTTTAACAATTTGAAATCAGCAATTAGTCTCAATGATCTGAATACACCAATAAGACGGCGCACTCGTTTGGCAGTCAAGTTTATATGCTCAACCCAAGACAAGTTTTGATCGACGATAACTCCAAGGTATCTAATATTTGACACTCTTTCAAGACTAGTACAGCCACACACAGCTACATCAGTATGGCAGCTGTCGTGAATCTTAAGGTTGAACTCATCAGTTGTTGGTTGGGTGGAGGAGTTAATGGAAAAAGTCATATACTTGGTTTTTGCAGCGTTAACAGTTAATAAATTGGAGTCGAGCCAGTCGATAACCGCGTTAAGGCACATCTGAGCATTGTGAGAAAGTTCAGCCCAGGTATCGGAGTGAAAAGCTAAGACAGTATCATCCGCAAAAGTCACAATCCTGCAGTTGTTAAGCTTCATGTCACAGAGACCATTGATGTAAAGAAGAAACAGGGTAGGCCCCAAAACACTACCCTGAGGCACCCCAAAAGTGACTGGGATGCAGTCACTATGAGTGCCTCCGATGCGTACCGACTGCTCTCTGTCCGTTAGATAACTTTTAAATAGATCAAGAGCAAGACCACGGACACCCACCATCTCTAACTTCTTAAGAAGGATGGGAATGGAAACCGAATCAAAAGCCTTAGCCATATCAAGAAACACGGCTGCACACCTTTCTCCAATATCAAGCTTACTCACGATAAAGTTAACAAAGTCGGTGGCTGCATCTTCAGTAGATTTTTGTTTTCTAAATCCAAATTGGTTTTTTGATATTAAGTTTTTAGTTTCAAGGTAATGTATAAGACGATTGTTAATAATTTTTTCAAATAATTTTGATAAAACCGGTAGAAGGGATATCGGCCGATAGTTTCCAACATGGTTCCAATCACCTCCTTTGTGAATAGGATGTACAACTGATCGCTTGAAGAAATTTGGAAAAAGCCCAGTGGAGATACACATATTGAACACGTGAGTAATCGGTTTTATTATGTGTTTCAGGCAAAGCTTAAGAGTCAGGTTATCAATCCCATCCCAACCATAAGAACAACTAGTTTTTAATTTTTTAATTAGAGAAGTTATTTCAGACTCATCTGTAGGTATAAGTAAAAAAGAGTCAGTAGTAGGGATGTCATTGCTCCCAAGACAATAACTTGCAGCAAGTTTGTCCTCCGTTGTTTGTGTCTTTTTAAGTATGCTAGTGGCCAGCTTAGATCCAACACCCGCAAAAAACTCGTTAACAAATTTTGCTGATTCAGTTGGAGTATTCTTTATGTTAACCAATCGGGAAGAGTCACCCGAGCTGCTCTTCAAGCTACAGAAAGTCTTTACAGAATCCCACATTTTTTTAGGATTATTACAGTTCTTTGAAAGTTGCTCCCTCTGGTATTGTGTTTTTAAGTATTTGGTAAGGTTATTGCATATATTTCGATAACGTTTGTATTTAGCTTCCAAAATAGGGTCATCTGGGTTACGTCTAAGGTTTAAATGAAGACGATCACGAATCCTGATTGATTTTAAGACACCAGGGGTGATCCAGTTTTTGAGTGTATGTTTAGAACGAGAGATGTTTACCAGATTGGAATTGTTACCTATTGCAGATCTAATAATTGTAACTAGTGCTGAGATAGCCTTCTCAGCGTCACTTTCGAGATAAATTTCTTCAAAGCTACAAGTTGAAAGTTCTTGAGATAGGTGTGAGTAGTTGATTTTTGGAATTAATCTTTCCTTAGTTAAAGGCATTACATTATTCTTCAAATTTATTGAAAATAGTACAGGATCATGGTCAGTGATGGCGGTGTCAAGAACCATTGTAACATGAGAACCATTACTCTTGCAAAGAACATGATCCAAGCAATTATTACCTCTGGTTGGAAGATAGTGGGAAGGAAAAAGTCCGTGTGATGCAGACACATTTAGATAATCGCTAACAACTCTGTTGGAGTTGTTAGTATTAATGTTGATGTTTAAATCACCTGTCAAGATAACATGAGGATAAGAATCCAACTCTTTAAGAGCAGAATCCAGGGTTTCGAAGAATTTGGTTAGGTTCGTAAAGGAAGGCGGCCTATATACAGCAAAAATAGCAAGCCCAGATCCAACTTTAACAATAATACCATCAGCATCCATCACGTTAGTCTCCTCGACAGTGACAACAACCCTCTCCTTGACATAAACGACAATACCATTATTCTGGTTAATAAATTTTGTGGCATTAAAATTGGCATAGCCTGGAAGTCTGGGGATAATGCTGGATTCAGAAATCCAGCATTCAGTTAAAATAATAATATGCACATCAATTGCCAAACGTTTCAACAAAATAGGAATCTGATCGAAATTATGATTAATGCTCCTTATATTAAGATTCAGGAGGACAAGATCAATACCTTTACTTTTATTAAAAAATAGATGACACCTTTCAGGTACAGTCCTATGTGCTACAGGAGAATTTAGAGCGTCTATATCAGTAGTCAAAGAGTTTAAATTTTTCTCTGTGAAAGATAAGTTTGGTACTCTAAGGACGTTGGGCTGAAAAAGAAATAAAGCTTGCAGATACAATTCCCATAGAAAAGCGAGACAGTCTTAAAGGTTACAGCATAAGAAACAATGGTTACATGAAAAGCACGTAGAAGCGCACCAAAGAGGCTCACCTTCAACTTCAGTAAGTATACAAAAGACAGGAACATAAACTTACCAGACCAGGAAAAAGACATGGTTATTGCGAGAATAATACATATGGGTACACTTAATATTAGCACAAAAGGTGTAATATACAAAAAATAGACAAAGTACAAGAAAAGTAATGCATAAATAACATCTTTGGCCACCACATAATAAGATAAAACTTTCATGTCATTAAGTCACTTAGGGTGATCAGGGTTAAGGTTTTTAAGCTGGTTTTCACTCTTCACAAGGATATGGGGCGCACCTTCATCTTTCCGCAAGAAAACACGTCCACCCGATGCCCAGCAGAACTTGAAACCACAAGAATTTGCTTGTTGACGAGCCAAGAAAAACAGTCTTTTATTTCTATTCGTAAGATAATCGGAAATATAAATTGGGTTGCCGTTCCCTGTAATTCCAATCGTCTCGCATTTAAGTCGTTTACCCTGTTTGATGTCATTGAACCTTTTGAATGATTTGAGAATATGTTGCTTTTGTGCTGAGGTTTGTAGCTCAAGAACGATAGGTCCAGCAGTAGCTGAATTATTTTTGCCGGTGACACGGTAGATATTTTTGATGTCAGGCCTAGGGCTAACTTCCAGAGTATTGAATATATTGTTGGAAATATTCATAAGATTTTCATTGGGCAGTTTGGCTATGTTTCTGATTTCAAGCATAGATGACGTTTGCCAACGTTGAAGTTGGTCAATCTGATCCGCAAGATTTTCGATTTTTAGCTGATCATCAGATTTTTGTTTCTCAAGCATTGAAATTTTGCTCTTAAGCTCGTTGTTCTCATTGTGAAGGTAATCAAGTGACTTCTCTAAAGACGAATTTTGCTTCTTAATCTCATCAAATTGGGCAAATATTTGGGTAAATTTTTCGTCCATATCAGCCTTCCATCTTGTAAGAAGGGTTTTTAGATCCTCCTCTGCAGAACTCTTTGCATCCTCCAAGACAAGTTCACGACGTCCTTTTCTTTTACGCAGGGTAGCACTACCCGAGCCCGAAGTCATCGATGAACTCTTTGCAAATAGATCGGAGTCGGAACCAGTTAAATTAGACGGAGATCTATGAAGAGGCATGGTAAACTTGAAAATGCGCACAAAATTTCCTCACAAAATGTAAGACAGAAATCACCAATATGCCTTATCCGTACACTCTTAGATCCGTGGCAATAAATAGCAAACTCAAACGAAGGACAATAGGTATGAATCTGTGTGTGTCACGTCTTAACCGATACACGGACGAAGGCGGAATGAATCAATGAAATCAGTTCAGTAGTTCCAGAGATTACCCTTACACTTAGAAACTAATATATTTTATCACTTTATAGTATTACTAGCTGTCCCCCGCGATTTCATCC
The DNA here is from genome assembly GCA_907165275.2 of Zygaena filipendulae. Lineage (NCBI taxonomy): Eukaryota > Metazoa > Arthropoda > Insecta > Lepidoptera > Zygaenidae > Zygaena > Zygaena filipendulae. Next base: position 5,674,272 of record OU015663.1, read on the forward strand.
GAGGTAATTTCGGAGTTCCCGCGGGAATTCCGGGAAAAAGTACTCTACGTCCTTCTTTGTACCCCTGAGTTCTGAAGTACCCGCGGGAATTCCGGGATAAAAACTATCCTATCTTTTAAGTTGGACCATTTTATGAATGGTTACAAAATTTTATGAAAATCCGTTCAGTAGTTTCGGAGTCCATCGCGGACAAACAACGTGACACGTGATTTAGATAATAGTATTATTTGTTATTTTGTAATATTTCTTTGGGCACGCTGGAAAAACATTCTGTTCTTACAATTTCTATATTTTCATATATTTTTTAAGAATAGAATAGTTGTGATAGAATAGTTCAACATCCGTGACCGTTAGGAAGCCAGTACGATCACGTTAATTGTTATTATATTTACTTATATAAAACTTCATTTCTTGGTAGTAGATACACACAATGATACACGCAATTTGTTTTTTATGTTGAACAAGTAGTACTCATTGTTATAGTAGTTCATAATGTATTAGAAAATAAAATGAAAGGATGGTTTTTTTTTTATTCTTTATTTGTATTGCGTCGTTTATCCCGATCTCTCTCGGCCCTAGATTATCCCGGACGTAGAGCCCGCCGAAGACAAGACGGCTTGTCAACACATCACGCTGACCGGATTTCTTGGGGAAAAAGGTTGCCGTTTCGATGGGCCTTTTTGGAATGTTATTTTCCTTAATAAATTATATTGTATTTCAAATGTGATTAAATCCACTTTTTATGTAAAGTTTACAACAATACATAGGAAATTAAGAGTAAATACATTAAAAATATCCATCTAATCACGGACATTTTTTACCTCATCCACACTTATATTACTATACTCTAAATCAGTGAGTACTACTTTTAGGGTTTGAGTGAGGAAAATTTATGTTATACCAGCCGTTCCCTGTGGTTTCACCCGCACCTGCTTTAATTTGGGAGTTCCCGCAGGAACTCCGTGAAATCCGTTCTTAGCTGACTTCTACAAATAAACTATAGCTGCCAGACAGCATCATAGATTTAGACTTTCGAGATTTCGTTTTTAGTCAGTGAGTAAACCTTTCGCTTTTTAATATTACTTCGCCTCATCTAAATTCATAAATGGATGATGCGAGATGGCACAGTGATAAAATAAGTATTGTCCTGTGTTGCTCCATTATAAAATAGAGTAAAACTGAGAGCAATTTCATCGAAATTTTTGATTTAAATTTTATACTATTCTAACGTGATAAATTTATTACCAGTGTTATTAAACGCTAATCAAGAGCCGGTCACATCTCAAGATATTATCCGTCTCGCAAACTGCACTGGAAAATGAAGAAGACAAACGAAAACTTGTGATTGCGATCAGTCCATCACAAACGTGAGTTTTTTTCTACAGTTATTGCTACAGTTTTTTCTTATTGTTAAATTTATTTATCTCTCTGTCTCCCTCTCACTCTCTTTTTAAATCTATCGCAACTAGTTCACAGATGTATGTATGTATAGAAGTAATGACGGTTTGAAACTTAGACCTGACGCAACTCTTGAGGGTAGCTACAGAATCTACTATAGGTTCCTAACTATGGCACTATCAGAAAACTTTCAAACCACGCGAGCAGGGAGTCGATTTTTGAATCGCTCGAATTACTATTCGCACACGGAATTGCAAGATTCACGCGTGAATGCTTAAAAAATGTATGAGGATTCGCACGTGAATTCGCGATTCCGTGCGTGAAAGTAATTCGAGCGATTCAAAAATCGACCTCTAGATTCGCGGGCAACAGCTTCTAATATAATATTATATTATATTTTTCATTTAATTATTTCAGGCAAGCTTCGTAAGGAACTACAAAAAGTTTCCAAGAGAATAATATTCAATTTAATTACTGTCATATAGCTATCTATTTCTAAACAATTATTTATTCTTCTTTAGAGACACAAATTGCTAGCAGACTGAAGTCGTAATCTCCCCAAAATAATGAAAATTATGCAAAACATATGTAATTTTAATAATGAGGAAGCCGAACCTTATTTTGGGAACGAAATTTGCGTGACTTCATTTTATGATTAGACACAATTAAATTATAACACTGACTTTGTTTTGTATTATATCATACAACTCATAAAAGTACCTATTGATACGGTCGCAATGGTTTTAACGAAAAAATGTAATTAGGCTGGAATTAATTAACCTTTGAGTACTGACGTGGTTAGGTTAGGTCATTAATGGTGATGTGACGACTCACAGACGGCCTTTAATAATAGGTATTATTTGATATATTTTCGTATGGATTACATTCAGTGAATTATTAAATATGTTGTAACATTATTTAGGAACAAGATGATTAAAAAAAAACGAAAGAAATATATTAAAAAACAATATTTATTCGGCACTTTTTAAAACCATACCAAATAACAGTCTTACCATTGTGACTTACTTTATATCCTATTTTTTTATATTATATAGGAACTTTTAAATTTAAAAGCGCTATAAAATGATTCTATCAAAAACTAAATAATGTTAGGAAGAAAAAAGGAATTGTATATCAAATTTAAATAGTATCTCTCAGCGCAATCAATGCAAATAATTTTAGAACTTTCGAAACAGATAGGCTTTCTACTTCTTACACACGTGAACTTAGTTCGCCTCTTGAGTCGCGATGGACATGTTTTGTACGTTTTTTTACCATTTCTGTGCCAGCAGGTGGAGTTCTTTCAGGTTCCAGGGGAAAATCATCTCCAGGAACACGGTTTATTGTCATTCGTAGTTCTTTCGGCAGACGATCGTTGTATACTCCGCGTTTCAGATGTGGCAGAACTAATAATCGAGCAAGACCTTGAAAAGACCTTCTTTTAGGTGTAACAGGTACATCACTACATTTTTTATATGAAACATGCGCATTTATACCGCTCATCATTGAAAAAATAGCAAGAGGCCAACGAAGAGTACGACGACTGCAAGAATAATTGGTACATATTTTATCCACTTCACCTCCGCCTTTTGTCTTATTATAATCGATAAGAATTAGGGGTTTGTTGGTTTCCGGACCCAATTCAGCCGCAAGGTGCATGGATGAAATCAACAGAACAGCTTTCACAGATATCACGGAAGTCACCCTTTATTTCTTGCTCTAACCATGTTTGTATTGTGTTGCCAAAGTCAGGAGCCTTGTTAGATGCCATCCTTCTTCTTTTACGACTACTTCCAGAAGTACTTGGTTCGTCCATCTAAAAAAAATTAATTAATGCTGACGTGACGTTTAAGAAACACTTCTAAGATTTCACATAAACTAGGACGTGACGTCCAAAATAATTTAACCACTAATACTGACCTCACGTCTCAGAGACACCGAGGTACTCCACACATGACACTACTCACTCGACATGGAACCCAAGCGCGGCTGCTCAATCCGAATCACAATCCATGAAGCTACCGGAAGGCACGGGAGTAAATTACTTAAATTGACGAAATAAGCTTCAAATTTGTCAAAGCGCCGTCTGTGGGACACCCACGTCACTACTTAAAGGTTAAGGAAATATTACATACTTACTGATACAACAATAAAGTAATTGGATGTGATATAGTTTGAAGTTAATAAATAACTAGCCGTTTCGCCGCGGTTTTACCAGCGTGAATTTTGTGACACCCTCGAGAACTCTATAAGTTGATATCCAATAATATAACACTTAGGGATAGTGTAGCCTCCTATCTCTATAAGGATTTTTGAAATCCAAAGTTCCAAAGGTTACCCCTGACATTTAAACAGACTTACAATTAAAAACTTTGCCTTTATAAGATACTAGCTGTTCCCCGCGGTTTCTCTGCGGAAATTTCGAAGATCCCGCGGGGATTCCGGGATACAGAGTACTATATATGTCCTTTTCTGTGCCCCTGACAATTTGTGTTCAGAATTTCATGAGATTTCACCGGCGTTAATTTCGGAGTTTTCGCGGGAATTCCGGGATAAAAAGTACCCTATGTCCGTCTCTGTACCTACCTACCTTTGACACCGTGTGTACATAATTTCCTGATGATCGGTTGAGTCGTTAAGGCGTGAAAGCGTAAGAGACCGACAGACAGACAGAGTTACTTTCTCATTTATAATATTAGTAGGATTAAGTACCTACATACATATAGTGTGCATTTAGTTCCATTATAAAGAAAATATAATTTTATTGTGCACGACTGCCGCAATTTATGGTTGAACGTCTTCTAAAACCTAGCATTTACTCAACCCATGATTTTACTTACCTACTTACCTGTTTTCTGCTAAGTGCCAGTCAGTTTATGAAGATCATAATTATGTAATAAACAAAGTGTACGTATGTATGTAGGTATCTCGTTCAAGTTACTTAAAGGAAATTGTAGTATAGCTAGTATGAAGTGATAGAGCTATTATCTCAGCTTGTATATAAAATGCATCACACATACTGGGGTTAATATAGAATCTGTAATGTTTTATGCTAATAGCAATTTTATTAGGCCGCTCGTAGGTACAGTCAGCACACAAAGATAATATCTTAGATCATTGTATGGAATTCCCATTCCTGAACAATAAAAATACCTACTACGTTAGCTGGGATGGGGACCACACCCAGTAGTAAAGTGTTCATTATAATAGACTAGCTTTCCACCATGGCTTTAACTGCGTGAATTTTATAGTTCCCCCGGAAATTATATTTATACATTAATTTTAAATACCTTTTAATTTCATGAAATAAAATCAGTTTCCGAGATCAAAGTAGGTATTTAACATCCATTCATCCACACATTTGAACATTTAAACATCTCCACAAACTTTCCCATTTATAATATTTGAGTGAGATTAAATACAATATTTATTTATCTATAAATAGAAAAGAAAGAAAGAAAAGAAAGAAAATACATTTATTTCAGCACAACACACAAGAAAAAGAGACAAACATAAACAGTGCCTATTCTAAAGAAGACATAATATCTCTTGCATGCTCTGTCGAAAGGGTCACCAGCTCAGCATTAGCTGGGTGCGGGTGTGACAATTTTCCGTAAAATAAGTAGCTGATTGTACTTTTTATGGTTAAACAAGACCGCTTTTATAACAGTATAACTCCTATTTTAGGCATAAAAGTAGCATGTTCCACTTACATTAGTACCTACGTTGATAATGTAGTGGTTAAATAGTTATATAAATCAAAACTTGACAAATGGCACAAAATTACACTAATCCGAATTTGACGTCCGTTCACTCAGTTATTGTAGTGATAAAAACTTAATAAAAGTGGAGTAGATAACGATGCCGTTATAGGCAGTAAAGTTGCCCAGTGATGTGTTTTGATGTGTGCATTAAATACCTACCTATCTTAAATAATATATGTCTTTAACTAATTATATTTTAATTTCTTCGACATCCATTTTGAAAATGAGCTTGTTTAGTCGGTAGTAGACTAGAGTCGCGGGCGACCAGTCGCGCACACACACACAGTCGCTACAAAAGCTAGCCGCTAGCAGCTGCGGTCGCCCGCGTCTAGTCGCTTAGTGGAGATGTGCAAAAGTCCATTAAAAAAAGGGTTGTTACCTATAACTGTTGCAAATTTACCTTCCACGTCCAACTATTAGTTAGAAACATAATATCAAAAGAAATATTAAGTTTAGAAAAAATCCTCCGTCTCGTCATAACTCTAACTAATCTAACTCTCTTGTGACGTCATGTTTCATGCTCTTGTAGGTATGCACATTATGTTGACGATCAATAAATAAATAAATAAATAATCATGGCCACATACAATTTACAACAATTATGATGACGTGTATACTTTGTGAATACAGCATCGTTTGATATAGGCTTGTTGGTTCGTTAAGAGACGGCGCGGTGCGCTCAGGTAAAGGACGATTCGTTAGAGCTGTCACTCGATGCTTCCTCGGTCTGATGTATGTTCAATATATAGATCTGTAAGCAGCCGTTTACTTCATCAATTTAAACTGTTCTTGGCACGAAGTTCCTTAACGCAGCCTGCGGTAGGAGTTATTTTGGTGAAATCGTCACGGCTGGAAAAAGCGTAACGTGCCATATTTGTATACATCATAATATGGTGTGAATGACAATACGTGGCAAGTTATTGAAAATTTTCGTAACGAATAGGCTATTTGACTAATTTTTTTTTCTTAGTCCGTCTTGTAGATTAATAAAAAATATTGGACACGTATTTTTTCTTTTTTTAAGTAATCAAAAAATAACAGAGATACATTGAGTTGAAATTTCGAGTGACGTCACTAACTAGTGCAGTTTGTATGGCGGCTTGTAGAGGTAAGTGACGTCACGAGCCCCCACCCTAAACTTTAATGCGCTTTATCTCTGTGTATTTTCATTTATTTGAAAAATAAAAAAATACGTGTCTAATGATTTTTAATTTTCTAAAAGACGGACTAATTAAAATTTTGATTTTCAAAAGTTGTCAACATCCCTATTATCGGAGAGGAATTTGAAATTCTTCCTTATATTTGGACATAGATAACCCACACTGGAGAAATTTGGAGTAAATCGTGTTTTAAAAGTAGGAGCGCCATTTTGTATCAACATTTTTTATGTTCAATATTTAGTTACATATTTAAGCAATGTAATAAGGTAAACACATAATTAAAAAACGTTCCCTAACCCTCAATAAATCGTTCTGAATCAATAACTTAATTTTGTGGGTTAACATGTTATTGCTTATCTACGTCCATTTGACGGGTTGAAAATCATCTAGAGGCCCAAGTGACAAAACTGGAAATAACGATCTATAAGTGAACCAAAATGCAGGGCATGCCAAAGATAAAATATAACCACTATCTATGTATACGTTTTAGTTTTGAGCATGCAAATACAAAATATTGTGTAACAAATTCGTATTCAATACATTGTATTTTGATACAAATAAATCCTCCAGAATAATTTACAATAGTACATTGTTATCCAAGGGGTGAAAGTAACTCATTTAGTGCCGAGACGGGGTTTGGCGCCCGAGCGTAGCGAGGGCGCCAATAGTTCGAGGCACTAAATAAGTTACTTTCTCCCGAGGGTAACACTGTGCTTTTCATTACGAATGCAAGGAAAGTCAAAATAAAAATAGGAATTAGCTAAAGAAAAAATGAGTGAAGATCGGATAGTCGCTTGACACTTTCCCACCTATTTCTTTTTCTTTGGCCGGCTAGCTATTCAGCCAGTATTTTTTATTTACATTGTGGCGACCTAAAAAACATATTTTCTTTAATTATTAAGTATTAATTAAAGAAAATAAAAAAATATAAATAGGAATTAGCTTAAAAAAAAGTGAGTGAATTTTATTTTAATTAATACCTACTTAAACTTTACGTTATTTCAATTTTACATCGCGCTGGCTGTATAGAAAGTTGAAACATGGTTCAATAGAAATGTGAAAATAGACCTAGTTTTTTTTTTATAATTTGACAGTTGTCAGTTGAAAGCGATTCTCCCTAGGGCTGAAAAGGGTTACTTTCAACCCGCTTCTCAGGCAACTTCAGACCTACTTTCCGAGTATGAGTAATGAAAAATTCATTTTTTGGTTTTTAACCCGGCATTTGAATTTGGAATTATTAGTCGTAATGAAATTCTTGATAAAGTAATTTTTGATAAAAAATTTAATAAATAACAATAAATCAATAATATACATGATACTTAAATAGGTATTATATTATACTAGCTGATCCCCGCGGGTTCACTCACGTTAATTTCGGAGTTGCCACAGGAATTCCGGGATACAAAGTAGGTACCCCTATGTCTTTTTCTGTATCTACCTACCCCGACAACATGTATGTAAAATTTCATGATAATCGGTAGACCCGTTAAGGCATGAAAGTGTAACAGACAGACAGACAGAGTTACTTTCGCATTTATAATATTAGTAGGGATTGTAGAATTCACGTTCAATTTATTAAACTTTGCACGTCCGTACATTAAAATTTGCACGTCCAGTAGGGCAAAAACATGCTGGACTAGTGTAATCTCACAACACTGTACACATATATATTATAACCATGTTAAGCAAATAAATAAATGAAATGAAATAAAAATTTTACAATATTAACAGAAATAATGGGCGTTGGACGTATTTTTACGGCCACTGTGGAGTCTTAAACATATTTATTCAATACATCGCCTACGAAATGCTCCTAGCTTTAAACAGTTTTAATGCAATATAATAATAAATAAAATAGACTTTTAAATAAAAGCTTTTATTAAAAAAAATTAATATGATGAATAGAAAGTTATAGGTAACTAAACTATTTAATGTATGGAGTATTGAGTAAATTATTAGATACCAGTAGGTACTTCAATCGATAGCATGCCATTAAAGAGAAAAGTCAAATAAGGAAATTTAGTATAATATTATATCCTTTAATACTTATAATGTCATTGATTATGTTAATATATAACAAGAGACAGATTCAAAACTATACACACCGGCAGAATTAGCGGAACATAAAAAGGCAGAGTATAGAAATAATTACGTATATATATTAAAACAAATTATTATCAGGCATGAAGTAATAAACTAATATACATCTTTTAACATCGACTTTAAGAAGTTTTTAGTTAAATTTTATTAAAAGTAATCAAAATAAAAAAAAAATAAAAAAGTCTCTAGTTTGTGAGAACTCAGACAATGTTACAAATAAAAGTCGAATCACGAAGGGGAAACACACGTTATTAATCGTTCATTTATTTAGTGTTAAAATCACAGTAATCTTTAATTTGCAACATTATTTGTGTACCCACAAGTTAGAGAAAAAGTGTTTTTTTTATTATTATTTTAAATAAAATTTAATAATTTAATTACAAACTTTTAAAGTGTTAAAAGATGTATATTAATTTATTACTTCACGTCTAATTATTATTTGTTTTAATATATATACGTAACTATTTTTATACTCTGCCTTTTTATGTTCCGCTAATTCTGCCGGTGTGTATAGTTAGGTATCCGTCAAAGACATTCTATATATTAATACTTTTAAACATGCAAATTCGATGATATTATTAAGGGGGATGCATGCGTAATATTTTGACCATCATTTTGTTGCTTGTAGGACTCCCGTCTATCAAACATAATGTTGTTATGTATTTACTCATCTAATTACCAATAAATTACGTTAAAGCGAACCTTTCGTCAGCCCCAACAAATTAGGGCCACATCCCTCATCATGCATGTTTACAAGTCCAGATTATTTCAATAATTACAAGCTACGAGTAAATTTTTCAACGACCCCTTTCAAGTCGTGACATTCATTTGACATGAATGTCAAGAACGTTTATTTGTAAGTAGAGATAGGTAGATATGTAGTATGTATAAAATTATAACAACAAAATATTTAATTAAAATTTTAAATTTTTTCATAATAAGAAATTTATATTCTTACTATAGAATTTTAAATATTTATATAGGTACCTATGTAATTTTACATGAAGTAAGAAAAAAATCTATAGTTTACGTTAAAAAAATGTAAAGGTACACGTTAAATTTTTTATAGGTAAAATAGGTATAAATCTTTTAAAAATACTAGATAATATTTAGAATCAAAATAACTAGGTATATTCTTCATTTTTTCTTTTTCGCCACGTAGAATTTCCATACCGTTATGACAGATTTATTTAGTTTTCCATTTTGAAATAAATCGCCTCAGCCAAACATTTGTTTAATTTAGTAATAAAATGATATTTATGAAATTTCACGAGCGGCTTGAACAATTGTAAATTAGCGCCTTCCGAGTTGCCGTGTCATAAATTTATAACAAAAGAGAATATCGCAGATCTCCGTTTAAAGTTGAACAGGAAAGACCACAATTTCTGAGAGGGCTTTATTCAAAAGCTTTGTAGAAGTTCACGCGATGCGCACTTGCTCGCAATACCTCCAAACCGTCAAATCTGTTTCAAGTGTGAGTAAATTAAAAACTCTATTCAGACTAAAACGGAATGAGTTAATATCGAACCCGTGAGTACACACATCGGCAAACATCGACCGTATAAAGTGAAAGTTTGCGTTATTCTGAAGGGATTTGTTTAACTCACAATTTGTAGGTACCTACTTCAGAAACAACCGCCTGGTTCCAGTATATAGTTCCATTCGCTACTGCCATAAGCGGGCTACTGGGACTTTTTTCACCCAGCAGTTCCATGGAACCGGACAGCAATTCAACATTCGAACAATTTCAGTTACTTTCGTGTCTTAAAATGTACTGAATAAAGGTGTACCGTGTGTTACAGTTAAAACCCGTTTTTTGTTAGAACGCGGCTTCCCTACTTAAAACTTAGTTTTTACTAAATGCCTTTGTTATAATTAGAAATACCTAGTCAAAACTAGAATTTACCACTGATAAGTATATTCGTCCACGTCAACTTTGCTAAAATAGGCATATCTATTTGCCATAGGCAGGCACCCATTGATATTTAGATATTTTATTTACTCTTTAAAAATTATATTTATTTTACTTTTTATGTCAAAATTAAATAAATTCACTAAAGAGATTTTTAATATGATAAAAAATTGAAATAATAATATTTGATAACAATTGTAACGAAAAATGTCCAATGGCTAATAATAACAACTTTAACTGACTCGCTATAGAAAAACGCGTTTTGTCTAGTAAGTATACCAGTTGATATTCAATTTTGAGCATTAGTTAATTCTAGTTTTAACTATTTTTTATTTATTTATTTTATAGAAAAAAGTACAAAATTTTTACAGAGTCAGACACAAAAACCCAGCAGGGTTTATTTCTGTGACATGTATATTTTATCACTGAATAAAAGGCTGTGTGCAAAGTTTCAGCCTAATTGGATATTATAGGAACATCGATTACAAATTTCTAACCGGAAAGGTGGGTGTTAGAAATGTTACAAGATTAATGCGAGCACGTAATAGTATTATAAAGCGTGTGTGTACCTACTTACTTATACAATATGTACCAACTCAAGTTTATTAAGTTTTACTTCCTTGACGTGAATAAATAAATGATAAGAATATTATTATTCATCTTAGTTTTGCATTTTAATAATAATTATCCATACTAATATTATAAAGAGTTAAATTTTGTGAGTTTTCTATACCTACTAATAGATATTATGAAGTCATAAAGAGGTAAAGTTTGTGAGTTTGCGAGAGTAGGGGGTAATCTCTGGATCTACTGAACCGATTTAAAAAAATATTTTACCAATAGAATGCTACAGTGTTCCTTCGTATCATAAGGTACTTTTTATCTCAGAATTCCCACGGTAACTCCGAAATTAGCGCGGGTAAAACCACAGGGGAACAACTAGTCATATATCGTATCATACGTCGCGAGCCAGTTGCATGTTTCGTCCGTTTAACGGCCGGCATTTTGCTTAATGCCAATAACAGAAAATGCCGCTGTTTTATACAAGCGTGCTAGGTTAGGTTAGATTTGAATAGGCTAGTTTCCTGGGTAAAAAAATCAAAATTCTATTTAATCCGTCAGTTAGATAATAAAAAAATAAAAGACACGTATTTTTTGCTTTTTTAAAATAATGGAAATATGCATAGATAAAGCGCATTAAAGTTTAGGGTGGGGGACTCGTGATGTCACAGCTCGCTATAACGTGCGAACAAACTGTAGCGAGGCGTGACGTAATGGAAATTTCGACTTGATATATCTCCGTTATTTTTTGGTTACATAAAAAAAAAATACGTGTCCAATATTTTTTAATAATCTACAAAACGGACTAAAAAAGAAAATTTATGAAACTAGCCTATTGTGACCACAACCGAGTCAAATGGTAACCCGACGAGATATAAAAATCAAAATTGCATTTAATCTGTCACTCAGTTTACGCTCATTATTGATGCGCGAGCTTACCACAATTCATTTTCTTTTGGCATTATATAAAATACCGTTCATATGTAAGCGGACGAATTACCTATACAATATGTATGCAGACGACAATCTATATAAAATTTTAGTATTTGTTTGTAATGTCCAAATTATAGCTTTTACAGAATGCATAATATGCATAATGCAACTATATACCTATACCTTACTCTATGTCTGTCTGTCTGTTGGTTCCAGCTAGCCTGCGAATCGGTTGAACCGATTTAAACAGGACATTCAGTGATGAAATTTTATAAGGAATAACTTAGATTACTTTTATCAGAGTGAAACCGTGGGACACAGCAGTTTTAAGTATAATAACACCGCAACTAAAGACGAAAATAGATCGCTAATACAAAAAATGTTTTTTAGATTCGTATACGCACATCAAAACTACTAAACCCCGTTTGAATTCCGTTCATCTTGATATATTGTTTTAGTAGATAGTTAAACTTAAAAATAGGCTTAGTTCAAAAAGCAATTGGTTAAAAAAAGGAATTATGATTATTAGAATATTAAAGACTTAAAGAGATTTAACTTACGTTATATTATAACATCCACCAAATACCAAAGTATACAGCTAGTATTCGTATAAATCGATTGTAAAAGTCGACCACGTGTGATTCCAAAACTTTATCAGCGTGAATCAATTAACCCGAGTAGCCGCCCCACCAAGCGCTGTTTTAATTGTAATTAAAACAGCTGAATAGTTGTCCGGAAACTAAACTTACTGCGGACCGTTTAATTAAATTATTACAAACGATAAAATGAAGATATCAAGGATTTATTTTAATAATATCCTTTGATTTTATGGGTTTAATTAAAATATAATAACAGTCATCGACAATAATTTACTGGAGTGTAATTATGTTACACTATTACTGTGATTACCATACACTTTTTGTATGCTTCATGGTAGGTAACTTGAAGTTTTATAAGATACTAGCGGTGCCCCACGGTTTCACCCGCGTGAGTTTCGGGATTCCCGCAAGAACTCCAACTCAGTCTAATTTACTCCTTATAACAAAAGCTAATTAGCAGTGAAAGTCCCGTCAATATCGGTCCAACCGTTTCGGAGATTCACCCGCGTGAGTTTCAGAATTCCCGCAGGAACTCCAAACTTCTTTTATATAAACCTTGTCCTGATAATAACGAACAAAAAAAAAAACACAATTATCCATTTTGGTGCAGTCGTTTGGAAATTATTCGCTTAGCAACACATTTGGCGACTTTTATTATATAGATTATTTTATTAGAGGAAAATCTATATTTCGTATGAAGCGTGTATAAAAATAGTTAGAACGATGTGATGCAATTAAATATACTATATGTATAGGTATAGGTAGATATATTATAATTCGAAACGTTTAATTTTATAACAGTATAAAAAGCAATGATATTAGCCTGTTCACAATAAAAAATCATTAGCATAGGCAATTAGCAATTTGAAAATCTTCACTGTTGGAGCACAGCTCTACCGTAGCGTGTGTGTGGTAAATTTCAAATATGCTTTCGAATTGCTTCATCGATATTTTTCTTTTGCATAAAATCGTACATGCAGCGTTCAGCAGATCGGAAAGATCCATAGAGTCATTAATACATGACATTTTGCTCTCGCATAAATAATCGGAATAAAACATCAATCTTTATACATATATACTAATATTATAAAGAGCAAAAGTTTGTGGGTTTGTGGGTTTGTGAGTTTGTGAGTTAGTGACAAGGGGTAAGGGGTAATCTCTGGATCTACTGGACCGATTTTGAAATTCTTTCACTAATAGGAAGCTGCAGTGATCCTGAGTGTCATAGGGTACTTTTATTCCGGAATTCCCGCGGGAACTCCGAATTTCCCGCGGGTAAAACCACGGGGGAATAAGTATCTCTAGATCTACGGAACCGATTTTGAAAATTCTTCCACTTATATGGAGCTACGGTGATCCAGAGTGATATAGGGTACTTTTTATCCCGGAATTCCTGCGGGAACTCCGGAGTTTGTGAGTTCGTAAGTTTGAAAGATTGTAGTGGGTAATCTCTGGATCTACTGAATCGATTTTGACAATTCTTTCACTTTTAAAAAGCTGCAGTGATGCTGAGTGACATAGGGTACTTTCTATCCCGGGATACACGTGGGAAATCCGGAATTTGTGAGCTTATAATCTCTGTACTGAACCGATTTTGAAATTTTTTTCACTTATAGGAAGCTAAAGTGATCCCGAGTGACATAGGGTACTTTTTATCTCGGAATTCTCGCGGGAACTCCGGATTTTGTGAGTTTGTAGGGCGTTATCTCTGGATCTACTGATCTGATTTGAAAAATTCTTTCACATTTAAAAAGCTGCAGTGATCCTGAGTGACATAGGGCACCTTTTATCCCGGGATTCTTGCGGGAACTCCGGAGTTTGTGAGGTTATAATCTCTGGAACTACTGAACCGATTTTGAAAATTATTTCACTTATAGTAAGCTAAAGTGATCCTGAGTGGCATAGGGTAGGTACTTTTTATTCCGGAATCTCCGCGAGTAGGTACTCCGAAATTACCGCGGGTGAAACCGCGGGGGTCAGCTAGTATGTATACAAAAATGAATTGCTGTTCGTTTGTCTCTCTAAAACTCGAGAATGGCTGAACCGATTTGGCTAATTTTGATCTTGAAAGATTTGTAAAGGTTCAGGGAAGGTTTAAAAATTAAATTAGGCTACTTTGGAGTACTTTCGGGAATTCCGAAACTCACGCGGGTGAAACTTCATTTCATTAGGAAACTGGCAGCGTACTACTGAGGGGTTGTTGTGCAGCTTTTTTTTCTCTAGCCATAACAATAAAGTATACAAACAAACAAACAAACAAACACTTAAAAGCTTTGATGGACAATAATTTTGTTAGAATTTTATTTACCCGGACACTTTCGGAAAACAGGAATTAAATTAACTCTTTACCATAATTTTACTAACGCCAAAGAGCCGTAGGTACAAAAGGGCCAATGACTTTGAATACTAAATATGGTTCACTCATGATTCTAGCGTTGATCGGCATTTATTGCAAGGTCATAGCCGTACCGCATCTATAACCTGTGCTGTGTAACTATGTAATAGATTAATTAAAAGAAGCCACTCTACCTTTATTATATGTACCAGGTACCTAATTAATACAAAATGAACACCAAGCAAGATTAGCACAAGTCATATTACGTACTTACTTGTAGATCTTATGCTACCACGCTTAAATTTACCTTTCTCCTTAATTAAAGTTTCAGACTAGTTCAATCTCGGTAGGTCATTTTCCGTAGGTATACAGTTTCGGAATAGTCTTACGGAGCACTGTGAATATGAGGATCCACAATTATTAGTAATACCGGTGCATGGTTTTAACCAACTTAAAGTAAGTATAATTCCTGCATTTTTATAAAAATCGACGTGTTTTCGAAAAAGCTACCGATATATTTTATTGATATAATTGTATTTAACAAAAATGTATTAAAATTAACTACTTAATATTTTTTACGTTGTATCTGTTTAGTTACGTAGTAAGAATTAAAATTTTACTTACTTTAAATACATATCTACTAGGTTTTTACCTTGGTTCTATATATTTGGGCAGCAGCAGAGAATTTTTTAAATAAGTTAAATGATTGTATTGTACCCAAAATCTATATTACACGTCCCCAGTATATAGGGGCCTGAACTATTAGCTTGCCAAATTGGGAGCGGGTAGGCAAACCCAGAAAACCACATATTGCTTCTGAAGTTCCCCGGCGCGTGAACCAATTAACCTGAAACTACCCTTGGACGATGTTAAACGAAATTGATCCCTAAATTATAACTTGACATTTAAGTTCTTACGGCCCTATATAGAGGTTTTAAATTTCTGATTAATTTTCCAAATTGTCTAATCGAAGAAATTTTACCTGTTTTTTTTTATTTGCGCGTTTTTTTTTATCGTTTTTATTCACCAGAAACATTTTGAAGGCAAACTCTGCTCACTTTTACTATTGCCAACTTTGACCAACAAAATGTATTTTATTCTACTTAGTATAAATTCACTTTTTTTATGGAAGACCTGATTTTTATTTTTAGGCTAGTGGTAACCTTGGTAACCTGGTTTTACTCGTAACTGTGAATTTCGAAATTCTCTCAAGAATTTTGTAGAATACAAGTCAAGTTACCTACAACTGCTTACTTTCGTTCATATTACGAGTATGAACGTTCAGTCACAAATATCCAAATTTTCAAATATCCAAAACTTTCTCATTTATTATGTTAGCACCTAATAATGGACATAAAATTTACAAAATTAAGGATACTCAAATAGCATATTGGATGTAGCCTTAACTTGATTAACTATGCCTACGTATAAATAAAATTGAAGTGTCTGTTTGAAATTCCAAATTAAGAGCTTTACACTAATTGCATAATTATTATGAAAGTACCTATACGGTCCTACGGTCCTACGGTACCTACGTCTTACGGTACCTACTTACATAAAAACTTTTTAAATTTTTGTCTGTCTATCTGTCTGTTTGTGCCAGCTAATCTCTGAAACGACTGGACCGATTTTAACGGGACTTTCACTGGCAGGTAGCTGATGTTATAAGGAGTAACTTAGGCTAGGTACTTTTATTTTAGAAAGAATAGTTCCTGCGTGAATTCCGAAACTCACGCAGGTGAAACCGCGGAGCACAGCTATTAAGTAACAACATGCAACAATAAGTAATCATGACTCCAAACAATGTTCGGTTTATGGTAGTGACAAATTGATTATGAGAATAAAAAGCGTTAACTTCACACTGGGAATGAGTCCGAACACTGGATAAACGAATATCTCCCCACGGCAATAAAAACAATATATACGAGTAAAAAGTTGCGTACCAAAAAATATATTTCGAGGTAAAAATAATATTATAGTCCGCTTGGCTGCGACATAGATTGATGTGAATACGAAAGGGATGAGTGAGCGCCTCACCTGCTCACACGTTCTTAAAATTACCATCATTTTTTTATTTAAACAATAAAAACAAAAAGAATACAATTTTTTCATACGGTACTGATCAATCATAATCTATAGTCACTGTTAATATTTATTTATTAGGTAACGTTATTAATTGGGTTTGCGGACAGCATTTGGATGGCTCTTTTCTTTTTATCTTTTTCAAACAATGACGATCAATTGTCATTGGACTTATAATCTCCTCCTCTTGAGCATACCCTCACCGTACTAGTTTCGTCTCCAATTCGTTCACTCTTCAGGCTATTCAGCTCTGGAACTCGCTACCTACAGACATTCGTCTGGCTCAAACTAAATTTAGTTTTAAATTTAGAGTGTATCGCCATCTCCTCAGCAAGCAATAGGTAGTTTGTATCTATTCTATTTTACTATTTAAATTTTCTATTTATGTTATTGTGTAATTATTATATTATGTTTATTTGTGCTCCATGTGTTTCTATTATTGTGTATGCTTCGTATATATGTAGATATGTGTGTAATTATGTATGTGTGTGTTTATGTATATATGTATGTATGTACCTATATGTGTATATATGTATGTATGCATGTGTGTGTGTATGTATGAATGTATGTATGTTGGTATCTATATCTATGTGAGTTTTTATCTAAATATATATCGTAAATGCACCGCCAAGTGAGCTCTCTGTACTCTCCCTGAAGGTTGACTGGCAGAGAATGCCACTGTGGCATTAAGTCCGCCTTTTGTACCATGATGTGCATAAAGTTCAAATAAATAAATAAATAATCGCCATGGGGTTCTTTACACTGAATGATAACACCGACGATAACGCACAAAGATATAGCCACGTAGGTATAGCAAATTAATTAAGTCACCGCTGAAGCATTATCAGCGATTACGTACTTAATCGGACATATTAAATGTAAGTACAATATGGTCATTGCGACACGGTTGTCGCTGCTGTCTGATGACCATAATTATATTATAATACTTAGTTAAGTTATCCTTACCTACCACCATCTCCTCATTCTTATTTTAAACTTGTATCTATAGATGTTCGCCTATTAAAATTTGTGTACAATGTAAAAAGTTGAAATTACAATGGACAAAATTTTGATGTAAGGTTAATGACACTGTTAAAGCGATGATTGTACTGTCTCTGTCCTATCTACCTTTCCGTATTATAATCTATACTAATATTATAAAGAGCTAAAATTCATGAGTTTATGAATTTTGAGTTTGTGACATTGTAGGTGGTAATCTCTGGATCTACGGAACCAATTTTGAAATTTCTTTCAGTTATAGGAAGCTGCGGTAGTTCTGAGTGACATAGGGTAAGTTTTTTTATGTCATAGGGGGCAAACGGGCAAGTAGTACACCTGATGGTAAGTGATTACCGCCGCCCATGGACAGCTGTAACACCAGAAGGCATGCAGGTGCGTTGCCGACCTGAAATGGGGATGGGTACTTTTTATCCCGAAATTCCCATGTGATCTCAGAAATTACCGCGGGTGAAACTGCGGGGGGCAGCTAGTATCCAATAAAGCGAGGTTATTTAAAATATTTAATAAAAGTTACCTTCGAGAAACTTTTTACGAATTAACATAACCATAGATAGTTAGGTAGGTACCTACTATAATAGTATCCATTATATATCTAATAAGGGACCGAATAGATTGCACAGAGCTCTACATCAGCACCACCATAACATGTCCATGAATAATAATTATATCAATTGGACATATTATTGACTTGTAATTATGTAAATTTGACATACTGATTTGTACCTAATAATGTAAAGACTGCATAATTATGTAATAGTACCATACCATATAATTTGATATAATAATGCCAGTATTAATGCTATAATGATTATATTAATGTACTAATTGTTTGCTATATTAGTTTACTAATTGTTAAAGACTATATTAATTTATAGTTTTAATTTAACGTACTACCTACTTTATAACGCTTTGGTCAACTGTACTGTAAAGTTATAAATAAATAAATAAATAACACTGATATACATTGGACACGTTGTTTAGGTTACCTTATTTCACTGGTTTTTGCGGCGAAATGCAAAAGTTTCTCTCGTAAACAAGACTTTAAATCCCGTTGTTTATGACTAACCCTAGTTCACTTTGTGAAATCCATAACGTACTATCCACACCTGGGACTCGTGTAGTAATACCTACGTAGCTATATATAGTGGTGTACGAACTCCTAACCAATTTTGTTTAGTTTTATTTTTCAAAGTGAGCACTTAATACCGCATACTAAGATAAAGATAGCAAGTACGTAAAATCGTATGAAAGCAACCACTCCAAAATTCTAAATTTTATTCCAAAATGATAGCGAAAATAAAATATTCACACCATTCATATAATCCAAGTACCTAAGATCACCCGAGACCCATGGAAGAAGGGCTATCAGATCGTGACTAAGCGATTGAGCCCCCCCTCCCGGACTCGCTAGACCCAGAAACAGTTGGAGTCAGAAGGGAGGAGGGGAATTCCTCAGAGCTTTGTTCTGGTCTCACTTCTTTGGAATATAATGTCCGATGGAGTGCTGAGACTTTCGCTGTCACTGTGGACCAAAATAACCTGATGAAAAAATGATGATGATGATAAAATTTTACTGATGACAACACGAGGAGGGCTTAATGGCAAACGGCAATGCGGCTATTGGCGTAGTACGAAGCTGGATGTCGGGGCCCGGTCTGGTGCCTGAAAGACAGAGATAATGGTTGCGACTGGACTAGGTCGGTCGAGGGGCCACGAACCGTGAAACCCTTGAATCATAAGATCGATTCAGTCGATCAAGGATTTTGCCCTCCTCGTGTAAAAAAGTACCTAAAATCAAAACCATAAAGACAAAATATTTAAAGCTCAATAAAACATTTTATTGATTTATAACGCTGATTTGAGAAGCAATAGGAGCTATTCGCATAGCGATTATGGCACGATTGAAGTGTCAACAGCTTTATTTATTTATTTATACCCCGTCATCAAAAATACCCAAAAAAATTACTTTCTTTTATGTAAGTATTTTTGATGACCGAGTATAAAATCTAAATTATATTTAGTCCGTCAGTTAGATGATCTAGTAAAAATGAAAGCCACGAATTATTGAAAAGATTAGATAAAACGCAAACTAAGCTTTTTAAAATTATTGAAAAGATTAGATAAAACGCAAACTAATGACGTCATAACTAAGTGCAAAGTGCACCTAGGCGTGACGTCACACGGAATTTCAACTTGCTGTTATTTTTTGATTACGTGAAAAAAGGAAAAATACGTGTCCAGTACTTTTATTAATCTACAAGACGGCCTAAAAACTAAAATTTAGTCATCTAGTCCATTATCCGAGTGTGTTAAAGTGGATCGTCAGATTTCTATTTGAATAATTATATGTAATTGGCGAAAAGAAAAAAGCTATTAATAATCAGGTAGGAGCAAGTAAATAAAAAGCAGCCGTAGTGTAAGAAAATATCGTACCTTGTGTGAAAAACACCTCTGACGATCCGCATTAAGACGTTTGCCACTTGTTGTTACTAATCTAAAGTTTTTTTTTTTTAATTTTGTGCTTTAAGTGTTTGTCAGTTATTTTTAAGTCTTGAGCTTGATTTATTTTTATTCTCACTTTTACGTAGAGTTTACACGTAAAAATCTCGGCAGCACATGAAAGTTACTGCTTCATTTAAATATAGCCGCGGAAATTTATTTTTATTATAGAATAAAGAACAAGTTTAATGATTTATGTTGAATTGCGTCCAAAATGCGCGTGCCTGCATAATTACGAACTTTCGCGAGAAAATTTCTAAAATTCTAAAGTGTTCCACCCCCGTCTCGCTCCGTCCTTTCCCTTCCGTTGTCTTTATATTGCAGAGTTTCCAAGTCGGGCTTAACTTTGAAGCGGCTTATATATAAATTTCACGAGTTGGCCTCCGAGTTCCCAACGAATGAAATAAATACACAGTAGCTCAACAAGTCAGCGTTCATGGAGCAAGTTGACAGTTTAACACGTCTTAATACTCCAGTCATTGACACTAGTACCTGCTCGTGCGCGTTTATCTTTTCTTGAATGTTTCGCGATTTCTACTTAAACAATAAATATATTGTGAAACCTTCTTCATGGCCGAACTTCCAACTGACAAAGAAACGAGATTGCTTATTTGACTGATGTTAGAAGGTACAAAACTTAATCCATTTTCAACTTAATCTCAGGAAGGGCCTTGACTGAGGGTTTAAAAATCAGCTCTAAGTCAAACAACAATTACCTACACGCCCACGTCGTAGGTATGTATCTATCCAACTACATAAATCTAATAAACATTCCATCCCTTTCAAATTAATTACATTTCTACTACATATGCCTTATCTACCTCCTCACTTGTAGGTACAATAATGTAATACAATTAATTTATATGTACATTTCAATTCACATATAGGTAGTTCCCAAACAAAACATATACGTATAGTTTCTGAAGGCAAAATTATATTTTCATTACCCGACGACCCGATTGGCGCAATGGTCACCATGCCTGCCCGCTAATCAAGAGGTTCTGGGTTCGATTCCCGGTGGGCGTGGACTTTGTGTGATGAACACAGGGTTCCATTTTCCAGTCTGGGTGTGTATATATATATATATATCTATAGTATAATATATATGTAATAATATGTGTATATATACATATATACCACATTTGCTTGGTTTCCACGACACAAGCTTATATAGCTTAGTGTGGGATCAAGTAGATCTGTGTGTTGTGAAGTGGATTATTATTATTACTATTATTATTAGATAATGAAATTTATATGAAAAAAAAAACTGTAATATGTAAAATTACGATCAAACTGTCCATTTAACCTAGGTGATATTGGGTAAAGTTGATAATAGTAGTCATATTAGCTATTGTTTTGTTCCTTGATAAGTTACTTTCCCTAAAAAGTATCTTTACAAAACTAGTCCGTTTCAGTACTAATTGGTTTTTTCCTGAAGCGCGTTGTTAGCAAGCCGCTTTTCAATTAATTCTTAAGGTATTTGTTCAACAACAAATAAATATGTTAGTATTTTCTTAAAAATAAGAC
Organism: Zygaena filipendulae; assembly: GCA_907165275.2. Classification (NCBI taxonomy): domain Eukaryota; kingdom Metazoa; phylum Arthropoda; class Insecta; order Lepidoptera; family Zygaenidae; genus Zygaena; species Zygaena filipendulae. The sequence continues at coordinate 5,696,162 of OU015663.1, forward strand.
CTTCAAATAATATGACCTTTTATCATTACCTCGCAGAATTTGTTCGACGGTATGGTAAATAAATTATCTCACCAAAAATATAAATGTGAAAGATATTCAAGTTCCTGCCAAGGACCTTACAAGATAACGGCTTTGCTAACAAAAGAATTGAGATCTAACTGGATAACAAGTGCTTTCGAAGTTCCTTAAAATATATTTCCATTCATGTACCCACCTACATATTTTTTTGTTTATCAGTAGTGCGATTTGTCAAGTTTTCTCGTAGTACTTCTAGATTTTGACCCTAACACCTAATAAACAAAGGGTATTTTGAACTTGCCTTTGAAGTGTTTTTGTTTTTCACTATTTTATAATCATTGTACGCAGCAATGTAGATTCTAGATCACTTTAAAGTTTTTCAATATCTTTAAAACAGACGACGAAATCATCTTTCGGACACATTTAACGTTTCCATCCTGGGTTCTTATTCTTTATGACCAACAACATTCCTTGCCCATAACGCGCGTCCTAAAAACACAATTCTGACCGCTCCAGATGCCAAAATATTAGAAATAAATATTCTGTATACCATAACACACGTTGTAAATGTATTTATTTAAAGTGAAACTTTTTTAATCGCGAGGGAAAAAAAATTTTTGTGGCGTCTTATCTTGTTGTCTTAACGTGGCGTGTTATGGTCATAGTGAATACCTAAGGGCCCTGTACACAATAATCGCACGTTTAAATTTATTAGCTATAGTCATCAGTGCTTAATTCAAATTTAAATACTTAGTCGTCGTCATCGCATATCGCAACTCTTACCGCCGCACTCAGAGTCGACTTTCATGATTACTTAGTTAAGTATAGATTTTTAAAACAAAACTGCCGCAATCAGAGACGTTTAGTAAATTAATGTTAATTGGCATTTAATAAGATGTTACTTAATTAGTTAAATGCCAATTAACATTAATTTATTAAACTTGTCTGATTGCGGCAGTTTTGTTTTAAAAATCTATACTTAACTAAGTAATCATTAAAGTCGACTCTGAGTGCGGCGGTTAGACTTATCTATATGCGCTCATTAGTTTAAAATTGAAATACTAATTCTGTCACTGGCGAGTCACTTTCACTGGTGTGCAGTCTAACGTGAGTAGTTGCGACGGCATGAATTGGCTCAGCAGGGAGTGAGACCACGTTCGGTATTGGATAGCACAAAGGGTGCTTTGTTCAAATGCTAAGTTCTAATAGGTACATTTAGGATATGCGGGCAGCATGTTTGGCGAATCACTGGCAGGATCGTCTATTCACTTGCCTTTTGACTATTCACTATATAATTTGGAATAGCAGGTGTTAAATTGATATAGTGACATGTTAACATAGTAGGATCCGCTTTACACGTTTTAAGTGCTTTTAATGAAATAACAGCTGTCTAGACTTCTTCCCCACAACAAAAAAAATATTATTTATTTTTAATGAATGAGTGAGTATAATGTTTTTATAAATTCTTCATCTATTGCAAGTGTACATACTTAGCAGCGCCGACAATTTTTTTTTTTCAATTTTAACTAATTATCTATACCTATTAACTTCTTGATAAATTTAACTTTGTTATTGTTTCAAATAAATAAATCGAGAACAATTATACCCACTACAGGAAGTAAGGTCAAACGAGGGGCGTATTGGATGTGGATGAATTAATTTTTAACGTAGAAAAAAAATATTCACAACAACTGAGCACTTCACCTACGCGCTAATGGATCGTACCTATGAGTCTCTTGTTAAACCTTACATCTTACCTTACCCACCTTAATTTCTGTACAAACACCGCAAGTCTACTAAGTACTAAGTACCTACTTACTCCTCTTACTATCATTTTATAGTTCAACACTCATAGTAAATGGTCGGCACACATCCTGTAGTTACAAAAGTTGGCCAGAGAGTAAAAGTTTTCATTCATGATGGATGAGTGTTCCAAAGTTTGCCGTGTGAGGAGTCTGTGTGTAATACTATAAGCGCGTTGGCACGAGACGCAGTTAGCAGCCATCCCGCTATTTCTAAGTTTCGCTTTATCTCGAGCTTGATTATGTGCCATCATAATATTATTACGTATTCGTATGTTATAATGATAATAATAATCATTACAACAATATATTCTTAATGCAAATATTTATAACTAGCTGTGCCCCGCGGTTTCACCCACGGTAATTTTGGAGTTTCCGCGGGAATTCCTTGATAAAAAGTACCTTAAGTCCTTCTCTCTACCCTTGAAAATGTGCTTGCTAAATTTCATCCAAATCCGTTCAGCCGTTTTTGTGTGATTGAGTAACAAACATCCAAACATCTAAACATCCAAACATCCACACTTTCACATTTATATTATTAGTGGGATTAAATAAAATTGTCTACTTAACCATGTCCACAGCACTGGTCAATATAATTTATTATACACTATAATATATTGTATATTGTGTATATTGTGTATTGTGTATATTACCTACACAATAGATCGTAGAACATCAATCGCTGCAGACAGATGTATAATATTAGCATATAATATAAATTCTCGAGAAATATTGACGTTCGTAGTTTCTGCCTCCAGAAAATCAAATGAAAATGATAATGTTCTAATTAGAATTGTAAATACACCATACACAGCGACATGTAATAAAACACTTTCAATTTTACTATAACATTTACCTACTTGCGTGGTTTATCCAATTATATCAAACCAAAAATCCAATGAAAGGAGAAAAACTGATATTATTTCTGCCGTGTCCGTCACTCTGTAAATTTTAAATTTTCAGCGATTTAATCTCTGTCATCAAATTAAATTTTTTAAATTTTAAATTTCACCCTCTTTATGGATTACATCTATATCTATACTTATAGAAATAAACTGTAGAGAGGTCAATTCTGTACATTGAATATATATTCAAAATTAATATTGGAGAATGAATGGTGATCGATACAGATGCCAAAAATGCAATCGGTAATTTTTTTGTCTGTCTGTCTGTCTGTATGTCCGTATGTCTGTATGTCTGTATGTCTGTCTGTCTGTCTGTCTGTCTATATATGCACGCATGGGTCATAAACTACAGAAGGGATTTTAACCAAACTTGGTACGATTGTAGTCCATACTTATATATAAATAAATGCGCTTTCGAGCTCTTATCCTCGCTTACGTTTACTCAATCACGCAAAAACGGCTGAACGGATTTGGATGAAATTTGGCATGCACGTTGTCAGGGGTACAGAGAAGGACGACATATATTATTATTATGATCTTGAAATATATATATTCTGAAAACTTATTTCGGAATAAAGAGTTCCGGTGGCAATACCGAAATTCAAGTAAGTGAAACCACGGTGGAAGTTAGTTAATTATATCTAGCTAACTCTATAACATGTAGGTACCTACTCATGTTTTTATAACTGTAATTCCTTACTCAATACAAGAAATTATAGATATGCCTGTTAATGATATTGTTCTCTGCTTCAAAATTCAGTCTGTTACAGTTTGTACACAGTAGTGTGTGTGTAGTATTACAGTTACTACTATTGGCTACTACTTTACGTTACCACGTTACATTACGTTCCTACAGAAACATACTAGAAGAAGTTATTCAGTCGGTATGGCTTTCCCGGGGAGCGCTGCCAACATTTCTACTCTGAGTTAGCACCTAATAGACTCGATTCCGTATTGCAACCACACGAAATCGACTCTGGCCGGACTTCATTGCATTACCTACGCACTTCTCACAGCAGCCACGTTCCACCTATGCATTATACAGGATGGTTATATTACCTTTGTTATAAAGAAAACGCAAATAATTGATCAAACAATTTATAACTTCACTATAGGTGATATGTATTTTTGTAACCCGCGTTACATTTTTTACGCAGACAGATTTTGGTTTTATCAATATCATAAAGAAAGTAGATAGGTATATTAAGACGTCCAGATCAGTGGTCGGCAACCCTCTGTTTGCGAGCCGCATGCGGTTCTCTGACTCCTCGGCTGCGGCTCTTCCACGAAATTTTCAGTGCGGGCACCGAATATTTCCTCTTTCTGTAATAATGTCTCCTAATAAAGTAAAGTTTAACTTGAAAAAAAAAATATATATTTTATTTTTATTTATTTATTGCACATCCGTTAAGTAACAAAAGGTGTTAAGATAGTTAGTAAACAGTTATTTATAGACCCTGTTTATAGGGCGCAGCACAAAACAAATTCAAATTCGGAGAGATCAAGACGTATCACAAAGGTACTTTAATTAAGTACTTGTATAAGTAGTTGGTATTTTGAGTAGCAATTTATTTTTATAAGTAACATTTATTAATTTTAAGATAGAATTAAAGTATAAGATTTATACTATCTTTTTTAATAATAATATACTATTTATTTCTTGTACCTTAGTAGATATTACTTATAAATAATTTGTTTAGTATATTAATGATGTGAGATCATTATGTGTTATTTATATCTATAATATTTAAAGTGTCTCCAAAATATATTTGAATAAATTTCAATTGTGTATTGTCTATATTTGGCTCTTTTGGGTAACTATAGGTTGCCGATCACGGGTTTAGACACACTGTTTTGTCTATGTAAAAAGATTAATGATTTTATTGTTTTGTATTTTTATATATTTTTAATCATCCTTTACACCCATTAGCAGTAGCTAGCCACAGAGAGAACAGCACCTACGAGTATTGTCGAAAACGCAATTTAAGCCGGTATTGCTGTCAGGGGCGACTGTAATCCTCTTAATTGTTGAGCACAGTTCACAAATGCACAGGTGGGTTCTAGTTGCTACTCTAATTTAATGAATTCTTAACCCACTTCTCAGAAGAGGGTTCGGGAGGGCGATGGCTATCGGAAGATTGCGATTATTTCACTAAATCCGCATCATGACACAAAAAGGATAGAAGTAAAATTTTAAAAATCTCCTAAAATTGTTATTATTTCTATGCATTATTTGACTTAATAGATAGTCATCATTATAATATTAGGTTTTGTGTATCACTAATTAGGTTGCTAGCGATCCGTAAACTAGAAAAATTCTTGGGGGCTTAGTACTTATTAGGTACCCTAAAATTAATATTGGGTATTTTATCTATTTATTTTTGTAATAGTATAATGTTTTTTTTTTTATATTTTTACAGTTGAATTAAAAAATAATAATAATATTGTAATATACTATCATCAGACTGTACTAATAATTATGCTAAAGCCTATAAAAGTATAGGTCGTACCCAAGGTATAGAATAATAGTCGGATATAATAGTCGTACAAAAGATGCCCATTGTTGACTCAACATTGATATTGATATAAGTTAAACACATTTAATTTTTATCTACATAATATTATGGTCTATTCTATCTTTCATGAACTTTTGATTACATTATGTAATGCATGTGTAAGTACATTATGTAAGCTATAAATATAATGTTGTAATATATTTTTTTTCCTGCTGTTTTATATGTACAATTGTACAACAACAATCAACAACAAAAAGAAACTGCAACATACCTACCTTATAGAAGACTTTCTATGGACGGCAAAATTACCAAATTTGCTCTTTGGAAACTGCAACTTTTTTATATTATTACATTATCTGTGTCTAACTGTTCTCCGCGGTTTCACCTGCGGTAGTTTTGGAGTTCCCGCTGAGATTCCAGGTTACAAATAACGTGGCTTAGTATTGGCAAAATAATTTTCAAAATTTATTCAGTAAATCCAGAGATTATAATCTCACTCCTCTAATCTTACAAATTCATAAACTTTACCTCTATATGTATAATATATGTATAGATTATTATTTATCTAATACAAGTAAAATACTTTTCTCGGATTTTTATTTAATATCCAGTTCTATTCATTGTACGTAGATAAATGTGGAGTTTTTTGTTCTTGTAATCAAATAATATATTTTGCCTATTCGTTCATAATATTGTTTTTACGAGACAAGTAGAGCACATCACAAAATGCCTTCACATTTGGTACATTAAATAGGATTTATACTCGAATCTACCTCCATACATAATATCATTGCAGGAAATTCCCTACGATCTTACAGGTAATATTATGTGAAATGTTATTTTAGGATCCTTTGCCTCACCGTGGGTATCACAATAATGAAAACACCGAATAGGTACGTTACCTACGTTAGCCTCAGATTTTTGTATCATGGCAGAGATACTCAAAAGGAGTTATTATTTTTCCCTAGCTAATAAACAAAGTGGCAACTCTCTACAAAGTGATTCGAGCTCATACGAAATGCGCTGTTCTATACTTAAAAACGTTTTCACCAAACGTTTTGGTTCGCAAGCGAATTTCGGTCTTATCTCCCTGACAATAAAGCAAAATTGCATGTATATGTGTACAAATCGCTTAATCCTCTACCCATGTGTGACACCTGGGTCTCCAAAGTGTTATATGGCAGTAATTTTGGGTGTCGTCATCGTTAAATAACAAAATACTTATTCAGTTCAAAATGGTTAATGCATGTTAATTTGCATATTGTTTTGTCTCGGTAAACACTGTATTGAAATACAAAATTATAGGTATCGTCTGCTATAGTTGTTTGTGGCAAAGTGGCGCTAGTAGCGCCAGGTAGCGCTTGTGAAGAAATCAACACACATTCAGTGAAAGTATATTTATTTATTTTATTTTTTATTTATTTATTTATTTACTAATTTATAAACATTGTAATAACTTGACGGTGCTACATAAACCTTTTTAGGTTTTTCCATGCACCGACGTATCCGTAGTTATTCGTAAATAGGTATAATATAGGTTTAATTATAAAATGATACTTAGAGTAGTTACGTACCTGTTTTTTTTTCTCTCTATTTAATCTCCGATACATTTTTATTTGCAAGATATAGGTAGGCATTCTAAATAACTCACCACGCCCGCATCCACCACCAGTCCCCCCTCACATGTTCAATAACCATATACAGCATGTTACCGTTACCTACTGCAAATTATACCTAATTAAATGAACATATTTTTTTTTCAAATCATACTTTATCATCATAAGAACAAAATAATCAAGCTCAAACACGACTATCTTTGTTTCCATAAGAAAGTTTAAGTGGCAATCTTCCGGCTCCATCTTCAGACCCTCGCCATCGTATGTAAAATTTAAAATTTTAATGGAAACGAAATATAAAGATAAAGATATAAGTGCTGTACAAAAGTTTCTTTTCACTTTGGTAAGTAGCGGTTACCGGATTATTATATAAATTAAAAATAACTTCATGGAGCTTTCGGTAAACGGTTATGCATAAAATAAGGCATTTTTGACAAATTATTTAAAATCACATATTCCGTAATAGGCACAAACCACTTTTAAAAGTAAATAATTGAGTAGGTAAATGGGTGAATATTCGTAAAATTTCAATATGTACCTACCTACCAGTTAACTCAAGCTTGAACACGTCTTATTAAACATTACAATACCAACAGCATACAAATAATACGTTACGGATCGAATCTACATACCTACAATAAAAAATTACGTGGAAATCTGGATGGGATACCTAAGCGATCAGTAAACGATCAGTGTAACTTCCAAACAGCTCTGAGCCCTTAGGTAAGTATTCTCTATGACCATAACATGGCGCGTTAGGATAACGCGCCACCACAATTGTCTTTCCCTTGTGCTCAAAGAAGTTTCACTTCAAAAATTACATTTAAAACGTGTTAGGGCATTTAGAATATTAATTTCTAGTATTTCGGCATCTGTTTGGGATTGTGTTTTTGGGACGGCAAGGTTTTTGTTCATAGTAAATAAGGGCCCAGATCGTTATAATTAAAAGCTATTAAAAAACTTACAAAAATTTAATGTAACAAGAAAAAATCAAAACAAGCTCTAGTAAGTTACAATAAATGCGAACCATGACAATTTGCTAATATTTATCTGGTACCATAACCTTTTCGCTTTTCAGCTCTTACACTGAACGGCATACGAGTATTAGGTATACTTATATAGACTCATAAAACCGGAAAGTTTAGCGATTAGCATCGCCACTAAAGCCAAGTTTACGTTTGGGTTTCACACTTTTCTTAAAAGCCGCCTCATGTTCCTTTCAATGACTATAGACACTAAAGAAATTACTTTTATGAATTTATCAAACTATATAAACTTTTTATTCGAAGGTCTTCTCGTTGCTGTCGAGTCACAAATAGCAGGTTTGATTTCACGTCCAGTTCCACAGGGAATCAAACATTGGACTCTCTGTCTAATTTATCTATATCACACGAAATTTCGCTTTCGGTTCCCATTCTCGACGTCCATATTCATTTATACTTACTAAATACTGTATAACATGTGGGCGTCCAAGCTAAAAGTTACCAGTCCTCGGCATTTAGTTCCCGAGATATAAGGAGTTTTGTAAAGTTCGGTGAAAAAATGAAAAAATTGCGTCCGCGATTTGAAATGGCTATTATTAATAAATGCTCAATTTCCTTCAATTTGATATACTTATCTTAATATACAATAATATATAAAAATCTGTGTAACAAGCAAGTAGAAGTGTTTTTGTTATTTCACACAAACCTTTCAAATGCTTTTTTTTCAAATCAAGCTTTTTTCAACTTCAACTTTTTGCATATTTTTTTCAATTCTTACTATCAATTGACTATTCTAGATACCGAATCTAGTCTTAACTCAATACCCCACTACTGGTACATTTTCACGTGGACGCCCACACACATACATATATTATGTAATAAATACCCGACTTCAAACTTAGTTAACTACTAACTTAGGCTACTATTATTATAGATAAGTAAACTAGCTGTGCCCTGCGGTTTCACCCACGTGAGTTTCGGCACGCAGGAACTCTAAACTTCTTACAATAACAAACATAACAAAAAAAAAATAAGCGAAATTGGTCTAGCCGTTCACGCGTGATGCCGTGATCACGGTAAATAGGGATTCATTTTAATACTAATGGTTTGCAAAAAAAATTGCAAATTATAAAAAACCTATACGCAAAAAAATTGTAGTTGTTCAGTATCAGTAATAGAACACATTTCCATTATTTGTTATTATTATTTATTCAAAACTTTTTCATATTTTTTTATCCGGCTTTAAATTAGCTAAATATGGACTTCTATTCGTAATAATATCAATGGGCGCGCGCGCCGTGCGGCGTACGCGGAGGTGTTGCAGCGGGGGTGAACGACCTCGATCAGCTGTCGGTACATCGTAACCCACGTAAATACCTAGCAGAACGAGCGCGCAGCGGTGGCGGCGGCGAATAGAGTAGCCAATAAATCAATTGCAAAGTATACATCTTTCGTTCACGATAACTTTACTTTTTTGTACTAAGACTTATCAAAATAAATAAGGTGTTTATTAAAACTCCTTTAAGTTTAATTTGTAAAAGTTTGCTCACTGAATAAAAAATATTCCTGTATAAACAGATAAAGACTACTTAAAAATTAAATTATTAAATATGTGTTTGTAAATTTAATAACCTACTAATACTTATGTTCTTCATTCTTAAATTGCTTGTCCGAATTATATGAATGGAACAGCCGATATTGGGTTATAAAAGCTTCAGTTCTTTTCTTATTAGGTACTTAGGTACTTACTGAATCCTATAATGATAGTGCCTAAGTGATAAGTTTTCCGATTTAAACGCAATATCGAAGAGGCAAAACCATAACCCGGTGAGTCGTTAAACATTAAACACCATTCAAAAGTTTCAACATGATAGAAAAGCTAATCTCCGCTAGCCCTAATCCAAACTGTCGTCAGTGAAACTTCCAGGGAAGTTATCTCTCGGGTCGAGATAAAAAACCCCTTAAAAATAAACATACCCTTAATGTGTTCACCTGCCTTAGCCTTCGAGGAGTAATTGAAAACTGTTTAAAGATTGTGATGTGTACTCACCTTTTTTTTTAAAGAGTGTCTTGATTTGTACTTCATTATTAACTAGCTGTTTCCCGTGGTTTTATCCGCGTTAATTTCAGAGTTCCCGCGGTTTTATCGGGATTAAAAGTACCTTATATTGTTTTCTGTACCCCTGACAACGTGAATGCAAAATTTCACGATGATCGGTTGCGTATATCTTGTTTATCGCGAGAGAATATTGAAAGTAAAGAATTAATTGGATAAATAAGTGTGTGCGCGCGTCCGTGTGTGTATGTGTGTGCGTGTGTGTGTGTGCGAGCTTGCGAGCGTGTGTGTGTGTGTGTGCGAGTGTGTGGATGTGCTTTAAATTACTTCTAATACGGGTGTAGGTATAACGATAATTTCCTTCTCTGTAAAGCCTGTGTTAATCGTTTGGATTTGATAAGTATAAATTCTAAAAATATGAACCTGGAATCCTTCTGATTATAAGGAGAGAACTCTACTATTGAGATGGCTCTACATGTTAAAAATATAATTGCCGAAATTTTACTTTTTATTACAATATTATGATTAATACACGCAATATCTGGATCAGTAGCCGAATTATAGGAACGTAAAGTTTTGTAGCCTTATTATTTTTACAATCTGGGGGCACGGCAGTGCCCCCGCCAAGTCGAGCAACAAAAGCGGCACGGCCGTACTATCCTTTTCTCGAAGCAATTCAGGCCATTTTCGACCTTTCTTTTTCATGAGATTATCCTCGTAAAAGGGAGCCATTTCCAATACCCCTCTATCTTATCGGGCACCGTATTCTTGCCAAAATTGTCACATAATTATGTGGCGTGTCAGCGTTTATTACATCCTTAACTCAACCTCATAAATGTGACATGAATCAATCAAGACTTTAGTTCAGAGTTTAAAAACGCATTATTTTAAGCAAACCTTGCAATTTTGTATTACTCAAACTATTCAATGCTAAATAAGCAATATTTATCGATACAATATACATACTAATATTATAAATTGAAAATATTTTATTTTTTTGTTTGTTTGTTCGTTTGCTTGGTTTCCACGACACAAGCTCATAGCTTAATGTGGGATCGAGTAGATCTATGTATGTGTTGTAAAGTGGATTAAGTGGATTGTTACAATGGGCATGTTGACTAATTTTTATTTTTTAGCCCGTCTTGTAGATTATTAAAAAATATTGGACACGTATTTTTTCTTTTTTTACGTAATCAAAAAATAACGGCGATATATTGAGTTGAAATTTCGCGTGAAGTCACTATTCTGACAGTTTGTATGGCGGTTTTAGCGGTTAGTGACGTCACGACCCCCTCACCCTAAACTTTAATGTGCTTTATCTCTGTATATTTTAATTTATTTAAAAAAGCAGAATATACGTGTCTATTGTTTTTTTTTTATTTTCTAACTGACGGACTAATTAGAATTTTCATTTTCAAAAGTAGTTCACATCCCCATTTAACTCAAAAACTACTGGACAAATTTTGAAAATTCTTTCTTATTTAAAATGCTATATTATCTAATCTAAAAGTCTAGGTATTACCTCGTAATATATTATTCATTATGTAAAATTATAATTTTAAAAATCTGTAGCTAAATAAAATGCGTTCTAAGTGAAATTTTGGAGTCCATTTGAAAAAAAAATTAATTATTAGCAAATACATCTTTTATTTGATACTCAGTCTTAGGTTCTGAAATGTATGTATGTATTAAAAAAGTACTCTTTACTATTTCTCTTTTAAAACCTACAAGTAAGCAAAACTGAACAAATTTAATTATAATAAAAAGTGCAGACACGTAAAAGACGGCTAAGCACTAGGCTGGCATAAGTAGGCGCCGCACCACCCGTGTGTATAGTGTATAGATATTAAGAGGGTCACAAGAGCCCTTACAAGAGGTGGCACCGCCCTAGAATCTTATGCTATTAAAAAGAATTACACGCGGTTGTCATTTTCAATAATATATTCAGAGTGTAAAAAATAAATAAAACAATAAGTATTATCTACATATAAACTTCATAAAACTGTTTTTTGAGTATTTCACCAAAGGAGACGTAATAGGCATAACCAAAGGGCATAACGTACGCAACGAATAAACTGACGATTGTTGAACGGTGAAAACTGTACCGAAGACATGCTAGCCTTCGTTATTTCAGTCATCTTTCAGCATCTATTTTGAACCCTGAGCAGAAAACTGGATTTCGAAGGAACTATGTTTCAATTTGGAGATCAATCTAACATTAGCAGTATTGTTTCGCCATAATTGAAGAAACAAAAGATATTTTAAATATTAAGAAACGTTATTATATCATTGGCAGAATAGGCTATTTGTCTATTTTTTTTTTCTAAATTATATTTAATCCGTCAGTTAGATAATAAAAAATTATGAACACGTTTATTTTGCTTTTCAAATTAATGAAAATATACTTGTATAAGGCGCATTAAAGTTTTGGAGTGAGGGCTCGTAACGTCATAAGGGAAGGGAGTTAGGTAATAGGCACACAAGTAAGAGAAATTACCTAATGTAAATAGTACCCAGGTATTGATAGATGATTGTAGGTACATATAATTTGAGATTTCCTTCCCTAATAGTTACACTTTTACGTTACGCGCATAGTTGAAAGTTCGCTTTCCTCTTCAGCAACCTACTGGCGCTGAATATGCTGGGTGTAGGTAAATATTTTCCTGAAACGAAACCTCCGGGGGGAGTTACACGAAATAGTTTTATTGATGTCTCGTTGAGTGGCGACTCGAGAAATTTACTTTTCATTACTATAGGAGTTTGTTCACAAACATGTTCAACGGTCGTGGCGACGTTTACGATAGGAAAAACACTTGTGTATCTGAATTAAAGTGCACATATATATACCTACCCGTCAATGCAGGGCAGAGCTAGCCAATCAAATTAACTATTTTTATTTTCCCCTATTAACATGGTTTGTCTAGGAAAATTTGCTTTAGAATAATACAATACAATTGTTTTTAAGTTTAATGTTCAGTGAAAAAACCATAAATTATTATTATTATTATTGCCTTTTAAGTGCCCTTGTATCATAAAATAATATTGGTAATTATTTGGAAGTGAAATTTTTTTATGCATTCCCGTAGGAAAAAAACATTCAGTTCATATTATTGAGGTGGCTGATGAACATGTTTTATTCAGCCCGCTTCAATTTATTTTTATTTTTTATTAGTTGCCAGTAATCATATTCCTTCGGTGAAGGCGGACATTTTATTTTTATTTTACATTACCTAAGATTACAAGTAGAGTCTCGTTACAAGTACTTTTTGACTTTAGACTTTGCGTAGAGCACCCCAAAACTTTGTACTGTTGACCAAGCCGCGCGAGCCGAGTGAGCGTTGCGAGCGTGCCGCAGCAGAACCAAAATATGGTGACATATTCTATGATGACGATTAACCATTTTATATGTATTTGCTGCTACGCTCGCTCGGCTCGTACGACTTGGTCACCAATACAAACGGATCTAAACTACCGTATGAGTGTGTGTGCGACATTTAATACCACAAAGAACACATCTTTTTCATGTTCACATTTCTCTGCAAATTTCTTGGTTTTTTATGGATTAAACTTTTTTTGTTCATGCGCCACCATAATAATATGAATGTTTTTTTCCTACGGAAATGCATAAAAAAATTCAGCTCAATTGTAGGAGGGGCCCCACTTCTGAAATTTTGTCTTCGTAAGTACCTTGTACTTCCTCAAAGCATAATTTCAATCTATATTACCTCATCTGTTTATTAAGCTGTTTTCAAGTAATTTTCATACCAATTTCTTTGCAAAACAACCCACTAAATCGATTGATTAGTCCTTATCCCTTTTCTTATCTATTATTAAACTCGCGCTGGTACTGACGGCAAAGAAAATAAAGAATTTTCCATTTTAATTCAGCTCCTTCTTCTTCAGGTCATACTAGCATCATCAGCAATGAAAAAATATACTTCTCAGATATTTTATCTAAAAAGAAATAGAAAGGTATGTAAAATACAGTAAACACTAATTTTCATGACATTTCTGAAATTTTCTGGAAAATATCACCCTCTGCACTTTTGGAAGTTTTCAATTAAACTTTTTCGTAATAATGTTGGTAATTATAATAAAAAAAAATTATTCACTTTATTTTCATTAAACTTTTCTTGGTAAAGATTCTTTCCCATTTCTTTTATTTTCCTAATTCTTTTATTTATTTATTTATTTATTTACTAATTTACAAACATTGTAACAACTTGGCAGTGCAACATAAACCTTTTTAGGTTTTTCCGTGCACCGACACATCCATCGTTATTCGTTTATAGGTATAATATAGTACCTATATCTTACAATTAGAAAATATTGAGTAGATTGAGAGTTTGAATTACTATATTATAATTTTACGTTGATGTTTGTGTACGTAGTGTCTATCTAAAAAAATACCACACCACTCGTCCCTACGAAATCGTGAAAGTTAAATAAACGTTTTGTTTTTTATAGCTGATAAGTATTTTTACCTAAAAAACCTTTTGACTGATATCTAAGGGCATGGTATTGCCCCCGCCAAGACGAGCCAAGCGAAGCGCAAAGGCACTACCTTTTCTTGAAGCGCTCTGTCGTTTGTTTAACCCTTATAACTTGGGTTTGGATTATACTAGATAAACAAAATTCTCGGGATATTTTGTCGATAGCAGACTTATTAAAAATATAAAGTAATAATAATTATATAGCTCTTATACTTAAGATTTTATTGATATCTAAAAAACTCTGATTTCTTCGCTAAATTAGGGTATTTCCTAATGTTCTAGAAAGCTGAAATTTGGTATGTAAGCTAGTACCTACACAAATAATAAAAAAAATATAAAAATTGTAACTTTTATCACCCAACCTTAAACTATGGGATAGAAGTTTGTATGAGAGTTCCGCAATTTCGACTTACAAAAAGAAATGAAATCTGACCAAAAACATTTTCATGAAAAATGTTGCCATGACGTGGCCATATGACTCACACTGTCAAAAAGATATCAGATCTCATGTAGACCCAAGCCTCTAACTCTACACGCCTTAACTTTACAAGATCTAACTTCACAAACTCTACATCTTAGTCAAAATAAGTGGCTTGGCTGTTTTGTTACTACAAGAACTATTGTAATAATAGAAAAGTAGTGTACAGTGGATACATTTTTCACCCATGTGAATGTAGCGAAATGCTCATGCCACATATTTTGACAAAGATGTTAGGCCTTGTAAAGTTAGGGTGTGTAGAGTTAGAAGCTTGGCTCTACATGAGATCTGATAACTTTTTGACAGTGCGAGTCATATATATATTCTCGTGTTGGCAACATTTTACATGAAAATGTTTTTGGTGGGATTAGTCTGTCTGTAACAGTCTTGTAGTAGTCATGTACTTACGTGCATTAAGAGTTCGCCCTTACCATACAGAAAAACGCACTACTGTATATTTGTAGGATTGTGTGCATCTAATAAGCTATTGCTTCCATTATTTATTAAAACAATTATAATTTATTGAATTTTTTTCAGTTTGTTTTAAAAATGTAGTAGGTAAATTGAAATGTATTTTATTTATAATATTCACATTTGTAAGATCACAAATCTAAATCGAAAAATAGAGGACTTGAATGTGTGAAATAACTGTAATGAAACCAAAGAGATGAGATGTTTCTGTTGCTGACTATACATTTAGTGTTCCACGAGTCAAGACTCCCCCATTCCAATTAAAACATTACGACGAAGGGCTACTGAGCGAGAGATTATTATTAACACAATTTTTATTGGGAATATTTCTTGTACGTCTGTCTATAAAATAATCTTTGCTGTAAAATCAATCAGACTGTTAGACGTGATGTAAAAACCACCTTGTAATAAGATCAGGTTATTTTTATGCTACATAGGTACTAAAATGGGTATCCGTTTTTTAAGTTTTGTGAATGTTTATTTGTCTATTCAAGTGAATCTTCGAACTGGTTTTTACGATTTTTTATATAATTTTCGTATACTTACACTGTATAAAGTTAAGACGGGACAATAAGCGTAGCTACTTAGAGGTTTTATTTTAACACAAGTAAAAGATTCATAAACTTATTTTGAAGATATTATTTCGACTCACATTCATAATTTAAAAAAAATACATTATACGAAGAGCTTCTTCTCTTCAGCCATAGCACTAGGAAGCTGTGAAGGGTGGATATTTTATGGGTGCTGTCTACTATAAACTGTAATTTTATTGACGTCAAAAAGAGCCACATTCTGGGCCTAATTTGAATAAATGATTTGACTATTGACTATAAACTTATGGTGAGTAAATTAAATTTCCCATTTTCATGTCGACTGTTATTTTTTTTCAAGATTTGTAAAAAGATGTTAAAATTTTAACATACGTATATTTAAGGTCTGGATAGACTCATGCTGCTTTTTCTACTGTCGGTCTGCTAAAAACCAAGGACCTTAGATCTAGGGTTATAGGTACATAAAGTGCTTTTATCTTGGAGAACCCAACCAAGAACCAACGACAAATAAGATGCACAATGAGGACTACGAAATATATTGCTTCATTTGATTCTGTGTCATAATAATCCAAAAAAATAAATCTACAAAAACTGATCATGACAGAAATAGAAATGAAATAGGTTTAGCACTACTCTACTCTAAAAAAGAAAACTTTCTCGAAAGGTAAATCTACTTAATAACTTTATTGTCTTCAAGCTTGTTACCTGAATAGATTTGCAAAATAACAAATGAAGAAGAGTCTTCGCGTCTTCGTGTCCTAAGGCAGGCATTAAGTTCATACTTATTAAATATGTTACGTATTACGCAGCGGAAGGAAGTAATTTTCTGTTATCTTTTCTCATGTCTTAGACATTTACCTTCGTTGGTTCGTTGATGTTGGTGAAAGTACGTATACATATACTTTTGCTAATAGCATAGGATAAAACTGATGTTCATTCCTTTCAAGTATTTACTTGATAATTTACCTAACAGTTGTTTGTGTCTACTTGTCTAAGGTCTTTTGGCGGGAACTTGAGCAGAAACGGATGTCAATCTCAATGTATCTTACCCATTCCAATGTGAATAACTTCAGAAACTATTTTTAAATGCCTGATTTTCATGTATGAATTTAGTTTTGAGCGGGTTAAAGCTGCCAAAAAGAACTTGAACTTTACGCGCTTTCCTGATGTTGTGACTTGGTTAAGGATTAATTAAGCTTAGGAAAAAACCTCTTTACATACAAAAATGTTAATTTTCTACAAAAAAAAAAATTCTACTATTTAAATTGTCAGTTTTTTAACATTAAACATAATATTTATCTTCTAGGAAGTGAAGCAAAAACACTAACGCTAGTGAGACGGCGTGTAATAAAAATAGGTCTTGACTTTTATTATAACGGTCGAAAAATAATCGTAAATTCTCGTCAGAAGCTGGAACGGATATAAGTAGATAGGTTATACTTGTAACAAAAAAAAATCTCTTCAGACAATTTTCCATTATTTGCAATGGGCGTCCATTGTTGGTAGCCGAGTGGTCAGCATTTTATAGCTCGCAGGAGGCAGTGTCGCCGTTATTTCTTATTAAATCGCCGGGGACGCAAAGTTTCGTCTCTAAGGTTCTAATTGATTTATAAACCGCGATCGCTGTGACAGGTCCCTTTTCTTTGTTTACGTGTATTTTCCGACCATTTTGTTTCACTTTATAGCTGTGATGCGGTTTGTCAGTTAAAGTCAAGTAAATATCTACCCCAAATTGAACTAGTAACGAATTAAAATTTATATAAACCAACGCATATATTTTCGAAATTATAACTTAACCAAAACATTTAATAAGAGTGTCCATTTCACATTTTATTCAGACACGCAAACAGAATTACCATTGGGATTTCGTTTGTCACAAGTCAACGTGGTAAGAGTCTAATCAACTTTGAAGGGCAGTTTGATTTAACCTTTTTAATCTCACAACCACCCACAATCATTCGCAAATTGATTTAACAACACGACACGAATTTAAGGTTCATTAAACACGCGATCTTTGATATTTATCGAGTACATTGTATCACAGAAATCTTTTGGAATATTTGGATGGAAACATTTGTAATATCCTAATGAGAAAAAAAGGAATTGAATAACTTTCAAAGGACTTCAAGGTGAGTTAATTTTATAATCGTTAGTGCACGAACTAAGGGCATTTAAAAAAGTAAAGGAAGCAGAAAACGACGGAAGAAAAATGAATGATTACAGCAAAAAGGGCTATCAAAACGGATGATAAACGAGCTTAATCTGAGTCCCATCCTTGTTTTATTACCGTTGGACGATTGTAAAAACGTATTAGTGGGCTGTACCACAGAATTGTACGGACAGTGGGCGATCTATGACATTTAAGTAGGCTTTTTATGTCCAATTGGGGATACTTTTGCTAATTTATTGACCCTTTACTGTAAGTTCTCATTGGATCAATAAAATCAGGTGGAAACTGACATTTTTATTGTTAACAATAAGTGTGTGTACTATTACGAATTATATTGAAACACTAAAACTATTTTTTCGTTATTGTCTTCCTTAATAAAATCTGTAGGTATACGATAGGCTAGTTGGCAAATTTTTTTTTAGTCCGGTTTGCAGATTAATAAAAAATATTGGACACGTATTTTTTCTTTTTTTACATAATCAACTAACTGCGATACATTGAGTTGAAATTTCGTGTGGCTTCATTATTCGGTGTAGTTTCATAGTTTTTATGAGGGCTTATAGCAGTTAATGACGTCACGAGCCCCCATCCTAAACTTAATGCGCTATATCTATGTATATTTTCATTAATTTGAAAGAGAAAAAAATGCGTGTCCATTATTTTTTTATTTTCTAACTAAACGGACTAATTAAAATTTTGATTATCAAAAGTCGTCAACATCCTTATTGTGTGCAAGCAATCAAAAGCACAATAACATGTTGCAGTTTATCAAAATTCCAATTCAAATACCAAATTCTCACCAAATCCAATTGAACCAAACCTGTGAGGGTTCGGGGTTTAGAAAATACAATCAGTTATAGCAGCCTCACGAATAAACATTACCATAATGCCTATAATATTTGCGCCAAAACTAAGAGTTGTTATTGAGTGAACTAACCTGTAATGGTACCTCCATTACAGAATTAAGAAAGTGATGGTCATAAGCACAAGACATAAGTTAGGACGAGGTCGGTTATTAAGTAACACAGGTAACTTAGAAAGAGCTCATTAAATCGTCTAGAGTTGCTTGCGAGACCCTTATTAAACGAGGACATAAGAGGGTATATGAGGACCCTACATTCCCCCTCGTGGGGAGGGTGAGAGGGTAAGCACCTTCTCCAACTGTCCCCCACCTTTTGTTTGACCCCTGTATTGTACATAAATCGAGACACGGGGATTTCTTAAGTGGCCTAATTTAAATATTTTATTATTAAGTTGTACAAAGTTAAATTTCTTTTATAATGCTTTATATTTACAACAGATAAATAAATGTGTTAAAACTGGAACACAAGTCCGCAAACATTAATTTGTTACGGTAGATTAACATAAACATAACTTATTGAAATGGCTTAACAAAGCGTATTCACGCGCGGTTAACCAGGTTACTTTAAAGAAATTCTTGTAAGGGTGAACTTTGAAAAACTGTACATTGATTCTTGGTTTGAGAGCTAAATCAGATATTATATACTTAAATATTATATTTCCGAGTTGAGGAGGTTGATAGGGAGCGTATAGTTATTAACGACATTTACATTAAAGTGTCAGCTATTTAGATAACTCGATTCTAACTCGTTGGCTAAACTTCCAAAGTGACATTGATGTGACGTGGCTTTGGAAAAGCGACTTTATCAAAACAAGAAGTTAGAAGTTAGGTAAGTAGATATAAAATTTTAACTTAATTCAATGTTGTTAAAGAAGTTAGTGCAAATAGGTCCATAAAAGAATTTTAATGGAATCCGGCCAAAACGTAGGCCCAGTGAAATTAAATTATCAGGATTAAAATATTGTACTTGGAGATAATAAACCAAATTTAGTTTAATGAAGATAAGATTTTCAAAGAGGCGGTTGTTTCGCTTCATTCTCGAGTGAAATAAATAAAGATAAGTAAGCTTCATTATATAAATATGCAATAAAATTATTAATAAGTGTGTCTTTCTAGTACCAAAATTTAAAATACAATTTGTAAATGAATTTGTAATTGTTCTTGTCGTGCAATAAAGAGTTATCTATCTAAATAAATCTATCTATTATCTATATCTATACTTATAATAAAACTGTAGAGAGGTCAATTCTGTAGATTGAATATATATTCAAAATTAATATTGGAGGATGAATGGTGATCGATACTGATGCCAAAAATGCAATTAGTAAATTTTTTATCTGTCTGTCTGTCTGTCTGTATATGCACGCATGGGTCAAAAACTACAGAAGGGATTTTAACCAAACTTGGTACGATTGTAGTGCATACTTCTGGGCAGGTTATAGGCTATATAACATAACGCTAAGACACATAGGAGCTGAGCAGTGACGATAAATTTGAAACAAGTCGGATGAAAATCCGCTTTCGCATACGTTTACTCAATCACGCAAAAACGGCTGATCGGATTTGGATGAAATTTGGCATGCACGTTTTCAGGGGTACAGAGAAGGACATAGGGTACTTTTATCCCGAAATTCCCGCGGGAACTCCGAAATTACCGTGGGTGAAACCAAGGGGCACAGCTAGTTAAACATAAATATTAAAAAATCCGTATTTCCCTTGGTCACGACATCACACCTGAACGGCTGGACCAATTTCGCTAATTGTTTATTTGTTGCGTTTGTTATTGTAAGGAGAAGAAAATAAATTAAGTTTGGAATATAAATAAATTCCTGCGGGAATTCCGAATCTCCGAAACGGTTGGACCGATTTTGACGAGACTTTCACAGCTAATTAACTGATGTCGTATTAAGGAGTAAATTAGGCTACTTTGGAGTTCCTGCGGGAATTCCGAAACTCACGCGGGTGACACCGCGGGGCACAGCTAGTTAAAAATAATTATGAACTAACATCAAGCGTATAACCAATGCTTATAAATTTTAATAAAACTACGCAAATAGATGCTCTATCTCTAAGAATACGAATAAAATTTGATTTAATAATCGTATCGTAAAATGAATCAATATTTTGGGCGAATGGAATAAAATATACCATGCCTCAACTCAGTGGGGCTCAAAATGTTTTATGGTAGCAGCAACACGCATTTACGTGCTGGGACTGGTGTGGCATGTGGACAGAACTGCGCGATATGATTTAGAGCCTTTCATTTCACTACGCAGTTTATTTTACACTGCATTGAAGTTTATAGTTCATCGACCGAATAGAACGTGGGATAGTAATGTTTAGATGACGAAATATAGGTAGGTACTAGGTACTAAACAAAGATCATATTTTGTTAACCATTAAAATGATGCAAAAAATACATAATATATCAAAATTCGTATTAAAGAACAGTATCATGACGATATTGTACTTAATGCCTATATAAAAAGCGGTAGTAAAAATACTTTTTTTTTTTCATTTGGAAACCTTATAAAAATAAAGTTATGTAACCAATTGTATAGTCCTAATAAAAAAGATGTGTTATTACGTTTCTATGGAATTGTCTATTTTATTTTACCAACGTGTATTTCTGTGAAACTTACAATATAACAGAAAAGAGAATGAGATTTTTTTTTATTATACCAGTTGCTATATTGAATAATTTTTGTCTGTTTACTGCTTTCATTTATTGCTGATACTTTGCTACTGAAATAGTTAAACAAAATTAACTTTTAGCTGTCGGCGCTCAAGCTAAAGTAACAAACAAAACCATCATTAAGGTTAAATAACCTCTTCTTTTGCAAACATCTGCTGGAATTTAAAAATAACTAACACGGACTTTTCAACTTTGGTAGAAAAAGTGAAAGAGCAAAATCCTTGAGTTTAAGTTAGATATTCTCTTCTCCGTCTGCATAAAAATGTGTATATTTGAATCTGTGATTCGCATTTTCCTCAAATACGTTTGCGGGAAAAACGGTCACTCGAGTAGTCTCATCAAAACCGGGCTCGTCGCATTAGGCATTCGTATTTGGGAGATCAGCAAAAAACTTCCAAGCGATCATCGCTGAAATGACTTAGACAAAATATAGACGGGTTTATATACGGTTCTTTATCAAAACTTACGTGATCTTTACCTATTTTATTATTAACTATATTATTGTAACACACACACACACTTAGTACGTACTTTGGCTAGAATTTGATTTGAATGGGGACTTAATAATAGTGTACACTGACGAAACTCTTGTAATAATATTTCAGCCATAGGTAAAAATTTTGTACCTACTATGGCCAAAGTGTTAAAGGAAATAGTACTGATGTGTAATTCCTAGTGTTGGAGGTAATAATGGCCTAAATGTATGAGTTACGTGTAAGAAAGCAGTTAGAATGTGAAGCGAAGAGAATGAATCGATCGCACAGGGCTGAAGTGGAGCGCGCTACATTATTATATACAATCAGTAATAGTTATGTTAGCTATGAAAACACATGATAGATAAAATCTTTTACTGAATATTTCGGGGTATTTTGGGTTGTAATTTCATTTTTTTTTCTGTTCAAATTCATTAGCCATGCTATTATAATAAAAGTAACAACGTTATTAAACATGTGCTGTTTGTGAAAATGCGATGACCTTGAACGTGTATAAGATTAAGTCGAAGGATTTGGCCAGCATGAAAAAAACGAGGCAACCATTCCGTTCACGCTTGTAAACAACTGACATTATCTGTGCTCCTTAAATCATCGCCCCTATTATCAACGCCATAAATAACATGCCAGCAAGTATTATCAGCGTACATAATCGCCAGTGTTCCACCGCTTTATTTCCGTCGATGTTTAAATGCGGCTCCCTTTAAAAATATTTGTTTTAGCACTCCGCAATCGAACCCTCCATTCTCTTAGCTTGTTGCTTTCTAAATCCCATTCACTTGCTCAAATCGCTATAGGATAAAACTGATCCCCTTTTTCCCGTATTAAATTCCTAAGTAAATGCGTCAACTCTTTTAAGATGAAATTATGTTGGTACATACGTCACTCGATTTTTTTGTTTAGGAATATTATGCTATATAACGTAGTTTTCAGTTTTTCTTTTTATTATTTTTAGCATAACGTGGATTACGGTCGTGAGTGCTTAGGCTTTGTGTTTTAAAAATTTCTTTGACCTTTACCCTCTACCTAATTATGTTATGAACTTGAACGACCTACACTAGCTATTAAGCACCTCTTTTCGAAGAAATAACGCGTAGGTTTGGTGCGTCTGCGTTGATATCACACCAGCATGTTTGTAAATAGATAGATAATCATGATGGTCAAAATAAAATATACCATTATTATTTCAATTATATTCGAAACGGTTTCTTAACGGTTCTTTAAAAAAGTAGGTACCTACGTATTAATATACGTATACAACAGTACCAAGACCAGTTGTAGTCAAAAGACCACAACTGACGCTAGGTACCTATTGTCCAATCTTTCAAACGAATTAAAATATATACGATAATTTTATGCCATTGGATTATTTAAAGGTGACATGACAGTCTTTGGTATTTTTTCAAGTGTTTTAAGGGTCTCTTACAAAATATCCGCCGGCCGCTTGGATTCTCAGGGAGCTAGCTGTTTCGTCCCCATTTGTAACACAGTTTTAATGTACGTAACTTTTTGTGAGCCCTTCACTTTTTCATTGTCAGATTTTGCTTTCCTTTATTTTAATTGTCTTCGCTTCGTAGCAGCTGCACTAGGTAAAATATATACTATGTATTTTGCAGCGTCCGTAATGGAGTGGTACGCTGATGGAATTTATAATATCCCTTCATAAAGATATATTTTTTCATCTCGTTTCTCTTTTTTTTTTTCTCTCACTTGAAATTTCACAAACAAGCTACTATCTCGAGCGTTTCATCATTAACCTTTTTCGTAATAAAGTGATGTCCCTTTTTGTGTTTCACAAAAAATATGTTCCACAACTAGGTACGTTATAAATTTATTGTATGATTATTATTCAAATTCATATTTATGGGCAACGAGTGAACTGTTTTAAGCAAATGATACACAATATACCTACCTACGTAATTTTCGTTAACTACTCGCGTTGCAGGATAAAATAATAATAGCTCAAAGCATATTAAGCACTGTTTATATATATACTAATGTGCCGTAAAACAGATAAAAAATTATGTTATAAAAAAGAAAAGTTTGTTTTTAGATCTTTTAATAATTCTTTCACTGTATGCCCGAGTTAACATAGGAGGATACTTTTACAAAAATTATTGAGTGAGTAACGAAACTAACGCGGATGTAATAGGACAGGCTGCTGCAATTGACTGATTACTGAATGCCTTTTTCAACCACAAACTCACAATAACGAAGCAGTCAATTAGATTATTGTCTCAGGCTAGATCGCTAAGTTGAAGGATTTATAGAAAAAAGTTCGTGAGGAATATTCGGTATTAACAAAAATAACAACTGCACGTAAATATTCAACCTAAAATCAAACTTAGCATTACAAAAATCGTTACACAAATGAAAAATGTCATCTGAACACCAAAAATGGTATTTAAAATTGGATACTTCTTTGTTTGCATCTTGTATGGCGCCTGATCAGAAGTTTTGGTAGGTATACTTAAGTATCTGTCTTCCGGAACACTCATTTCAACTTTTTTTTGAAAGATAATTTAATTTCTGATTGATTTTAGGTAGGTACCTTTTCAATTGGGTCAGAGATAGACTGACGATATAGCGCGTACAGGCTACTAACGTTAGGGCTTGGCTGCGAAGAGCAAGGTATCGGAGTGAATGAAAAAAATGCCATGAGAAGGCCTATATACATTCACAAAACAAAAACAAGAAGATAAGTGCACAACAGTTAATCAATGCTTATTTTAATTTTTGAATGCTTTCGTGAGTGATTGCGACACCATTTATTATTTTATTCCTTCTTCTTTGATTGACATAGTGCACACCTAAATCCTACCTAACCTACCTACTATCGATATTTGTATCAAAGCGTAAAGAGGCGACACAAGAAGTATCCACTTAAATAATTTACGGCTGTATTTCTGACACAACCCGCTGCCTTTTTTCGCTTCATTGAGACATAAAGAGAAAAGTGACATTCAGTATTTTTATCGCCAATGAACGATGCATATTCACAAATAAATACAAGAGTCTAATAAAAAAAAATACGAGTGAATCGTAAAACGTGTTGAATTTTATTTATTCGTACGTATTGACGAGTGTGAACGGAGTGGTGGCAACACTCAGCTCAGTGACGACTGACGAGCCCAGCAGTGTTGAACCTCGCCCTCGCATAGTGCGAGCGCTAGCAATTTCCATAATAGCCATCATAACATCATCTATACCGTCATGATATCGAATATCTAAGCTTAGCTATTTCTATCAATATATCGAATTATTCAATTATGCAAAGTTGAGATATGAATATATCAAATTATATTATCCAGTATTCACTAAGTATTTATGTTCCACTGCACAACTGCAATTTGTCTTTGTCTTTTATTTAGACTCAGTTTTTAAAATAATACTAAAAAGTTTTCCATGCTGTAGAGTTATGTAAGAGCGCGTTTAGTTTCATTTGCATTTTTGACCAACAATAATGTTAACTATTATCTCAGAGTAGTAAATATATGTCAGCGAGAGGGTAGTTTCATTAAAAATAACTATTTTTTTCCGCCGTCGAATGGCGGTGGTAGTAAGTTCGTTACCCCGCTCCACTCCATTGCCCGACTCGTCTTTGTTAGAACTTGTTATAAAATGCGGGTATGCATAAGCGACGGTTCATTGTTACTTTGTGTTGGGTTCAGTGCAGTTTCAGTGTCGTATCAATCTAGAGTGGCTATAGTGATTACGTGTACTGTGATATCTAATTGTTTCCAGAGGTTTGCTTAAGTCGGGAGCACGGGCAGTGGAGGTGAGCGTTGATGCATTGGAAAGGGTACCCATTAAACCTGCACCTGGGTCGCAAGTCCCAGGCACTGCTCCGTGTTCTCTACGGATATCTGGTATGGTGTACATACTCATTTTGCATAAGGTTTTATTGAAAAGCAAAACTCTGTTAAAATCGCTCAATGAAAATAAATGCCAATTATTTAGCCAACCACAGTGGGTTTCTTGACCATACAAATGAGGACACTAGCTACTGCTAGCATATAGAAGTTTTGTAAATATGTATTAGTATATGTATTATTGTTTTCGACGTCAGCTCCGATGTACGGCGCGTTGCCGCTGACGCTATTAAAACGGAATAATCAAACACCTCCGGTGTGCGGCGTCTCCCCCCTAACGTGGACACTGGACTTTCTCTTGCTGTGCTGGATGCGATTTCTTTTCTATTTAGACCATAAAAATTTAAACCTGCGTAAACGATTTTAAACTGTGTTGATCATTTACAGTACCTATTCAAGTAGTAGTAGGTAGTAGGCATAGTAGGTATATCATCAATAAGCTTGACTATCCTAATAGGCTATTTCACTGTTGTTAAAATGTTGATATCCAATAATTACACTCAAAAATATCACGGATAAGCATAACATAAGCGACAAAATCAATAGATATTTTGATTAAAAATAAAAATCTGTCTCTCGCTTTCTAAAACGGAATTTTGTATGGCGGTTGTAGGGCGTTACAAGCCAAGTGACGTCACTATAGGACTAGCGGCTTCCTTGTCTAACTTGAACTTTTAAAGTGTCATATCTCTGAAAGTACAAAAGATATTTGTAAAAGAATAATGCTATTATACTACTAATACATAAAGGTTTATAGAATAGTAATAAAAAATAAACACTAAAATTCCCTATTCCTAACTAATATAAATGTAAATTTCTTTGTTTTTTACGCTTTACGGCTTTCAATACTTAACCGATCATCATGAAATGGTGCATACACGTCAGGGGTAAAGTAAAGTACGTAGGGTACTTTTATTCCCGAATTCCCGTTGAAACTTCTAAATTACCGCGGGTGAAACCTTAGGGATCAGCTTGTGTAACAATAATATAATAATAATGCTTTATAGCACTAAGCAGAACTTGTATGTGGTTACCAGGCAACTAATAAAATACTTAATACATACTTTTTTATATACATACGAGTATTTAACACCCAGACAAGCACTTAAAAAATGTTTACCCTGATGCGAGGATAGAGGGCCCCGGCATATAGCAGTCAGTGACATAACCATTACACCAACCGTGCTCTACTTTGTTCATCTATCCTTTTTACTTCTTACTTACAACTATGAAAAACCACATTCACACCTACTAAAAAAATCCACTTTCAAAATTTATATAGGTATTTTTTTTTTAAAGTTCATGATTACATTTTTTTTTAAGATCATCTTTCATCGAGGTAATATTTTATGACCGAATAACAAAATAAACTAAAAACTATTTAAAAGTAGAGGTCTATTTATCTCAGTAAGCACATCAAGTGTTCCTAAAATACCGGGTTTCTGAGTAGCAATGAGAAAAAATAATTTATCTCGATCTGTCTATTCTAGTTATTAATCTACGTTTTGGTTCCGACATTAAAGAGTGTGGTTTCCTCGCGTCGCGCCTCTGCTCTTTGTTCTCAAGTGTCCGCACAAAGTAAACGCTGCACAAATAATTATGTGCATACAATTATATCCTAAGCGTTCTTTCAACGGATCGTGTAGGAAACAAAGAGAAACTGCATCGTATACATTGTGAGTTTTTAATTGCAATTCTATAGTCCCCCAAACCAACCCCAGCCTGGGCCCTTATTCACTATGACCATAACACGCTGCGTTAAGATAAGACGCCGCAAAAACTGTCATTCCCTCGTAACCAAGAAGTTTTACTCCAAAAAAATACCTTTACAACGTTTCTTATTGTGTAAAAAATAATATATTTCTAATATTTTGACATGTGAACGTTTGGAAATGTGTTTTTGGGACGCGCGTTATGAGCAAGAAATGTTGTTCGTCATAGTGAATAAGGGCCCTGAGTTTGTTTACCTTAATAAAGGCATGACATGACATTTTCTATATCTAGAGGTCGAATAAAATTTACTTAACTACTTGCTGTTGCCTACGGTTTCACCCGCGTTGATTGCGGAGTTCCCGCGGATATTACAAAATAAAAGCACCCCATATTTCCTTTTCTGTATCCCGTGATAATATCAGTGCTTAGCCCATTCTCAAGTTAAGGTTAAATATAGCTTAGGTTGCGTGTATCATAACCGCTACTTGTGATAACGTCTCTTCGCCTCAACGGCGTACCTACTGCTAACTGCACACAGCGCGCAACGCGCCCATATTATAGCCGACCTAATCTAACAATCGGGATTCACAAGTCGGACGTAATTCTAAAGGTCTGCCGGCGGCGCATTGTGCGCGTATTAACGACTGACGCACAATAGATACCGCTCGTATATCAAACTAACGTCACTCCAATGTCTTCCTTCCTCGCAGTTACAGTTACCGGCCAGAAAGAAATGGGCCCTTTTTTATTGAGTCATTTAGCATAGTGAAATTATTGCCGGGAAATTTCGTTGAGCCGCACCGTGTGGTGACTGAAGTGAATTTATATATATATATTATATATAAATTAATTAATATATATTGTATTCTTAAGACCTATCTATCAATTATTAATAATATTTTTTTTAACTATTTGTTTCCCGCGATTTCACGTGTTAACTAATCGATCGATCATCATGAAAATTTTGCAGGTATACCTATACATGCCTACGCGTTGTCAGGGGTACAGAAAAGAACATATTAAGGTATTTTTATCCCGGAATTCCCGTGAGATCTCCGACATTTTCGCGGGTGAAACCGCGGGGAACAGCTACTAATTATTATTATAGTCTGCTTAAAGCATGCAAAACTTAAAGAAGGCTTACCCATTACCTGACATTTCAAGACAGATTATGACTTATCTAATACTAGCTGTCCCCGGGGTTTCACCCTAGGTAGTTTCGAAGTTTCCGCAGGAATTTTGGGTTACATATTATAAGCCTATGTTACTCAGGGAAAAATGTAGCATTCTAATGGTGAAAAGATTTTTTAAATCGCCCCAGTAGTTTTTTCGTTAAATCGTAACAAATATTCAAAAAATCATATCTTACCCATTTATAATAGGTATTAGTTTAGATAGGATATTCAATTTGATCGCAATTTAACCTGTCACTGAAATACAGTACGAGTAATAGCCGATTGAAGGTGACATATATTGTAAAAAAAACGTTCAAAAACGTTCAGAGGCTTTATAAGTATAAATGTGTAATAGATACCTATTTAGTTTTATGGTTTTTAAGAAGATCATTATTATATTGCAGTGCATTGTCTTGACTCGTTGTTACATTGTTAATTTTAGTTATTAACATTAAAAACCATTCTGCATTTACAACGACTAAAACTTTGATAATTTTATTTACATTAAGGCTTTCACGACTTTTTTAAATGTAGACATTTCAATTTCGTCTAAAAATTACATTTAAACACATCCACAACAATACTTCATGCTTCAATAGGAGTCTGGAAGTCGTGAAATCATGCTTGTATAAGTCACTTCACAACTTTTGCACGCAGGGGGCAGATAAGAGAAAATTAAATTGAATTCTCAAGAGACACAGCATCTTATACTCGCATGATTAATTTCTTTAATCATCACTACAAAAGCATAAGGTGCTATAGACGATCTACCTGCAAAAATATGAAACTTTAGTATATGTTGAACAAAGAAAGAATAGCCAGTCAAGGCTTTCTTTTATAATCGCATCATCCCAATATCATTACAAATACCTACGGGAATATTACGAATCATAATAATATTATAAACACATGATTTTCAGGATTTACTCGGGATACAATACATACCTACCTATACAATATACATATTATTTTATGATTTGAAAAGTGCTCTATAGATAATAATATTATTTCTATCTTACTTATAACCTAAATCACACAAGCTTTCGTATTTAATTAAGATAGTTAGTAATTATATGGAATTTTAACCAGAGGTAAACGTTTGACTTACCTTATATACAGGATGTAAATTTAAACAAAGGACTTATTGGTTCAATTTTAAACTATTGGTACATTACATAAACCTACCTAATTATAGCTAGCATGGACGTAAGTTACTGTCATGCAGCTACAACACAACAATTATTAAAAATTAACAAAATAAAACAACATTCAAAAGAGTGACCAAAGATTGACTTCGAGGAACTCCCGAAAAATGTTTATTTTCTCCAGTGTAGCGAAGTTCACCGGACCCCGCTATAATGACTTCTTTTTGAAGTGAAAACTTTTCTCAAAGCCATTTGCGAGGCTTTTGCCATCTGTTTAGACTATTGTCCCTTAAATCTCTTGTCTATCAAATTTGTCGGAACTTATCCTCTCCTTTAATTAAAAATGTCTCCGCTATGTCGTGGCCACATCATGAACTATCGAATATGAAATTGAAAGAAATATGGTGTGTGTTTGTTTATTTGTAAACTTTATTGAACATAAACAATTATTTTTTTCAAATTGTTAAAATTAAAGTAAGCAACTAATTTATGCCCAAAGGCCGACTTACCCCGCGAGGGAATTTCTTTCAGTCAACCTTTGTAGGTATAGTAAATAATTTGTCGCTGCGATTTGTTACAATCACACACACACACTAAACATAGTAATATGTATTTCAAAAACAAAGAGCATTATTTTAATTAAGGTCACTATGATATGATTTGCTTTGAAAGTTTTTTATTCAAACCTCTGAAATTGAACAAAGTAGGTAGGTACTTAGGTACTCAGTTCATTTAATTTAATAACGGTTTTTTTTCTACTGTAACGAACACAATATCATTATGAAAATTTAATTCTTCTATTGGTTGCCAGTAATAGAAAAAGGCTGGTTTTATTTTAAATGTGGGTTACAAAGAGCGGCACCGCGCGGCGGCCCGTATTTCAGGCCCACGCTCCCCGCCATTGTGTGCGGGATTATCGGCAAGAGTCACAAAGGGGCACAAGGCAGTTTATCAAAGCACGTCTGACTGGATATCTTCCTTTCTACTAAGTTCACTCCATGAGTTTCCGCTGAAACTTGGCCTATGCACGAGCCCGTATCGCGCCAATGAAATTTCATCGTCATAAACTTTACACATACCTACCTACGATTGTAACTACTATCAGCAAGAGAGATAAGTAAGCTTCTAATAAGTACTTAGAGTAGATTGGTGACAGAAAATCTTAATAACTAACCCTATTGATATACCTAAAAGAGTTACTTTGCATAACATTCGTTATGAAGACAACTGAGTATGTAGTAGGTAAGTTAAACAGCTGTTGTCGTGATGCGATGATATTTCTATGCAAAATGCAAATAAATAAATAAATAAAAAATCAAACAACTCTACGGTAAACTAGTAGCTGTTGTCGACGATACCGCCCGTGTCCATGCACGTATACTTAAATTGACTGGAATTCCTCATCAGGAACTCTTTGATGTAGGTATACCGAAATAAATAGAGTTCTATGTGTTGACCAAAAACATAATTGCTCATATATAATCCTTTTGATAAACGTATAAAATTATATAGATTTTATAGATCTTTATTCTAGGTACGTATTTCAGTATCTAAGCACATAGAATCGCATCTAATCCAATAATGGAATCGCAAACCGATACTATATAGGTACCTATTTGAGGAGTTCCCTCGATTTCTCCAAGATCTCATCATCAAATCCAGATTTCACGACAATGGGACCACCTCGGGAGTATCTTTCAAACAAAAAAAAAAATTCAAATCGGTCCAGCCGTATTCGAATAATCGCGCAAGAAACATACAGCCGAATTGAGAACCTTCTCCTTTTTAGGAAGTCTGTTTAAAAATATAGCTGCCTAGATTTTTGTATATGTTAATTTTTTTACCCATTACGTCGCGAGTAATATTTTAACTGAATTCCAATGTTATGATGTAACTTAACGAGTTCAATAAAAATAAGTTTGAGTTCGCTCTATGTAGGTATGTGTATTATCACTACTAACGTCACGTTTTATTTTATTCGATTACAAGCATGACTTAACTGGATCGCGACACTGGCTGCTTACCCTTTGGTAGGTAATGCGCATTAATCACTCGTTGACGTTAATTCGTGGTAATTCACTCGTTATCACGGTTTTAAGCCGCTCGATCAATTAGCAAAGTCACTTCTGTGGCGCCGGAAAATACAACTCCACAGGATGGTTCTTTTTTTTCCATAAAAACATTTCACATAGATAACTCTGATTTTAAATATTGTATTTATTATATTAAACTTAATAATATGTCATTATTTTTGATATCAAAACGAGAGTAAACGAAGTGAGAATGGAATCATTTTATCAATCATTGATACGAAATTTGATTGCATAAAATATAGTTTTCTGTGTTCTAACGACTTCTATATTGTACATACATATAAATAAAGATTTGAAGTGTCTGTTTGTAATGCCTGATTAACAGCTTCTAATAAATGCATATGAAAGTATGTACGGTAGGTAGGTACTTACATAAAAAAATTGTCTGTCTATCTGTTTGTTCCGGCTAATCTCTGAAACGGCTGGACCGATTTTAAGCGAGATTTTCACTGGATTTTTATCTGATGTCATAAGTAGTAACTTAAGCTACGTTTATTTAAAAAAAAAATCGTTTCTGCGGGAATTCCGAAACTCACGCGAGTGAAACTGCAGGGCACAGCTAAAGTTATTTAATATAATAAAATAGCCCAATATATTATAAAAAAACCAAACAGGCGAATGCAGAAATTCCTCCTTTTTTGGAAATCGGTTAAAAATCGATACAGGTAGGTTAGAATAATTGCGAAAGGTATACAACTATACACATTGAGTTTAAATTTCCAGTGAGTATGGTTAAAATGAGTCGACATCATGAAAACCGGTACTCAGCCCTGTTCAATATACCTACCTACCTGCTGTAAGTATGTCATTTTGTGTACACATTCCACATGAATGTAGTAAACGACCGGATAATTATGGTAAACAGTCCATTTCTCTTATAAACTGCATATACGCGTAGGTACGCCCGGCACGCCGCGCCGTATTGGGCTTATTCGGTAATAATGGAAGTTTCACTTCACTCTGTTATTCTACTATTAATTTTGTTATGATTACTATCCTTATTTAACCAAACGTACAAAAAATAAAATAAATTAATGTCGTATGAAAAGTGGAGTTGTATCTGTGAGGGATATCCCTCAGTTAACCCAAAGTTATACTACTACTATTTTATAGGGAAGTAATTATAAAATTGCTGATATAGGTACGAGGTTTTTGGTTTATATCTTAAAAAACTAAAATCTAAGGGTGATTTTATGAGTATAAAACTTCATTATGATATTTTACCTGAGTACATTTTAATTTTTTCCTAAATAAAAATACTAATGTGTAATTAGTTGTGGTTTGTTCACTGAATTAGCATTAAACTCAACATCGTTTGTCGATAATATTTTGGATGTTGCTTTATTCACATAATTTAATTACGTTGTCAGTACCTAATGTAGCGGTTCATGCAGGTTTAATTAGATAAACTACGAATATAGGTACTTACATTGCATATTTCCTTCCTACACTATGTAAGGTACATACTACATACGGCAAGTTAAATGTCATTTGTTGAGCAAAAATTTTGCTTCATTTTAGTGATCAAACTGACTAAATGCACAACTTCGCATGTTTGTCCGTTTGTTTGTTAGTATAAAGCGCATATTATAACAGTCAAATTAGGGTCTCAGTCGTTGGATATGAAACACATTTTTTTAATATGTATAGAGAAACTCTGCGGCATTTCAAACGATGTTTTTTTATGGAAAGCTGCCAAAATGGGTGTTTTCGGATGTTTAGGATTCTACTTTTTCTGACCAGTTTAAATGCAGAAGTAGGTAGTAGTTCGGAACTAGTAGCTATTATTATTCTTCCCATTTAATGAAGCTTATTGGAAGATAATTATGATGTTTATTACCAAATGACATTAATTTGACTACAGATATATCGCACAAATCACTAGACCGTTATAAAATTTAGTACCTACTCGTATATCAACATTTTATATTTTTTGTCCCAGTAAGTCCAAGATTTGCTAAGAGAGTCCTAAATTATATGAAACGGATGAAACAGAGCACCGGTCAGTTGGAAAATACGTAAAACATTCTAAAAAATATGTTAAAACAAACCACCACTACCTCTTTGTGCAGTACTTAAGTATTAAGTAGTTAACCTTACATCTAAATTCCTTGTCAAAAAGTTAAACCTTAAGTTTAAAATAACAAGGTGGAAATTTCAGGTTTTTTTCGCAAGCTTTAAATAATATTAGGTAGTATATGAGATGGTAGTAAGCACCTTGGTGGTGGCCATGACGGGCGACAGGCGACAAAGCACAGTGACTTGTAGTTCATCCCCAACGTTTTTCAAACGTCACCCGTTCCGACCCGTGTATGCGACCAAATCGTTAATTTTATTGACCGATCCCAACCTGAGATTAATTCGGTATAGGCAGGTTTGGCAGGTTTGTTGCTTCACCAACGTATTTACGATACGTCCATTATATACCTTAATTTATTTCGTGATACCTGACGGGCGACCGGACTTCGCTAGGTGTGATAAGTTTTCTGGTGAACAAATTGTTTATATAGTGCCATCTGTTAAGTTGCTAAATGAGAACTATAATTTCACACAAATGTATTTAAATATTAATCTATAATTATATTAATTATTTGTAGAAAACTGCTCTACCGATTTGGATAATTTTTTTTTATTTAAATATTTTACTTCCGAAGTTGCTCACTTAACTCAATAATAAGATACCAAACACATATAGGTAAGTGGAAGTACGCAAATATCTTAAAATTTTATTTTAACCATATTTCATTTCAAAGTTATTATAATATTACCATAAACAACAAAATATTGTTGTTTAAATCTACATTCATATAACTATATAGGTATGTACCTATTACGTCCTTAGGGACAGACCGAACTGCTGAGTTTAGAAATTTGAAATATTGCACAGGAATTATTTTTAATTTAGGTAAGCACCAGCATGTTTTGGTTTTTTATTTTTAATTCAATCGCTAAGGAGAAGTTTGTATGCCTAAGGGAGTAAAAAGTTTGAAATCACGAACAACAGTGATAGGTACATAAGTATGAAACAGTGTTGGATTTTGTTGCAAAGATTTAATAATAATAAAAATAGCGGCACATGGTCCCAAACTAAGCCGAACTAATAGTGCACACCAGACTAATAAAATTACTTATATAATTTGTTGTACCTACCTACGTACCGACACACATATTATGATAAAACTCTTAAACACCTAAATTCAGAGCAAACCAATGATATATTAAGTATTAAAGGATTAGCGTGTGGAATCTAGGGTCTTCAGTGCCCCTAATTAGGGGCTTTGCTTTTAAATGTTAGCATCAGATACCTATTTCTTTCTATTCCATAATTTCCGTATTAGCTTTCACATTCACATGTTGTATAGGTTTATGTATGTCAAAGCGGAACAATATTTGAACGCCGCGTATTGTGATTTGTGAAAGTATAGGTACGTCATCCTAAGGTACTAAAATATCATTGGAGCAAACACAAAATATTTTCATCACATAAATTGTTTACTCTGATGCTAGTCTGGTTGCGTAACTACTGGACCAACGGTAATGACAAGAGTTCTGTAATTAACATATAAGATTATTTTATCATTGAGTTCCATCCCGAAAGCGCACAGGTGCGGTAAGAAAAAAAGAAAAAAAAAACATTTATTTCAGCACAACACGCAAGAAAAAGAAACAAATATAAGCAGTGCCTAATTTGAATTTGAAGACATAATACCTCTTGTATGCTCTGCCGAAAGAGTCACCAACTCAGCATTAGCCAAGTGTGGGTACACCAAGCGCTGGTTTTCAGAATCAGCCCATTGGTGCTGCTAGATCCATTTTTTTTTAAATAATATTGTTACAGACTCCTTGAACGTACATAGGTACCTACATAATATAGTTTAAAATTAGAACGATATTATAAAATGATTTGACAATGTAAAAATATAGAAATAATGTGATTGATAATGTTTGTATATTTTATTAAAAATATCTAGCTTTTAGCTCTTGAAACAATGTGGTCTTCGAGCCGTACTGCAATTTATTAGTGATAAAATATGTACAGCGGTCGGTGAAAGAAAAATTTGTGAATATTGTTTCTGTGTGATATGTCATTGCGTCGAAGTAAAAGAATTGCATTGAAAAATTTAGGAAAATCTTCGACAAAAATGTCACGAGTGAGTTCAGCGACTTCCGAATGACAAAGATTAGAAGCCCGTACATCTAGGGAGCTTGCCGAAATTCAGCTCCGAGAGGTTCGGGTTGAATTTGAACTCAAGAAAAAGGAAGCTGAACTCAAAAAAAAGGAAATTGAAGCAGAAAAGGCATTGATCAAAGCCAGACATGACGAAGAGTTAGCAAGTCTACACAGCAGGAGCTCGACGCGATCGAGATCGCAGAAGACAACTGAAATCTGGGTGGAGGAATCCCGCCCCTACAGTGAAGTTCCTGTTGATGTACCCGTCGATCACGACAAACTGAAGGGTGACGATCCAGCGCAGCGCGACATGCACGACGAGCCACGTGATGTAGTGGACAGCAGCGGTGCGCGGGTCGACTACCGCAGCGACGATCGACGGCGTCTTGAAAATCTTACTAACTCTTTATCTAATGCTTTAATTGTATCTCACAGTAACAATGATAAACTTATAGGCAGACTCACAAGTAAAAGCTTACCTACCTTTTCAGGCGATGCACTCGATTGGTTGCGTTTCAAAAATGCGTACGATATCACGTCTAGGGTTGGCCGCTATTCGGACGAGGAGAACCTTGCCCGACTTCAAACGTGTCTTCAAGGCGAGGCGTGGGAGGCTGTTGCTGCCCGATTGATTGCGACTACTTCTGCGTCCGACGTCATGAGGATTCTCGAAATGCGGTTTGGTAGACCCGACTTAGTGCTAGGTAGGTTAATAGCAGAAATGAGGAGAGTGCCTAAATTGACTGGTATGCGATCTGAGGTAATACTACTTGCGACTAAAGTAGATAATTGTGTAGCCGCTATACAGTCAACTGGAAATTTAGGTTATTTATACAGTCCAGAATTAATTAGTGAAATTTTGAAAAAATTAACTGAGCCTTTATTTTATCGTTGGTTAGATTACACTAAAGGTACGAGTACAAGCGAACCACAATTACCGCTGTTCGCTAAGTATCTTATGTCGGAAGCTCAGGAAATTTGTAAGCGCGGCGCGATTGAGCCGCCGCAAAAGTTCATAAAGGTCGGTTATACGACAAGTAAATCGCGTACTCTTCATACGACTAATGCGGTGGAGGAAGAAAGCCCAACTGACAGTGTATTCATGACAAGTAACGACACTGCACATGAAACGATTAGCGTGGTATCTTCTTCCAAAAACGAAGAGACGGGTTGTATATTTTGCTCGGAGGTGAGTCACACGATTAAGACTTGCCCTAAATTTAAGACTGAGCATATAGATAAGCGCTGGGAGTGGGTTATGAAGCGACGCTTATGTTTTAGGTGTCTAAGTTCTACTCATCGGCGTGACAGATGTAGATCTAAAAAGAAATGTTCGAATTGCAAAATGACAGGTCATCACACTCTCTTACATAAGGACAGATCCAAGACAGAAGAAAAAGCAGATGATGATAAGAGAGAAGAAAGAGAGACGGCTGCGAATGTATGGTCTACAAAAAAGAAGGTTTATTTAAAAGTTATTCCAGTTTGTGTAGAAGGTCCTGCAGGTTGTGTAAATACATACGCTCTTTTAGATGAAGGTTCAACTGTTACTTTAGTTGAGAAAGAAGTGGCAGATCAAATTGGAGCTACTGGACCTGAAACTGTGCTGAACCTTAAGGGTGCTGTAAGTGGCAGTAATGACATGCCTAGTCGAATAGTAACATTGACAATACGAACGAATGAGGGAACTCATCAACTTGATAAAGTTCGTGCTGTAAATAGTTTGACATTACCTGATTATACTGTCACTAAAGATCAGCTTTGTTTTGAACATCTTAAGGGGATTCCTTTGACTACGTTTGACGGTAAGCCATCCCTATTGATAGGTCAGGATAATTGCCATCTTATAGTAAGTCGCGAAATAAGAGAAGGCAAGAAGAATGAGCCCGTAGCATCCAGAACGCTGCTAGGATGGGTTTTACATGGTTTCTCGACATCCCTGATGGAAAATACATTTGTGTCTTGTTATTTACAACATAGTGACGACAAGTGTCATAGCCTATATCAAGCTGATAAAAAATGCGCTCCTGATAAACTTCGTGCTGTAGATATTTTTGGCACTAAGTTTAGGAAGATAGGAAATATGAGGGAGACAGGCTTGCTGGGCGTAAGAAATCCCAATAAACCGGGTATTCAGCGATTTATTGTTCGTGAGATGTTTATGCAGGTGAAGAATATTAAGCAAGACCAGAATGATAAATGTTTCCTATGGCGTATGAACAGGAAGATTCCACCTCGTATTTATAAAATGTACCCTATGACTGCCTTCGAAGAAGCCTATGCCTGCGTGGTGTATTCGCGTAGGTACGAACAAGTTGTTTTCATTGCGGCAAGGAGTCGCGTAGCGCCGTTGAAATCAGCAACGATACCCAGGTTTGAACTTCAAGCAGCACTTTTAGGGGCAAGACTTGGACAAACTGTTATAAAAGAACAGTCTCTTGTCATCAGTAAAAGGTATTTTTGGACTGACTCAAAGACTGTTTGGTTTTGGATAAATAAAAACCCTAAAAAGGATGGAGTGTTTGTTTCAAATCGTTTAGCAGAAATAGATGAATTAACCAAACCTCAGGAGTGGAGATGGTTACCCGGGACCCTTAATGTTGCCGATGAAGCTACTAGATATAAGGATAATATAAACGACAAGTGGCTTAGTGGTCCTGAATTTTTGTGCCTCCCGGAAGAAAAATGGCCCCAGATGAATCCAGAACCCGAAATTGAGAGCATTTTCTCAATCTCAAGTTCTAAAGAACCACGAAAACTTATACTTGATACGCGTTTTTCTAATTGGCGCCGCCTTGTAAGAAGTATGTCATATGTTTTATTATTTGTAGATAGATTCTGTTTAAAAAAGTCAGTGATATTGCTTATTTCTCCTGACTATGAAGAACGAGCTGAAAAAATTATATTAAGGCAAGCACAGTCTGAAATGTTTGAAGCTGAGATTACTGCCCTCAAGAAACTTGAAGATTTAAAGTCATGCAGTAAATTACTTGGATTGAACCCTGAATTAAATACAGATGGTTTACTTGTAGCTAAAAGTCGTTTAGATTCGAGTAAAGATCTTCCTTTACATCTGAGGCGACCAATCATTTTAGATGCCAAACATAACGTAACAAAATTGATTATTAATCATTTTCATAAGAGACTAGGTCACAATAACGCAGAAACACTAGTGAATGAGTTACGTCAACGTTATTATATTTTTCGACTTAGGACTACGGTAAAGAACATGATTAATAAATGTGTAGTCTGTAAAGCTAAGAGGAGTCGACCAGTGCAGCCGATGATGGCACCTCTTCCTGAGAACAGACTCCAACATCATTGTAGACCCTTCACTTACTGTGGTATCGATCTTTTTGGTCCAATGATGGTTACTATTGGTCGTCGAAAAGAAAAACGTTGGGGTGTAATTTTTACATGTTTTAGCATTCGTGCAGTACATATTGAACTGGCATCTTCTTTATCAACTGATTCGACTATTTTAGCTATCCGAAGAATGGCAGCTCGTCGTGGTTTTCCTAGACAAATTCACTCTGATAATGGCACAAATTTTCGGAGTGCAGATAAAGAATTACGAAAAGCTGTTCAAGAGATGTTGTCGTCTAGTGATATGGCTCAGAAGGTGAATGAGCAAGGTGTAAGATGGACATTTAATCCGCCTGACGCTGCACATATGGGTGGAGTTTGGGAGAGATTAGTTAGATCTGTGAAGACGGCTTTATCCTCAACGTTGTTAACAATATCTCCAAAAGAGGAAGTTCTTCACACTTTATTATTAGAAGCGGAAAATATTGTGAATAGTCG
Source organism: Zygaena filipendulae (assembly GCA_907165275.2). NCBI lineage: Eukaryota > Metazoa > Arthropoda > Insecta > Lepidoptera > Zygaenidae > Zygaena > Zygaena filipendulae. The sequence continues at coordinate 5,736,242 of OU015663.1, forward strand.
TCCACTTACTCATGTATCATTAGATATTGATGATGAAGAAGCACTTACTCCGAACCATTTTTTGATAGGAAGTTCGGATGCCTCACCGCGGCCTGGAGAGTTTTCAGATGACGACTTGCATACACGAAAACAATGGAGGCTCTCACAACGGTTAGCTGATAAATTCTGGTCCCGCTGGCTGCGAGAGTACATTCCAAACCTGCAAGTACGTCATCGTTGGACGTCGGACGCAGGAGGTTCAATCAAAGTCGGCGATGTAGTGCTTATTGTAGATAGGAGTGCTCCGAGAAATATCTGGCCTAGGGGTAGAATAGTAGAGGTCATCCCTGGACGTGATGGACGCGTGCGCATGGTTGCAATAGCAACCAAAGGTGGTATATTACGTAGGCCTGTAAATAAAGTGGTTCTGCTTGTGAGTCTGCCACCCCAGTAAGAGTAGGTAAACGAGGAGGAGTATTGTTACAGACTCCTTGAACGTACATAGGTACCTACATAATATAGTTTAAAATTAGAACGATATTATAAAATGATTTGACAATGTAAAAATATAGAAATAATGTGATTGATAATGTTTGTATATTTTATTAAAAATATCTAGCTTTTAGCTCTTGAAACAAATATAATAAGATCGTATACACTATACATAAATAAAAAACACCCAATGTGTAAATGTGTTAACACAGGTAACCTTAACTCCATTCCTATAATTATTTCTACCTTTTGCTTTTGAACTTGTTACACAATACAGTTGTGAAACATTTTGAAATTTAAACATGCGGATGACAAAGAGAGACAGATTAGACCAATGAAACCCTAACAAAAACATGAAGAGCAAAAACTACACCCGAGGGTATGCAAACACAGAGCTTACACGCCTCGCCGGGCAAGTTTTGACAAAAAGCAATGGACGCCGCCTAGCCCATTGCGCGACTAACTCTTGACGATCTGTTGGACAACATTTGAATGCAGGTGGACCTGAAAGACCTTAAGGTATCTAAGGACCCAAATCAATAAAGGTAGGTACAACAAATCACATCGCTTCGGCTACCATCGAAACTAGGTTTTCGTAAGAGATGTCTACTTCAGACAAAGCTTCAGTTTATTTAAAAGTAAATTTAGCAATCAAAAGGTACGCAACAGTTGTTTTTTTTTTACATAGAGGCTACAATGTTGATCTCCATAAAAACAGAATTTTCTCCTTTAAATGGTAAATAATCCCTTATATATATTAGACTACTTTTTATTATTCTACTTATTTCTAGTTTAATTATTTAAATCGTATAGGTAGGTATTATCTTCCAAACAACAACACTTCCTGTTTATAAAAAGTTATTTTCGTCGTTGAAAACACGAAAACTGATTCACACGTACAAAAACTGGGTCATATTCAGTTTGAACCGCCACGCCCACATCTCTCGCGTATATGGCCACACGCGCCCACACCTCTGGCGTATGCCCACGCGCGCCCGCGCCTCTCCCGTGGTAATGCACGTTTGCGCCTACGTGAACTACGTAATTGCAACGGTTCAAATAATTAATTTCCACCGGCGCGTTGTGAGAGCGCGCAATTATGACAAACGAATATGTGGCAACCACCACGGTCCGTCTCACCTCCCGATTCCAATGGTGCCGACTTTATTCCAACAAATTTCAACACGTGGATTTAACGTATTGAAAGTTTGAAAAGTTTAAGCAACCTATTAAAAGTTACGTCTACATGTACATAGCGACGTTATTTACTCATATTTACATAGGCTCACGGCGTATGTGCTGTGTATTTTCGAACTTTTGTGATTTCGTATAATTTAATTATATTTGCAATTAAACTGAAAACTGAATTTCAGTAATTGACGGCAGCTGCTGTAACAGTGTGCCCAATTATTTTTAAACTGGCATTAGCAAGCGACTTTAACTGTGCTGAAATCCTTTATAGGTACTATTATTTCCCACGGGAATTCCCAAGGGAACTCCGAAATTAATGTGGGTGAAACTAAATTATTAAATTTTGCATACTACGCCTTGTCAAGGGTAGGTACCTGGTACAGAAAAAAAAATAGGGTGGCACAACTACTTTTATCTCGGAATTCCTGCGGGAACTCCAGTGGGAATTTGGGATAAAAAGACGCCTATATCTTCACGGTACCCCTAAAAAAGTGCATGAAAATTTTCATGATGATCAATGAAGCAGGTAAGGCGCGAAAGCGTAACGAACAAAAAGCTCATATTCACATTTATGATATTACTCAGGATTATAGATAATATAATACAAAACTTTAATATTATGCTCGCTACCTTTATGGCACATTTTAAAACTGTCGCAGGCAGATTTCCATAGCCATGGCGAGCAAGGCAACGATATCGTGTGTTAGCCGTTTGCAGTGCTGGCGCTCGGCCAAAACAATTACTTAGTCTCGTCAAAAACCTTTCTTCAACTGATGGAGTTCAAATCTCTTTTAGTTTTAATATACTCAGATCCACATACTAATATTATAAATGCGAAAGTAACTCTGTCATTTTGGTATCTTTTCGCATCATAACTACTCAACCCATCGTCACGAAATTTTTCATACACGTTTTCAGGGGTGCAGAAAAGTACATAAGGTACTTTTTATCTCAAAGTTCCCAGAAGAATTCCGAAATTAACGTGGTTACAATGGCGGGAATATACTATACTTGTTTGAGTGCGGGGGAAAAAATACTGATGATAGTTATTAGTTAGCTTAAAGTTTTCTACATAGTTTTCTACAAGACATTTTGTACCGAATTTCATGTTTTTAACTTCAATATAATCTGGGTGGTGGGTGACCAAACTTATTTCTGGTACACTATATATTATAATAAAGATAAGATAAGATAAACTTTATTCAGCAAAAACAAACACGTACACCACGCAACAAATACATTTACAATATAAATGTGAATAAAAGTATGTGGTGCAGAGCCTTGCTGAAAGGGAACTCTACTCAGCATAATGTAGTCACAGCCGTAGCCACAGTGCTGATTTTCAGTGGAGCTCCAGCGTTCCGCCAGCGAAATTATCGAAAACTATCAAAAGCCAAAACTTTTATAAAATACTTATGATAGGTACTTTAGATATTTATGTACCTAACCATATTTATATAAATAAGTATGGTTTTCGTAATCAAAAGTGTTTTTTTTTTTCAAAATAAATAAATAATATATAGTATAAAGTTTGTAAATACATATGTAAGTTTTGATGTACCTACCTATTCTAAAAATTATTTTGCGGATTGGAAGCTACCTTCTTTCCAAGTGACATAGTATACTTTTTATCCTCGAACAAAGCTTTCTTGTGGGAGCACCGAAGTTCACTTGGGTGAAACCGCGAGGGAACAGCTAGTAGGTATATTAAAAATATGAATGAAGATCAAATCCCATTAAATTACTCATAAAAAACCTACCAATTAAATTACTGAACGAGTTTCAGTACCTAAGTAAAATTCTTGATCTAAACAAAAGATTTTTTCATTTAATAGGTACATAATATATTATAATAGGTACTATTGTTATCTAGTACAATTACATCGCTCCCCTAAAAACCTTCATGACTTGACAAATGTGTCACAAGATCCTGACATAATGCGCCACTCGAAAAGAGTGCCCTCAAAAACCATCAACGCGGATTACCTTCGATTGATTTGACTCTATCTCCTTAAGCTAATCGTTTCTCGAGCCCCAATAAACTCGTTAGTGAGGTCCCGTTTAGTCCCCGTCACTTATCAAGCGGACCTCGCGTCACGACGGACAACGAAGCCATTTGTAAACCCCACTCGATGCCACTTGTGGATGACCCGCAAAATTTATCATGTGATTTATTTACTCACACTTACCATGGAGAGAAGGTGTTTTTATCATTATTTTCGTCATAAAGTAGGAGTCATGGCACTGATTGTTCTTTTTTAAGTTAAATTTTGCTACGCGGTACATTCTGTATGTACATACTACTACAATAGGTATTTGAGCTTCCTGTGCAACTTTTTTGTTATACTTATTGAGGAAATAAGCTTAATAGGTATTATCCTTAATAGATAATATCGTAAAAATACTGTACACGTTGTTGAAATTAAATCTATACTTATGTCAATCATAAAGCTGAAGAGTTTCTTTGGTTTGTTTGTTTGGTTAGTTTAACGCGCTTATCTCCAGAACTACTAGTTCGAAATAAAAAAATTGTTTGTGTTGGATTGTCCATATAACATCATGCTACGGCCAATAGGAGCGGCGGAGCAGCAATGAAAAGTGTCTGCGTAAACCGCGTGAAACCGCGGGGTACAGCTAATTTTTAATAAAATAAGGTGGGTAAAGTCAAAGTACGATAAATTTATTTGACGAGGGGGTTTATTTAAATTATTTTGGAGTTCTATAAATAAAGATATCTCTGTGTGGGTTCCAATCAAGTAGATATAGTAATTTTAAAGTTGCACAATAGAGTGCCGTTATTATAAATACATATAAATAAATCCGTGCCTTTAATATCGAGATAACTGATGCCTTTTCTATATTGAGCTCAGAAATATCTTCAAAGCAATCCTACTAATATTAAAAAACGTGTAAATGCCATTGCCATTAAAAATAAAAATAAGTCGAATTTCAATAATCTCCACTGAAATAAATCTTTTCAACGGCTAGTGAAAATAAAAGTTTGAATAGATTTAGAATTCTCTTTCATCTTCTTCTTTCTTTAATAAAAATGAATGTTTGTATGCCTGTCCTCTATGCGTTTAGAAACCATTGGTCGAATTGTGATGAAACTTTGGCGGGTTGTTCTGCCTGCGTCCGCAAAGGTTTCTGATCCCAAAACTCACGCGCGTGAAACCGCAGGGCACAGCTAGCATAAAAATAAAAATTAATATTCTTTTATACACCACCTTTATCGTATAAACAATAAACAAGTTTGTACTTATAAAATTAATGGTTCAATATTAATTACGTTAAAAGCACATGACTCGAATATACATAAAAGATTTTTGCTGCCTGTTAAATTCAAAGAACCATTGATGAATAAACTGGTTTACCAAAATACTTGCAAACTATATATTTTTAAGTAATAAATTTTATTAACTGTCCCTATACTTTTATAATAAGTAAATGCATTCACTTATCTACTGAAACATATGTAAATGTATACACGTCGAAACATGACCTAGAACTGTTTCTCACTATTGTTTTTAAACACAAACTATTGAACAAGAATCAAGATTTATGTCTCTAGAATACTCCAATAATGGAAATATCTGCATCAATAGCACTTGAGGCGGTCTTGACAAGACAAAGAAATTGTCTGGCGAGCCGCCAGCATCGTTCCCACCAGAACCATCCAGCTCCGGGAACTATCAGGTATAGAAACACTAGGATCGGAGACGATCAGAAATTTCTCTGTTTTAAAACGAGAACAATGCAAAGTTTTGCTGTCTACAAAACGAAAGCAGCATTTTCAAATAAAAATGTAAATTGTATAGCTCTTCTGTTGTTACCTTACTCCGATAGAATTTGTGCTTTCAGTATTCAGGACAGGAATTTTAAATGTAAGCCAGATTCAATGGTATTCGTTCGGCATATGACTGAAATGTAGAGTCATCGCGAGCATTACGTATATATGCATAGATATGTTGTGGCCAAGAATAGGCCACATCATGAACTGATAGAGCACTAGAGCATCATTCTGGGTTTGTGGTCACCAAGTCGCGTGAGCCGAGTGAGCGACCCGAGCGTGCCTCGGCAGCGGCCAGCGATGCGCCAAATACAAAATAGTCAATTATTTTATCATAGACAACACCATATTTTGCTTTATAATTTACCAGCTGTCCCGCGCAGTTTCACCCGCGATGATTTCAAAGTTTTCGCGTTATTGTTCCATACAAACTTTGCAACCTCTTTTCATCCCCTTAGGGGTTGAATTTTCAAAAATCCTTTCTTATTGGATGCTTACGTGCTACGAAAAACACACCCTCCAAGTTTCAGGTCTCTACGATCAGCTGTGCGTTGATCCATCAGTCATTCGGGACAAACCGCCGCACTCAGAGTCGACTTTAATGATTACTTAGTTAAGTATAGATTTTTAAAATAAAACTGCCGCAATCAGACAAGTTTAATAAATTAATTTTAATTGGCATTTAACTAATTAAGTTACATCTCATTAAATGCCAATTAACATTAATTTACTGAAAGTCTCTGATTGCGGCAGTTTTATTTTAAAAATCTATACTTAACTAAGTAACCATTAAAGTCGACTCTGAGTGCGGCCGATAGTATTTTATATGTATAGATGATGTCGTCCACATCATGAATTACGATTTCATGAAATGGCTGGCCACATCACGAATTGCCCAATTATTTGATGCGGCCACGACATATACGAGTATGAAACATGAATTGGGACAAACTACTTAACTAATTCATTGAAAAACATAATACGTTAATACATAATATGATCGCAGAATCTAAATTAGGTATTAATGCTAGAAGTATGTCGACTCTACGGCCCAGAATAATATAAACACGTCCCAAACTGGATACGCTTTTTTACGTACTTTGGCTTCTTCATTTTCCATCGCAATAACCAGAAATATCTTTCGAAGTGCCCGGCGCTTAAGTTGTCATTATATATATATACGGCGCTAATATAAGTTCAAACCTTACGAGTTAATTTAAAAAAAATACTTATAAAAGAATATAACTTTTCTTAGAAAGTAACCACACAATTTAAACGAACCAAATTAAACCATAATTGAGGTAGGTACTGTGTGTTTTAATTATTCAATATTTTTTGATAACTTTTATGATACATATACCTTAACTGATTTAAAAAAATCTTAATATTATACGTTTTCGTGTCGTCTAAAAACTGGTTTTTTTTTTATATTTCTTTCCTTAATATCACCATTCTAATGAAATTTTATCTGTAACTAGCTGCCCCCCGCAGTTTTATTTGCGGTAATTTCGGAGTTCCTGCCGGAATTCAAGGATAAACTATACGTGTTAACCTTTCTCATGAATCACTCTATCTATTGGTGAAAATCGCATAAAAATCCGTTGAGTATTTTTTGAGTTTATCGCGAACAGACAGACAGACGCGGCGGAGGACTTTGATAAAGTTCTGTACTTTGTGTCTCATCTCCGTATATTTTTCTTTCTTTTTATTTCGTTCTACAAACGGTACAAAGTCAATATCAACTAATTCAAAGGTATTTGAATCAACCTACATAGACTAGATAGCTACGTTAAAATACAAATCACACTGTTTACTGGTGGTATCCAATAGCCCGTGGGTGTAATGGACTACCACCTACGCTTGGTTTCCAATCACTTACTTTTTACTTTACGAGAAATCAATATGACATATAATATTTAAAATGAAAAATCTATATACAGTAGTATCTACTACAACGTCTAGCTACCTTGGAGCGGATCGCGCTAACTTTCAATGGCTTAAAATTTTAAACGTAGCTGGTTTTATTTCTGTTTGGGGTAAAAATAGTATCTATTGCGCAAATTTTCTTGAACGAAATATTTATTGACGTCACCCAAACTTTACCAAAGTTGACACGTTTAAAACCTAAAATATCGTGGCATATACTGCAAACGTGTTTTAAATAATACAATGATGTCAAAGCTAACCGACGCGACGAAGTGTTATATTCGGCAGTTTGATATCATCTTTATTTTGTTGATCGAAACAATCTCGTTATGCATTGCACAGAAGGGCGCGTAGAGATAACAAATGTATATTTGAATTAGCTAGATATTCAGTGATTCCCACGCGCACCTGAGCATGTGTCATAAGCATGCTCAGCGAATTCGCCTTAAGCGCACCTGCAGCGCCCCTTGTTTATATTATAAGAATTTTAGTAAGTATTTAGTAGAAATCATTATTAAGTTTGAACGATGTAGAACAGTCAGTTTGTAAGAGAACTCCGAATATAGCACATGCACTTCTGAGCATATTCGTAATTTTATTTTAGTTTAAAAAAAAACAGTTTCCAGCTTCCTTATGTCACTTGTTCATTTCAATTCGTTCTGATGTAAAAATACTGAAAAATATTATTTATCTCAACACTAAGTTAGGTCGGCACTACCGAAGAAAACTACTTTGTTATTTACAAAATAATCTAACAGAACAATTCGTAAGCAATGCCGTCGCTGATACCACCTCAGCATCTTGGAGAGTCGGAGATGAGCGGCAATAAGCTGACACTGAGTTACGACCCTCACTGTATCCCCGAGGAAATATGTGCTCACGGCATACCACAACGAACTAAGAAGAGATATGGAAACTGTATGAATAATAGATCCGATACAGCGCGATAATCACAAAAACGCCTTTCACTCGATGCATTTTCTTTGCATATGGATTCTAAAACAAAGAGTGGTGACGAAGTATCTGTTAACATGACATGCGATTACTGCAAACCATTGATACAATACAAGGCCATGCAAAAACATCCTCAGGAAGAAATGCATAAAATTTAAATCACTATAGAATCTGTTTTCCTTTCCGCTTTGTACAGTTTAATTTAAAAACAGTTGTGTCGTAGGTTTAACTACGAATTTGTGTTTATTTTACATTGATATGAAAATAATGTTAGATTTTAAAGAAGAAGAAAAAATTGGTAATAATTTAATGTCCCTTTTTGAACTAACATTATTATTTTGGATGCAAGAGTGTAGTGTATGTTCTTGGTAAAAAACAAAAAAAAAAAACTATTTATTATTATATTGTATTATTGCTGCAAATGCTCTAACAACCTTTCATTTTATCTACACTGTGACAAAGATTCAAGTGTCATTAACTATATATCTGGTTATTTTGATTATTAAAATAGGTATATTTGGAGTCGAGTTAATCTAAAGAAATATAATATAACAACATAATTTATTGTAAAATTGTAAAAATTTATATCAAATGTAATAATAATGATGCTTGGGTATCATCACACAGCTCACTAAGGTTGGATTAGTTTTAACTAATCATAAGTTAATAATAAAGTGTTTTGTGGTTGTAAAAATGGGTGTGGTTGGTCACACCGTGACTTCCACACCTTCTTTTGCTGCCTCCAGCAAGGAGGGAGGAAGCAGAGGTGACTGCTTCGGGGCAGAGCCCCCTGCATTTTCTGTTCTTGGTATTATACAAAATGTCGCCACTTTGTAAACGGGAAAATAATAGAATATAATTATATGTATGCTGATAAATAATTATAATATGTAGGTATTACGCTATGCACCGACAACTCGTTTTTATCTTCTGCCAAGGAATAGTACATTATTGCAAAGGCAGTGAAATAGGCAATTGCGGGTCGTGTATGAGTTTAAAGGTCGAAACTTCAATGATACGAGGCAGGCAATTGCCATTTCGGCCGAGGCATATATAGTGCTTTTCTTAAAAAAATGCAAGGAAATAAAAAAGAGTCTTTTATATATTAAATTTAATTTATTAACAAAATAACAACGAATTCCGCTTTACCGCCAATTTTTATTTTTATTTTACAGTTTGTGCCAAAAGGTAAGCGCATCTGTGGATATAGAAGGTACATCCACAAGAACGCAATGTGTAAGGTACGATAGATGAAAGAGTTCTAAATTCAAACAGCACACCGTTTCATACAACATTGCCGGCGCGCTCTCCGTTCCAAATTCAAAGAACGCGCCGGGAAGTGATTTTGGTTTTTCAGTCTACGTAAATATAATACTTCGCGTGTTCTTTATTCAAAAGTAATTACAATATTTCCGAAAGTAACTTGAAAAGTAACTTATTTAGTCCCGAGACGGGGTTTGGCGCCCGAACGTAGCGAGGGCGCCAATAGATCGAGGGACTAAATAAGTCTTTCTCCCGAGGATAACACTGTGCTTTTCATTACGAATGCAAGGAAAGTCAAAATGAAAATAGGAATTAGCTAAAGAAAAAATGAGTGAATTTTATTTTAATTAATACCTACTTAAACTTTACGTTATTTCAATTTTACATCGCGCTGGCTGTGTAGAAAGTTGGAACATGGTTCAATAGAAATGTGAAAATAGACCTAGTTTTTTTTTAATAATTTGACAGAACTGTCAGTTGAAAGCGATTCTCCCTAGGGCTGAAAAGGGTTACTTTCAACCCGCTTCTCAGGCAACTTCAGACCTACTTTCCGAGTATGAGTAATGAAAAAACTATTACTACGTAAGAAGCGACACTCTTTCCGTCCCCCGCCAACTTCGTGCTTCCCCCGGACCCCTTTCGCAATGTAGATGTATACTACATGTATACCTAGAATGATATCGGTGTAAGCTGTCACTACTGTGTAATGTATGTGATGGAAAATATCAAAATAAATTTCAAATTCAAAGTTTGCCTTGTATAAAGCGTATATGCTAATAGGTCTCTTACCACATTAAGGTGTCCTGAAAAAATTGCCCCTACAAATGGGGCGCTTTTTCCTCTTTCCTTGCTGTCTTGTTTGTCTAAATTTGGCAGGTATGTTTCTTTTGAGATCCTAAAGCACAGGTATTTTAATTTGTATAAACTTACCTAGATCCTCAGCATCCTCGCTCCACTCGCTGGTGTTCGCGACCACCGCCACAGCCAATATCAGCGCCAACACAACAATGTCTTTCAACACTGAACTCATCACTCTCGAGCGATACCTCATTGTCTTCACACACTCACTGTGAATTTATTTGTACTATTAACATTTCGGATTATTTATATAAGATGTCATTTGTCCAAATTTTCTGTTAAAATTATTATCTATGTAAATCACTTGTTACAATGTATTTTAATAGGTAACATTTAATTTTATAAATACATGCTTTCTGCGCCAGTTTTTAAACCTCATTTTTTGTTGATGTTTATGGGGCATGATATTATTCTTTTTCAATGTGAATCTATCTGTACATCCCACAGAAATAGAATTGAAAGGTGTTTGGACGTTTGTTACTCACAACAAAAGATAGATTATTTTCTGGATTAACATTAAGGATACTTTTATACAGTTATAAATAAATAGTTGCCGAAATTTATGCGGGGGAAACTCAAAAATACTGTAGCTTTCTCGGTCAGAGAAAGAAATTGGCTGATTAGTTCTAGAGATTACTGCCTACAAACATTCTTCTTTTTGATATTAAAGTATATCACCTATTTTAATACATATGTCGTAGCTACATCATGAACTATGAAAGCAAAATATGGTGATATCTATGATAATAATTGACCATATTTTGTACTCTCGCTCGCTCGCTACGCTCGCTCGGCTCGCGAGACTTGGTCAGCAGTACTAACCTAACCTAACTCAAAATGATGCTTTAGTATAATTTCGTGAAATGCCCTCATTTCTTAAAATGGCCGGCCACATCGTGAATTGGCCAATTCTTAGATATATGGCCACCACACTATATACAAAAGACAAACTTAACCTAAATTCCCAATGACGCAGTTTTAGTTCTACCAATGCCTATTTCCCTTGAGTATTTAAATCAAAATAAAAGATTTGTTCATTGACATTTATTTAAATCTCCTATTCAACGATCACGAAAATAATTAAAATAAGGACATGTTTTACATTTATTTTTTACATGATAAAATGTAACAAATCCGCCTAACACAATAGCGGACCGCATTTGTATGAAAAAGCTTGTGCCATTTTACTCGGACTATTATAGAATGTGAATACAAAAAATCTAATCGATTTAGAATCTATCATTGTACCTCCAACATTACCTAATTGAGTTTCATACAATAGTCGATATCTATCAAGCTACATTTTCATTATAAACTAACTGATGCCCGTGGTTTTATGTGCGTGAGTTTCGGGATCCATGCGGGAACTCTACACTCGCAGCACACCTACGCAGCACTACTTGCCAAAGTTTCATCACAATCGGATCCGTAGTTTATGAAGAGCTTAGAAGACAAATATACAAATATTAATTTTTAGTAATAAGGATAACGACTAGCTGTGCCCCACGCTTAAACCCACATAAACGGAATTTCATAGAGAGAAAAAAAGTTGCCCGGAAAATTGTTTTTTTTTTTTTATATATAATCAACTAGCATTGTTAGAGTGGAAGATATAAAAGTGAAGAAACTGTCATTCTGAGTGAATTATCGTATCGACCAAGTATCGACCGACTATTGACGAACATAAAAGAAATTACAATTGTATTCCAAGTTTTATTTGCATTATTGTTTACTGTTGCCCGCTGTTTTCGAAGTTGACTGTGCGTGAAATAATGTAGAGACCGTGTACCGTTTTTGACCGTTTTGGAAGAAAATAAAGAAAGTTTTGGAAAAGTATGAGCGTTTGCTCATAACTGTGGCGCGCCTATCTCGTTTTATCGCTCCTCTAGTTAGTAAACGGTTTTTCTGTGGTAGGTACTAATCGTGTTGACTGACTACTAGATAAAAGTTGTCATTAACTGACTACTAGATAAAGTCAATATATTCAATACACGCGTCTTAGGTTTTAACTTTGTATCTTTCTTCGACAACAAAACTAAATAAATTAGCTAATTCGCAGCGTCATATATAAATTTTTTTAACTATCTCGAAACAGTATATGAGATTTACCTTTTATCTAGATATAAAATTGAAATTACCGAAAATCTAATGAATTTGTGAACAAAAAATAGTTAATCTATCTCCATTTTTTTTATTTTGTTACTTTATTTTTTCTTCTATTTATTAACAAATATTCTATTTACAAACTTAACTGATGTTTTATTAATTCAAATTAATTTCTTATTAAAGTTTACTAACAACACCAGAATTTAAAATAACTTTTACAACCATTAGATGACTAGAACTAAAGATAAACTAGGACGTGTCGTCAGAGTTGTTTTAAAGTCGGCAGTAGATACCTATACGTAAACACTTTCGTCAGTCTTTGAACTTTATTACTATTGCAATAAAATTTAATGACTGCCAAAGTATACTGATAGTCAGCAGATACTAATACCACAGATAAGACAAAGCTCAAAGATATGTATAATTAATCTCATTTGGCAATAAATAAATTAATAGATATGAATGAGTCCGTAATGACTAGGTTTTTTTATGACCGGTGGCCTATGAGTACTAATGTGAGTAGGTATGTACTCGCTGGTGTTTTGAATTTGTCTGTAAACCGCATGTAATTTTTTAAATAAATATATAAATATAAATACCCTATATCTTTCTCTGTACCCCTGAAAACGTGTACATGCAACATTTCATCATGATCAGTTGAGTAACGGCGTGAAAACTTTACAAACGAATAAACTCGCATTCGCATTTATAATAGTATCTAAGGATTTCAACAGAATTACATTCGACAGCCAAATTAAATAACTTCGTGGGATCATAAGGTCAGATGATTGAGCCGATCTATACATGTGTGGTGTCCATTAAAACGGTGTATGATTTCGGTAATCGTTTAACCATTACGCCAGGGGTCGGTCCATGGCACGCACGGCTGGTGGCGTAGCGCGACGCCGCCGCGCGCCGCCGCTGCGTTCCAACGCGGGCGCGGTCCTATACCCGCAATGAATAATTCAGAACTCTTTTAGCATCGGCGGAGAGAACCTGGAAGGCCCACCTGCAACAGAGCCCTCGTTTACGTTCCATCTAACGCATGTATATTTTACTGCACTTAGACAAGTCGTTTACGAGTAAATGGAAGTAAATTGATGCGGGCTTTTTTTCGTAAAATATTGTCGTTGGTTTTTTTTATTAGCCTATCGCCACGTAAAAGTTTTGAGTAAAACTTAAGTGTTTAATAAATTACATGTTAAACACCTAGCTTCACTTCGATTAACACAATCGGTTTTATTTAACGATGAGGATGTTTTGTTTGCCATCAATCTATCAGCGTGTCAATGATATATATAGTATATTTCATTATAAGTGCGGAAAGCCTGTCATTGCAAAGAGTTCCGACAAATGTCTACCCGAGCCGAGGCGCAGCCGAAGGTGAGGGTTGACAGTCGGAACTAGTTGCAATGACGGTTCCGCACGTGTACTGAACAACTATTTTTAATACAGTTGCGAAAAAAATGAAGAAATTTAATAAAATATCAAAAACACAACAAACTCAACTAAGTTCCAACTGTGATCAAGAGATGGCGCTAGTCGTATTAGTAATGCGAAACCTACGTTTCGCAATGCAAAAAAGTGTGTCAAAGTCGTGTCGCCATTTGACAGTTGGCAAAGAGAACGCACGAGTTCGGGAAAGGTAAACAAAAAGCTCGAGTATGTAATAGCCCACATCCCGAACGCTAAACGTCCCTGCAATACGCCACTTTTTGAGCAACTGTATTAAAAAATTAATTGTTATACCTACTGCTTTCAGCGGCACTTATACATAAAGTTGATTTTAATCAATTTTGTAGTATTGTAACCGTTCTAATAAGTGTAGGTAAGTGTAAGTGTTGCAGGTATTTGTGTACTACGGCTGTCACCAAAGGGTAGGTATCTATCTATAGATAATTATTGAACTTAACACTTGCGAGGAACACACCTAAGGCTAAGGATATACCTAATATCTCTATTTATATATCTATCATACAGCTATCATAGCTTTTCTAAACAATTTTTGAAATATGTTTTCTTCTAGCTCTATCATATAATGACATACATAGAGTGATTTTTAAATGATCGTCAAGACAGTAGGTGTCTATTTTTAATAGTCGACTTCTGATGCTAAAGCATCAAGTTGGAACAAACTGCTGCATGGTACTTTATGCATATTTTAGAATCAAATTGTGTAAGAAAAATGTTAACAGAAGCTTTCAAGAGGTAAATTGTTCATCAAAGGCAGCCAAACGACCCGTAGCGAGTGCTGGGGCGCTAACGTAGTTTAGCCGTCGTCGTAGAACCCGGGCTGGTAGAAATTCAACACCTATTCTGGACATGCAACCAAGCCCCGTACAAAATGAAGACGCTCCTAATTTCAAAAGTACAACTTTTTCAATTAAAATTAAAAGTTAAAACGAGCAACTTTTTAAATTTCTATTCTTTTTGTTTTTTAGGGTTCATAGGCATAGATAGATACCTACAATAAAAAAGAAAAACGGAACCCTTATAAAATTTATCCGTGTTTGTCCGTCCGTTCGACTCTAACAGAAGTTATTCCCAAAAACTATTAAATAAAACCATTGATATTCAATAACTTTATAATATGATTGCAATAACTGAATAAAAAATATTTTGATAAAAATGGTTAGTTATTATATTATAATTAATAGTTAGTTAGTTACTTTTATCCACTTTTTCTATTTATTGTAATTTCAGTGGGGTTTGTAATGAAACAATTCAATAATGATGCAGCTAAAATTTAATAAAAAAAGAAATTATTGCTTTTAAATACATTTCTAAGTTTCTAAGGTTAGTAGAACAGGAAAATATATTTAGAACGAAGTTCCTTATCGTTCGGTACGGATGGGGCCTAGACGAAATTTTCCATCACGGCGTCATAGGTGCGCGCTTATTGGTTAATTAATGGTTTTTGGAACGATTATTATTGGTTGCTTATTGGCTCGCGCCGGCTGCTCTCATTGTGAGTGGCGTTCAGTTGTCAGTGACTCGAACCAATATAGATTGTCAACTCTCCTTAGTGGGGACTTTATGTTTGAGCCATTCGGGGTCGAAACCCTGGAGTCCAAGCGCCCGCCAACTATATAAAGAGCTGGCGGTGCGACTGGTCGAGGCGTCACGTGACCAGAAGGCTGGTGTTTACTTCGTCCAGCGAGTAAGCCTAGCGAGATTTATAAATTTGATTCCATGGAAGATGGGGCGGGTGCTGGTATGGGGTGCAACCTGTTCAGACATGCTGGCCCCTTCCCATCTACATGGAACTAACAACAGAACTGGTGCGGCCTGCGAAGCGGCTGAAAATACTAAATCACACAAATACAGGGGTCTAGGCCCTGAATATGATTTTGTCCCATTCGATTGATGTCGAGACCCTTGGTCCGTGGGGTCCTAGCGCTATAAGGCTTTTTAAGGAAATAGCAAAAAGGTTAGTCGACATCACAGCAGACCGAAGAGCTGGCAGCTACCTCTTACAAATAATTAGCCTAGCTATTCAAAGGGGGAACGCTGCCAGTATCTTCGGAATCTTGTCTAAAGGGACTCCTTTTAATAATATATTTTAGATTTATTTTAGGTTAGGTTAAGTTTAGTTTTAGTATATGTTTTTATTTTAAGTTTTCCATAAGTTTTATTATATTAGTACCTACACTGAAACTTGTACATATTTTCGCAATGTTAACACTCTATGTATGAAATACACAAATCGAGTAGAAAAAGTCAGATGAACCGGGGGTCCGAACGTCTTACGTCTTACGTCGACGCATTACCATGTTTACCAGGAACAGAGATGTTGCAAGTTTGCAGTTTTCTCCTGAGAAACAACGAATTTAAAATTTACTGCTTTGGATTATTATTATTTTTTTTTTTTTTTTCAAATGTGTGAAAAGTGATTACTTACTTAATGGTCACCTCTTAATTCATTTTTTTTAATCATTTTATTTTTTTATTTTATTTTATTTTCGTTTATTCAGGACAACAACAGGATATTTTCGAGGTACCTACGCGCTACGTTGAAAAATCAAGAGTATTATGCTAGTAGAAAACAAAACAAAATCTGATAATTTAGTCAAATTTTCGAAAGCTTTAGCTTCACTTTTTAGCGCTTTAGCTTTAGTCTCGACAAGCGTATTCGCGAGTTTTCAATGATTTTATATTATTAATATGAGTAATAAGATTATGATTATTGTAGGTACTTGTGGTCCTGTATATACGTACCCCCTTGTGACTAATCCTTTATCTATACCTACTAAATACTGTTGTTGCCAATCACTACTGGCTATTTATAATTTTGTGTTATTTAAATTTTTATATAAAGAATGTCATTATTTTTAAGTCACGTTTCGATATAAGCCCCTTGTCAACCTATTATATTTCCGTATTAAAATTTTGATAATATTTTTATAAAGCCCTTTAAATGAGTCCTCATAGCTCCCCTCGGCTACAACTGTAAAAAGAAAATATTTGTTTTTTTTTCATACCACACTTTGTCAGAGGTACAGAAAAGTAAATGGAGTAGTCTGCTTATTAGGGAATTCCCACGGGTTCTCCGAAATTAACGAGATGAAACCGCGGGGAACAGCTAGTCTTCTATATATTCGGGATTCCTCCAGTGTAGTATCTATATACGTCTTCGTATGTGGCAAAAAACAACTATATACAATATGTTGCGGTTTATGCGGTAGACATTGTAACGAGGCGGCTATATGCCACTCGTTATGATATCCTGCCTCATTTCTACTTCGTACGTATTCATCAACGTACGAATCCTACAACATATAATTTACATACCTACCTACCTATATAGTAACAGATTTTAATCAAAGTTTACTGAATATTTGTTAAATTTTCTTCGTATAAATGTTCTACTGATTTTATAAATAACCAAGTAATAATGTTACATCTTAATTATGAAAAGTACGTATAACTCTGTTTCTTCAACGAAACAATAAATAACTATAGATGTCACTCGCGGTTTCACCCGCGGTAATTTCGTAGTTCCCGCGGGAATTCCAGGATAAACCATATACATGTATAAACGTTTCTTTTCAATCACTCTATCTTGAAAACCGCATGAAAATCCGTTCAGTAGTTTTTTAGTTTATCTCGAACAGACAGACAGACAGGGAGACGCGACGGACGCTTTGTATATTTTTTTTGTATATTTTATTTGTTCAAAAATTTTACCAATAATTGTTACAATTTATCATACATTTAAAAATTAAGGACTGCTAGTATTAAGCTAATTACACAGTTACTTACAGGTAAACATCACAAAAAAAGGGCATGTACCCAGGGCTGTAAAACTATTATTAAAAAAAAATATACAACTTAACATTTATGAGCAATAAAATGCTGTCAACAGATCGCACTCAGGGTCAGCAACGAGGAGGGCATCCAGGGTGCGATACACTGGGGATCCAGCTCTGGCTGCTGTTCGGCATAAATATCGTGCAATTCGTGCCGCCGGCATTTTCGGTGATCGAGATGTTTCATGGGTACATTAAGTCGACAGAAGAGGTCGTGGAGTTTGGGACAGTTATTTTAAAGAAAGATGGTCAAGCAGGTATACCTGGCACTAGCATTATGAGGGTCTCGCAGCACTTTATCATAATCATCCATTTGTGCCTGACGCACCTAACTAGCAACCAAAGTAGAGCGGTATACATAAGTACCTGTATCTAGAAACACTGAATTTGTTTTACCAAGCCCAAATGAGGAAATCAAAAAAGGCTATTTGGATAGGGCGACTATTTTTGTAGTATAGTTTCGATAATAAATATGTTATGCCATAACAGTCTGCTATGTAACTAACTCACTAATTTGCGATCGAATTCATCTCATGATCGTATACACTCATCGTGATAGACTACCTAGCTAGTAGCTATTATATAAAACAAATATAAAACAGGCTGCAAATATTTACAGGGCTGAAAGTAGACGTTATAACAAACAGGATAAGCAAAAAAATAATATTATAAGTTCGATAGTTTTTCAGAATTTGAAGAAAATAAATTCAATAAAAATACATTACAATTACATTCATAAGGTACACAATTCACGTAGCTCACCAATACAAATACAAGGCACGCGCTACGCACTCAGCGAACGATGCATCAGCTGGTCAGCTCGATCGAGGTCATTTACCTTCAGATACCGATGCCCGGCGATGACGTGTGTGTAAAACGATTAAGCGGCGAGCGCCTCAAAGGTTTTTTTCCCTTTGATTTATTTATTTTGTTTAAAAAAATATATTTTTATTTATTTATTATCTTTATTATTTACTAACATGTTTATAACGGTGCATACTTTCAACCCTGTAAATATTTGCAGCAAATTTTACCACATCTTATATACACGTCAAATCACGAACACCGGACACGATTTCGAAACGATCGAGAAGTCTATGTAGTACATATTTGTGCGATAAATATCCCAGTCGCGCCAATCATCCAATAAAATTAGCTCTTGACGCTATTACCGAACCCATACATGGCCAGAAAATTTAACGGGCCTATGACATGACACGTGACATTGGTTTCGAGTCTTAATCGGCATGCGGTATTCAGTAAAATTCGAGTTCTGAAGATTTCAAAACATTTTATCACATCCATCCCATCCACGCGTCCCATCCCCACATCAATGGGGTGGCCCATTGAACTTATCAAGTAACCGGTTTTGGCAGAGATGTACTTATAGCGCAAATACTTGACCTTTTAAAGAGCTCCACATACAATAGACATTATTTTTTATTCTAAGATTACAATAATTGATTTTAGATTTCCCCTTTCATTTGTTTTATAGAGCTTAAACAAAAAAATTCTCGCAATTTTGCCTTATATTCGCACGCACCGGCTCAAACATAGTAAACACCAACGCTTCCAATAAGAGAACTAAAAAGAAAACATAGGTACCTATCTGGACATTATTAAAACCAGTTTTTTTTTTATTAGTTTGTAAGACTTATGTCTCTAGGTATTATCTATAATATTAGGTAGGTATACTAAGTATACTATCTATCGTTTTTTTTAAACTAATTTATATTTTTAGTAATCAGTATTGAAAAGACACCTTTTTCAAAACATTCAGATTTTTTACTAATTCAAAATAAATGTGATACAGAATATGTACCTATTAACATGTACTATTATGTATTCTGTGCTATTAATAAGAAAGCAACTGAAAAATATTTTTGTTTATCCTTACTTTTTTTATGTTATAGAGGCAAACGGGCAGGTGGCATACCTGATGGTAAGTGATTACCGCCGCCCATGGACAAATGGACATTTGCAACACCAGAAGGCATGCAGGTGCGTTTCCGACCTGGAATGGGAACTGGATTTCAAGTAAGGCTGACGAAACACACTCGGTGGTGGTGCTTGGAGACAGATTTTCAACTTGAAGGTGGTGGCTACCACGCTATGGTTTCCTCACGATGTTTTCCTTCACCGACAGATAAAGCTCATTGTTAGGGTTTGAAACTACCTATTATAAATGCAAATTGAGTTTGTTTATTTGTTACGCTTTCACGCCTCAACGGATCATTATAAAATTTTGTACACACGTTGTCAGGGATACAGAAAAGGATATCATAGGCTACTTTTATCCCGGAATTCCCTCGGGAACTCTGAAATTACCACGGGTGAACCCGCGGGGAACAGCTAGTAGATCATATATAGCACAAGCTTATATCAACGATTTGCGTAGGTATATGGGCTTTAGTCATATGATATGGTATTTTATTAAAACATGCTTAACTTAGATTCAGTCTCAAAAAGGACGCCACAAAACTTTCAGAGTAGATAATTTTCATTTGCTCTAATATGAAAATACCTACCTATAGAAACAATAATTTTCTGAGTATCTAATAGAAAACGTCAGCTTTTAGAAAACAAACAGCAACGGTTACCTAACAAAAGGCAACAGTTATTTCCTTCTAAGGAAAATTTAACGTAAACAAACAACCCCAGCATGTCATGTTCAAAGGTAAATCGTACAAATTGTTACCTCACCCCAAAATACTATTTGATTTTACCGCATAAACAATGTTCATTAACGTTTCACTACAGTCCATTTGCCACGACCACGTTATAAGTCATTTTTTGTTTGTTCTTTTTGTATCTCAATGCAGAACCGTGCACGTGTTAGTTATGAATGAGTTTGCATAGGTTACGTGTGTTACGTGACGATTACGAGACATCGTAACGTAATGTGGAACAGCGGTGTCGAGGCGAGTGTACACGTGCTCCCGACAGTGCGCCGCGCGGCTGACTGCTCGCTCTAGTTGTCGGGGTTCGAGCTCGGCTCAGGGCGGATTCGCTAGCCGCTGGCACAGCTACGACCGCCCTCAGCCCCTCATCCACCAGGTAGCGATCCTTACGTACTTTTCCGTACACCCAGCCACGATATTAATTACCGCGAACTAAATTAGCTCGCCGGATAATAACACTTTGAATCATCATAAAACGTGTAACTGCATGCACACTCGGTATCGGTATCCTTACTAATATTATCCTTACTATATCCTTATACTATATACTTATCCTTACTGCTATATCCTTAACTTACTATATATCCTTACTATTATAAATGCGAAAGTGAGTTTCATCTATTAATCAACCGATCATCATTAAATTTTGCAGACACGTTGTCAGGGGTACAGAAAAGGACATAGGATACGTTTTATCTCGGAATGAATGAGGTTAAACCGAGGGGAACAGATAGTATTATAATATTTCGTCGAATAATTAAAATGTAAGTACAATCAGTTAAATTGCGAATAAAACGACATTAATCATAATTAGTTGGAACGTAAAGAGGTAACAAGGCCTCTGTATAATTAAAGATTTTGGTAATTTTATTATTGCGGTCGTAGGTGTCATTAGTGATGAGTGTGACAAATGAAGTTGATAATGCTTTCAAGCTTTATTGTGTGGTGTATACTTTGTAAGTTTAGTTGATAACTGTACCTACGCAGTTTGTTTGGTGGCACTGCCTTACAATTTTTCAGCCTCAGTTTGCTCTCGTCGATTTCTATTGAGCTCGTACACAATAAGCATAACCTTATACTTCACTTATTTCGTGGAAGGCAATGAAATTTTTTTCCTTGACAGCTCTGGGTCTTGAGCTCTTGGCCCTTTAAATTTTCTAACAATTATATTTATTCCACCAAATTAAATACGTATTATCGAGTTTAAGGAATTGAAAAATCTTTTGCTCTGAATTAATTTCATATTTGGAATTTACTCCATATCTACAAACATAATATAAACTATATAAATAGTAAGAAAAGGATTATTGGATACAATGTTAAGTTACAAATATCTAATTATTGTTTCATAATTCTTGTTGGTCAGATGGTCCAACCATTTACAAATTAGACCAATTGCGAATTGGACGATTTGCGCGTAAACGATTCATTAGTTTTGGTTAGATCATAAAATCGTATCAGTGACTCCGGTTCTCTGGCGAATTTCCTCATTTCCAATTTTATCGTCCAGATTAACACCGAGCCTAATTAACAGGTTACAATTTTTGTTTAAGTGTCTATGTAATTTTTTTTATTTTGATGTTTTATTCTTAATATTATTGACATAGTTAAAATTTGTGATAACCATACAGTTTTAGATTTATTATCAAAAGGATGAATAACTTTAAAAGCTGTTTCATTACATCACTAGACAACTGTAAACCGGCGACACGCAAACAATTCGAGCATTTATAATCGCCACCTCAGCAAGAGAGCACGTAAAATAAACAATTTAATTAAAATAAACAACGCGATAGAATTTAGTGACGGCCCTACAACGTTGGCTCTTATCGATGACCCAAAACCCAAAACGTTTATGAGAAATTCGTGCCCGAGGTAATCTGCCTTGTTTCCGCTATCGATAAACTGAAATTTCATGCCGCAAACGCTGCGGTAGGTGTATACGAGTATAGGCGAATGGCGGAAATACCGAACCAAATAGATATGAACATTAACTGTCGAGCGTTCAGTTCCAGCCTTCTTTCAATACTGGCTGCTCCCTGCGGTTTCACTTGGGTGGACTTCGGGTTTCCCTTGGGAACTATTCTAACGTTACGAGTGTATCAAATGGAATGGTGGTGCACGTGCACGCAAGCACACACTAGCTATATCCCATGGTTTCACTTGCCTGAACTTTGTGACTTCCGCGGAAACATCGGTTCGCAAAATTTTGACTTTAACGTAGATCTAATCATTGACCTAAAATAACCAAATACTTTTACTAGCGTGCAAATAGGACACAGTTATCTTAATATTATATACAGACAGATACTTCAATTTTATTGTTTATGTATGTAGGTGTACTTACTCACTGTGAATTTGCATTCTTTACTTTACTAACGAAATAGTGAGTTGCAAAAAAATAACACTGACAATGAATTACTGTCAACACAGGTTCTGTGCTAACTTTTAGTATATTCCGTCTCATGGAGGGGAAGGTTTTTTTCCACTCTCTAGCTTTTGTTGTATCACTCAAAAAGTCCTGAGCGCGACACATGTATAGCGCGCGCATGTGATGAAAAATTCATATTTGAAGAAACAGATTTATCGAAAGTATACCTATACCTATATCTCTATTCTAGGTTCTATAAACAAATATACTGAGTTTTTGGCGGGCATCGAATATGGCGGTTCAGTCATTTATTTTCGTGTCATTAAAAAAAGATTAAAAGCGGATTTTGTTGTGTTTTATGGTGCTGTATTGGACAATAATTTTCACAGTGGCAGTTTTTTGTGTGCTCAAGAAGATATTATGACATTTCGAGCTGATTTCTTCGGTATCTTCCAAGAGCTCCGAGAAAGTTCTTGTAGTCTATTCAGCCTACAAGTTCAAACCGTACAACGATGCTAAACATTAATTTGTGCATTTAACTAACTTATTTTACTTGAAACTGGCTAAATGCATTGTATACGAAAGCCAATAAGAAAAAGAAAGAAACAAATATAGGTACTATATTTCATGACAACTTAACCATTAACTTACAAGTTAATTGTTTCTATACTTTTGTACCTAGTTGTTAACCAAAAGATATTCATATTCAGTCATTTGTTTCTAGACATTGTTTACGAAATGAAGATCGTTGCAAATAATTACATAATATTTACATTTGCTACTAATTAAATTAACCATCAAACAACAAAACATTAGTTCTGTGCGCGTATTCAAAAAATAATTAGCCGTAAACGCAACAATAAAGTAACTAGTCAACAACAACATAATGCCAAAACCGCAGTGTGTACATAAACTGAAAGAGTCGGTTTTAGCGGCAGTTGTGCGGAAAATGCCCATTTAGCTTATTTATATTACGTACTCACTTCCCGCATTTACGGTTCGTCGGTGATCAGGATCACTAATGCTACAACAGCAATACTGTTGGTGGGTCCTCATGAGGCTGCTTTAGTTATTCCTCGGTTTATTTTTTTAATGCAGTAGGTACCATCGGAGTAGAATCACCTACTATTATTTTGCTCCAAAGAATTCATGCGTACCTACCTACCTGCCTACATAAATTTAATTTAGAAAATTGTATGGAAGCAATTCTAGCGTAGTCTCTTAAAAACCTATGTAACTTGAAACGTTGGGGGTTTTTGGCACTTAACGCGCTTTTCTTGTTTTCAGGGTTCCGTACCTCAAAAAGAAAAAAAAAAACCTTATAGAATCACTTTGTTCTCTTCTGTCTGTTTGTGTCTGTCTGTCTAGCTAGATCCTTTTTCTTAAGAACATCATATTATCAAAGTCGCCTGTTGGTTGTCTGTGTTCTTCTCCTCTGTTTTGTTCAAGTGGTGCGTACGGTTTTTCGCGTTATCTGGAAGATGTTGGTATTTGATACCAACTTTGTTTGGATACTGACTATATCAATTTTAAAGACGAGAATATAAGACCTGATTTATAGTTTTATTTATATTTTACTAACAGATATCAAAGAAAACGCTTGAAGAAACATGGAATTTTATCAATATTTCTTTGGAATTAAGTTACTTCGCCAAAAAGATCCAATGCATTGGGCCAACATCTATGATCGGCTTAGAGGGAAACCTACTCGTAATGCTTGTTACAAACGGAGTTAGCTGCTTCCGAGACAATCGACTAGCAAAATATAATATACTTGTTGTTTATCGAACCTTCGTCGTCTGCTAATACTTTCGTATCAATATTGTTTCATTTTATTGCAGGTAATTGAATTGTACAGTAAGTAGGATCGATTTCATTAAGAGAGTATGTAAGACTAACTATACAACACAGTCATATTTATAAGTTCTTAGTTAGCTTTAAAGCTTTACCACGAGTGTACTACAGTACTTACTATTTATGATGTTACGTATATACCTATATAGATGTAATCTATGACTGTACTCGGTTATCTACAATACGACTACAGGTACTGAAATTCTTAAGAAAAACTTATACTTACTTTACTTACCAGCTGTTGAGTGCGAGTAGCTATAAAAGTAGTTAAGCCATTAAGGCCTGAAAGCGTAACAAACAAACCAATCAACTCACATTCGCATTTATAACAGTGTGGATACTAATACTTTAATTTATTATTATAGTATATCATAGCTTTTTGGTCTACAGCCTTAAAATAACGAAAAAAGAAACTTAATTTAAAAATATTCATAGATAAACGGTGAATTTCTTAAGTATAAAATAGGAAAAGATTTTTTTTCTAATACAAACAAGGATAATTATACAAACTCACTTAAGTAAATCTCAAATTTCCCAGCAGTAAGACTAAGCCGGTGTAGCTAAGTAATTCGGTTAATCAACAAAAAGTCGACATCAAACTAAGTAACAAAGTTTTTAAGTTTGTTAATCTGTTCATTATTCATTCCTTTGTTTTGCATAGAGGATTTGTCTTGGGGTTTTTCCAACAAACTTGCATAATATTATTCCTTGCATTACCTCCATTTTTTTGTGATGTATATTCAAGCCATTTTTGTACGTGGGAAGCAATTAATTTTGCCACTTTCCGTTTGTAACTAATTAAGTAAATAGTTAGTGAAACTAGGTACTTAGTGAAATTCACTGAATAATTTAATGAAATTTTTCACAAAATCTTATGGCAATAGGTTAAAAGTTAAAGTACCTACGCATTCTTTTTTATTTACGCACTAAATATTTTCATGTAAAATGATGCCGAGTCCATATGACGGGCACTATCAAAAAGTTATCAGATCTAATGTAGAGCCAAGCTTATAACTCTACACACCCTAACTATACAAGGCTAACTTCTCAAACTCTACACCTTAGTCAGAATAAATGTGGCTTGGCCATTTCGCTCCATTCACATGAGCGTAAGGTGAAAAATTTATCCACTGTTAATTACTTTTCTGTTATACAAAGGTTCTTGCACTAACGAAACGGCCAAGCCACATATTCTGACTAAGGTGTAGAGTTTGAGAAGTTAGGCCTTGTAGAGTTAGGGTGTGTACTTTTGTAGAGTTATAAGCATGGTTCTACATGAGATCTGATAACTTTTTGATAGTGCCCGTCATATAGACTCGTCTTGGCATCATTTTACATGAAATTATTTTTGGTGGGATTTCATTTCTTTTTGTAAGTTGAAATTGCGGAATTCTCATACAAATTTCCATCCCCTAGTTTAAAGTTTCATAATTGTTTTGTTGTTTGTGTACTAATACATGCCAAATTTCAGCTTTCTAGGACATTAGGAAATACCCTAAGAATTTTGATGATCATCACTGAGTCGGTGACGAAATCAGGGTTTTTTAGATATCAATAAAATCTAAAGTATAAGAGTTATGCAATTAAAACTTTATATTTTTGATAAGTCCGCTATTGACAACAAATCCCGAGAATTTCGTTTATCTGGTATAATCCAAACCCAAGTTATAAGGGTTCAAAAAACGACGAAGCGCTTCGAGAAAAGATAGGTAGTGCTCCCGCTTCGCTTGACTCGTCTTGGCGGGGGCACTACCGTGCCCCCAGATCTAGCCATATATCTAAAAGGAGAAGTTTAGCTTTAAGTATACTTTTAATAATTAATTGTATTTGAGGTAATCATCTAGGCATTACCTATACATTTTTGTACCATGGGCAAGTGACCAATTTTACTTTTGGTGTTTGATGGATTTTAATTTACTGACGATGAGTAAAGAAAAATATACACGAGTATAATAAATGCAATAAAATATAGTTACTATGTATTATTATGGATTCTGCCGCAGTCCGCAACTTACAAGCGAAAGTTTCAATCTGAATACAATTGAATGGGGTTGACTTTTATGAATGGAAGGCCTCGGGGTACTGCCACGCTGGTTTATCTTGTTTTTTCCGCTCTAAGAAGCGAAACGCGCAACTGTGAACTTGCATCGTTCTGTCATCCTTAGATACTATTATAAATCCGAAAGTGAGTTTGCTTGTTTGTTACGCTTTCACGCCTTAACGGTTCAACCGGTTACCGTGAAATTTTATGTACACGTTGCCAGAGAGGAGAGGAGAAGGACATAGGGTACTTTTTATACCACAATACTCGCGGGAACTCCGAAATTAACATGGGTTAAACCACGGGGAACAGCTAGTTCCTATTAATATTATAAATGCGTAGGTAACTCTGTCTGTCTGTCTGTTACGCTTTCACGCCTTAACGACTCAACCGATCATCATGAAATTTGGTAAACACGTTGTCAGAGGTACAGAGAGGTACTTCTTATCCCGGAATTCCCGCGAGGACTCCGAAATTAACACCAGTGAAATGTAATGATATTTTGCATTCCTATACCTACACGTTGTCAGGGATACAGAAAAGGACATAGGGTAATTTGTATCCCGGCATTTCTGCAGAATGTCCGAAATTTGCGTGGATGAAACCGCGGGGAACAGCTAGTATTAAATAAACACTATATATAATCTCCACTTTATACATGTTGTGTTTTTACACACAAAAATCTCGTTATTTATGTTGCACGTTTACTTTAAGAGACCTATAGGTAGGTACTACTACCTATACAAAAAAGTATGTCGATTTTAGAAATCGTTAGATACGTATTAGGTACTTCTTCTTTTATCGCTACCGCCTTCCACTCAATTTTCGGTAAAAATATTCAATGTACAGAATCGTGGATTATAATCTTAGCATAGATTCTATAATGAGTGGGAGGCGGTAGCGATAAAAGAAGAGTACCTAAGTAATAAAATGAAAAGAGTAAAGAGTAAAAGAGTTTTTGAAAGTCTTTTCTGTTTGTCTGTTCATCTTCACGATAATCTCCGTATCTACTGAAAAGATTGTCATTCGGTTTTCACAGGTAGATTAAGCTTAGCCTAGAGCTACATACATACCTATAGGCATTTCATGTAAATCGGATGTCGCAAAAAATATATAAAAGTGTTTCACGCGGATGAAACTGTGGGGCACAGCATTTACTATAATAAAAGGTGAGTGGAGGCGATAAAAGAAGAGTAACCACCGACAAAAAAAAAAAAATTATTTTCTGTCTGTCTGTCTGTTCACGATAATCTCCGAATCTACGGAACGAATAGTCATGTGGTTTTCACAGGTAGATCAAGTTTAGCCTGGAGCTACATATAGGCTTTGTTTCATTTAAATCGGATGTCGGGAAAAAAAGTCGTTATATAAAAGCTTTAAAGCATCGCGTTGCACGCGGGTGAAACTGCGGGGCTCAGCTAGTATAAGGTATAATTTTAAACCTTGCAAACACTTCTGTTATTTATCCATCGTACGTTAATAGTTATACGTTGATAGTACATTGTGATACAAGTGAGCTAAGTTGGTCATTAATCCCGAGGCTGGATTGCGACTCTAGCCGAGGGAGAGAGCGTAATCAAGCCAAGAGGTTAATGACCAAAACTCATACGTTTCATACGATGTTTTTCAACACAGTTGCAAGGGAAAAAATATAACGTATTTAGTAGTAATATTTAGTGTCATTAAAGAAATAAACGAAAAAAAAACCTTCAAAACCACTGGATACCGCATAGCGGTTCGGTAAAGTAAAAAGACGCGTGTTTATATGAAATGAGAGCTGCTTTATGAGTGTTTTTTATTTTATTTTTACAACATTATGCAAAAGGCAGACTGGCTCAACTCGCGATCCACGAAAATCAACAAGATGATATGGACGGTTAAAAGGCTAATTGATCTAAGCTATTTTTTACGATATGGAGTTATAATATATATAATACTATAAACAATTGGGATTAGTGATTTTTTTTTTATCTATCGTATAAGCTTGGTTTAAATTTTTTAAAGAGCATTATTATCTTGGTTGTTTAACCGTAGTCCAGATTGGATGCATTTTGAGCTAATTAAAATTAGAGCAATTTCAACTGAGTATTTCGGATAATTAACTCGTATATTTATAAAAATAATTCAGGAAACTGTGCAATGCAATACTAAAATTTACGGAGTCGGTAGGTATGTTAGTAGGTAGGTCCTACTTTATGTGTAATATTCGACCAATAAAACTTTAAATCGATCTTGGGCAACTTCATTTTTTCTGTCAATCAGATCAAATAGCCAAATATAATCAGAACAAATATAATGTTTTACAATTTTTTTTTCCAAAATTCAACTTGTAAATTGCTTAAATCTTAACAATATTAGGTAAACTACAATCATTCTGCGACGTACTACATTGAGCGTCCTTTCGATAGAATATATGTAAATGGGCACATTTATTACGGGGATTTATTATTGGGACGTATATATTTATTAAAATGTATATTATTGCGGAAAGATTATTTAATTTATTTATTTTACTCTATTTTGTAGGAAAACCTTACGGCCAATGTTAATAAACAATGATGGAAATAGTAAACAATGGAAATTGTTATAACTAAGCGGCTCCAGTTTGCTTTCTAAGCTCATACAATGCTTCAGGGTTCAGTAATAAAAATTGCCAGTCAGTCAGTGGGATTTGACGCCTAGGCCATTCAATTTGTCGCATCCCAGAGGGACCCTTCTCAATTCGTAATTGACATAGGCTTAGTCTCGAAGTCAGATTCACAATTTGGTTCGTTTTTCTACAGAAATGATGCTTCACCTGTCACTCTTGGTGGGGCTTTACATCTTATTTTTCCTTGATTTTGGTGATCAATAAAATTCTATCTGAATGTGGTGTGGTGTGGCGAAAAACGTAGAAAACTTTCCAGTTATATAGTGCTTTAACTTGAATTTTCCCTTTAAACTAAAAAAAAACCCAAAAATTTATTAAACTTGTTAAGTTACATAATAACATTTTAATTCAGTCAAAATACAATAATATTTTTTTACATTTACCGCTCGCCCTAAAGCCAGATTTACCTAACATCATGCCAAATTTAAAGTGTTTACCTCAGTGAATAACAAAACAATAATTTTTCACCTAATTTTTAGGTGCTTCGCTTTCTTTAGAATTACGATAGTCCTCTTAAGATGTTTTGAAATTCATATCATTATCACAAACGAAATCAAAATTGTGACCAAAAATAAAAACAGTTCGAACGACACATACCTACATATTAGTTGACTGAAAGTTGGTTGGTCTAGCCATAAGCCTAGATTCTGAAATCCAACAGATGAAAACTTTTATTAGATTATTATAGGTATCACCGCAAACTGACAGAAGATTTCGGGGATTGATTGAATTCTTTGTCAGATTGCATTTTGCTGCTCTCGTAGCTCCCTTCTACGTCGTAGACTCTTCGTAGAACCCATACTATTATACTACGTCCACTTAAAAAGTACTTTTTAAGTGATTTATCGAACATTTAGCTTGATGGTGACACATAAATAACTGTTTAAAACTAATTAAAATGACAATACGTAAAACATAATGAATAAAATATATTTTTTTAATAATAAAACACGTAAAATTTTCTCTTTAAAGTTTCTCAACGTTCAGTACTTTTACTTTGTTTTACGTGGCCATTAGTCATCCTTTTGTTAGCGATTGCGACGGCAAATTTTTCACGATGAGACAAATTTCGAGAATAAATTAAGCAGTGTTGTAATCTTGTATAATAAAAAACCTCCAAAAGGAAGAGTTTGTGGCGCCGCCGTTGTTTGGAAGTATTACCAGGGTTGCCATCTGGGTAGGTATACGCTTTATAATAGGTACCAATTATACGCGTTAGAATAGGTACCATACTTTTTGGAAATAAAGTTATTATTATTATTATTATAGTAATATCTATTTTAGGACCTTATTGAATTGCTTACTTAAATCTTCATTTCGCGGAATAGATCGAGTTGTGGACAGAAATTAGATGGACGCTAATTTTATAATATCTATTTATTGATGATAATATGTTATATTATAGCAGGCGCGGTCCGAAGGGGAGGGGGGGACACGGGGGATATGACCCCCATCCAAGTCTATTTGTTTTATAATGTGTGCCATAAAGTCTAATTTACTAGACATGTTTTATTAGTTATTAGTGACCCCCTCCAAAATTTCAGTTAGTGATCCCTTCAAAATTGATGTATAGTTTCAAACGTTTATAGTATTGAAACGCCATAGTAATGGTGCGATACACAAGAAGGCGTTTCGTTTTGTTTTGGTAATACGCCTGAATATTATATGTATAACATTTAACATCTTCGCATCCTGAAAGTTGAAAATTTCAAAACTTATCGCCATATTGTTTCTGTTCAAGCAGTACCAAATTCATAATTGCCTGAAATTAACTTAACGTATCGACATTGTTAAGTTTACAATTATTCTAATATTATAACCTGATAAAGCTTTAAGCTCGGTGCTTCAATGGAAAATGGTATTTCTCTTGAGGGCGTTAAAACTAAGACAATTTCGTCGAAATTCGAATTTATGGCAGCCCTGCTCGTATTACCTTAAAGCTAAACTAAATTCACTCTCTTACAATTTTACTCAATGTCACAAATATAATATATTCATACTTGAGAAAGCTCTATTTTAGTTGAAAACAATAATTTCTAAACTTGCAATATACTTTGGAAAAAAATTAAATAATCTTAATTTTTTTTTCTAGTATTATCAAACCTTTTTACGCAATGAATGTTGCAGATGATAATATAATATCTTACTTTACTTAGTTACTGAGAACACTCGGAAAGTATGATAAAGCCTTGCGAAAAGTCCCTTTTGTTAATCTTTGTTCATTAGTCATGTCTTTATATTTGGAAGGTCATTGTTTCGCCTGAAAGAAATTTTGGAGTCCGTTAAAATAAGTAGGCTCACTTGTTATATTACTTTGAATAAATAAAGTTTATAACTGAAGAAATTATACTTAACATAAATTTATGGTGTATAAAATTTTCAACCTTTGTAGGTGGGTATACTGCATGAGAAAGATTGTTCCCAAATATTTCGAGCAACATTCTATTTACATATTGTCTTTATAAATATTTTTCTAACTACTTAATATTATGTCAAAACAACTACCTACATTTCGCAGGATCTTACAAAATATCACCTAATTTTCTAGCCGCTTTAACACAAAGCTCTATAAGAATCCTTTATTTAAACCCTAAATATTATTACAAGAAAATAATTTGGGTACCCTGGAATATTTCAAAAAGTTCAATAAACAAATAAAATCGCCTGAAGTAGATTAATTTCGTCTAGAGATGAAGAATTCATTAAATTAATCGTAAAACATCGCATAATTAATAGTGTATGTAGGTACAGATTTTTTGATCAAACTCTTTCGCAAAAAAATTAATTAATATTTTTATTTATCAAATAATGTTGACTTTTACCATAACAATAGTAAGTCACATTATAGGGAAAGAA
The DNA here is from genome assembly GCA_907165275.2 of Zygaena filipendulae. NCBI lineage: Eukaryota > Metazoa > Arthropoda > Insecta > Lepidoptera > Zygaenidae > Zygaena > Zygaena filipendulae. The sequence goes on from OU015663.1 coordinate 5,768,563, forward strand.
ACCTAAAACACAAATTACAAGATAACACTGGCCCTTGTAGTGTTGCGCGGAAGTTTCTCGAAAATTTCAACTTTGTTTTATAAAGTCATTACTCATTCTTTTGTTGGTGGCCGGGCTCCGCTGTAAAATTTTATGACACGAAAAGAAATTTGCTTAAAACCAATTAAAACCGCTTTGTAATTTGAGATTGTTTCGTTATTGCCGATAAAATAAATCCGCACTTTGATAAAATGTTATTGAATTGGAAAATACAAATCTTTGAGTGTGATTTTTTTTTAAGAAGGCTGTTTGTTTGTTGCTTTTCATCGTTGTAGTAGTGCCGTGCCGTACCTTTTCTCGGCGCTCATTTCGAAATTAAAAGTGAACTTTGGTGCAAACTGCCGGATAGGTTTGACTTAAAACAATGTAGGCGTTGCATCCCGTCGCCTCGCGCCTGGCCCGCTGCATCTCATTTACCCTTGCAAGTTGCAACTCAACGAACACACACTTGTTTACGGAGCACTACAGAAGTTGTGTTTGTCCTACAACTGTTGTTTTGCACTACTAAAATCTACAACTAGCTGCGCCCTGAGGTTTTCCCGCGTAATAACGAAATTTCCTCGGAAACTTATAGCCTTGACAAGAAAGTATTTGAATATGTCCTCAATTGATCAAGCGAGTCGTTCAGGAGTTACACAATCACAAACAGACTAAAGATTACTAACACGATCGAAGGTCGATCGATCGCAGATTTTGGAATTTTCTTTGTTGTCACTATACCAACGTAATAAAATCGTAAACGTAGATATTGTAATTGCTGATTCTTGCGGTCATATGTGTTTTGAGATTCGACGGAAACTGATGTGGCTAGCCATAGTATCCTAAATTTTAAAAAATAAACGTTCAAAGCGTTTAAACAAACCGCTAACACAGATTGTTTTTCGAAAAAGATCAAAATGAACTCTATTTTTTGACATAGCAGTTTTTTTATTTTTATGTACAGACACGCCAAGCCTACAATTTTACTATATCTGTAGATTCCACACTGAGATTACTAATTTCGTCTGCGAGTAGGCACCTAACGAATCCACTTTTACCTAGATATGATACGGACAGACAATGTAAACAATGTGTCTGAATGTTCCAACGTCATGTTCGTTTTGTTAGTTTAAATTCAAAAGTTGTAGCGTAACAATTTAATACGGAAACAAAACACATCGAAAGCAAATTAAAAACGAATCAGTAGATACGAGTATGTCATACCGAAGTACGTACGTATTATTAGAACACGTATTATTGAAGTTGTGAATTGTAATATTCATGTACAATAATGACTCGTTGGCTTTTGAAGTCACTCGTTCTAATTGAAGAATCAACAATCGCTCGCGTTTCGAGCCGCTCGCAGCGCGAGCGGCGGGGCGTTAAGAGTTGGAGCGTAGGCCGTCACTTTGCCGTTGAGAGGTTGATTCAAAGGGGCAGAAATATTACCTTCCGTGTTACGACTAAGTTAGCATACGCTAGAGCTGTGAATGAGCCCCGCACAATGCGGGCCGTTGAGCATCTTGACTCTTAGATTAAGACATGCAAATGCGTGTACCGTAATGCTTCTTTTATGTGAAAATAACTTTTCTCTTTTTTTTTCAATACTGTCTTTCCATAAGCTTTACACATTAACATTGTGTGTATAGTTCTTTTGAGAGCTTATTTTCAAATATTTCACCTTATATTAGACACTTTCATTTGTACAAGTTGTAAAGTTCAATGAGAGACGTATTGAAGGATTCGGTATTCTATTTTCGTCTCAGATATTACGTTAATTTTTAATGTAATTATGCATTAAAAATTATTTATGTAAATTGAGTGCGCAAGTAGTCGACGTGCGCGTGATGATAGATACTTCAATGGTCATTTAGCGGCCCTTCTCTATATAAGATGTGATAAAATTAGCTGCAAATATTTACAGGGCAGAAAGTATATGTTATAAAAAACAGGATAGGCGAAAAATTATTATTATAAGTTCAGTAGTTTTCAGAATTATGAGGAAAAAAAATTCATTGAAAAATCATTACAACTACATTCATAAGGGACACAATACACGTAGCTCACTAATGTCTATACAAGGCACGCGCCACCTGATCAGCTCAATCGAGCGACGACCTCGGTCATTGATCTTAAGATAGCAACGCACGGCAATTTGTGTGTAAAGCGATTGAGCGGCGAGCGTCTTTACAGGTTGTTTTCTTTTTGATTGATTTATTTTGTTTTTTTTTTATCTCTTTTAGTTTATGAACTTGTTTATAACAGTGAATACTTTCAAACGTGTAAATATTTGCAGCTAATTTCACCACACCTTATAGGTATATTGCTGCTGACGCGCTAACAAATCAAATTAAAAGATCTTTCACCCTCGAAAACCAACGTTCATTGTTAGTGTTTTCTCTGTGGCTTTTTCAGTTTTTCCTTATGTGTCTTTTTTAGATACATGTAAGTAAAATTATCCAGGGCCCGAAAATGTCCCATGTTTAAAATTGTGTGTAAACATTCAATAAATAAATTGTTTAAAACCTAAGCGAGTTATTTTTAATACTCTTACATAATTGAACGACCCGATTGGCGCAGTAGGTCACCATGCCTACCCGCTAATCAAGAGGTTGCGGGTTCGATTCCCGCTGGGGGCGGACTTTGTGTCATGAACACAGAGTTCCATTTTCCAGTCTGGACGAATATACATATATATATATAGTATAATATATATGTAATAATATGTAGTATATACCACGTTTGCTTGGTTGAATCACGACACAAGCTCATAACTTAGTGTGGGATCAAGTAGATCTGTGTGTTGTGAAGTGTATTATTATTATTAGTTACACGATTAAAAATTTGGTGTACCGATAGACTAAACCAAAACTACGTATATTTATAGGTATGTATTGTACATTAAGTATTTTATCAAACGTTAATGGATATTGGTTCTAATTGCATTAAAAACCGTTCCATTAAGGGGAAATAATTTATGGGATATAAAGTTACAATATAATCAACAGCTTGAGGAGTGTCTTAGCGAGCCACTGCCCATTTCTTGCAAATTGCAATGCTAATAAGTACCTAATGATTGTGATGATATTGAAAATGCCTTCGACTTTATTTAATGATACATATTAAATTAATGAATCATAAAAATGGAAACATCAAACTAATGTAGATAGATCGAAATTCCCAACTATTCGCATTCTTTTCAAAACAATATCAGATAGAAATTTCTTTAGTAAAATTGTGTCTAAATTTACTTCATCATAAGTATCGTCTTTCAGTCTAAGGCAAATATTATGAAAAGCAATGTTATTTGCTCCACGTAATAAAAAATAATGATCATTGAGGGACTGTTAAAGTGAAGATAATAATATTATTCTAAGGTACATTAGTAAAGTGAAATTATGTTGGCAGCAATAATAACCTTTAAAGAAGCTCTTCTACGTCCGCCGAAAGCCGACAAAGTACTCAAAGCTTTGTGATTTACTGAGAAATTCTCTTTTGCCTATGGTATTTTAAAGCTATAAGTCCACACAGATGGAATATAATATTTTAGAATCAACGTCCGTCTGTTGCATCTTCTCTGTGTGCCTTCACTGTTCAATCAACAGTGGAACTAGCATACTAGTTCCACTGTTGATTGAATTAGTACTGCAACTTTTCATTATGGATCTTTGCAATAATCACACACATTTTTTATTTCTATATAGGTACATTCCTGTTTAAAAATCAACTTCCAAACTAAACGTATTTAATTATAAAATACCTTAAGAGCTTTGATATTGTTTTTTTTTAGTATAGTGGAGCTTGTTCTTTGCATCGATCAAACCTTTGGTTGAAGCTACAGGAGCGAAGAACAATTTGTTTAACTTTTTAGCTTATATTAGGGAAGATGAGTTTTCTCGGTTCCCTTATGAAAGTCGCCCAGCCACTTAGCACAACCATAAAAGTTAAATGCTCCATAAATCATAGTGAGCGAGGACAGCGGGGCGCGGCACGCCAGTGTAATGAACTGGCTTCTTATTAATAATAACTTGTTGACGCCGTGAAGATTCCACCAAGCTTAGGGATTACGAGCTCAGGAGCAATTGAGATCGACTCTCCCGTAATCTTCCACTTTAAACGAATCAATAATACGCTTCGTTTGCTTTAAATTTAAAATAAAAAATCAAATTACGGCCGTTTCCCAATGAATTCTTACTATAGGTACCTATTTATATAAAGTAAAAACCCGTAGTTCTCCAAAAACTTAAAATGTGATATTCAAATCAAATCAAATCAAATATACTTTATTGCACACACAGTAGAAGACACTGTGGCCTCACTCACGCACTCAGTCATTCACACCACATTCACAACTAAATAAACATACAAACATTCATACATACATACAAAAATATTAGCTGGTCGTGTCGATTATGTGGCGCAATGGATAAGCGCACGCATCGACCACTTCTTTTGTTTAAACGAGTGACATCACGGCTCTCGCCGCATCGGAGCGATCGGCGCACGCGCCGCAGCCCCGCACCAGTCAGAATTCCTTTCTTACGCGGAGCGCACGTCGCTGTAACTCGTAAATTCCTTCGTTCTCGTCTCGCAGTGCGCGTACCAAATGTTTGGCTTAATTAAGACTTTGCTTTGTAGTGCATACCTAAACAATCATTAAGTTTCTTTCGCTTACTATACCTAGCTTACAAATCGCTGTTTTGCTTCGCTCCTTCTGATATAAACTGTGTGTGTGAGTGGTGAGAAAAATAAATAGTTTTCCAGTCAGGCCGACTTTCTTTTGCCTACTAACATCTTCACCACCACCGCCAAAACACAATATTTACAAAACACATTCATTCATATTTATTATCATATTTATCAATTAATATATTTTTCTTATTATAGTTGCGTATGCTGTTGATATTTATAATTTATTGTATGTAATCGCATTATGTATTTTATACTAGTTTTATTTTCCTATCCAATATATTATGTAAACACCTATCTAATTTCCTCTCTCTTATGAATCTGTCCACTCTAAGGTTGCCTGAGAGAGATTGCTTTAAGCGATAAGGCCACCTTTTGTATACCTTTAGCTAAATTTAAGAAAATTTGTAAACACTTTTTTTTTCAGTTTGGTGTGCAATAAAGAATTATCTATCTATCTATCTATCTATCATTCATTTTTCAAGCTAACCAAACATCTATTCGTTTTTACAAAGGCCTTTTTAGAACTATAAAAGACGATAAATAACTTCCCTCAGCTGAACTTCAAAATTAGTGAATAGGCATTTAATCAGCATTGGCGGTTCATATTATGGCTATCATCGTTTACTACTGTTAGGAACAAAAATAGGGAAGCTTTTTTGGTTGTTTGTATCTCTTTTTCGTGTTTACGGCTATATTATATGGATATAGATAAAAAAGAGATAACATATTATTATGTTTTGGATTAACCACAGAACAGATAGAAGGAACATCAACTCAGTTTTGTATGGAAATAAATTAAAACAAGTGATCCCGGTTGATTTTCGTACACAAAACTATTCATCACGCACTAAAACAATCATCAACGTAAAGAAATGTAAACGCTTTATAGTTATGAATGAATTTTGAAAACAGTAAGTAAAAACTACTAAGTAATTTACTATTTCCAAAATTCATAGTTTTGGGAATATTGTGGTAAATAAATATACTTGGGATGGCAGCAAAAGAAGTTTTGGGCAAGTTGAGCATTTGCTCTAACTTCCTTTGCAACGGCAGCGCGCCTGCCCCGCCTACATGTCCTCTCTAGTTAATTTATATGCTCTGTGGTGTGGATCTATCAACAATAAGTAAACGATACTCACGGAACAGACACAAATATTTGAATGTTCAAGTGCTGAGCTTGGAACCAACTGAGTGGTGGAGCCTGGCGCAACTTGAACCCTAATTAAACATACCTACTTATATATAACATATTTCACTGATGCTCATATCATGCAACTTTATCAATTTTCGAAGTTTGCAGGAACTGTATACTGTATACTGTATTATAATTGCTGCTACAATAATGGTGAGTCAGATCTGCGGAGAGACGCTACAAATTAAAACTTCTATTAGTGTAGTGTTTTTAACGGTTATAACGTGCTCTGTTAAATAGGTACTTTATTCATTTACATCGTCTGGGTACTTAGAATTACATAACTAAAAAAAATAGCAGTTTGCAGTTTTAATTATTTGAGCGCGCGCGAGGGGGAAGCGTTGGCGGCTAGTCTGGACATTGCGAAGGGTTTTAATCACGTGTGGCACACAGCGCTTCTTTCGAAGCTACCTTTCTATGGGTTTCCCGAGAAATTTTACATCTGAATCACCAGCTTTCTGGCGGATGGGAGCATCAAGGTCATTGTCTACGGTGCATGCTCGGATGCTAAATCTGTCAATGCCACAAGGCTGCATGTTATCTCCTACTCTGTTTCTTCTGCATGTCAATGATATGCTGCAGAAAATCAGCCACATTCATTGCTATGCGGTCAAAAGTACTGAAGGTGCCTCATACTCCGGCCGTGCTAAAATTTCTCAGAAAAACGTCGACGAATGCCGAAAGAAACTTGTGTCTGAAGTCGAGTCTTTATTAGCTAGTCTCGGAGTGGGGCCCGACTAAACTTAGTTCAGTTCAACCCTAAGAAGACACAAGTTTGCACGGTTACAGCTAAGAAGTCACTATTTGTCGTATCTCCGTCATTTTGAGAGCCTCCTCTGACAGCCAGTATCGAAATACTTGGTGTCGACACATCGAGTGACGGTCGATTTCGTGGTCACTTGGAAGAGAAGGCAAAATTTAATTCTAAGGTTGGTGTGTTCAGTAAGGCGAGACAATACTTCATCGCCTGCAGCTTTATAGGGCGCCAATTCGGCCATTATCTGCCTCGCACAACCACTCTGTGAAATTAGCTTCCGCCGGCAGTTTTTACAAACCGATACGACTTGGAAAACTTCAAAAACCGAGCCCAGGCACCTGCATGCCTTTTGGTGTTGTAGATGTCTAAGCGGCGGCAGTAATCAATAACCATCAGGGCCCTTATTCTCTATGACCATAACACGCCGCGTTAAGATAAGACGCCGCTTAAACTGTTTTTCCCTCGCGATCAAAGAAGTTTCACTTTAATGAAATACATTTACAACGTGTGTTATGGTATACAGAATATTATTTTTTCTATTATTTTGTCATTTGGAGCGGTCGGAATTGTGTTTTTAGGACGCGTGTTATGGGCAAGTAATGTTGTTGGTCCTAGAGAATAAGGGCCCCTTATAAAAAAAAAGTTACTAAAGTGTGCAAAATAATCTGTATCTTTAAATTTACAAAAATTTTACACTTCAAACTACTATTAAGTAGATGTACTCGTATCTTTTACGACTCAAAACGGCCCTCGCAAGTCATTCGCTTTCATAAACCAACACTAAAAATGATTGTACAGCTTGTCTGCAACGGCCGTGCACTCTAAAGCCGAGGGTAAATGTAAAACCTTTACCAGCGCGATTGTTAGCAACACGTTCAATGCTATGACAAGCCATTGTAGATGCGGAAACATGCAAATAATCTGTCACTGACTATTGTTTCACTTTACATGTCACATTTTAGGTAAGTGTACTCTCCCCTTTTTTCTTTCTTGTTTTTCTATTCTACATATATCTTGCCTTTTAAACAGTTTGGCGTTACTGTGTGAGATACTATGAGGAGTTTTTACTTTTTAACCGACGTCCAAAAAGGAGGAGGTTCTGCATTCATTCTTTGTTTTTTTTTTCAACATTATAGTAGATATTAAACAGGAAACACTTTGTTAGTAGTAAAGATTTATTTATATCTGCTTAAAGGTTTCTTACAAATTTCAATACTCTGTAGTGCTACTGTTATGATATACACCCATTATCCCACACAGATATCAAAGCAGCTAGAGCTAAAAACGTACTGTTTTTCTCATTACCATTTCGTTCACGTTAACACGGCATAGCACTCACTGCATTCGCTGGATAATAGCCGCATGCGGCAGGTTACGATTGACGTCTTTATTGCATACTTATTCTACTATACCCAATCCACGCCAACTCAATTTACAGCCAAGTAAATGAACTGTACACGAAATTAAAACTTACGTCTTAGAACTTACAGTTGTCTTTTTTTAAATTCGTGTGAAATTTACACTAGTGTGGATGTACGTATGTGTCGCGCTGCAGTCGCATCCACGTACGATTTTGCACCGATAACCTTTGTGAAATATGAATATTGTTGCTTTATGTAGTACTTTGAACAGTCCAGTCACGATTATCATACTGTTCTCACATAGAGTTTCCTTGTTTGCGCGCATACATCCTCTTTTCTGTGTGAAAAAGTTGAATTTTCATTAAGTATACCTACCACTCGCAAATAGTTCATTTGAAATGCGAATTTTGTGTAGTTTTGTGATGTATTAAAAATGTTACTTTAGTAATCTTAATCGCCTCTAAAATTATCTATACTAATATTACAACGAGGCCCTATCATTACATCTGGAGCAGTTATGCAGTTAGTAATAACACAGACAAAAATAATTAATTAATTAATTATACAGATAACAAAGGAAGTGAAAGTAAGTAATATTGAATACCTTGTAACTCGAAACAAAGTTTCCAAGGGAATCCCGAAGTTGATACCGGTGGCATTTGGCGAACAGCTATTTGGTATATTCTATAGATACGAGTCTTGAAATGTAGGACATACCGCCGCACTCAGAGTCGACTTTAATGATTACTTAGTTAAGTATAGATTTTTAAAACAAAACTGCCGCAATCAGAGACGTTCAGTAAATTAATTTTAATTGGCATTTAACGAGATGTAACTTAATTAGTTAAATGCCAATTAACATTAATTTATTAAACTTGTCTGATTGCGGCAGTTTTGTTTTAAAAATCTATACGTAACTAAGTAATCATTAAAGTAGACTCTCAGTGCGGTGGATAGAGTCATAGGGCTTAGGAACTTTTCATCCCGATAAATATTGAATTCCGAAATTGAGGCAGATGAAACCGCAGGGACAATAGCTATTAGATATTACACATAGGCAGTGTTTGTTTGTCGTACTTGCATGTCGCCAGTGTTAATCTATTGATATCAATGAGCTGTTAATTAAGAAGCAAATGAATTCTGTATACTTAGCCCCGAATGCAAAATAAAGTAACCAACTTTTTACTGAGCGGGGCGGCTATTATTGTTTCTGTGACTTTTGTGATGAAAAACAGGGTTTAATTAAATAAGACAGTTTTATGTAAATAGCTTTAGCGACTCGCTATTTCGGTCTGAATATAAATGTCTTGCTCAAAGTGAATTCTTACAAAGGATTTTTTTTAAACAAGTTCACCTACCGGTACCCACCTACTCAGCGTTTTGAACGCATTTTCTTCGTGCATGTCGCTTGTTTGCACAAGTCCTGGAGCCGTAAGCCTCTTTTGGATTTTCTGGGTATTTCACGGATGAACCTTTTAGTGAATTCCATTCTAGGCAAATTGATACGGTCATGCTTTTTGATGGTATTATTCTTGTTTATTCTAATAATTTTCTTACTCATAAAATCAGACAAGACCTACAACGCGTAAAAAGAGATACCATGTTTGTCGTCTATATCCTTTTGTTTACTAAACATATTATTGTCTTAAAGTTTGTGAGCCTGGTGATCAAAATAATGTTGACAATGTCGTTTCGCTCATCAACAATGTCCAATGTGTATTACAACTTTAAAATTATTTCGCGTGATGGTAGGCATGATATTAGCTACGAACTAAAATTTTAATACAAGATTGAAAGTAAAGTTTTGATTAGGAAAATACTGAGAACTTCTACTGTCTCGGAAATAGATTTACGACCGCGCTCAACGTCGTTTAAAAATAAAACAAAGATTTTAAAATCTTAATTTAAGATTAAGTAATCATTAAACCGACTCTAAGCGCGGCCTTTAGGTACTTGTGCGACTGCGTAGTGACGTAGCTCGTAGTTTAAAAGTAAAGTTAGAGACTCTAGAATAAATAAACAGTTAGGTATAAAAGATTTTAGAGTGGTCACCTAATTACACTCACTCAAAAAGCATTTACAAGCTGTAGGTAGGTATGTTTTTAAACAAGAATATGTAATTTAAACATAGTTGCTCTGTTTTCCACGGTTTCACCGGCGGTAATTTTGTAGTTTCCGCTGAAGTTCTACGAAATAAAATAAGTGGGACATACCTTTTCTTTACTCCTGTCAACGTCTATGCAAAATTCCACGACAATCGGCTGCGTAAGTTAAAGCGTGAAAGCGTAATAAACAAATAAACTAACATTCGCCTTTTAATATTAAGGATTATTATAAACTAGCTGTGCCCCGCAGTTTCACCCGCGGTAATTTCAGAGTTCCCGCGGGAATTTAGGGATAAAAAGTACCCTATGTCCTTTTCTGTACCCCTGACAACGTGCATGCCAAATTTCATCCAAATCCGTTCAGCCGTTTTTGCGTGATTAAGTAAACGTATGCGAGGATGAGAGCTCGAAAGCGCATTTTCATTCGACTTGCTTCAAATTCGTCACTGCTCAGCTCCTATGTGTCTTAGCGTTATGTTATATAGCCTATAACCTGCACATGGACTACAATCGTATCAAGTTTGGTTAAAATCCCTTCAGTAGTTTTTGGCACATACAGACAGATAAACCGACAGATAGACAGACAGACAGACAGACAAAAAATTTACTGATTGCATTTTGGGCATCAGTATCGATCACCATTCATCCTCCAATATTAATTTTGAATATACATATATTCAATGTACAGAATTGACCTCTCTACAGTTTTATTATAAGTATAGATAGATGTAATCCCTACTAATATTATAAATGCGAAAGTAACTCTGTCTATCTGTTACGCTTTCACGCCCTAACAGCTCAACCGATCATCGTGAAATTTTACATACACGTTGTCAGGGGTACTTTTTATCCCCGAATTCCCGCGGGAACTCTGAAATTAACGGCGGGGAACAGCTAGTGAGATATAAATAATTTTATGTACCTATCTAATAAACTAAAAAATTATACTTTGACTAGTTTCGAAGTAATAAAGTGGAAAATATAAAATTTTAAGGTCGCTAATCGCTATATTAGCTGCTGGCAACCGGAATTGCATTAGGCAATGGAGGCTCTTTGGGTCGGTGAATTTTTTTTCTTTCTGCTTGTTAATATCTAATTCCTCCCAACATCGAAACAAGGTCTATTAGATCATCATTTTATTTTCTACACTTAATGAGACAATTATCTACTAAATGGTGCTCCCTCAGCCGCCTACGTAACCGGTTTCGTAAAAAGAATATTTTTTTTTACTTAACGTAACTAGTACTAATCACAATTTTATCTCGTCCAGTTTCGAACAAATAATATTTTTTCTTCCTAAGTTAAACTAACATTTTTTACGTAACTGTGTCGTAATAAGAACGAGTGCAACATTTCTTTTTAAAGTTCTTATTTTAAAATTTAGAAAACTTTTCATTGATACCCTTACTTTTGGTAACTTAAAAAAAAACTCTGTTTTGTATTACGAACGTGACAATAAAAATTTAGCATTGACGACTAAACTAAATTTTTAGATAAGTAGAGAGCACTCTACTTTCAAGTGTTTATACGTACATTATTTAATGACTATACTATTGTAAATAGCTTGCTTATAATCATATTAAAATTGAACATTTTACGAATAGATATAATTATATACGTAAAATGACGTATTTCGTATATGTACATACGTATTCATGGCACTTCATATTATAGTTGATTAAAAATTTGACCTAGATATCCAGGTAAAGATGAAATTAATTATTAATATAAAAGAATGTACCTAATATTGTGGCTTCATAGGTCACTAGCTGATCCCCGTATAGTTAAGACCAGGTTAATTTCGGATTTTCCGCGGGAATACCGAAATTGATGCACCCGCATGAACTTGCGAGGGAGCAGCTGTTTGGTATAATATGATTTCGAGTACCTAATTATTTAGGTCTTAGAATAGGAGATCGGTCATCCTGATGGAGAGTTCCTGCGGAAATCCAAAACTAGCGCAGGTGATACGGCGGAAACAGCTAGTATATTAAGGTATTTTTATTAACATTGTTAAAGTAATTTACGATAACAATGTTAATAAAAATACCTTTTATATAAAGCATAAATAGAAGCTATAAATTAACTAGAGCAATCCTGCAATGAGATTTCTACAAAAGACGCTCGTACATTTTGAGAGCGTCATCCAAGACCGAATATAGAATTTACGTCTTTAATTTAGATCTTGGTTAAATTTAAAATGAACGAAACGCGGTAATTCTCTTCTGATTTCTGGCGAATTCAGTGTTAATTTCAGGCATCCGCGTCATATGAAACTATCTACGAAAGGGTTTATGTAAATTATGATGGGTTAATTAGCGTAATGATTAAATAACTTTAATTATAAGTATAGACATGATATACTTGTCTATGTTATGGAAATATATTGTTTACATAGGTGTAGGTAGTTCTATAGGAACTACTTACGTATTCAAAAGTTTACATGTTTTTATTCATTCGTTCAGTTTAATAATAATAAAATTTTATTATTTAGGGATAAATCCATTTAATATCTACTTTTCTTTTTCGGTCGTGAATTTAAACCGCATCTTGATAATATGGTGGTGTATGAAGGATTTCTCCGGCTGTGGTACAAGCAACAAAGCAGCCACTTAGCCCCGCATCCTCGTGCCACAGAATGCACTGGAAAATCTACCCACAGCAGAGTACCTACTTATCTATACCTCCTACGCTTACTAATACTGTCACGTGTTTGTATATCCATTCGCTTGCTCCGAATAAGGTACGGTAATGGATTTTTTAAATTTGTAGGTATACTGATTGAACTTTTATAACTACATTAGGCTGTGTAGTTATGTGAATAATTTCCATCGACAAAGCTTCGTACGTACTTATATTTCGTTAAAAAACTTCAGCTCAAAAACATCTTTGTGAAATTTCTCGGTGAATACTTATATTATAACGTATTTTTTACGCAGTCACGTCGGGGTCAAGTGTGTTTTACTTGGTGAAATATTTTCGCACATAATTTCAAGCATTACTCCGAGCATCCATTTGCAACACAAATTGTTGTGCAAAAGCATTAAATATGCAAATCTGTATACACAAATTATACAATGTGAGTAACGTTGTGTGTCTTCTCTGTTAATGCGAATAAAATAATTTCTAACAGATATTTCTATTAAGAAATGCCAAATCTGTAGGTACGCGATCGTATAGGTACCTACTTAACTACATACTTTTATTATTTACCAACGTCGTTTATCTTAATTCTGTTTTTAATTTATTTCAATTTGCTACCCAAATAAAACCTCGTATTTTACGTGGCAATTTTAAATCCTTCTTTATTATTCATGGAATGGGTGATTTGCAAATCGTTTTGCTCTAAAGAATGAACGAATCTGAATGTCTGCCTGTGTGAGACGGAATTACGCGGTGGACGTATTTGCCTAATGCAATTCTACCGAGATACGGTCGCGTTTCTCAGAAATGAATTACTATAGCATAGCGTAAAGTGTAATATAACAACAACAAACCACACACTAAAAGAGTTTATAAGGCTTCATTAAGTGACCATACTCGATACTTTATGTGTTACTAATTATAACGTAGGTAGGTATACATTCATTCATTCATAAATCATTCATCAATAATTAATCATTAAAAAAGTTAATTTAATATGTTGTTTTTGAGTTTGTTGATTTTGGTATTATTATTATTCATTTATCTCATATTAAATCAAAATTTGAAATGATTAGTTATGGAAAATAGCTGTTTTCTCAAAAACGAAGTATAGAAGGTTGATTTTAAGTATATTGCCTATAGGTAAGAACGGCCGCCGTTTGTTATATCCAATTTTGCAAAGTATCATTTTATTACTTTTGTTTTTATTGTGACAATTTAGATTACTAGCTGACCCAGCAATCCTTGCTCTGCTATATTTATACGAACCTATTATCAAAGATTTTACGTTAATGAGTGACGGTTCAATTATTTGGATATACCGACCTATTTTGTTCATGAAAAAATATGTTCATACAAAAATAGATACCTACTAAACTCGCGATAAAAAATTAGAGAGGAGGGGGAAGGGATCTATTCTCGTACTAAATATACCAAAAAAACTCATTAAAATCGGTCGAGCCGTTTCGGAGGAGTTAGACCACAAACACAGTGACATGAGATTTTTCAATACCTATTAGATATTTCATTGGAATTTCAAGGCTTGTGTTGTTACTTATTTGTTTTACTTTCCTACTAGCTGCGCCCCGCGGTTTCACCCGCGGTAATTTCAGAGTTCCCGCGGGAATTCCGAGATAAAAAGTATTCTATGTCCTTCTCAGTACCCCTGAAAACGTGCATGCCAAATATCATCCAAATCCGTTCAGCCGTTTTTGCGTGATTGAGTAACAAACATCCAAACATCCACACTCTCACATTTATAATATTAGTAGGATGATACGATTTCAACACAATCTTACGAGTTACAACACGTTTTTGACTAGCGAAAATAACTGTTATAATAAAAATGTCATAATTTGTTGAAAAGCATCTTACAAACTCTACCAATTTGATAGAGTAAAGATATTATATATACCTACTGTGCCTGCCGTAAGCAAAAGCTTATACCTTTGTATCACAATGTATACTTACAACAAGTTACATCAACTCTAATAAATTTTTGTTCACCAATAGTTTTATTAGGGAAATTTAGGTACGTTATAAAATGTTCTTCCGGAGATTCAAGTTGTACAATGATGTATTTTATTGTTCCACGTGACTCCGGCCGCTATAAACTAGATGCTACAGCGAGAAAGTACCGAGAGCGGGAACGTGACGTAAAGTTTTGCACTCCTTAAAATCTGCGCTGACTACTATACTTTGTTGTATCTACGAGTATTACGTTGCTACAGATGTTTGAGTCGCACTTTTCGCGTTTCGTTATGAAATACTTTATTTTGCATATTTTTCATGCATTGCCACAAAGTTTTCTTTGACGAAAAAACCTTAGAAGGTACCTACCATATTTTACTTTACACTATTGCAACTATAAAAAAAAACATATAACCATTAACTTTATGTTTATTTCCCTTTGTATCTAGGTACATGAAATATAACTAGTCTGGAACCTTAAGTGATCTGAGTCTCTTTTGTCCTCTTAACTTTAATTCCATCGATCTAGTCTAGAGAATTCAAGTGCAAAATTCTAGTCTAATCACAAAGTCATGCCTAAAATTGCGAAGTCTTGTGAAGACGTTTCGCCAACGTCTAATTAGCGGGCCCACGCCGCGTAATCCGCATAGTCACAACAACGATTCACCGCCAAGATACCAACTATAAGTATATCCAAAGGGCATCAACCCATGTAACTTTGACACCGTGTACCCTTCTCACTTTTCAACCAACGTGAGCTTTACAAAAAGCCCCATGCAAATACATTTAAGCCCACAGACATAGATTAGAGTAGATAAAGCAAGTTTTTAAAGTTTTACGAAACTAAGCATGCCACAATTTCGTTCATTCATAGGTACTGCAGAGATTGTGAGCATTATTTTATTTTTCAACCACGATTTGCTTCCGTTTTATTTTACCACTAGGGTTACCACTCGGGTGCATCACGCTGTGGTGGCGGCAAAACATCTGAAATGATTGCCATTAAATTTGGTGTAGGCTTAACATACTTTGGTACTTTGGTCCCGATATAACAGCTCATGGGATTATTTCACCTAGACTCAAAAAAATTCTAGGGGAATCCCGAAATTAAAAAACATATACATTAACTAAATAAATTATTCGATTCAAAAATAATGAGACCTCTAATCCTTACCTACTATTATAAATGCAAAAGTGAGTGTTTGTTTGTTACGCTTTCAGGTACAGGTACAGGGAAGAACATAGGATACTTTTGTCCCGGAATTTCTTTGGGAACTCCAAAATTAACGCGGGTAGGACATAGGGTACTTTTATACCTGAAGTTCCACGGGATTTCCGGGATTACCGCGGGTAAAACCGCGGGGAACAGTCAGTATTAACTATAAATGCGAATTTGAGTTGGTTTTTTACGTTTTCACGCCTAAACTATTCAACCGATCATCGTGAAATTTTGTATTCACGTTGTTAAGGGTACAGAAAAGGAATCTCCTCGGAAACTCCGAAAAGAACGCGAGTGACACAGTGGGGATCAGCTTGTAAATCATAATAAAAAACAGTCCTGGTCCTATACCAACATCCGTGAACATCCCTTTAACAGTACAACAATACAACAATACATCGTAATTTTATCTGTTGTAATTAAGATCGACATTTCTATGGTAAAAATTTCGATGTAAGGTTAACCTATAAATACTGTTAAACAGATAGTGAGAGCGCCGCCGCTAAAGAGGCTGACTCTACATTTGTTATGGTTTACTAAACTACACCTAAATCGAGTGAAGCAGTGTTCCTGACTGCATTATATACTTCCTCAGTTATTTTCTTTGAATTTCGGCATACACTTATGACTTATGAATTAGTTAAATAAGCAAGCTAATACTGATAAATAATAATTACAAAATAAATAAAATTTATTTTGGTTTGAACCAACTTCCAAAAAAAGGAGGGGGTTCTCGATTCGAATGTATGTTTTTTTTTCTCTCTTTGTTACGCGATTACTCGAAGACGGCTGGACCGATTTGGAAAATCATTTTTTTGTTTGATAGGATATACTTTACTTTACTTTACTTTACGTAAGTTATTTGTATTTTTTTAATATAATACATTTTTGTGTGTTTTGAAGTCGGCTTAAGTTTTTGTTAAAATTTTATTTAAATTTTTATTAATTTTGATAACAATTTCTATAATTAACACTTTTCGTACCACAAAAGTTTAGAAAATATCACTAACATATTAAATGAATCATTAACTCACTAACACAACACTGAGTAAACTTTGTTAATTGCTAGAAATCATTTTCAAGTCTTTCGCGTGGCACGCGATGTCACGAGTTAATTGCTACCCAGTGCTAAGTGCTTTCCAAAACTTAGTCAAGTCGAACAAGAATTCTGTTGGACAAAAAATGAATAAATAATAATTATGGTAAACTAGCGACTCGCCTGCATGGCATCGCACGATTGAAATTTAATTCATTTTTCTGATGTCTCTCATTCTCATATTATAAGACCAACTGTTGCTGAATTCACCCGAGATTATTTTGTTCCTTACAAACTTTCCCTTAGGGGTTGAATTTTCAAAAATCCTTTGTTATCGGATGCCTAGGTCATACAAAGAAATCCAAATTTCAGGTCTCTACGATCAGCGGTTTAGGCTGTGCGTTGTTCCGTCAGTCAGTCATTCAGTACACAGTATTTTATATGTATAGTTTACCAAACACAGACCATGTGCCTATCTCCAAAAATCTTAACGTGTTTTGTTTTTTTTTGATGAATTGATCACACAACATTGACTCTATATTAATATAATTTACATTATATATATGCATATACTTAAAAGCTAATAAGTATACATACATGTACGAATATACCTATAAATAGTTTTTATATTGATACAATAATGAAATTGAGTAAATTGAGGATTAACTTGAGCATTCTGTGCTTTTCTTTTTTCACATATTTTCTACTATACGTATAATGTATATTTTTTTTTCCTGAATGATATACCCAAGGAGGTAAATCATTAAAATACAATCTAGCCAGTCTAGTAATGACTAATAAGTATTTTTTAATTTGACCTAAACTTCTAAACAAGACTATGCTAAGAATGTGTCCAATAACACTTTTCTTATTGTCTCTAAGAAGACACTTTGGGAAGACACTTTGTTCTTGTGTTCTTTGGATGAGCATATTTTTTCATTATAATGTATAATGAGAAAATATGCTTATCTACATGAATTTACTATAAAAAACTGAAGAACAAAATAAATAAATATATACTACATAAAAAATATACTAATTATCAGCTGCGTGTTCATTCTCAACGCCGCGCCGCCGTAGTTTTTTTACACAATATTATAAATTTTCTGCTGCAAATCTAGTTCAAAGATTCAGATTCTAGCTGTAGGTCTGAGTATAGCTGTTTGTTTTATCCCTGCCAAGCCTGCACTGTTACAGGGATAAAGTCACTGTGGTAGTTTGGAATAAGAACCTGCAAGTAAATGTATATTATGAGATTATTTTTATTTTTAACTAGCTATGCTTCGCGATTTCACCCGCATGAGTTTCGGAATTCCCGTAGGAAGTCCAAAGTCCTTATAATATCAGCTATTTAGCAGTGAAATTCCCGTCAAAGTCCGTCCAACCGTTTCGATGATTCACCCGTGTGAGTTTCGGAATTTCCTCAGGAACTCCAATTTTTTTTTCCTATTTCTTCATATTCCTCTTCTCTTTGTAAGAAACACAACAAAAAAATAACTATCGAAATTGGTCTAACCGTTCACGCGTGACGTGATCAAGGGATTAATTTTTATATAATACATAGAACACACACATTCACATCAAACCCAATATGTTTATAGAATTAATTATTATCAGTGCAAAAACGCATATCTTAGAATTGAAGATACAAATATATCAACGATGGTAGTGCTCTTTGCTACGCTAAGCATAAGAATCTTTTTATTTCATGTCTCAGAATTCAAGACATCACACAACACATAATTTAAAAAAAACTTAAATTACACTTGATGTAGCATCAGGAAGTGATGGTACTTCCTGACTGACTGAATTCGACGAAATATTCATTAAAACTCCAGCCAAATGTTTATAGGATAGGTTGGATTTTTTTACGGATATCGAAGGCTTAAGTTCTGTCAACAAGATTTTTATTTTTTGTGTAAAAAACTGTAAAAGGTGGATTTTGTTGTGTTTTACTGTAGGTACCGTTTTGATCATAACTTATTAAGTGGCGGTTTTTTATTTGTAACTTTACATGTTTCATATCGTACAATGAAGCTAAAAATAAAAAATATATATTGTAACTCGAAACGTGCTAATTTAAATGTGATTGTCTATAAAAAACAAGAGTGTTACACCAACATCACTGTCGAACAGCTGGACAAACTCGAACGGTTGCAGAATGTGTGTATCCGCTTCATATATGGATTGCGTAAGTTTGACCATGTTTCTGAATACAGGGTTAGGCTTGGCTGGCTCCCGATCCGATTGAGGCGCAATGTGCATATCCTGCATACAGTATATAAGGTACTACATGATCCCATGGCCCCTACCTACTGTTAAATTATTAGCATTAGTAAGGATACCTAGTAAATAAAACAAAGCCTGATTTTAACAAAACTATATTCCTTTGTGTCTGTATTACCAATTATAATAAAAACTCTTTGATATAATTTGTATCAAATTATATAAAAATCAAAGCCAGTATAGATAAGCAATAGGAATCTCAAAACATGTTACGCATAAAGTAATCAAATCTCTGAAGCTAAAGTTAAGCTTGAACAGTATATCCTATGAGAACAATACAGTAATCACAATTATTATTACAAGCATTAAATAGAGCCAAAACTGTCTACCAATACTTAACTTTCGATGTTATGATGTCTTCCATCTAGGAAATCACCAGCACTACTGACTCGATCCTTTGTTGCTGCCATTATGTAAACATGTTCTCCCGCGCGTTTTTCCCGCTATCTCCATTAACATTTTATTTACTCTACAGTCTATGAATTCACAATGTTGCCAGTTATTAAATATGAATTGGCCATGGAAATGCAATTTAAATCACTTTAATAAACATTGGTATAATTATTTAAATTAAGAATCACAATACATAGCATAAGAATCATAATAATATTAATCAATTTTAATATATTAGTACAGAATACCTAAATCACTATTCACACTCGCCCATCCTGACATCTTTGCGACCCTGCAAAGTAAAAAGGTTTTGTAAAAATAATTTCACTTTATCTAAATGTAACACAAATTCAAACCATGATTCTTTTTTTATCCAATCCATGTTACTAAGTTCCACCAACTTCCACTTAACTTCTATCCATTATCTATAATAAGATTTTATTTTATTCCTTAATAACCAATAATATTAATAATAATGTTTAGTATTGAACCATTTATCAAATATTTTATCTGCGGACTCACTTAGACGATTACGTAATTTTCTTCCAAGTTCCAACTGCTACTAAAGTTGCGTTAGCACAATCACTCCTTTTACCAATGATCGACTATGCCGATACCTGCTTTACTGACATTAGCGAGGAGCAGCTAAATAAACTTAAGCGCCTCCAGAATCTATGCATCCGGTTCATATTTGGTCTACGCAAATATGACCATGTCTCCGAATTTCGTACCAAGCTCAAGTGGCTTCCGATTTGCCTTCGCCGGAATGCGCATGTCCTCTTCCTTCTATATAGCATACTGTTCAATCCACCTTCCCCCAACTACCTAAAAGACCTCTTCGTATTTCAATCTTCTTCCCATAACCTGCCTGTTCGATCATCCCAGAACTTACTTCTTATGATTCTTGCCCCTAGAACCAACTTTTATGATTATTCCTTCTCTGTACAAGCAGTCCGCTTGTGGAATCCGCTACCTGTAGAGGTGCGAATAGGTCAAATCACTACCCACCTTTAAGAGCCTGGTGAAGACTTTCTACCTCACTCATGGATCGTGACTCGCTGTAGTGTAACCTTATTATTTATAGTATGCATCTGTGTTTAAACGCATTTATAAAATTAATATTTATACCCATAAATATTGTACGTATATATTTTCTATGTGTATATTTTATATCTATGTGTGTATCTATGTATATCCATTTTTTGTGTATGTCTTTTCTATGTGTCTCTTCTATATTATTTTATGATTCGTTTCACCTATACATATAATATACCAAATCAACATATAAATTTACTGTTTTTGTCCTGTCCACCCAAAGGTTGTCTGGAAAAGATCGCTAGTAAAGCGATAAGATAGCCTTTTGTATGCCTTTATTTATAAATTTTTATTTTGTTACCACACTAAAATTATTCTTGTATACAATAAAGAGTATTCTATCCTATTTTAAATTCAACGAAAATGGGAAATCTCTCAAAATACTATGCTGCAGGAAGTAATGAACAAGCTGATGAAAAGTTTAACCATTTGCTCTACATGGATGATATTAAATTGTACGCCACCACGAAAGACCTATGTTATTTGGCTGATCTTACGGAAACTTTTTCAAAGGAAAAACGTCGGGTCATATTACCTTTCAGATGCAGACTGGCCAACAGATACCTTCGCTTAATGAAAAAGAGACAAGTACTTGGGCTTCAATCAATCTAAACAATAACAGATCGACAACTAAAAATACAAGAGTGGACTCAAAAGGGTATGCATAGACAACACCGGCAAAATTTGTGCAAGTCTAACGTCGATAAAGAAGCATCCAATGCCTGGCTTACTTGGGGTGAACTGTTTCCCGAAACAGAAGGATTTATGCTTGCCATTCAAGACCAAGTCATCGAAACACGAAACTACCAAAAGCATATACTAAAAGTCCATAATATATCAAATGACAGCTGCAGAAAATGTAACGGTGCCCCAGAAACGATACAGCATCTCATAAGTGTCTGCAAGTCAATAGTACAAAAAGATTATAAACACCGCTACGACCAGGTTGCTAAGATTATTCATCAGAAACTTGCAAGCAAATCTAAACTGAGGACGAATGAACCAATTTCTTATTAAAAATACATACCTGACAGTGTTCTAGGGAATTCAACACACAGGCTGTAGAGCACAATATCTGAAAGCTTACAAAATATGCTGACCTCAAAACGAAATAGCAAAAAATGTGGAAATTACAGAATATTACCTTCATCCCTGTTGTACTACCACCATCTGAAATCCCTTGTCAATTGCACCAACCCTTCGCTACCCTCCAATTACCTAGGTACACTTACATTATTATGCAGAAGGCGGTAATACTAAATACATGTCGAATCGTCCGCAAACTCCTCCAAACTGATGACCACACAACTCTTAATACTTCCACTTAAACTAACCTCCACTTGGCTTTGGCCCGTGGTTGCCAATTAATACCGGTCTAGCTGAGAAGAATTCAAAAATCCAAATTCCCATAATAATAATAATCCACTTCACAACACACAGATAAGCGTCTTGACCCCACACTAAGCTATAAGCTTGTGTCATGGCAACCAAGCAAACTTGGTATACCTATAGGTACTTACTACATATTATTACATATGTCCATATTACACTATAGATATAGTATATTATATATTCACGCCCAGACTGGAAAATATAATAATATAACAAAATAAAATATAAAAATACAATAATCTATACATACATAATTATAAATAAATAAATTTATTTCACACTCTTTATCTCCATTATTTTCAACCATAATTTATAACCATTCATTATTATTCCATTATTTATAACCATTTTATTTTCAACCATAATTTATAACCATTCATTATTATTCCATTATTTATAACCATTTTATTTTCAACCATATTTTTTTTTTATCCAATTTATCCAATTATTCAAGTAATTCCATTTTTACCAATATTTTATTCATTTAGTCCAATTTATTCATTAATACCAGAGATCCATTTAATTATTCCATTTATTACTTTTATACCATTCATCACTTAGATTATCAACCACTTTTAACCATTACTTTAGTATAGGTACATCAGGTACATGACCATATATTCCAGTATTTAATTTTTGTACCTAATCCATTAGTAATTAAATCCAATAATCAAAATCGCTTTAACTAGTTAACCAGCTAGTTATTCCTTACACAATTGGTAGAGTAAATTCTTTTTCCCTCAAGTACCTAGATTAAATTGACATTGAAAGAACTTTATTTGACACAACACATAGGTACATTAATTTTTTTTAAAAAGTATGAATAAGGGACTGCTTCCCAACCGCCAAACTATCAGAAACGTACCGGGAGATCGCAAGCGCACCAAACCCAAAATTAACTATAAATTCTTCTATGCTATCCACCTGACTCGTCTGTCGAGATTGTATGTAATCTGACTATGCTTTGACACCTTATGGACAAGTTCTAGTTGAAGAAAAGAAAGAAGTCTATCCATTACAAACAAACAAAAATGGATCTTATGTCCTTATTGGCGCTTATCAGATAATATACGGAGGTAAAGTTATATAAGTTTGCAAACTTTGTAAGTTTGGATGTAGTGGGTAGTCTCTGGTACTACTGAACAGATTCTTAAAATTCCTTTATAAAAGATACTGACACAGCACAGGAGTGACACGTACTTTCCATTTCCAACCAAAGAATTCCTGCCGAAATATCAAAATTCACGCTGGGAAATCAGCGGGGAAACAGATATTTTAATAGGTTAGGTATGGATAAAAGTGAAATAGGCAATAAGGTAGGTACATTTTATCCGGATGTAAAGGAATTTCGCGGGTTGAATCGCGGGGGATAGTAGGCACCTAGCAGTAAAATATTACTTATCGTTGAAGGTAAATTATGATAATACTCTAAAACTGATTTTGTTCTCTATACGTATTTATTTAAGTATTATTAATGAATGTTGGCATATAATCAAAAAAGAAAACTGTGACTATTGTTTTAAACAAGATTCGAATTTGAAAACTAACTTAGAGACCACACTTGAATCGCAACCTTTTAATGTGTTATACAAATGCATATTCCTACGTATAATTAAATTGTTTAAATTACAGGAGGATTACAGAATAATTTCACAGAAAGTACCTTTACCTATCTATTTTCTTCAAAAGCTCAATGGTTAAATAGAGTTACTACTGCATTAATTAACATCAAGTTAAATATTGTGTAATTCCACTACAAATTATTAAGAAAGACTTACCGCTACCGCAATAACCACGAGTATACTCCGCTACTAAGCGCACTAAAGAAGAAATGCTGTAATTGAATACCCGCGCATAATCACACATTTTTAGACTTATAAGCATTGATATATTCCTATAAGAAAAAAATCTCCAGGACTTCAAACCCATTTACTACGAATTCTATCGACACCTGACCTTTATACTTTTATTGTACTACCTCCAAAACCTTTTACAAAAATATCTGATGGAAGCAATAAGACAAGTTTTAGCGAGCAATCTCGAGTATCTAAATTAACCCGTGTAATCGATATTGTCAGGGAATGCCTCTAAAATCTTTTGTTTCTATTTATGCCATGTAAATTCATAAGAACGCAAAGTCTTGTGCCACAACTTAGCCAATCCAGTCAAACGTGACTGCACATAATAACTTTTCCATCATCGTTCCAACCATGTATTGCCCTTAGATGTTCGATCTTATCAAGATTTTATTAAGCCATTGTAATACCGGCAATTCTGATTTCTCAAAATTGAATTCGGGAAAAATACGGGTTTAACCAAGACGTTACTATAATATGGAGCGATCCTACCAGTATCATCCAGTTGTGAAGATTCTTTATTTCTCACGGCCCGTGGAGAAGGCGTATCTCTAGGCCGCCATGGTGCCCAGGATCTGGAAGTGATCCATGACCGTCGTTTCGTTTAACAGGACTCCGAGAAAGCTTTGGCTGCTTGAATCCTTAATAATCCCACTTCTGAAATGTTAAATTATTAGCATTAGTAAGGATACCTAGTAAATAAAACAAAGCCTGATTTTAACAAAACTATATTCCTTTGTGTCTGTATTACCAATTATAATAAAAACTCTTTGATATAATTTGTATCAAATTATATAAAAATCAAAGCCAGTATAGATAAGCAATAGGAATCTCAAAACATGTTACGCATAAAGTAATCAAATCTCTGAAGCTAAAGTTAAGCTTGAACAGTATATCCTATGAGAACAATACAGTAATCACAATTATTATTACAAGCATTAAATAGAGCCAAAACTGTCTACCAATACTTAACTTTCGATGTTATGATGTCTTCCATCTAGGAAATCACCAGCACTACTGACTCGATCCTTTGTTGCTGCCATTATGTAAACATGTTCTCCCGCGCGTTTTTCCCGCTATCTCCATTAACATTTTATTTACTCTACAGTCTATGAATTCACAATGTTGCCAGTTATTAAATATGAATTGGCCATGGAAATGCAATTTAAATCACTTTAATAAACATTGGTATAATTATTTAAATTAAGAATCACAATACATAGCATAAGAATCATAATAATATTAATCAATTTTAATATATTAGTACAGAATACCTAAATCACTATTCACACTACCTTAAAGAACAATTTAAGTTCTGCTCCGACTGTAGTGGCCGTGCTCCTCGTTCCTCTACTTTTAAACTGATTGCTGTCCCTTTCCATAAATCACGGTTTTTCGAAAAATCCTTCACTGTCGAAAGTATACGCCTGTGGAACTCCCTCCCCGACTCGCTCAGACAGAAAGAGTCATTGGGCTCTTTTAAAGCTGCACTTCAAAGGCACTATTTAACTCTAAGTGGCTATCTACAGAAATTATGATTAATGTATGTAGTGTAAAATATCATTTTATTTCTATTTTTATATGTGTATTATATCACCTATTGCTACGTGTATGTATGTATGGCATATGTATGTATGTGTATAAGGTTGTATTATATTTAGGATATCTAAGTATTAGCGTTGTATTATCCTTATATAGTATATAGCTAGGTATTACGTTGTGCACCCAGCACCCGCTTCTAGTTTCTATTTACAGCTCTCTATCACCTTAAGGTTGCCTTGAAAAGATTGCCTCTAGCAATAAGGCCGCCTTTTGCTCTGTATTTACTTTTTATGTGTCTTAGTTTTTATTTTCTCTTCTGGGGCAATAAAGCATATTTGATTTGATTTGTGTTTAAAGACAGTTACTACCACATCAGAAGAACTTGTTGCCTGTTTCCTTTCTTCTTTGTTGCAAAAAGAAAGTTATTGACTAACAGTCCGCATAGAGACGGTGTATTTCACCCGGGGTCACGACTTTATCTAAGTTTACGCCCGAGTTGCGTTCGTTCGCGATACAGTGAAAATAGTAGCACAATAAAACAGGGTCCGCAATCTATATAGGGCCAGCGAGAGCCCACTTCTTATCGGAAAACTGTTAGCGTGATTCATTGCGGATCTCTATTTACTTACCGGCCGCACAGTTTGTTGCAACTTGCACCGGTTCTAGACTTCCTCAGTTATAAATATCCAGAGAAAGACATAGGATACTTTTTATCCCGAAAGTCCCGCAGAAACTCCGAAATTAACGCCAGTGATATCTCGTGAAATATTGCATAATACACGTTGTCAGTGGTACAGAAAAGGACATAGGGTACTTTGTATCCTGGAATTTCCTGTACCCCTGAAAAAGTGCATGCAAAAGTTCGTAAAGATTGGTTGAGCCGTTAAGGCGTGAAAGCGTAACAGACAGACAGACAGAGTTACTTTCACATTTATGATATTAGTAGGGATGGTAACAATAATGCTTGCACGTTATGGTGTGAGAAAACAAAGCAGAACCTGTACCTAAGTATTAATTCATATACTTACGAGCTGTGCCCCGCGGTTTCACCAGCGGTAATTTCGGAGTTCCCGCGGGAATTCCGGGATAAAAAGTACCCTATGCCCTTCTTTGTACCCCTGACATTTTTTGCTTCTATATCACTCATAGAGTCGCCTAAATTAATTTTTTCTTATTTATCTCCCATGTACAGACATCGACCTGTTACAATTTTTAATGTGTATAGATTAAATCAAACTGAATGTACATGATAATATAATTATTTGTATTATACTCTAAATGTCTCAGAAATATATCTATTTTTTTGGCCATCAAGATAGTTACTTTTATTCAGAAAACTGAAAGTAAGTCAGTACACATAATCAATACGCTTTTTATTTTTTCACGTGTTTGTCGGATTATTCGGATTTGAATTTAATTAGAGTAATATCTACCGCTACAAAAATCATTAAAATCATCTTCATTAAAATGTCTCTGAGTATAGTATTATATTATCTGTGGTCTCTGAGTGCGGTCGTTAAAATGTAGGTGTGAACAAAGTAGCCGTAACTTGTATTCTTCAAACTAATTTTCACCTCTAAGCCGTTTAGGTTAGGGCATGCCGTTTTACCCAATTTAACAACACGTTAAACTGACCGACCAAAATCTTTTAAGCCTATGATGCTGGTGATTTGTAGAAGGTACAGTTCACAAACAAGACAAATGTGTACGGGCGCTACAAACTTACATTAAGTAACAATAGGTACCTATACAAGTAAACAAGTTCAAATAAAAAAACTGAGCACGGTTTCCGAGCAATTGTGTTAATACTAGCTGTGCCCCGCGGTTTCACCCGTCTTAATTTCGGAGTTAACGCGAAAATTCAGAAATAAAAAGGAGTACCTATGTCCTTTCCTGTACCCCTGAAAACGAGTATGCAAAAATTTATGATAATCGGTTGAGTGTGTTTAAAGTGTGAAAGCGAAACAAACAAACTCGCATTTGGATTTATAATATTAATTGGGATATTAAACCACTGATTAAGTGCACTCCTGTTGGCCTGCTAGACTCCTTGGTTAACGAACTCGTTGTTTGAAATCCCCAGACACTTATATACATATATTCCATTATTACACTATACGGATCGATTAAGCGCTTTTTTAAGTTCTTAGGGTCCAGTGGATTTTTTTTACGGTGACGTGGGTGCTCAAATACGAATAAGTTTTTTAATGACATCGGTTTTACATGCTGTGACCGCTCGCTATGCTCTTGTTCACTATGTCCAACTAACATTCCTTGCCAATAACGAGCGTCCCAAAAATACAATCCCACACGCAACAGATGACAAAACACTACAAAATTAATATTCTGTATGCTATATTAAACACGTATTAAAATATATAATACTTATAGCCAGTTTTTTATATAATACTTAATTCTGTAAATATTTATTAAATGTAAACATAGTGGAAATATCTGTAAACATCTATGCAACCTTCTAATTTAAGTAACTTAGCTTGAGATACCTATTAGAAAGAAAAATATGAAACGTAAAATATACGAGCGTTTGTAAAATAAATGAGATAAGTATAGCGAAACACGTTTACACAAGTTGCGTACTACAAAAATCTAAATAACATTGTTGTGTAAGGTTCCAGTTAGTAGTTGGAACACCCGGACATCCTTTGTTATGGCGAGCAATAAAATATTTCATTACCATGCGAAATATTTTGAGTGCAGCCACACAGTGCACGGCGCTCGTCGCCCGGGCTGGCGGGACTTTTTTATTTCACCTGACAGATATGAAATGCCGCACTCTCGGACACGCCGCTCGCACTAGCTCGACAGGAGACGACCTCAATCCATCTGACTGGTGCATCCAACAGCATACAACGAAAACAAAGTTCCTACTTTGTTCTTTTTCTGTAATCCTTTAGGTATAGATGTAGGAATTAAGTTTCAATACACTGGCAAAGATAATCTGTACGCCGGTCACTACTGTCAAAAATGTCAAACTAGAGAGTAAAGAGTCCTTCCAAAATAACGTGACGACAAAATGGTGTGCTCCAAAAACAATGTGATTACAAATTAAAGTCAAGCTAATCAACCATCGCTGGTTTCATTAATTAATCCTCAACAATAGATAAAGAATAAACAGAAACGAAACCGTTTGCTTATCATTAACATTCAAATGTACATAGTTATGTATTGTTTTCTATATGTATACAACGTGTTAATGAATTAACTGAAAACTAGAAAGTAGTTTGCTCAGAATCAACTAGCGAATCGATTATATGTTATAATATAGGTTATATTTTTTAATTTTCACTAGCCCATGTCTAAATTATTTATAATACAATATTTGGCGCGTACGTCGCCCGTAGCGAAAAAAATCGAACCGTTAGGCGCGGGCGTAGCGCTTGGAATTTCGTAGATAGGTCACGTCCAAACTAATGTTGAATAACTTTTAAAGTATTAATTTTTTCCACATAAAATATATTTTCATCATATTATTGTTTATTTTTTTAAATCAGGTTTTTAGTTAATTCATTGACACGTTGTATAAGTGGGGTGATAATAATATCATTATGTATAATAAGTATAGGTTAATAACTAATTTGTTATTTTATACGATCGAGACACAAATAAAATTTGTCACGCACTTAAACGTCAACGTTTTTCTAACAATTCATCCGAAAAATAAAAAGTAGATAAAGTGGAAAAGAAATAATCCAAGTCGAGTCAATGACTCTGACTATAAAAGTCGGTTAGCATGCTATCAGAAAACAGCTGAAACGCGCATCCCAACCGTCTCGGCCACCCATCAAGCGAAAGAAAGGAATGAGTTTACGACATGAAACGAATTTTGGCAAGTAAATACTGCTAAATGATAAAAGCCGGTTAGGTAAGAAACTCGTACATACTTTAATACATAAAATATCATTGTACCTACCGGTATAAAATTAAATAAATAATAAGTTTTGCAACAAAGAGTAAAAACATTCGGAGGAAACTTCATATCAAACACGTGCTGGGCAAAGTTTGTCGGTTTAATTGAGTTTTTCTAAACGTTTTAAAGAGTATTTCGTATATATTTTATGAGTAAAAAAAATACACATCTTAGACGGAATAACTAAATTCAGTAATGCACAACGCAAACCGCTGAGACTCTAGAAACTTTGACTGTTGTAGAAGGCTTGGTTTTTAATGTGAGTAACACTGAAAAGATTTTATACGATAAGGCGGTTAAAGGTGTATGGAAGTTTATTTATTTAATCACCGTACACACACAGCGGCATTGTTGTTGGCAGTGAAAGTTGTTTGGAAGTATGAGGGGAAATCAGTAGGTACATATATCTTCGCGTCTTTTTGTTTCAATTCAATAATAATAAAATACACGTGATTCAAGCTTTTTGGTAATTCAATCCCTAAGGGTGATGTGAAAAAAAAAATCTGTCTTTATCACTTTGTCGACATCAAGTCAGTCCGAACAGAAACGCCTCTCCGTAAATGCCTCTATATAAGTCTACCTACTGAGTCGATGGAACCCTTACCAATTCTGTTTTAGGTATCGTATCCACTGATATAACGCAATCTACACTTCTTGCATCGCAAAAGAGCCAAAAGAGCAAAATATGAAAAAAAAAATAGCTAAGCAGCTCACATCACGCTTGTCAGGACCCTTCGTATTGTAGGTATTATTCAGCGATAAAACGCTTACGTGCAGGACTGTCTGTTGAAAGGATCATCTAACCGTAATGCCCTTTGTAGAGAACGATATCATACGTCATTCACATTATAACCGACGATTGTACCTTCGTATATCTCTCGTCATGCAAGATACATGTAAAATTGTAAAAGTGGTTATCAGAGCAACGCTGGGCCTTATTCACTATGACCAACAACATTCCTTGCCCATAACGCGCGTCCCTTAAACACAATCCCAAACGCTTGAAATGCCAAATATTGGAAATTAATATTCTTTATGCAATAAGACACGTTGTGAAAAGATAATATTTTTTGTGGCTCGAATCGCGATCGCTCATTCGCAAGAAGGACGTCACAATAAAAAATGATTGATCTAAACCACAGATATTTAAATTTAAATAAAGAATATAAATAAAAACTATGCATTTTTGGACTTTATACTAGTGACTTACTACAATCATTTGATTTAACTATTTGGATAATTGAAATATTTTTGTTTGTTATTAAAATATAGGTAGTAGTTTTATTATAATTTGTTAAAATCATTGTTTGTAAGATGTGACGGCCTTCTTGCGAATGAGCTATATCTTAAAACGACATGTTATGGTCACAGTGAATAAGGGCTCTATTCTCAACTGAATCGAAAGACACCGTACAACTAGTGCGTAATTAGCAACAACTTTAGCCGGTTGGCGGTTACGTATACTTTTACTTACTGTAATAATGTAGGTTGTGTTTACTGCACTGTTGGTTGGATGTATATTTCATTATTATTATACTTAATGTGTGACAAACTTTGAGGTTAAATGGTCCGTAGTTTATAGTTTATTTGTAAACTAGTTATAGGTATTGTATTCAATGTGCTGATAGTCGTGGATCTAAACTATAGGTTTATTATAACGTTTTGATAATATATTTTTTTGTTAAGTTTTACGACCAGCACGGCATTCATGTAATTTTTGTTGCTATCATAATATTTCAGTAGCAATCAGAAAAATAGCGATTTTGTGTTTAATTAATCATATTTTGGTTATATATTATGGTTTGGTTATTTTGGTTGAATGCTAGATATTGTAGGTGTCAAAACGTGCATCTTGTAATCGCAAAACCACCATGTTTTTTATTGAAAATGAAAAATGATAGAAACAAAAGTTACATAATAGCCTTTGTAATGAATATCGTCAACTTATATTTATATAAGTTGATCAATAATATTTAATGTATCTTAGCCAAGCATTATCCATTTTCATTTATTTTATAACTGGCTGTTCCCGCAGTTTCACCCCCGTTAATTTCGGACTTCCTGTGGGAAGTTCGGGATAAATGCTCTCTATATATCCTTCTCTGTACACCTGATAAAGTATAGTAGATATATGCATTTAATGAAATTTCACCCACGTTTCTTCGGAATTCCCGTGAGTATTCCGCGATAAACAGTACCCTATGTCCTTTTCTGTACCCCTGAAAACGTGTATGCAAAACTTCATGATGAGCGGTTGAGGCGTTAAGGCGTTATAGCGTGACAAACAAACGAACTCACTTTCGTATTTATAAATAGTTGTTCCCCGCGGTTTCTCCCGCGGTATTTTCGAAGTTTCCGATGTAAGTATAGGCTAATCTTTGTAAGGTTTCGTTAAAATCTATTCAGTAATCTTTGCGCGAAAGAGTAACAAACGTCCATTCATTTATCCATATCCATTCATAAAAACTTTCGCGTTTATATAATATAGCTGTTCCCCGCGGTTTCATCCGCCTGTAGTACCTGATAATAATAGTTAGACACCTATAGAATTATACATTTAAAGATAATAATTATCTCTGTTGTATTCAACTTCAATCTGTCGTTATGACTTCTTTGATAAAAAACGCCGGATAACAATAACGGGCGATAACGATAACGTCTAGCGAATAACGTCCGTTAGGATAAAAAAACTGGCTAGGTGCGAGTCGGACTCGCGCACCGAGGGTTCCGACAAATTTTAGGTATAAGATAATTATTTTTTTGTAATGCAACTACAAACTTAAAGTTTTCGGAATTTTCCTTTTGCTACATGCTACTGCTTTGTGACATTGCTTCTTGCCTATGATTATAGGTCAACGGGACCCTAGAGGTTTCAATTTCAATTTGATACCTTAACGCGTTCCTGGGAAAAATTATCTTGAAGACAGACAGACAGACTGACAGACAGGCTAACAACGAAATGATCCCATAAGGGTTCTTTATTTCCTTTCAGGTACGGAACTCTATCAAAACCAGATAAAATTTCGTTAGATATACAATAAGACTGACTATACTTACTAATCACGTCTACTACGTTCCGGTACCGTCACATTGACAGTGAAGTTGGGGATCTAGAGGTTATTGTTGACAGTTTCGAGTTGTCCACAGATAAACAACGGACAAGAGAAGTTGGGGATTAATATGACCCAACGTATTTCACAGAAACTTATTGATATTTAACGTACCTATAAATTCTGGACCACACTTCCAAATCATCATGCTTAAATCAACATGGAGACCATATATTTACACATAAATTTTCATTTTGTTATAATGTCGAATTTATACAATTTGTACATTTCAATATAATAAAAAATATATAAATACAATTTGTATTATTGTAAAGGCATTATATACCTACCTACTATTATAGTTTAGGTATATATGTATATGACATTTATATGTATACTTGTTGCTCCAGGCTAAGCTTAATGTAACTGTAAAAACCGCATGGTAATCCGTTCAGTAGATTCAAGGATTATTGCGAACAGACTTACGAACAGACAGACAGAATAGTACATTGTTATCCAAGGGGTGAAAGTAACTCAGTTTAGTGCCGAGACGGGGTTTGGCGCCCGAGCGTAGCGAGGGCGCCAATAGTTCGAGGCACTAAATAAGTTACTTTCTCCCGAGGGTAACACTGTGCTTCTCATTACGAATGCAAGGAAAGTCAAAATAAAAATAGGAATTAGCTTAAGAAAAAATGAGTGAAGATCGGATAGTCGCTTGACACTTTCCCACCTATTTCTTTTTCTTTGGCCGGCTAGCTATTCAACCAGTGTTTTTTATTTACATTGTGGCGACCTAAAAAAAATATTTTCTTTAATTATTAAGTATTAATTAAAGAAAATAAAAAAATATAAATAGGAATTAGCTTAAGAAAATGTGAGTGAATTTTATTTTAATTAATACCTACTTAAACTTTACGTTATTTCAATTTTACATCGCGCTGGCTGTATAGAAAGTTGAAACATGGTTCAATAGAAAAGTGAAAATAGACCTAGTTTTTTTTAATAATTTGACAGTTGTCAGTTGAAAGCGATTCTCCCTAGGGCTGAAAAGGGCTACTTTCAACCCGCTTCTCAGGCAACTTCAGACCTACTTTCCGAGCATGAGTAATGAAAAATAATTTTAAAAACTTTTTTTATGGTTGGTTACTCTTTTTTTATCACCCCCTCTCAACTTTTGTTAAAAATATTCAATGCACCTACAGAATCGCGGATTTTACTCTTTTATTATTGTACAGAAGATAAGAAATGTCTCAGAAGATATAGTTTTTATATCGGATGGCATTAGTTACCATTGTATCTAAGTTACCTCGCTTCTGAATAGTCGTCTGAACGTAATTTCACTTTGCTCTTCAGCGCCATTCGGCTGCCGGCTCCCATTAGCCTCCGTCGGTAATGAGGCAAGCAGGTGACAGCTTGCGATGTTGCCGAGATACGTCACGCCCGTCGCTGATTTACCGCCATCTCGTCATCCTACTGCCACTCTCGTCCCGCCATCTTGTCGTTCTACGCCATCCTACCATCGTTCACTTTTACGTACAGTACCACTACACTACCTATGCAGTAGGTAGGTATACAGGAACGAACCGTCAAGTCACTTGGTCACGCAGACCTAAAAGTCTTTTGATTGGACGATTTTACGAGATCACGTGACATGGCGATTCATTCCTTAGTTTTCTATGCGTTATCGATTAATTTTGTTATAAAATAAATCAAAAAAATAAAAAAATACTATAGGAAATGCCTGATATCAGCCTGCCGCTTTCCCTGCTTTATTTTTCATTTCCTGTTTGGCAGATCGAACCTAAGGAAGTTGGGTTCAAGGTCATTCTAACAGTACAAAAAAATTGAAAACTTGTATATTATTAAGTATATCCCAGTGCTGGTGGGTCGAGAAAGACCTACCACGCACTGGCGGAAATATCATTGGGGGCGCATTTCGATCCACCGCCGCACCAGATAAAGGTTTATAATTTTACTTTCCGCAGCTAAGGTGTTAAGCAATTTCATATCGCGCTGATTACTTTAAAGATGACGATTCAACTGATATAAGATACTTAATATTAATTAACCTTTGACAGAACTTGAACACGCGTCACAATCTAAAGAAATAAAAAAAAAAAACAAAAATTCGACATTCTTTGATTAACATCGTTCAAAAATACCGTGATTGGCCTCCTGTAGTAATCGTTAGTGTAGGTAGAGAGTAGAGACTGCAGAATATTATTTTCTTATGCCTTCCTTACTTCTTCCTACAAATAAATAAAATATTTAAACAATTCCCTTAAATTATTTTTTTCTTTATTTATTTACTTAATCACATAAGTGTTGAAGCGCGTTGCGACAATAAGTGAAGGTCACAAATTTGTCGTAATTTATCGATTTTATATATGCCATAGCTTCAAAAATTGCAATAAGCTCAGCATTCATAATAATGCATAAATAATTGCTCATTTTAAATTTCATAGTTAATTCCAGTAGGGAGACCGTTATTCATGTTACTGTTATTTCATCAGTCGAATTAATAGTAGGAACCTAGAAACTTAGCATACAAGTTTTTCGTAACGATAAATTAAGCATTGTACCTACGTTGAATACACAATGGCTCGGCCGTCCGCGGCTGGTTCGAGTCAAAGTGTTCATTCACCCTCTACAAATACGGAAGAAGACATTGAAGAAATAGAGAAAATAGAATAATCACCTCCGGCGAGTATCCGAAAATTGTAGCTTTCGCTAACCGTTTGCTCGAGTTAACAAGTCTACTAAACTTACATATTATTATAAAAAGGGCTATGACTAAATTTTGATTTTTAGTTGGTCATGTAGACTGTAGAATATTAACACGTATTTTTCTTTTTTTTTACGTAATTCAAAATAACTGCGATACATTGAGTCGAAATTTTGTGTTGTCACGCCTGGGTACTGTTTTAACTTAGTTATGCCGTCACGAGCCCCCACTCCCAAACTTTAATCCGTTTTATCTCAGTATTTTTTCAATAATTAGAAAAAGCAAAAAATATGTGTCCACTAGGTACTTTTTTTACTATGTAACTGACGCATTAAATAGAATTTTGATTGTGATTGAGTTTGCATGAATTTTGATTGCATTGTGTTTCCATTATGGTGAAAGAAACTAGGTAGGTATT
The DNA here is from genome assembly GCA_907165275.2 of Zygaena filipendulae. Classification (NCBI taxonomy): domain Eukaryota; kingdom Metazoa; phylum Arthropoda; class Insecta; order Lepidoptera; family Zygaenidae; genus Zygaena; species Zygaena filipendulae. The sequence goes on from OU015663.1 coordinate 5,804,242, forward strand.
CTTGCAGGAAGAAAGGAAGTTTACCACAAAAATCGAATTAAGGTATTGTATACGTATATTCAAGTAATAAATCAATAATTATTATTCATCTAAAAATGTGGTGGTTTCCTGTCATTTATAAGCGACTTATTTTATTTTGTTAGCAAAAAATATGTGCGGTTGAGGAATTCCATCAATAAGAAATTCCCCTGGTATACCTATATGTAATATAGACGTAAATAATATAGTTGACACTCAAAAAACATTAAAAGTAAATACCTAAGTATGTAAATACTTGCATCAAAATATAAAATTTTCTTAACTCACATCTCTAAGTTTGTATTAATACGGCAGCTCCCGTACTTTTTTTTTCAGTGACTAATAACTGGCTGATGAATCTTCGTGAGTAAGTTTAATTCTGTAGGTAGGTAGGTAAAAGGCAAAAATTTGTACAATTTTATCCACAATGTCACTTAATCTCGTGCTTACCGGAAAACAAACCTTCAGAAATGACAAAAGTCAAAAAAGCAATCTCTTTTTTCCCTGGTTAAGCGAGCGCCCAAAAGTTGGCAACATCCGACGACTATAGGTTTCGGTTATTGAGGAATTCCCCCGTTTAACCGCCGCAATCAGAGCCGTCAATCGTCATTAAACTAATGGTATTTAAATCATCTAACTGTAGTCGTGGCTCCCAGAGACGAAAATTAATGTTTCCTTAGTTTGATATTGACAACTTGAAGTATATTATCTGTATTGAAGTAAGTATCTATTCATAGGGCGGTGCACCCCCTTCATTTGGGCCCCACAACTAATTTTGATACAGGGCACTACTAGCTACGCCACTGTAAGCCTAAGTATAAAAGGAATTTGAGTGTCTCTTCAATCCAAACTATATTGCTTCGTTCGTCCACGCCATTGGCTATCTGGACATCTGTTAGCGTTGTGCAGTGTTTGCGTTTCATTTCTGGAAGCAACAAACGCGTCCTAGCGAGAGGGCTGCGCGCGCACCGATCGCAATCGCGATAACTTTGAATGGGCGTTTATCGTGATCTAAGCAAAGCGTTGCTGTGAAAAAAAAACTTTGCCTGAAGACCTGAGCACTGACCTTTCAGTATTCTCATTCGCAATATCACCAGAGGACTCAGTGTTGACAAATTCATTTGTGCCTCGAAACATTTTTAAGTTTAGAAACATTCTTTATTTAAAGTAGGTACTTAACTATAATATTAATAACATAGGTAGGTAAGTATGTCATAAGGAATCGTCAACGTTGAAGAAATTCTTTGTTATTATTTATTATAGACTATTGATGTTGATATTTGTTCACTAAAAATCTTTGTTTTTTATTATTATTACTAGGTATTTATTTACTTTTGCGAATGAAACAAAATCTTGTTTTCTAGTAGACTAGTTATGATGACCACAATTACAACCTTGTTTGTGATGAAGAGATGTCTGAGGATACTTGTTTTTTACCAAATTCATTTTGGTTTTTCTTCCTTTATTTTTTAAACCATAACTTTCCAAAGAGTTGTGTTTATTTTTCGGATGGGCGAAATTTTTCTTGACAAATTTGTCGACGCGTTTATCCTCTAAATTATTGTTATCAGGAAAATCATCTTCCATCGCTAAATCGCTCAGATCAATCACCTGTTCTGGATTGTAATCAAACTCGTAGTTTCGGAACTTCATGTGACTACACGAATGTCCGCTTTTGGGAGGTGATTGCACATGACTTATATCATCTTTGGAAGGCAAGATGTCTTTTTGTAATCTTTTTTCATAATTGTATACGCCGTCATATAGTTTTAGTTTGTATCCTTTATCTCTATTTTCTTGATTTGAATGCCTTAAGAATGAATATAGTTCTTTACTACCAACTGGGTACAACGGAAGACTATCTTTTAACTGCTTGCTATTTTTCTCAGATAATTCAAAATAATTTTGTTCTTTAAAATGTAAAAGCATTGTATGATTAGGCTTTTTAAATAAATGATTTTTAAACAGATATGATCTTTCATTCGTATTATTTTTTTCAGCAGCTGTTTCAGATAGTACTTGTTCGTTTATGGTATTATCATTAGATTCTAAATCCTGTTTTATTGCCCTTCTTTTTTCTAAATCAACACAACCATTATCACTGCGTTTTTTAATATCGGATTTTCCTTTATTTCCCGTTAATAGCACAAGTTTGTCATTTAGTAACTAAAAAATAAATTAGTATTAAAAATTACTGTTTAGTGATTACTAAATTTAAGACTTTGATCATATAATATTTATCAGTAGTAGGTACTTATGTAGGTAATACCTACGAATCACGAATAGATAATACGAATTTGCTTACTTTTGTATATCCTGAAGTAATAATAAAACCTAACGTCATTTCAACACTTATCAAAGAAAAAATTACAATCACTTTTTTCATTTTTCTTATGTAGAAAACGTCAAAAAATATAAAAGATTTATTTAAATTAGTTATGTGTTGGTTAACGTCCACCACAGTTGAGAAATAAAACACTTGTAACAATAATGTTAAAATATTATAAACATTTTGTTTGTTATTGTTTATAATAAATACAAAACAATTGAAGACAAAGATGTTGTTTTAAAGTGAACTATTAATAGATAGACACATATTTCATTCTCTCTTTAAAAATTACATTTACATATAATAGCTGTAGTGTTCGCTTTATTTCAATTAATCAACAACCTTTGACATTTATACAGGCTGTAAGGGTAAACGAAAGACTAATTGCAAGGTGGACACTCAGACAGTTTCCGATTCTCATCTCAAATAGGTATATTAAAAAAACAATACCCATAGGTACCTAGAAAAAACTACTGATAAAAAAAAGTTGATGATACCGTCTGCGTGAACTTGGCATATCATTTGCCAGCAGATCAATTTTTTTTTAGAGTTCTGTTCGCATGCAGCTGAGTTCTAGAGTTCCTGATACTTTTTAGAAATAGTTCCGGCGTTTAAACCTGAAAAAAACGCTGTTGAAAAAATGATCTGCTAACTTCCCGTAGCAGATCATTTTCCGGAAAATCAAAAATAAAAGCGATTTTCTTTTGCGTTAAGGTTAGTTGTGGAGTTCCTGATACTTTTCAGAAATAGTTCTGGCGGTCTTACCCTAAAAAAATCAATCCGTAAATATGGGTCTAGAAGTAAAAATAATTAGATTTTAATCGTAATAAAAGGGTTTTAAAGCTGTTTTGAGGCAAGAAACCTTTTGTTTCTTAATGTTCGATATCAGCACTCTAGAATAGAACTAGAATTAGGTGCAGAACTCCCGTTAAAGAGCCAGCAGATCATAGTACAAAAGTAAAAAAGTATAAAGATAAATTTTAAGTGCTTTCACCAATGCGTGGACTGGACGTGGAGGCCGGAACTACCTCGTTTCTCACAGATAAGTATCAGAACTTCGATACAGAAGTGGATCGCAAACCAGAACTCCCGTTTAAAATCCAGCAGATCATGGTAGAGTAGTAAAAAAAATAAAAAATATATTATTTTAACAGTTCCAATAGTACGTGGAGGCCGGAACTCCCTTGTTTCTCACAGATCAGCATCAGAACTCCGATACAGAAGTGGATCCGAGACCAGGATTCCCGTTTAAAGTCCAGCAGATCATGGTAGAGTAGTTAAAAAGTTAAAGAATATTTATTTAACAGTTCCACTAGCACGTGGAGGCCGGAACTCCTTTGTTCCTCACAGATCAGTATCAGAACTTCGATACAGAAGTGGATCGTGAACCAGAACTCCCGTTTAAAATCCAGCAGATCATGGTAGAGCAGGTAAAAAGTTAAATAATTTTAATTTAACAGTTGCACTACCATGTGGAGGCCGGAACTCCTTTGTTTCTTAAAGATCAGCATCAGCACTCCGATACGGAAGTGGATCCGAGACCAGAACTCCCGTTTAAAATCCAGCAGATCATAGTAGAGTAGTAAAAAAATTTAAAAAAAATTTTTTAACAGTTCCACTAGCACGTGGAAGCCGGAACTCCTTTGTTTCTCACATATCAGTATCAGAACTTCGATACAGAAGTAGATCCAAAACCAGAACTCCTGTTTAAAATCCAGCAGATCATAGTAGAGTAGTAAAAAAAATAAAAAAATAAAATTTTAACAGTTCCACTAACACGTGGAGGTCGGAACTCCTTTGTTTCTCACAGATCAGTACCAGAACTTCGATACAGAAGTGGTTCCGAAACCAGAACTCCCGTTTAAAATCCAGCAGATCATGGTAGAGCAAGTAAAAAGTTAAACAATTTTAATTTAACAGTTGCACTACCATGTGGAGGCCGGAACTCCTTTGTTTCTTACAGATCAGCATCAAAACTCCTATACGGAAGTGGATCCGAGACCAGAACTCCTGTTTAAAATCTAGCAGATCATGGTTTCCAGCATTTTAAATGTAAAAATATTATTTTGATAGTTTGACGTATATTTGGAGTTTTTATGTGAGTTCCGGTCTCATTGGGAGGTGTAGTCGAGAAAATCAGTGATCTCACACTCTATCGAAAAGAGTTCCCATCTCTGGTTGTATCCTAAAATTAAATATGATTTTTTTAAATCTCAAACATATAAGTGTGATATGCTGATATTTTCATGTGAGTTCCGGTCTCATTGGGAGGTGTAGTCGAGAGAATTAGTGGTCTTACACCCTATCGAAAAGAGTTCCCATCTCTGGCTGTATCCTAAAATTAAATATGATTTTTTTAAATCTCAAACATATAAGTGTGATATGCTGATATTTTCATATGAGTTCCGGTCTCATTGGGAGGTGTAGTCGAGAGAATTAGTGGTCTTACACCCTATCGAAAAGAGTTCCCATCTCTGGCTGTATCCTATAATTAAATATGAATTTTTCAAATCCCAAACATATAAGTGTGATATGCTGATATTTTTATGTGAGTTCCGGTCACAGCAGAAGGTTCGATCGAGAGAATTAGTGGCCTTGCACTCTATAGAAAAGAGTTCCCATCTTTGGCTGTATCCTATAATTAAATATGATTTTTTAAATCTCAAACATAAAAGTGTGATATGCTGATATTTTTATGTGAGTTCTGGTCTCATTGGGAGGTGTAGTCGAGAGAACTAGTGGTCTTACACCCTATCGAAAAGAGTTCCCATCTCTGGCTGTATCCTATAATTAAATATGAATTTTTCAAATCCCAAACATATAAGTGTGATATGCTGATATTTTTATGTGAGTTCCGGTCTCATTGGGAGATGTAGTCGAGAGAATTAGTGGTCTTACACCCTATCGAAAAGAGTTCCCATCTCTGGCTGTATCCTATAATTAAATATGAATTTTCAAATCCCAAACATAAAAGTGTGATATGCTGATATTTTTATGTGAGTTCCGGTCTCATTGGGAGGTGTAGTCGAGAAAATTAGTGGTCTCACACTCTATCGAAAAGAGTTCCCATCTCTGGCTGTATCCTAAAATTAAATATGATTTTTTTAAATCTCAAACTTATAAGTGTGATATGCTGATATTTTCATGTGAGTTCCGGTCTCATTGGGAGGTGTAGTCGAGAGAATTAGTGGTCTTACACCCTATCGAAAAGAGTTCCCATCTCTGGCTGTATCCTATAATTAAATATGAATTTTTCAAATCCCAAACATATAAGTGTGATATGCTGATATTTTTATGTGAGTTCCGGTCTCATTGGGAGGTGTAGTCGAGAGAATTAGTGGTCTTACACCCTATCGAAAAGAGTTCCCATCTCTGGCTGTATCTTATAATTAAATATGAATTTTTCAAATCCCAAACATATAAGTGTGATATGCTGATATTTTTATGTGAGTTCCGGTCACAGCAGAAGGTTCGATCGAGAGAATTAGTGGCCTTGCACTCTATAGAAAAGAGTTCCCATCTTTGGCTGTATCCTATAATTAAATATGATTTTTTAAATCTCAAACATAAAAGTGTGATATGCTGATATTTTTATGTGAGTTCTGGTCTCATTGGGAGGTGTAGTCGAGAGAACTAGTGGTCTTACACCCTATCGAAAAGAGTTCCCATCTCTGGCTGTATCCTATAATTAAATATGAATTTTTCAAATCCCAAACATATAAGTGTGATATGCTGATATTTTTATGTGAGTTCCGGTCTCATTGGGAGATGTAGTCGAGAGAATTAGTGGTCTTACACCCTATCGAAAAGAGTTCCCATCTCTGGCTGTATCCTATAATTAAATATGAATTTTCAAATCCCAAACATAAAAGTGTGATATGCTGATATTTTTATGTGAGTTCCGGTCTCATTGGGAGGTGTAGTCGAGAAAATTAGTGGTCTCACACTCTATCGAAAAGAGTTCCCATCTCTGGCTGTATCCTAAAATTAAATATGATTTTTTTAAATCTCAAACTTATAAGTGTGATATGCTGATATTTTCATGTGAGTTCCGGTCTCATTGGGAGGTGTAGTCGAGAGAATTAGTGGTCTTACACCCTATCGAAAAGAGTTCCCATCTCTGGCTGTATCCTATAATTAAATATGAATTTTTCAAATCCCAAACATATAAGTGTGATATGCTGATATTTTTATGTGAGTTCCGGTCTCATTGGGAGGTGTAGTCGAGAGAATTAGTGGTCTTACACCCTATCGAAAAGAGTTCCCATCTCTGGCTGTATCTTATAATTAAATATGAATTTTTCAAATCCCAAACATATAAGTGTGATATGCTGATATTTTTATGTGAGTTCCGGTCACAGCAGAAGGTTCGATCGAGAGAATTAGTGGCTTTGCACTCTATAGAAAAGAGTTCCCATCTTTGGCTGTATCCTATAATTAAATATGATTTTTTTTATCTCAAACATAAAAGTGTGATATGCTGATATTTTTATGTGAGTTCCGGTCTCATTGGGAGGTGTAGTCGAGAGAACTAGTGGTCTTACACCCTATCGAAAAGAGTTCCCATCTCTGGCTGTATCCTATAATTAAATATGAATTTTTCAAATCCCAAACATATGTGTGATATGCTGATATTTTTATGTGAGTTCCGGTCTCATTGGAAGGTGTAGTCGAGAGAATTAGTGGTCTTACACCCTATCGAAAAGAGTTCCCATCTCTGGCTGTATCCTATAATTAAATATGAATTTTCAAATCCCAAACATAAAAGTGTGATATGCTGATATTTTTATGTGAGTTCCGGTCTCATTGGGAGGTGTAGTCAAGAAAATTAGTGGTCTCACACTCTATCGAAAAGAGTTCCCATCTCTGGCTGTATCCTAAAATTAAATATGATTTTTTTAAATCTCAAACATATAAGTGTGATATGCTGATATTTTCATATGAGTTCCGGTCTCATTGGGAGGTGTAGTCGAGAGAATTAGTGGTCTTACACCCTATCGAAAAGAGTTCCCATCTCTGGCTGTATCCTATAACTAAATATGATTTTTTTAATCTCAAACATAAAAGTGTGATATGCTGATATTTTTATGTGAGTTCCGGTCTCATTGGGAGGTGTAGTCGAGAGAATTAGTGGTTTTTCACCCTATCGAAAAGAGTTCCCATCTCTGGCTGTATCCTATAATTAAATATGAATTTTTCAAATCCCAAACATATAAGTGTGATATGCTGATATTTTTATGTGAGTTCCGGTCTCATTGGGAGGTGTAGTCGAGAGAATTAGTGGTCTTACACCCTATCGAAAAGAGTTCCCATCTCTGGCTGTATCCTAAAATTAAATATGATTTTTTTAATCTCAAACATATAAGTGTGATATGCTGATATTTTTATGTGAGTTCCGGTCTCAGTGGGAGGTGTAGTTGAGAGAATTAGTGGTCTTACACCCTATCGAAAAGAGTTCCCATCTCTGGCTGTATCCTATAATTAAATATGATTTTTTTAATCTCAAACATAAAAGTGTGATATGCTGATATTTTTATGTGAGTTCCGGTCTCATTGGGAGGTGTAGTCGAGAGAATTAGTGGTCTTACACCCTATCGAAAAGAGTTACCATTTCTGGCTGTATCCTAAAATTAAATATGATTTTTTTAAATCTCAAACATATAAGTGTGATATGCTGATATTTTTATGTGAGTTCCGGTCTCATTGGGAGGTGTAGTCGAGAAAATCAGTGATCTCACACTCTATCGAAAAGAGTTCCCATTTCTGGCTGTATCCTAAAATTAAATATGATTTTTTTAAATCTCAAACATATAAGTGTGATATGCTGATATTTTCATATGAGTTCCGGTCTCATTGGGAGGTGTAGTCGAGAGAATTAGTGGTTTTTCACCCTATCGAAAAGAGTTCCCATCTCTGGCTGTATCCTATAATTAAATATGAATTTTTCAAATCCCAAACATATAAGTGTGATATGCTGATATTTTTATGTGAGTTCCGGTCTCATTGGGAGGTGTAGTCGAGAGAATTAGTGGTCTTACACCCTATCGAAAAGAGTTCCCATCTCTGGCTGTATCCTATAACTAAATATGATTTTTTTAATCTCAAACATAAAAGTGTGATATGCTGATATTTTTATGTGAGTTCCGGTCTCATTGGGAGATGTAGTCGAGAAAATCAGTGATCTCACACTCTATCGAAAAGAGTTCCCATTTCTGGCTGTATCCTAAAATTAAATATGATTTTTTTAATCTCAAACATAAAAGTGTGATATGCTGATATTTTTATGTGAGTTCCGGTCTCATTGGGAGGTGTAGTCGAGAGAATTAGTGGTTTTTCACCCTATCGAAAAGAGTTCCCATCTCTGGCTGTATCCTATAATTAAATATGAATTTTTCAAATCCCAAACATATAAGTGTGATATGCTGATATTTTTATGTGAGTTCCGGTCTCATTGGGAGGTGTAGTCGAGAGAATTAGTGGTCTTACACCCTATCGAAAAGAGTTCCCATCTCTGGCTGTATCCTAAAATTAAATATGATTTTTTTAATCTCAAACATATAAGTGTGATATGCTGATATTTTTATGTGAGTTCCGGTCTCATTGGGAGGTGTAGTCGAGAGAATTAGTGGTTTTTCACCCTATCGAAAAGAGTTCCCATCTCTGGCTGTATCCTATAATTAAATATGAATTTTTCAAATCCCAAACATATAAGTGTGATATGCTGATATTTTTATGTGAGTTCCGGTCTCATTGGGAGGTGTAGTCGAGAGAATTAGTGGTCTTACACCCTATCGAAAAGAGTTCCCATCTCTGGCTGTATCCTAAAATTAAATATGATTTTTTTAATCTCAAACATATAAGTGTGATATGCTGATATTTTTATGTAAGTTCCGGTCTCAGTGGGAGGTGTAGTTGAGAGAATTAGTGGTCTTACACCCTATCGAAAAGAGTTCCCATCTCTGGCTGTATCCTATAATTAAATATGATTTTTTTAATCTCAAACATAAAAGTGTGATATGCTGATATTTTTATGTGAGTTCCGGTCTCATTGGGAGGTGTAGTCGAGAGAATTAGTGGTCTTACACCCTATCGAAAAGAGTTACCATTTCTGGCTGTATCCTAAAATTAAATATGATTTTTTTAAATCTCAAACATATAAGTGTGATATGCTGATATTTTCATGTGAGTTTCGGTCTCATTGTGAGGTGTAGTCGAGAAAATTAGTGGTCTTACACCCTATCGAAAAGAGTTCCCATCTCTGGCTGTATCCTATAATTAAATATGATTTTTTTAATCTCAAACATAAAAGTGTGATATGCTGATATTTTTATGTGAGTTCCGGTCTCATTGGGAGGTGTAGTCGAGAAAATTAGTGGTCTCACACTCTATCGAAAAGAGTTCCCATCTCTGGCTGTATCCTAAAATTAAATATGATTTTTTTTAATCTCAACCATATAAGTGTGATATGCTGATATTTTCATGTGAGTTCCGGTCTCATTGGGAGGTGTAGTCGAGAGAATTAGTGGTCTTACACCCTATCGAAAAGAGTTCCCATCTCTGGCTGTATCCTATAATTAAATATGATTTTTTTAATCTCAAACATAAAAGTGTGATATGCTGATATTTTTATGTGAGTTCCGGTCTCATTGGGAGGTGTAGTCGAGAAAATTAGTGGTCTCACACTCTATCGAAAAGAGTTCCCATTTCTGGCTGTATCCTAAAATTAAATATGATTTTTTTAATCTCAAACATAAAAGTGTGATATGCTGATATTTTTATGTGAGTTCCGGTCTCATTGGGAGGTGTAGTCGAGAGAATTAGTGGTTTTTCACCCTATCGAAAAGAGTTCCCATCTCTGGCTGTATCCTATAATTAAATATGAATTTTTCAAATCCCAAACATATAAGTGTGATATGCTGATATTTTTATGTGAGTTCCGGTCTCATTGGGAGGTGTAGTCGAGAGAATTAGTGGTCTTACACCCTATCGAAAAGAGTTCCCATCTCTGGCTGTATCCTAAAATTAAATATGATTTTTTTAATCTCAAACATATAAGTGTGATATGCTGATATTTTTATGTAAGTTCCGGTCTCAGTGGGAGGTGTAGTTGAGAGAATTAGTGGTCTTACACCCTATCGAAAAGAGTTCCCATCTCTGGCTGTATCCTATAATTAAATATGATTTTTTTAATCTCAAACATAAAAGTGTGATATGCTGATATTTTTATGTGAGTTCCGGTCTCATTGGGAGGTGTAGTCGAGAGAATTAGTGGTCTTACACCCTATCGAAAAGAGTTACCATTTCTGGCTGTATCCTAAAATTAAATATGATTTTTTTAAATCTCAAACATATAAGTGTGATATGCTGATATTTTCATGTGAGTTTCGGTCTCATTGTGAGGTGTAGTCGAGAAAATTAGTGGTCTTACACCCTATCGAAAAGAGTTCCCATCTCTGGCTGTATCCTATAATTAAATATGATTTTTTTAATCTCAAACATAAAAGTGTGATATGCTGATATTTTTATGTGAGTTCCGGTCTCATTGAGAGGTGTAGTCGAGAAAATTAGTGGTCTCACACTCTATCGAAAAGAGTTCCCATCTCTGGCTGTATCCTAAAATTAAATATGATTTTTTTTAATCTCAACCATATAAGTGTGATATGCTGATATTTTCATGTGAGTTCCGGTCTCATTGGGAGGTGTAGTCGAGAGAATTAGTGGTCTTACACCCTATCGAAAAGAGTTCCCATCTCTGGCTGTATCCTATAACTAAATATGATTTTTTTAATCTCAAACATAAAAGTGTGATATGCTGATATTTTTATGTGAGTTCCGGTCTCATTGGGAGGTGTAGTCGAGAAAATCAGTGATCTCACACTCTATCGAAAAGAGTTCCCATTTCTGGCTGTATCCTAAAATTAAATATGATTTTTTTAAATCTCAAACATATAAGTGTGATATGCTGATATTTTCATATGAGTTCCGGTCTCATTGGGAGGTGTAGTCGAGAGAATTAGTGGTCTTACACCCTATCGAAAAGAGTTCCCATCTCTGGCTGTATCCTATAACTAAATATGATTTTTTTAATCTCAAACATAAAAGTGTGATATGCTGATATTTTTATGTGAGTTCCGGTCTCATTGGGAGGTGTAGTCGAGAGAATTAGTGGTTTTTCACCCTATCGAAAAGAGTTCCCATCTCTGGCTGTATCCTATAATTAAATATGAATTTTTCAAATCCCAAACATATAAGTGTGATATGCTGATATTTTTATGTGAGTTCCGGTCTCATTGGGAGGTGTAGTCGAGAGAATTAGTGGTCTTACACCCTATCGAAAAGAGTTCCCATCTCTGGCTGTATCCTAAAATTAAATATGATTTTTTTAATCTCAAACATATAAGTGTGATATGCTGATATTTTTATGTAAGTTCCGGTCTCAGTGGGAGGTGTAGTTGAGAGAATTAGTGGTCTTACACCCTATCGAAAAGAGTTCCCATCTCTGGCTGTATCCTATAATTAAATATGATTTTTTTAATCTCAAACATAAAAGTGTGATATGCTGATATTTTTATGTGAGTTCCGGTCTCATTGGGAGGTGTAGTCGAGAGAATTAGTGGTCTTACACCCTATCGAAAAGAGTTACCATTTCTGGCTGTATCCTAAAATTAAATATGATTTTTTTAAATCTCAAACATATAAGTGTGATATGCTGATATTTTCATGTGAGTTTCGGTCTCATTGTGAGGTGTAGTCGAGAAAATTAGTGGTCTTACACCCTATCGAAAAGAGTTCCCATCTCTGGCTGTATCCTATAATTAAATATGATTTTTTTAATCTCAAACATAAAAGTGTGATATGCTGATATTTTTATGTGAGTTCCGGTCTCATTGGGAGGTGTAGTCGAGAAAATTAGTGGTCTCACACTCTATCGAAAAGAGTTCCCATCTCTGGCTGTATCCTAAAATTAAATATGATTTTTTTTAATCTCAACCATATAAGTGTGATATGCTGATATTTTCATGTGAGTTCCGGTCTCATTGGGAGGTGTAGTCGAGAGAATTAGTGGTCTTACACCCTATCGAAAAGAGTTCCCATCTCTGGCTGTATCCTATAACTAAATATGATTTTTTTAATCTCAAACATAAAAGTGTGATATGCTGATATTTTTATGTGAGTTCCGGTCTCATTGGGAGGTGTAGTCGAGAAAATCAGTGATCTCACACTCTATCGAAAAGAGTTCCCATTTCTGGCTGTATCCTAAAATTAAATATGATTTTTTTAAATCTCAAACATATAAGTGTGATATGCTGATATTTTCATATGAGTTCCGGTCTCATTGGGAGGTGTAGTCGAGAGAATTAGTGGTCTTACACCCTATCGAAAAGAGTTCCCATCTCTGGCTGTATCCTATAACTAAATATGATTTTTTTAATCTCAAACATAAAAGTGTGATATGCTGATATTTTTATGTGAGTTCCGGTCTCATTGGGAGGTGTAGTCGAGAGAATTAGTGGTTTTTCACCCTATCGAAAAGAGTTCCCATCTCTGGCTGTATCCTATAATTAAATATGAATTTTTCAAATCCCAAACATATAAGTGTGATATGCTGATATTTTTATGTGAGTTCCGGTCTCATTGGGAGGTGTAGTCGAGAGAATTAGTGGTCTTACACCCTATCGAAAAGAGTTCCCATCTCTGGCTGTATCCTAAAATTAAATATGATTTTTTTAATCTCAAACATATAAGTGTGATATGCTGATATTTTTATGTGAGTTCCGGTCTCAGTGGGAGGTGTAGTTGAGAGAATTAGTGGTCTTACACCCTATCGAAAAGAGTTCCCATCTCTGGCTGTATCCTATAATTAAATATGATTTTTTTAATCTCAAACATAAAAGTGTGATATGCTGATATTTTTATGTGAGTTCCGGTCTCATTGGGAGGTGTAGTCGAGAGAATTAGTGGTCTTACACCCTATCGAAAAGAGTTACCATTTCTGGCTGTATCCTAAAATTAAATATGATTTTTTTAAATCTCAAACATATAAGTGTGATATGCTGATATTTTTATGTGAGTTCCGGTCTCATTGGGAGATGTAGTCGAGAGAATTAGTGGTCTTACACCCTATCGAAAAGAGTTCCCATCTCTGACTGTATCCTATAATTAAATATGAATTTTCAAATCCCAAACATAAAAGTGTGATATGCTGATATTTTTATGTGAGTTCCGGTCTCATTGGGAGGTGTAGTCGAGAAAATTAGTGGTCTCACACTCTATCGAAAAGAGTTCCCATCTCTGGCTGTATCCTAAAATTAAATATGATTTTTTTTAATCTCAACCATATAAGTGTGATATGCTGATATTTTCATGTGAGTTCCGGTCTCATTGGGAGGTGTAGTCGAGAGAATTAGTGGTCTTACAGCCTATCGAAAAGAGTTCCCATCTCTGGCTGTATCCTAAAATTAAATATGATTTTTTTAATCTCAAACATATAAGTGTGATATGCTGATATTTTTATGTGAGTTCCGGTCACAGCAGAAGGTTCGATCGAGAGAATTAGTGGCCTTGCACTCTATAGAAAAGAGTTCCCATCTTTGGCGGTATCCTATAATTAAATATGATTTTTTTAATCTCAAACATATAAGTGTGATACGTCAAACTATCAAAATAATATTTTTAACTTTTAACATTTTGGAAACCATGATCTGCTGGGTTTTAAACTGGAGTTCTGGTTTTGGATCCACTTTTGTATCAAAGTTCTGGTGCTGATATGTGGGAAACAAAGGAGTTTCGGCCTTCACGTGCTAGTGGAACTGTTAAATTAATATTCTTTACCTTTTTTAAACTCTACTATGATCTGCTGGATTTTAAACGGGAGTTCTGGTTTTGGATCCACTTTTGTATCAAAGTTCTGGTACTGATATGTGAGAAACAAAGGAGTTCCGGCCTTCACGTGCTAGTGGAACTGTTAAATTAATATTCTTTACCTTTTTTAAACTCTACTATGATCTGCTGGATTTTAAACGGGAGTTCTGGTTTTGGATCCACTTTTGTATCAAAGTTCTGGTACTGATATGTGAGAAACAAAGGAGTTCCGGCCTTCACGTGCTATTGGAACTGTTAAAATAATATTTTTTTAATTTTTTAACTACTCTACCATGATCTGCTGGATTTTAAACGGGAGTTCTGGTTTTGGATCCACTTCTGTATCAAAGTTCTGTTACTGATATTTGAGAAACAAAGGAGTTCCGGCCTCCACGTGCTATTGGAACTGTTAAAATAATATTTTTTTAATTTTTTAATTACTCTACCATGATCTGCTGGATTTTAAACAGGAGTTCTGGTTTGCGATTCACTTCTGTATCGAAGTTCTTACACTGATCTGTGAGAAACAATGGAGTTCCGACCTCCACGTGCTAGTGGAACTGTTAAAATTTTATTTTTTTATTTTTTTTACTACTCTACTATGATCTGCTGGATTTTAAACAGGAGTTCTGGTTTTGGATCTACTTCTGTATCGAAGTTCTGATACTAATATGTAAGAAACAAAGGAGTTCCGGCTTCCACGTGCTAGTGGAACTGTTAAATTTTTTTTATTTTTATTTTTTTTACTACTCTACTATGATCTGCTGGATTTTAAACGGGAGTTCTGGTCTCGGATCCACTTCCGTATCGGAGTGCTGATGCTGATCTTTAAGAAACAAAGGAGTTCCGGCCTCCACATGGTAGTGCAACTGTTAAATTAAAATTCTTTAACTTTTTACCTGCTCTACCATGATCTGCTGGATTTTAAACGGGAGTTCTGGTTCACGATCCACTTCTGTATCGAAGTTCTGATACTGATCTGTGAGGAACAAAGGAGTTCCGGCCTCCACGTGCTAGTGGAACTGTTAAATAAATATTCTTTAACTTTTTAACTACTCTACCATGATCTGCTGGACTTTAAACGGGAATCCTGGTCTCGGATCCACTTCTGTATCGGAGTTCTGATGCTGATCTGTGAGAAACAAGGGAGTTCCGGCCTCCACGTACTATTGGAACTGTTAAAATAATATATTTTTTAATTTTTTTACTACTCTACCATGATCTGCTGGATTTTAAACGGGAGTTCTGGTTTGCGATCCACTTCTGTATCGAAGTTCTGATACTTATCTGTGAGAAACGAGGTAGTTCCGGCCTCCACGTCCAGTCCACGCATTGGTGAAAGCACTTAAAATTTATCTTTATACTTTTTTACTTTTGTACTATGATCTGCTGGCTCTTTAACGGGAGTTCTGCACCTAATTCTAGTTCTATTCTAGAGTGCTGATATCGAACATTAAGAAACAAAAGGTTTCTTGCCTCAAAACAGCTTTAAAACCCTTTTATTACGATTAAAATCTAATTATTTTTACTTCTAGACCCATATTTACGGATTGATTTTTTTAGGGTAAGACCGCCAGAACTATTTCTGAAAAGTATCAGGAACTCCACAACTAACCTTAACGCAAAAGAAAATCGCTTTTATTTTTGATTTTCCGGAAAATGATCTGCTACGGGAAGTTAGCAGATCATTTTTTCAACAGCGTTTTTTTCAGGTTTAAACGCCGGAACTATTTCTAAAAAGTATCAGGAACTCTAGAACTCAGCTGCATGCGAACAGAACTCTAAAAAAAAATTGATCTGCTGGCAAATGATATGCCAAGTTCACCAACATGATGATACCGGAATCAAAAGTATCCTAATTTATATGTATAACTAAGTATTAGTTATATTACATTGAACACATTAAAATATAATACAGTCATTGTATAACATATACCTACCTATTTAATATTTTGCTTGTTGTGGAATGAAGTAGATCTGTGTACCTATCTATCTATTGTGATCATTGTGTACCTACTATTATCTTTTTGAACTGTCAACTCTTCAACTACAACGCATATTTATTGGTTACGTAACTGCGAGATTATTATTTACTTCTCAATTAGCTTTTTTTAAGCAAACAGGAAAAGCCTGAAAAACTAATCCTAAGAAGACTGCTATTTCTTGCTACAGCAACTGTTGAAAAAAATGCAACATATCTATAGTTAGCTTTGAAAACAAAAACCGCTACGGTGCTACGGTATTCAAGGTGCGTCGCAAAGTTCCGTGCTACATCCCACTGGTGTCGGTTAAACTTCCTCCGCCAAAGTTGCTGATCTTTCTACTGGCAATTAACGCAATTATTCTGCGTTATAACTCTACAATTTTTTGTAATGAAATATCTTTGCAGAAAAAGTTTTACTTCAGTCTACACGGAGAGAAATCAATCAGGCCGAAGAGGTTTCGGTGGCACATCGTTAATATAAGGATATGTTGGCGACACAATAGCAATGACCAGCAGACACAGTGACCGACCCCGCAAAGCAAACTATGAGAGAGCATTCTGACCAGTAGCAGAAATACTGTTGACCAATCTTCGGTAGGGAACTTTTCGGTCGCGAACTTTACCGAACAAACCCCTTTTTTCTCTCAGGGTAAAGCACTTTTTTAACTTCTAACTTAAAAAGATAGTAATTCCCCCCTCAGGGTTGGGCTGGATTAAGGTACCTACCACAGGACCGATCACCGTGGAGATCCTCTTGGAAAGCCTATGTTCCGTAGTACTGAACTTCTGTCGACTAATATGATGATGAAGATGCAATGAGATAGTTCAGTATCATTGTCACCAGCTTTTATGCATCCCCTGCTGGACCTAGGCCTATTTTAATCTATTTTAGTTAAATAAAGTTGGTAAGTACATCTACTTACCTAAGTACTTGTGCAGATTACCACATAGAATTAATAGGGCTATGGAACGACAACGATGAGTGCAAGCGGAATAAGTACCACGAACACATAGTGTGCTAGTGAGGTTTCGAACTGATTAAAAAAAAAATATTTAAAAATTCTTGAAATACAGACAGACTCGCCTCTAATTTTACTATATTTGGGTATATCTATAGATATAATAATATTTCAGCGTATATCGAATAAAAAAATAATGTATGCCATTCCTGTGTCATTGTAGATAATATTATGATATTAGGAAATATAAACGAATATTTACCTTAAGTACAAATTACGCTATGTAAATGGAAAACTTGAGGCGTTATACGTGCCTTGAATCTTTTATCGCGCCGCCACCTGTGGCACCGTGTCACGTGACGCGCTCACAAAACACGATTTTTATTTACAATCATTTTGATTTTCTTAAAATTGCCAAGTGCGAGTCGGACTCTCGCGTCGAGGGTTCCGTACACCCTTGTAGGTATGTAACAGTTCGTCGTAATCTGAATTGAGGAATAAACTTAATTTTTCAGTCGGAAACCTGTTGTCCCCGTGTTGACATAGGTCACTGGCTGCAAAAAAATGGTCTTGACCGACAGACTGACAACGAACTGATCCTATAAGGGTTCCTTTTTTTCCCTTTTGAGGTACGAAAACTTGAAAGACGGGTGCGTTTTTCAATATGTATAGGCGCGCAAGAATGAAAACTTTTAGAAGAAACATAGGTAGGTATATGTAGGTAGGTACATGGTAAGAAAAAAAATTTGAATCAAACCCATTAGGTAAGTAAACAGAAATTGCAACAATATGTGAGTATTATATAGTAACAATATGTGAGTATTACTTACAATATGTCAATTTGCAAAGTACTAGCAATATGTGAGGAACGCTGCATTATTATCCGTGACATCACCCTAATATGTATTACTGCCACATTTGTTTCGTAACTTTACTTACTATAAGTAATACCTTTACCTAATATGCATTTTAAAAACTTAGTCTAGGTACCTTATTGCATTTCTGGCATAAGGCACTATCTCTGTCCAAAAAAAAGTTAGTTTATTTCTCCAATGTAATCTGCAGGACAAATAAATACACCTCTGCATTGCTAGGAAGGATATCATAGGTTAAATATAAAGATTTTTTAAATTGAGAAAGTACGTTTATTATAAACTTTATAATGATTCATTATTCACCAATAAATAAATCAGTTTCTTTCCAAGAAAACGACTTAGATTACAGTCATTATATTTACAGTATTAAGAAGTGACAAAATTAAATTTATATTTCAAAACGTAAATCAAATCTAAATTATTTATTTTAACGGATCTAGGTACGATCCGATACGGTCGATGGATCGATAGCAGGAAAACCCTTTATTTTCAGGTACCTAGGTACTTATAAAAATTAGTTTTGTCCAAAAAGTGCTTTCAGTTCAAGCAAAACCAAATCAATATCAATGCCATGATCTTTTAGGGTCTGTACTTCGTTCAGGAAAAGTTCATTTTTCCAAAGATTATCGTAGATTTCCAGCCATTCGTCGCTTTCCAAATTTTCCATAGCTGCCTTGAACGTTGCATCTTCAACCGTCTTTTGCTCGTAAAGCGCATTCAACCTTTCTTTAGGCAGCAGATCAATAACATCGTTGATAAATGAAGCGAAGTTCGTTCCACTTAATTCATGGCGAGTTTTTTTCGTATCTGTTGGTATATTATCTAAACAAAAAGAAATAGATATTAGATAGTATGAGCTTCTTTATTTACATAACTTTCCTACTTATACGTTAAACAATGAGCATTAACGTCATTATCGACCTTGAAGTAGATTGGTCATATTTCCAAATAGTGCAAAATAAATAAATGAACAAATTGATTGATTTGATCTACTGAGTTATCTATACTAAATAATACTAATACCTATATTATAAAGAGGTAAAGTTTGTGAGTTTGTGAGGTTGTAGGGGGTAATTTCTGGATCAACCGAACTGATTTTGAAAATTCTTTTACCAAATAGATAGCCACGTTATTTGAGTAACAGGCTATATTGTAACCCGGAATTCCCGCGGCAACTCCGAACCGCGGGTGAAACCACGGGAACGGCTAGTTTTCAATATTATGTCAATGAGTAGGTATATGCTATAGTTAATATTTAAATTATTTCTAACATAATATCATATACCTAGTAACATATTTATAGATCTGTATATCAAGTTAAAGAAATATCTATACTATAATAAAAGAGTAGAATCCGCGATTCTGTACATTGAATATTTTTACCTAAAATTGAGAGGGGTGATAAAAGAAGAGTAACCAAGCCCAAAAAAAGTTTTTAAAATAGTTTTCTGTCTGTCTGTCTGTTCGCGATAATCTCTGAATCTACTGAACGAAGTATCGTGCGGTTTTCACAGGTAGATTAAGCTTAACCTGGAGCTACATATAGGCTTTGTTCCATTCAAATCGGATGTCGGGAAAAAAAGTTGTTACATAAAAACTGTTCACGCGGGTGAAACCGCAGGGCACAGCTAGTGTTTCAATAAATAGATATTGTATACATGTAGAACACTCACCAATCATGTCATTGAAACGGTCGATGAAGTACATTACATCAATATTGTCCTTTTCTAAATAATCGATCACCTGAAAAAGCGTGATTTAAAAACCTAGATCTATATATATTATAAACTATTGGAATGACACAAGTACCTAAGAAATTGAACACTGAATTTATGATTAATTCGGACTATTGGAACTTGAACGTGTCTCGTGCCTCGTGCAGGACACGGCAATAAATTTCATTTGATACTGCCTACGTATAACAAAAGAAACAATATCAGTTTGAATATATAGTAAATACAGAGTGACTATAACACCCCCAATTAAAAACTTACGGCTCTGAATTCAGGCAGGGATTCCATTTCATAAGCGAGTTCTCTGAAGTCAGCGGTCCTAAAGTAATCAACGGACACCCTGAACTCTTCATATTCTAAGTAATGTCCTATTATATGCTCAATTTCATGACCGGCTTCTTCTTCAACCAAAGCGAGGAAATCTTCAAAATGTTCATGGAATAGTTTCCTTGGCTGAGGGCCAGCAGAACTCAGGGCTGTTAATGCCAAAATAATAATAGCGGTCTTCATATTAGAAACTGATCTATTTTCTTGATCTTATTGATATCGTAAATTCGATTTACTTACAATTTATACCATTCCTATAATCTTATCTAAAGATAGATAGATTATACTATATTTTAAAGTGGTACCGCATCTCCTATTCTGGTACCTTCAATCATAATTTTATCTCATAAACTGATATACTATATAGGCAGATAGATCTTAAATTCATCTCGCTGTCTAGTTTCTACAGTAATATAAAATTAATAATAATGTTTAGACATTATTACATATCACTAGCTGGTTCCAAACTAAGCAGAGCTTGTGATATGGTTATTGGTTACAAGACAGCTAGGTATATACTTTTCTCGTCATTATATACCTACAACACTAGGTCATAAGCGCTTATTACACATTACAATCTGGCAGACAGTAGACACCAATCTAGGAAATCGTAAGGTGTAATCGATGTCCTTTAGTGAGATTGGAGGGTCCCAATCTACTTCTCCCCAGATTGGTGACGATCTAAGGCAGTGTAATCGCGTCGGATCCAATTTAGGGTCGGTGAGTGAGAGAGAGAGCGAGTGATCACACTACATTAAAAACCGACTTCCAAAAACACAAATCTAAAAAAGCTAAAAATAAAAAGCTAAAAATAACAAAATACCGATTTAATCCAAAAGACAAAAACACACGTAATATTATTTTTGGTTTGTGCTACCACTGATCGGTTTGAATTCGGTGACAAGCCCGCTGGTGTCTGCCCACTTGAGTTGTTCTGCTCACGAAGAGCTGGTGGCAGGAGTCGACTTAGCCCATCTACCCCCTCCATATTTGGCTTGTCACCGACTTCATACCGATCAGTGGTAGCACAAACCAATAATAATATTACGTGTGTTTTTGTCTTTTGGATTAAATCGGTATTTTGTTATTTTTAGCTTTTTATTTTTAGCTTTTTTAGATTTGTGTTTTTGGAAGTCGGTTTTAATTTTTTTGTTAAAAATTTGTTTATTTCTTGCTTTTTAGTGAGTCGGTTTGTAATTTATCTAAGTTACAATAGCCTACTGTCAACTGCTCATAACCTTTTACAAAATATTGCTTTTCCCGATGCAGGGACGTTAATTTTTGAGGAGTTCTACTGGTAACCACCATCAGTTCCACTTCACCATATACATTGTGACGAACATAAATTGTTTAGAAACCACATTAAAGTTAACGAATCGGAATCTGTGAAATACCTATTATTTAGTAGTTCCGATGACCATCTGCGGTCTTCATCATCAGTTCCACTTCTTCAAATTTTACTTTCCAAAAGCAAATAAACGATTTACTATAAAAAATACCCAAATCGCCATAGGTGTGCCTATAAATTTTGAAGAGTTCCCTCGATTTTTCCAAGATCCCACCATCAGATCCTGACTTGGTGACAATGTGACCAATTTGGAAGTATCCCCTTTCAAACAAAAAAACAATTTTCCAAATCGCTCTAACTAGAACCCCTGAAATACGTATTATTGTTGAGTAGTTCCGATGACCATCTGTGGTCTTCATCATCAGTTCCACTTCTTCAAATTTTGCTTTTCGAAAGCATATGAACGATTTACTGTAAAAAATACCCAAATCGCTATAGGTGTGCCTATAATTTTTGAAGAGTTCCCTCGATTTCTCCAAGATCCCATCATCAGATCCCGAATTGGTGGCAATGGGACCTAATTGGGAGTATACCCTTTCAAACAAAAAAAGAATTTTTGAAATCGGTCCAACCGTCTTCGAGTAATCGGTGAACATACATAAAAAAAAACATACATACAATCGAACATAGAACCTCCTCCTTTTTGGAAGTCGGTTAAAAATGTACCCTAGAGTAGTCGATATAAGGTACAATTTAGTGTAGTGTGATCACTCACTCTTTCTCTCTCTCACTCACTGACTCTAACGGCCGCACTCAGAGTCGACTTTAATGATTACTTAGTTAAGTATAGATTTTTAAAACAAAACTGCCGCAATCAGAGACGTTCAGTAAATTAATGTTAATTGGCATTTAATGAGATGTAACTTAATTCGTTAAATGCCAATTAACATTAATTTATTAAACTTGTCTGAGTGCGGCAGTTTTGTTTTAAAAATCTATACTTAACTAAGTAATCATTAAAGTCGACTCTGAGTGCGGCGGTAAATTGTATTTTTTAATTGATATGAAGTCGTTGACAAGCCAAATATGGAGGGGGTAGATGGGCTAAGTCGACTCCCGCCACCAGCTCTTCGTTAGCAGGACAACCCAAGTGGGCAGACACCAGCGGGCTTGTCACCGAATTCAAACCGATCAGTGGTAGCACAAACCAATAATAATATTACGGGTGTTTTTGTCTTTTGGATTAAATCGGTATGTTGTTATTTTTAGCTTTTTATTTTTAGATTTTTAGTTTTGTGTTTTTGGAAGTCGGTTTTAATTTTTTTGTTAAATTTTTTTACTGTACCTACCTTGGATAGTATGGAATATATAATAGTTTCTTCCGCGTTAATTCCGTAGTTCCCGTGGGAATTCCATGTCCTTCTTTGTACCTACCCTTACAACGTGTATGCAAAACGAGGTAATCGGTTGAGCTGTTTAGCCGTGAAAGCGTAACAAACAAACTCACTTTCGCATTTATAATATAGGAGTAAAGATAACCACAGTATCACCCGATGTGATGTGCGATACCAACCCATGGAACTTATAAAAAATATTACCTACCTGTTAATTATGTGAAAAATTGTGACGAGGGTAGATTACAAAATATTAAAAAATCTATGACAGAAGTGCCAATTTATGTCAAATAATTTAAAAAATGAACCATTTATTGATCTTCTAAATTATATGTTAGTTTTTTTGCTTATATACATTACGAAGTGTTGGTGCTTTTCCTTTTATATGAAATTGCTTAATGTTTGACATAAAAAATATGAATATCGAAAACAACAACGCATCTGGATCATCATCAGACTCGATGACAAAAGAAACGAACGTATCTACATCGAATTACTACATCGATGACTATTCTCATCTCAGACTGTCGTATTATAGACAACGTGATTCATCTTTAGATAATGCATCCACAACTGACGCATCAATCACTTGTGACTCGGATGTTCATAGTTACGATACAAGGTTGACCGAACTGAACGATTCATCAGAATATTATGAAGAATCAGGAAATAAGAAACTTCGTGACTATTTTATATCGCAAATTCCAGAGTTGCCTCATCCATCAATAACTGCAGCTTCGTTAATCGCTTCAGCCTCCGATAAAATGGGCGCCATCGATGGTGTTTACTTTAAATATCACGAAAGAATTGAAAAAGATAAGAATAAAAACATAGCTAACGATATTGAGTTCTCCCCGTCACGAAGGTCGACTATGGAACCCAAACAGTTTCGAAATAACTGGAATTAAATTTTTTATCGATTCGTATATGAGTTAATATTTAAAAAAGCTATCATACTTATTTCGTTCAAATTTATATATTAGCGTAAATAAAGATTTTTATATTACAATTTGACCTAGTCTTTCACTATAATGGTAATAATAATTCACTTCAGAACACACAGATCTACTACTTCTATATATTGATCCCACAGTACCTAAGCTATTTTATTAGCTTGTGTCGTGGAACCCGTGAACCCGGAACCTCTTGATTAGCGGCAAGCATGGTGACCTACACTACGCCAATCGGGTCGTAAATAATTAATATTATATATTTGTAATCTCTGTCAAATAGAAGAAATATATTATTCCATGCAGTTTTGGACCGGTCTGGTAAGAAATATTACTACCTACCTACTTAGGTACTTATCTAAGTTTACAAATGGTAGATAGATTTTAACTCAAATAAATGATTTTCCTATTATGTATGTCGACATTATTATATGTACCACCGTGAAATTGTAAAAACCGTTAGATTGTAATATATTGTAATATATTGCGTAGGTATATAGAAATCATTGACTTGCAATATGCTTATTTGCATAAGCAAGAATATTTTTATTAATTACCTGCCATGACTATACCTACCTACTCTAAATTAAAATGGCTGTAAGCTGCCCGCTGTTTCACCTGCGTGAATTGAATTAAACTACACCTACCTAGATCTTTCACAGATTTCCATTTCGTGATTGTTTGTGAACGTTTTTGCGTTGCTGATTATTGTTTTATTTGTGTAGATACCTACTAATCTATGATCCGTAATCATTCTCATAATTATTGTGGCACCTAAATAAAATGTAGGTGTATGTTGGCTCACTGACAGTAACAATTATTATTGTTATTATCAGCGGAATTTCCGTGATCCACATCACACCTCTGAGACAATACTCACCAGCACATAATTACTGGCGTCCGTGATTTCCCCTGCGACGCGGTGCTCCGCCGGCTTAGCACGTTAAAAAGACATTTTTTATACATAAAATTGTATAACAACTAAGGTAACTTTTTAATTCAAAACTTGCTTTCATTTTTCTGCACAAATAAACTTATTTCTACATCCAAGTACTTAATAAAAATGTAATTTTCAATTCATGTTACGCTATTTTTAGCAAATGTCGGTGCAAAGCTTATACTATACGTAATAGACTATACGTAAGTCCATTGCTGCAAAATGGAAAACAAGAAGATTTAATATTACTTATTCCAGAGAAGAGATTTTCTTAAAAGGACTTGTCCGAGTTGGGTTTGAACTTGATCTTATATCACCTATATTCTTACTTCCCCTTCAGAAAGGAGGAGGTTCTCAATTCGACCCATACCTATATTTTTTTAATCTCTGCAAAAATTAATACCCAATAGTTGTGTAACGCATGAGTGTGTGTCATAGAAAATTCCTAATCCTCTCATGTTCCCTTACTATCATAAAAGTAAATGGTTAAATTTCAAAACTCTGCCCTCAGAGAGCACTATTTGCAAGTTTTTAACTTAAAACAAACTGTCAAACAACTAACCCGGGGAACAAAAGTTTCAAATGACGCCATGACGCCAAACTTTCCTAAAGCGTCTTTATTTCTAATTTCTTTGTTGAGCCATTATGGTACTACTGACCAGCGCTTATGGCAGATATTACAATAGCTCTCGGTTTTGTAAATTAAGACTTACAAAGTACCGAATTCAAAAAGTTCGATAAAATCAATTAAATAATATTATATTATAGCATAACAATACACACCGGAGCCTGATGCTCGTAAAGAATGATTTTGTTCAAGTAATCTAAACATATCATCTATTATATCCGAACAGGGCCTTTATTCACTACTAGCTGTTCCCCGCGGTTTCACCCGCGGTAATTTCGGGGTTCCCGCGGGAATTCCGGGATGAAAAGTACCCTATGTCCTTCTCTGTACCCCTGAAAACGTGCATGCAAAATTTCATGATGATCGGGTGAGCCGTTAATGCGTGAAAGCGTGACAAACTAACAAACAAACAAACAAACGAACAAACTCACTTTCGCGTTTATAGTATTAGTAAGGATGACCAACAACATTCCTTGCTCATAACGCGCATCCCAATAACAATAAATATTTATATTATTTAGGTCATAGGATACATTTTAATGTAAGTGAAACTTCTTGGAGCACGTGGGAAAAACAATTTTGGTGGCGCGTTATCTTAACGCGCCGTATTATGGTCATTGTGAATAAGGGCCCAAGTTATACGCTCTTCTATATAACTACCTCGTGCCTGTCTGACGACGCCGTTTGTAAACGGACGAATATACTATTTGCCGATCACATCTGCACATAACAAATAGATAGCATTAACCAATGTCTCCGTTCCGAATGCCGAAACTACAAAATTATTCGCCGATATTATACCCTCGGGATACCAAAAAAATCACAACAATCTAGCCAACGCCCGATCACGGATTAGGGAAATCGGCCGTACCTACAGATTTACATAATAAGAATGCAGCATCCCTAAAAAGATCTCCTTGTACAGTACCTATTAGCATTTAGATTGTGCGTGGAAGCAAAGCGACGTAGGATCGCTATCAATCAACTAGCGAGCTCGAGAGTTTAGCAAAATTGGTTATTTACTTAATATTTTTAGAGGCTACTCTATTATCATAAGATCCATAACCAATCCATAACACTCTAGAGATTGTGAATAACCTTATTTATAGATTATTCACAATCCCTAAGTTCTCTAACTTACCTTCGCGTTATAAGCTCCGTAAAAGTTCTAACAAATAGATGAAAGTTATAAAAATAGCCTTAAAGCCTATGTTAATTCTACAGATTTAATAAGGTAGGTACTCTATGGTTGATTCCAAGGTAATAAGACCAGGTAAGTAAATACTATCTATATAATAACATTGTGTTCAAGTCTATATTATAGCATTATAGATAATAGATATAGGTACAACGGGTCAATGAATTAACTGAAAACTAGAAAGTAGTTTGCTCAGAATCAACTTGAGAATCGATCGCACCGTGTTTTAATATACGTTATATTTTTTCATTTTTTATAGCCCATGTCTAAATTATTATAACTAGCTGTGCCCCGCGGTTTCACCCGCGGTAATTTCGGAGTTACCGCGGGAATTCCGGGACAAAAAGTACCCTATGTCCTTCTCTGTACCCCTGACAACGTGCATGCCAAATTTCATCCAAATCCGTTCAGCCGTTTTTGCGTGATTGAGTAACAAACATCCAAACATCCAAATATCCAAACATCCACACTTTCGCATTTATAATATTAGTAGGATAAGTACAATATTTCCGCGTAGGCACGCCGTCCGCAGCAACAAATTTGAATCGGTCACTGACACGTACGCCGTAGGTGCGGGCGTAGTGCTTAAAATGTCGTAGATAGGTCACCTCCAAACTAATGTTGAATAACTTTTAAAGTATTAATTTTTTTGACATTATTTATATTTTAATCATATTATTGTTTACTTTTTTAAATAAGGTGTACCTATCAGGTTTTTGGTTAATTCATCAACACGTTGTATAGCACTTCTACTTTTGAGTTAAGTACTACGATTCCTCAGACTGAGAACATACAAAAACTGGGTGTGATGTCGTGGTTATAGTGTCGTACGTTTAATGGACAACACATCAAAACCAAATAAATCACAAATAACGTAACGTAACCTCAGACGAAATAAAAAGTTTTTATTTCGTCTGAGAACGTAACCGAAAAACTTCCTATTTCATTTATTTGTAAACATACTTCTTACTATCGATTAACCTTCATTAGTTTATACTTATTAGGTATATTATAAGTACTAACTGACCTCCGCGGTTGCACCCGCAGTAATTTCGGAGTTCCCGTGGGAATCCCGAGATAAAAAGTACCCTATGTCACTCAGGATTACTTTAGCTTTTTATAAGTAAAATAATATTCAAAATCGGTTCAGTAGATCCAGAGATTATATTATCTAACCTCACAGACTTCGGAGATAAAAAGTACCCTACGTCACTTTGGATCACTGCAGCTTTTTAAAGGTGAAAGAATTTTTTAAATCAGATCAGTAGATCCAGAGATTACCCCCTACAAACTCACAAACTCACGAACTCACTAACTCCGGAGTTCCCGCGAGAATTCCGAAGTAAAAGTACCCTATATCACTCTGGATCACTGTAGCTCCCTATAAGTGAAAGAATTTTTAAAATCGGTTCGGTAGATCCAGAGATTACCCACTACAAACTCACGAACTCACAAACTCTGAAGTTCCCGAGGGAATTCCGGTATAAGAAGTACTCTATATCACTCTGGATTACTGTAGCTCCATATAAGTGAAAGAATTTTTAAAATCTATTCAGTAGATCCAGAGCTTACCCACTACAAACTCACGAACTCACAAACTCTGGACTTCCCGAGGGAATTCCGTGACAAAAAGTACCCTATGTCACTCAAGATCACTGTAGCTTCCTATAAGTGAAAGAATTTTTAAAATCGGTTCAGTAGATCCAGAAATAGCTGTTTCCACTTCCCATGTGGTTTTACCCGCGGGAAATTCAGAGTAGGTACAATAATATAGCTTATACATCAGATTAACACATAGGGTACTTTTTATCCTGGAATTCCCGCGGGAACTCTGAAATTAACGCGGGTGAAACCACGGCGCACAACTAGTCATACATAATTACTTAGAAAATTGAGCTTAGGCAAAGTCTGCTTCCAAATTACTTCCCTTAACTTGAGAAAATAATTTTACCCGATATATGCCTGCATAATCGAAAAAAAAAACACGTTTTTTTGCCGTTGTTAGTAAGTAGGTACCTGTTCCTTGCTCCGTTTACTTTACACTTTTATGAAATTTAATAACGGCTCCAATCTCACGTCAGAAAGGTATTTGTATGCAACGCAATATCGACAGCAGGCAATATGGAGCGCCGATATCTTTACTGTCTTAAAGGAAGTTTGGGCTCAAAAACATACAAAATATCTGATGTCACAAGAACGTCTCGAGTTACTCGACCTTCCATCCACTCTGAGCTTGCTTTTGATCACCAACCCTCTCCACTTCACCTTTTCACAATAAAGAATACTTTTGTCGTTACGTAGCGTAGCTTAGCTTAGCTAGAAGGCTGTATAGGTAGATATAGGTTTACCAGGAGTGGACTACTACTATAGTATAGTAGTACTACTATATACTACCCACCGGCACCGAGAGAAAGAAAGCAACCGTAAAAATACTTCGTGGTTGCTCATAATATATATATATTAAGTAGCTGTTAAGCGTGCGGAAATTTGACGATTACGCACCAGTGTTTTATACTTTACAAAATAGAATGAAAAAAAACTGGAATAGTAGTTATCTATGTACATTTTATTACAACTGAGGGACGTCTGTCATTAGTGATTTAATGATATAAATATTTATAATATTAGCTAGACTTTAGATAGATAGAACATTACAAAGAAACTCATTTTCATTTAAGTCTGAATTCTTATTGTTTAATTTAAAAAATTTCGCAAGTGCATTAAAAACAGTCGTTCATTACACGTGCGAGACATCCCGCATGTGTATTGAAAATTGAAATGTACTAAGGTAAAACACCCAATTATCGACACTTTAGCGTCGAGATTCGAGCCTTTTTTTAAATATCTGGTTTCTTTATGATAATACACGATTCTTTAATGCACTTGGTAAAATTTTAGGGTTCATTCTATATTGTTTTAAAGTAAAAAGAAGTATAATACTAATAACTTAGGAAAAAAAACAAGATAGATTTAGGCTCTTTTTAGCCTAGTTATCGACTGCAAAATTCTATATATCGACACCTAGTAATCGACATGTTCCAATAATCGTGATCTAGTAATCAACATGTTCTATTTATCGTCATCCAAATATCGACACTAACCCCAAACACCATTCCCAAACAAAAGTCTTATTCAGTCTTTTAATCATTTTAATTAGCTAAATAAACAAACAGGAGCATGTTGGCATGTAATGCGTAGGTAATTTAAGTACCTAATAATTTTGTAATGCTTCTTTTTAAATCCTCTATATTATAAAATAGTTTAATTTCTTATTTATTATGTCGACTTTTAATCACACTTTTGTCACTTAGGTTACTAAGTTTCATCTACTTGCTTAATATTTATCAACAAAACTTAATGAGATCTTCTCTGTGGCATACAAAATTAACATACTTATTATGATATTATCCAGTTGGAATTACAATATTACCAAGTAACAAGTATGTACTTACTTATATATTTATTATTTAGTAAAATAATGGCAGGTTTTGATCGCAGACTCGTTACCTTAGTCCAGTTTATTTTCCATCTCTCTCTGTTTTAACTGTCTTTTCTCTTCTCTTTCTTGGGCTTTAAGTTCTTTTACTCTTGCTGTTTCTCTTTTTTGGTTCTCTTTCGCTTCATGATAATCCCTCCACGTTTTACTTGTGATGGCAGAAGGAACTTTTTACCATTTCTTGCCCAGTCTATTGTCAGTAAATGGGGTTGTTTTATCCTGATTAATTACGATACGTTGCACGCTATCGAGTAACTCATCTTTAGTAACAGGAATGTGTTTTTCAGCCATTTCAAGTACCCATTTTTCTAAAATAGCCTCTTCTTCTGTTGACAAATATGTTTTATGGCCCATGGAACATTTAACTAGAGTCTTACTGGAAATCTTATCATGTAATGTAATTCTGGGTACACCAAACTTTTGTGCAGCAGTGGCAATTTTCTCACCTTTTCTGACTGCTTCTACCGCCTAGGCCATTTGAAGAGGCATGTATTTATGTTTAGGCGCCATGCCTGCAAAAAATGTCGGTTACTGGAACATGCAGACTAACGTATAGAATATCCAATTATCGACACAACGGCTGTCGGTCATTAGAACGTATAGGATATCCAATCATCGACACGGCTGTCGATCGTTGGAAGCAGTTAGAATATTTAAATGAAAGACCTATAAATTTAAAGTGCTGAACAAGCTTAGCTTCATAATATAATAAAGTGCACAAAATAAAAAATAAAAACGTTTCGACATTTGTCGAAGATTGGAAAAACCAAAAAAAAAATCTCTAATTACCGACAGGCGTGTTATGGCATTTTAATATAACATCAAACTTCTAATGAAATTAATAAAAAGTTGTGAATGTCTATCCTAATTGTATAAATAACTAACATTTTCGATAAAGCAAAACAATCAAAAGTTATGGGCAATAAATCTTACTCACCTCCTTAGCGATGTCACTAATAAAACTGGATTTCGTTGGAGATATGACCGCGGTCGAAACATGTCATTAGGCCATTTTGTACAAAATAGCCGAATGTATGAAACGTCATCCGCAATGAAAGCTGGATAATCCTCGTCTATTGTTTATACTTCAAATGCGTTCAGAAATTAGAAACTACTGTTATTTTCTTTTGTTAACTTTTTTAATGTCGGACAATGGTGCCTTGTCGAAGATTGGGTGTTTTACCTTACTATTCTAGTTTCCAAAATTCTGAAGAAGACTAAAAAGAACGAAACGTGACTTCGTGTAGGTAATTTGGCGTTAGTGTTGTGTAATGTAAAAGTGCCTAGAAGAAGACTAAAAAGAACGAAACGTGACTTCGTGTAGGTAATTTGGCGTTAGTGTTGTGTAATGTAAAAGTGCCTATTAAACTTAGTCATGAGCAATGCGACGACAACAGTACAGTACTGCTTGTTGTTAATAAATATGTAATTATCTATACATATACATAAAATAAAAGAGGCTGTTTGTTGTAACAGTTATTTACTTAATAGATACGTGTGAAAGTAGGTATATCCTACGCATACCTACCTACTCATAACAAAAACCAATTCATAAAATGATTGTCTGTTTGTTCCGGCTAATCTCCGACCGTTATTAACGAGACTCTCAATGGCAGATAGTCAGATAGTTTTATAAGGGATAACTTAAGGCTACTTTTATCGGATTTCCTGCAGATATTTCCGAAACACACGCGGGTGAAAACGCAAGACACAGCTATTCGTGAACAAAAAAGGGTTTTAAAAATTTAGAAAATGCACGAACAAAATACCTTTACCTACTAATTTTGATCAAGGTAATTCGTTGTTTTTAATTAAGTAGATACATACTTACCTGATTCTATGCCATATTTTCTATGCCATAGATTCTATCCCATCCCCATTCCAGGTCAGCAACGCACCTGCGTGCCTTCTGGTGTTGCAGAAGTCTATGGGCGGCGGTAATCACTTACCACTTGCCCGTTTGCCCCCTATGACATAAAAAAAAGAATATTTTGCCTATAGTTTCGTCTATAATACATAGTTGTGTTTTGTAATTAAGTTTATTATATCTATCTAAACATAATATACTGTAAACAGTGTAAGCACTAAACGCACCAATTATTACATCACTCACCCCCGACGTGACGCACCCCGCCATCGCCAGGTAAGTCGCTGTAAAGGATAGATAGGTACACGAACACGAGCAACGAAATTGCACAATTTCTGGCAACGTTGACGTCACAACAACTCCCAGCCTTTTTCGATATCTAGTTACTTTTGGACAAGCTTTATCGAAACAATTGCTGCAATTTTGAACGATACGTAATTCTTTCAGCGTATACCGACTGTCAAAGATAATATAATCACTATTACCTAGGCACCACCGTGGTTATATAGGTAGGTACTCCTTGGTACCACCTAGGTATATTACGTATTAAAACGTCAAATATGGTCATCATCATCATACCTACTTGTCAACATTTGTCTATGGCGCATCGCCGGCCGCTGCCAAAAGGCCGAGTGATTACCTTCTCTCTGAGGCCGCTGCTGGAGATGCGCCGCCGCTAGTCGCTACGCTGGTTTGTCTCGCGCAACTTGGTCAGCAGTACAGACAGACTTTTTTTTGACCCAGGGAAAATGCTTTGTGCATACCACCACCCTGGGGCGGGCGGTGGTTATGAGGGACTCCACCCTGAAAAGGGCGACCTACCCAACCCTGAGGTGTTCGCCGCCTCCGCGCCTGTTGCCGGGGCCACGGAAATCGCTCTCGCATGCTCCGCAGCCCCGACGGCGCGGCGCCAGCCCGAAACGAAGCTGAATAATAACAATATCGCTCCGGAAAAACGCGTTGTGTACTTGTGTCCTGCGCGGTTTCACCCGCGATAATTTCGAAGTTCCCGCGGAATTGTTCTATACAAACTTTGCAACCCCTTTTCATCCCCTTAGGGGTTGAATTTTCAAAAATTCTGTCTTATCGAATGCCTACGTCATACAAAGAACACACCCCTCCAAGTTTCAGGTCTCAACGATCAGCGGTTCAGGCTTTGCGTTGATCCATCAGTCATTCAGGACAAATCATTTTAATATAATATGTATAGATTAATCCTAATTTTAGCAAAGGTAAACCTATAAAGTAAAAAACTAGTTCTAAGTAGGGAAAACGCGTTCTATAACTAAAAACTGGTTTTAACTGCAACAGATATCTACATATTTTGATATAACCCTAACCTACCGATCTTAATTTGGGTTGTGATCATGCCCACTGTGCCCATAAGGTTGGATCCGCGCTTGAAGATATCTTAATGCTTCCATGACAAATCCGTGATTAAGTCTTGTACCCACGTACCTAGGTACCTACCTATGTATTTGTAAATTACTCCTTTAACCAAATTGATGATATACAGACGGATAGGTATGTACAATTTGTACACCTCCCTGCTGTACCAGACATCATCAATGTAGGTATAGTATAAGCGAATTCATAGATGAGGTTGTTTAATTAAACGGCTTAGTGTAACACGATAGGTGTTAATTTATACAAGCTAGAATCATTCAGTATACCTAACCTACTCTCTAACGCTAATTTTAGCAGGCTTGCTGCGCTTAGGTATCCGGCTCGAAGGATCATATTTGTACAGATTAAACGTTGCGCTAATACATATTATGTAAGATCAAGTAGTAGATTTATACATACGTGTACCTAGTGTATTCTACCATGACACAAGCGTGTTCAAATGACGATAGCTATGAGTAGGTAATACATTTAAACTTCAATGTAGCTAGTGCACGAAAATGACAATTCTTGTAAACAAAAATATTATGTATCAGGAACAGCTTTGACGATTTAGTTTTTTTTTTTTTATTTAGATGGGGTTTTGGTTCTTTAGTTTATATATATAAAGGACTAGCTGTGCCCTGCGGTTTCACCCGCGTTTGTTTTCGGAATTCCCGCAGGAACTCCAAAGTAGCCTAATTTACTTCTTAGGTATACCTTCCCCGAACTTTCAAAAATATTTCAAGATCAAAATTAGCCAAATCGGTTCAGCCATTCTCGAGTTTTAGCGAGACAAACGAACAGCAATTAATTTTTGGGCGACCGAGCTTCGCTTCACTTTGCTTATATTAAGTAGAAAAGCAGTATCAAACACTCATTTTTCACTGCCTGAAAACACGGATAAAACGACGTTTTCTAAAAATGAAACCTAGTTAGATCGATGAATCACCCCCAAAATGCATAGGTAGGTGCCGAGGGCCCGCGTTGCTCTAAGGGTAGGTATCTAGTAAATTTCATAATTAAACTTATATACTAGCTATCCTGTTTCACCCGCGATAATTTCGAAGTTCCCGCGGAATTGTTCCATACAAACTTTGCAACCCCTTTTCATCCCCTTAGGGGTTGAATTTTCAAAAATCCTTTCTTATCGGATGCCTACGTCATACAAAGAACACATCCTCCAAGTTTCAGGTCTCTAAGATCAGCGGTTTAGGCTGTGCGTTGATCCATCAGTCATTCAGGACAAAACATTTTATATGACGTATAGAAAGAAGATGGATAGAGGTGACTTTCTGAATAAACGCGATTTTACGCCAAAAATATAGCGCCATCTCGTAAATCTCTGCGGTATTTGCATTGTTGTTAGCAAACTCATGTTAGCATACCTACTGGTATATCAAAACTACGAGATGGCAAAACGTAGTGGTTATATACCTACTCTTTGACCACGTAGTGGTTATATATACTCTTCGACTACGAGATGGCGTTACAAATGACAAATATTATTACAAAGCGATTGAGAGATCTTTGCTGAAAAGACACGATTTTACAACAACAAAAAATCCGAACGAAGCGCAGTTAAATCAGAATAAAGAAATTGTAAATAAAACTGGCAATAGCTGTTATTCACGAACACTGTCCTAAGTACCTACCGTGCGCCACTGAAGCGACTAGCTGTTATTCTAGGAACATAATCTTTGTCAATCTTGACCACGGCAGTGGTATTTATCTTCGAGTAGGTACCTAGGTAGGCAGGATGTACCTAGGTAGTTTGTAGTGCGTGACAGCCAAAGAGAATATAAAAC
Organism: Zygaena filipendulae; assembly: GCA_907165275.2. Lineage (NCBI taxonomy): Eukaryota > Metazoa > Arthropoda > Insecta > Lepidoptera > Zygaenidae > Zygaena > Zygaena filipendulae. The sequence goes on from OU015663.1 coordinate 5,839,278, forward strand.
CACGTGACAACCACGGATGCTGTTAAGTGATAACACGGCCTGCTTTACAAGCAGCGCTAATCTTATTAACGCCTTTGCGACACTCCTGGTGTACGTTCCGTGGATTTAGGCGCAGTTGTTCGGTTAAAATTTCACTCGTTTGAGTTGCAACCAAGCCACAGAACGATCGAGTTGTTTTATAACCTCAAAATATTTGAAATTTCAGGCGCCATTTGTTTTCTCTCAACTCACATTGCAAATAAGACTGTTTTACATCCAATTATAAACTTTTTGTGACTACGACACCTCCCCTTTGTTCGTAAGAACTCCGATCAATTTCTTTTTCAACGAATCCGGTTTTTGGCGCAAACTTTGACACTTCTTAAACAATACATAGCTGTCAGAGTGAAAATTAACCTGCTTCGGAGATGGTTGTTTGGTTGTTGCACTCTGAGCCACGGAACGAGTGAAACTACGCTCTGACAGTTGTCAGAGTAAAATTTCACCAAGCCACAGAACGGGTACAGAGCGCGCTCGAGCGCGTTCGAGTGCATTCGTGCGAATCCACGGAATGCACACCAGGGTCACTTGTATCATACTTTGTTGGGATAAAGTGCAAATACACATAAATTCTACTTAAAATTCATTCACATCACATGAGAACGGAAATCACGCAGGAATGGAGAATAAAGTTGTTTATAATAAGAAATTGCTATAGCTTGTGTGCGTTCCGTGGGTTTGGGTGCGTTGTTTAGTTAAAATTTCACTCGTTTGAGTTGCAACCAAGCCACAGAACGATCGAGTTGTTTTTATAACCTCAAAATATTTGAAATTTCAGACACCATTTGTTTTCTCTCAACTCACATTGCGAATAAGACTGTTTTACATCCAATTATAAACTTTTTATGACTACGACACCTCCCCTTTGTTCGTAAGAACTCCGATTAATTTCTTTTTCAACGAATCCGGTTTTTGGCGCAAACTTTGACACTTCTTAAACAATACATAGCTGTCAGAGTGAAAATTAACCTGCTTCGGAGATGGTTGTTTGGTTGCTGCACTCCGAGCCACGGAACGGGTGAAACTACGCTCTGACAGTTGTCAGAGTAAAATTTCACCAAGCCACAGAACGGGTTCAGAGCGCGCTCGAGCGCGTTCGAGTGCATTCGTGCGAAGCCACGGAACGCACACCTTGCAAGAACTTTCTCGGAGCTCTTGGAGTAAATCAGCTCGAAATGTCATATAATATCTTCTTAAGCACATAAAGAAACCGTCACTGTGAAAATTATTGTTAAATACAGCACCTTATTACACAATAAAATCCATTTTTAACTGTTTTTATCCACATGAAAATAAATGACCGCATTGTGCATCGCCATCTTTGATTCCCGCCAAAAAACTCCAGCTGTTTTAACGTTGTATATAGCCTATGGAGGGTAGAAGTAAGGAGAACCATTTCGTATGAGGGTTGAAAAAGTGTCCAGCGGTAAACAGCAAATTATAGTTCGAACACTCACCGAAATGGCGCTAGTGTAGGATGTGGATATTATGATTTATGAACTTAGCAGTTATCAGAGTGAAGTGTTCGGAGTTAATTTGTGTTCGGAGTCGAAAAATTTAATAAAAAATGCGCTGTAACAAACCGGAAACTCTTCTTTCCTTTATCAATTTAGTATCCTACTCTAATAGTTTGTGGCGCTCTTTTTAAAATTGATAGAGATGACCAAAGACATTCTATGAGATGGCATATTATATAAAAAAACAAATCAGTAATAGGAGGAATAGTTTATTAAGACTTCTAATCATAACTATTTTTATAAATAAGTAGGTATATTAACTTTCTACACTAATTGTCACCAACTGTAGTAGTAGTAGTTGTAGTAGTAGTAGTTGTAGTAGTAGTAGTTGTAGTAATAATTATTCACAGCAATTTTATTTTAGTACAACAATAAGAAATTACTATCAATAAATTTTAACTTTGAAAATATATTATTATAATGTCTTATTAGAACTCAACCCAGTGTCCCCAGAACCTTTAGCAGATCCATCATGACGAGATTCAGTCAATAAAACTTGCAGTTCTGTGTATATTTCTTCCAACATTGGCAGTCTTGGTTTTGTGTACTGAAACATAATATTTTTTAATCCATTTTACAACACATAGATCTATTTAATCCCACAGTAGCTTGTGTCGTGGAAACCAAGCAAACGTGGTATAGTATACTACCTATTTATAATATAGTATTACTCATTTATTATATTTATTTATTTATTTACTAATTTACAAACATTGTAACAACTTGACAGTGCTACATAAACCTTTTTAGGTTTTTCCGTGCACCGACACATCTGTTGTTATTTATATATAGGTACTAGCTGTCCCCGGCGATTTCATCCGCGGTAATTTCGGAGTTCCCGTGGAGGTTGCGGGAAAAAAGTACTCTATGTCCTTCAGTTCCCGAGGGAATTCCGGGATAAAAACGATCCTATCTTTTAAGTTGGCCCATATTATGAATGGTTGCAAAATTTTATCAAAATCCGTTCAGTAGTTTCGGAGTCCATCGCGGGCAAACAACGTGACACGTGATTTATATATATTAGATAAAATAGGTAAGTAGGTATATAGGTTTAGTTATGAAATTGATATGAATGAATTATACTATAGAGTATGGATATTATACATATAAATAAACACGTCCAGAATGGAAAGTGGAACTCTGTGTTCATCACACCAAGTCCACCCCCACCAAGAATCAAACCTGGAACCTCTTGATTAGCGGGTAGGAATGATGACCTACTGCACCAATTGGGTCATCAATAAATTGTAATAAAGATAAATCAATATAGGAATATTTTAGAAACCTATTAACATCAACAACTTTGTAATAAAACTAATTTCTAAAGAGACTCATACATAAGCAATGGGTGACTTTCACATCATGACAAACAGACAAACAACAAAAAAGTTTCCAAACTCTACCTTAAATAGTGGTATCAATTTTATTGGTCCGTCATCTCCATTTTCACTTGAGTGATTTCTAGTTTTAATTAATAAAGTCAGATAATATAGCACACGATTCTGGAATTAACAATTTATGAATTTACATACAAAAATTATTACTTTTTGTATGCCTCAATGATATTTTTTCATACCAATTTGATAACCTCATTGATAATCACATCGTCAACACTTGACCAGGAAAAAAAGTTGTCCTCTCTTCCAAAAACATATTTGATTGTGCTTTGTATTCCTACTGTAGGAACCACCAGAATACTCTCTGTAAATAATCAGATGCAGTTGAAGATTATTTTGCTATCATGTTTAATTGATTGATGTAAATACATATGAGACGGGTGAAAACCACAGTGGTAGGTACAATAATTATTAAAACCTTAATAAATGAAGAAAAACTATTTTGTAAATGACTCTGGAGGTTTGATCTTAAAGTTATAATAAAACACACATGTATCTTTACATAGTATAAAATGAAGTCACTGTTTGCGATAAACTCAAAAACTACTTATAGGATTTTTATGTGGTTTCACCAATAGATAGTAATTCATGAGGAAGGTTTATATCAGTAGTTTATTCTGCAATTCCCCCGGGAACTCGAAATTACCACGGGTGAAGCCGCAGGGGAGAGCAGGTTTAGTATCAAAATTCAAAATGCATGAAGTACAAAATGTATTGAGTAGGTACTAAATTGTTACACAATACCTATTTATTTTTTTTATTAAAGAAATGGCAAGCAAAGGGAAATCAATAATCAATTTCCAGTTTTGTCGCTTCTACCCCTATCTATACGCTATAGTTTTCAACCCGTCATAGGTACCTTTTTATTAGGTATTAGGTAGTAGTTACAAACCTGATTGAACACTATGTGTGATCCAAAAAACTACTAACAATGCTAACACTAGTATTATGATCAATATTGTCATAAAACTAATTTCTACATACCATAAGCCTAAAATATTTAATATTATTAAAAAGAAAAGAAATATAGGAAATGCTGCTTTCTTTTCACGATTTTTGTACGTTAAATTAAAGTGTCTCGAATTAGGCGTACCATTCCTAAATTTTACTTCTAACGACAACATTACACCGTTCACATTTTCTTGGTTGAATATTTTTTCACTTACAGTCATTTTTACATTTAACAAGATATAAAATTAAATTTTATTTTGAAAAGATTTTTTTTTATTGAACAATTATCAAATGTTGTTTTTTTTTTTTTCTTTAATTCTGAGTCCCCTCCCCTGTCCCTGTAATGTACAGCACAAACACAAACTACTTATATACTATACTACCTAAACGTAGTGATTACCTTCTCTCTGATACTACCGTTAACCGTAGCACAGATTAACTAGACTTTCACTTACTGCGTGTTAACGCGTAAATTAGTGCGCTAATTTAGATGTGGCCAACATTTTAACGCGTTAACTTACTAACATTACCACGTTAGACATTAACATCAACGTTTACAATGTAGGTATTAAACGTGACGTAAGGGAGTTAGAGGATCACAAACTTGCAAAAAAAAAACGCAACCTCGACATTCTCGAGCGCGGTTGATTTATTTTTTATTTTGAAGTAAATAACTTAAGGATAGCGGGAAAAATATAATCTGCCGATTTTCATAAGCCGAAGAAACAAAAATCATCTTTAAAGTTTAGAACGAGCAGCTGCAGTGAAACATTTACCTATTCATATCTCTGTCTTTCTTTCCCTTTTACTTTTTCTCTATCTCTCACTCTCTCGCACCGTCCTCACACTACTTTCCGTCGCCATAACGTCATCACAGTATATCACGGCGCTAAACGTGTCCAATTATAACTTTTTTTTGGTCGGTTAAAATACATATTAAAATAAGTTAAGGTAAGTATTACATCAAACTATAGGTTAACCTATAACCTTTCACTTTAATGTAATTTTTAACCGACTTCAAAAAAGTAGTGGTAAAGGTAGGTGTATTACTCCGCTCTGCGCCTCTCTCCCCTTTCACATTTTGTGTATCTCTGACTCTCTCACACCGTATTCCCACGCTGCTGTCCATCGCTATGACGCCATTTTACTTTACAGCTTATCACAAAACAACGCGTTCATGTTATTATATGTAAGATGCTCTGGCTTGTTTGTGCTTTAAAATTAGTTTTGTGAATAATATTTTGTGAGCTTTTACATATTTCATAGAAATATGAAGTGTGTTTTTTGTGAACAAGAAATAGCTCATAAAGTTATTAAACTTACGTCAGAAAGAAAAAAAAATCTTAAAAATAAATCAATTTTTGTTTCTAGCAGTCAGATTAATAATATCCCTCAAAATTATTTTCAGATTTTAAGCCAACATAACTTGGAGTGCAAGCTGAACCTTCTGTAAAATAATCTGACACGCTCGAGTATTTCAAAATGCAAAAAATTTTTTTTTGCATTTTCAAAAAATCGCTACTACCTTGCGTCACCTCCAAATTGGCAGATTTTCGAAGGGGAGCATTTTTAGGGCTCACTTAACATCTCCTTTGAATATCTGACGCGCTGGAGTAAATGTTTTTTTTTTTTTCATTTTCTCCACTTCCGGATGGCCACCCCCACCACGCAAATCGGCAGATGAATATATTTTCGATATCAGAGACACCTTGGAGTATCTAAACTACAATATCTGACGCGCTCGAGTAGTTCCATTTTACTATTTTTTTTTTACATTTTTGAAAGCCTGTAGAAGCTAAACCCACCGGTGAATGAAAAAATATCATATAACCTTATTTTGTTTATATCTCCTAATCTTCAAAACCCAATAGGTCCCAACGACGCTCGAGTAAATCCCGAATTAGCATCGGTATCTCCCGTACTATTAGCTAGATGGCGTAACGAGCGTAGTTGACCACTCCGTCAAATTCAGGAATGCGTAAAATGGACTATAAAGTTTTAGTTAATTAAAAAAAAATTGATGGTTTTTACTAGTATTTATACTTATTTGTGATATTTAGTTAGCTGCACAAAAAAATATCGTGTTTAATACCTACATTGAAGATTGTAAAATAAAATACACTGCTTCATTTGCTGATAACCCTGAAAAAGATAGTATGGTCTTCGTTAGGCCTTTTTTTGGGAATAGGTTCTTTTTTGTGAAATAAATGGACACCTCTGTATAAACGGCACACAAACCGTGCATAGTTTATGCCTAATAATATTTTTAACAATGTTTTAGTAAAGTTTTTCCGGATTTTTCTAAAGGTGACTGACAGTGACAGCCCATAATGCCACTACTGCTTGCAAGTCGCTTGACAGTATGGTCAAAATTTTGCTAGCGCCATCTATTATTTATGAAAGAACTAGAAATAAGTACCTATTGGAAAACTCCCCATTGGCAACACTGGAATTCGAATCCCAGGCTTATAAAATACTGTGCTGTCCATTCCGGTGTCGTGCATTCCGGGATGTACATTGTCGGTACGCCGCGGTATGGTTGTTTGGTTGCTGCACTGACATAAGTCTAGTTAATTTGTGGCTGCACTCGTAGTGATTACCTTCTCTCTGGCTGCACTGTTAGCCACGGGGCCACGGAAAGGGTGAAACTACGCTCGGGTAGAAGCGCGCTCGAGAGCACTCGAGTGAAGCCACGGAACGCACACCTGCAGGTTCCCTTCGTCCTCACCGCCGCGGCTGTAGTGCTTGACATGGCTTACTTGACTCTGCACAAATTAACTAGATTTATGTCTAAAGATTTATGACTGCTTGTGCTGTACAAAGTCGTCGAGACACCTCGAGACTGCGCGAGAGCGACATGCGAGTGTGTACATACATCCAGAGAGAAGGTAATCACATCAGTGTACATGGTATTCTCGTCTCGCATCGCCTCGGTCGTTCTCGGTCGCTTTTTTTAGTCCTTCTTGTAGATTAATAAAAAATATTGCATAAGTATTTTTTCTTTTTTTACGTAATCAAAAAATAACGGCGATACATTGAGTTGAAATTTCGCGTGACGTCACTAACTAGTGCAGTTTGTATGGCGGCTTGTAGCGGTAAGTAACGTCACGAGCCCCCACTCTAAACTTTAATGCGCTTTATCTCCGTGTATTTCCATTTATTTGAAAAATAGAAAGATACGTGTCTAATGATTTTTAATTTCCTAAAAGGCGGACTAATTAAAATTTTGATTTTCAAAAGTTGTCAACATCCCTATTCAGAGAGTCTCGTCGGCTCTCACGAGGAAAACGAGAACGAGCATGTAGACACTCGTTTCATTTTGTTGTCCACTGCTTGTTTTTTATTTAATAAATTTAAATGTTGCGATTGAATATTTATATGTAATTCTAATTGCGATTAAAGAAAATAATACAATTAAACCCGTGGTGTTTTTATTATTTCTATTATAATAGCTCACAAGCTGAGCTAGCTTATCTTTACAAACTGCACTCCGCAGCAGCATTTTCTACACCCATTATCGCAGGAGACTTCGTCACTTCACTTCAGTGGAACTAACAGAACGAGTGTGTTCTCGTCGAGAGCAGAGTAGAGGGAAGGGGGGCAGATTCATACGGCACAAGGGGCACTATCATACACCAGATTTAACAGATGTTAGGCGCACATCAACAGGCTGACTTATGCTGACTGACTATTGACGAGGTTGAAACCACTGAGCAAATAATCACTACGTTTTTGAAACCACGTGATCATGTTGAACACCCTCACGGTTTCACTAGTATTAATTTCGGAGTTTCCGTGGAAATTCCGGGTTAAAAGTACCTTATTCGACGATATATTTTTTTTGGGAATGCACGAATTGATAGATCGAAAGAAGCCGGTCGCCGACCTAGTAGTTTTGAGGACAACTTTGTACATTGAGTAGGCTGTATAGTATTGTCATAAATAGCATTTTTACCACATATGCTATTAGATTAAGTCATTCAGGAACATTGTAGCTTCCTATATAAAGTGAAGGAATTTTAAAAAACTGGTTAAGTCGTTTCGTTTTTCAGTTGATCCATTACAAATAAACAAACGAAACAAGCATAGAAAAATTAAATCTTTTCTCTGTATTCGAGTGGTTAATATTCTCTTTCAAAGAGAATAAAGCAAGGTTTAGATAAAGCCATTAATTGCCTCGAATAAACAGTATTTCGAGACCAGTCAGTGCTAGCTGCCAGCATTGACCTCATATACCTACCTAAACAACACAGCTGGCCAGGCAGATTTGTCTGAGGACTAGTGCCAGCGTTACTGACTTCGTCTAAACCTTATGCTTAAAATCACTACGTGTTCTCTTTGGCGATAACCATAGCGATATTAACAAATACAAACAAAAAAATTGTGGTTATTATAGGTACCTACCTACTCTCTGCAAAAAAAGACAAACAGTGCTCCTTTCTACTTTGTCTAAACCTTATTTAAAACTAGCTGTGCCCCGCGGTTTCACCCGCATGAAAGATTTTTATACAACAACATTTTTTCCTGACATCCGATTTCAATGAAACAAAGCTTATAATATGTAGCTCCAGGCTAAGCTTAATCTACCTACCTGTGAAAACCGCATGACAATCGGTTCATTAGATGCGGAGATTATCGCGAACAGACAGACAGAAAAGAATTTTAAAAACTGAGCTGGTTGCCTTTTTGTTGCGACACGCTGGTTGTGGTTGTTTTTGTTATTGTATATATTAACGGTTGTCGTAACAAATAAAGTTTATTTCATTTCATTTTCATTTCATTTTTTGGGCTTGGTTACTCTTCTTTTATCACCCCTCTCAATTTTAGGTAAAAATAAATTCAATGTACAGAATCGCGGATTCTACTCTTTTATTATAGTATAAGATCACTAATCACTACGTGTTCTCTTTGACGGTAACCATAGAGATATTAGCAAATACAAACAGAAAAACATAGTGGTTATAGTTATTTACCTACTTTCGTCTCTCTCCAAAAAAAGACAAAGAGATCACCACGTACCTAGTGGTTTTGGAGATCACCAGGAGATTACCAAAGATCACTGCGGTCTATTTGTTATTTACGTCGCGGTCGTGTTCTCTCAAAAATTAAAATTACCAGATGGAGAATCTAGACAGCAACGCATGGGTGTTCGATTCACTCGTAGGTTTTCTTCATGGTCCGGTGTGGAATGTTCCCTTGCAAACCTTTATAGAAGAAAAATCTCTGCGTGAGTAGCCTTGCAAATACTTTTAGATATGCATTTTTGGTTGCAACACGAAATTTTTAGAATTTACAGGGTCAGAGACATTTTCTGATTAAAGTGCCTAGATAATTTAGTCCTCATGCAAGAAAGCTACCCAAGCGGGATCAATGGTAGGCGGATGCGTAAACCAATAATATTACGATAATAATATATATTAATAATATTACTTACGAGAATTTTATTTTTCCGTCCGTTTTTATATTTTGTAGTCTATACCTACTTATAATAAAACTGTAGAGAGGTCAATTCTGTACATTGAATATATATTCAAAACTAATATTGGAGGATGAATGGTGATCGATACTGATGCCAAAAATGCAATCAGTAAATTTTTTGTCTGTCTGTCTGTATGTGCACGCATGGGTCAAAAACTACTGAAGGGATTTTAATCAAACTTGGTACGATTGTAGGTAGTCCATACTCCTGGTCAGGTTAAAGGCTATATAATATAACGCTAAGACACGTAGGAGCTGAGCAGTGATGATTAATTTGAAGCAAGTCGGATGAAAACGCGCTTTCGAGCTCTTATCCTCGCATACGTTTACTAAATCACGCAAAAACGGCTGAACGGACTTGGATGAAATTTAGCATGCACGTTTTCAGGGGTACAGAGAAGGACATAGGTACTTTTTTTCCCGGAATTCCCGCGGGAACTTCGAAATTACCGCGGGCGAAACCGCGGGGCACAGCTATTAATAAATAAAGAGTAGAGTATAGCGAATACAGAAGTTTGAGTTGGCATTATTTATTATTATTTTCCCAATAATCACAAAGTCATATACCTAAATATTAAAATATTTGATGGCACGTTCTGATGACCAAAAAAATATGAGAACAAGAATATAGAATAATATTATAGTCTAAAATTATTGTTAATGTGTTTAATTATAGCGCTATCGGTTGTTAGGTAGGTACCTACCTAATATGAGCATGACACCTTTTAAAATTTGAAAGTAATCCATCGCAATTTCAGCTAACAAATTATGTTTTATGAAATAGTAATTACTAGGTAGGTACCTAGTCCCGGTCCTCAGACTTGGCAGTCCTATTGCTTGTGTGGATAGGTACGGCTTCAGATCTTAGAATTCGGTGCAGGGAGTAGGTAAGGGGCAGTTTTAATGTGATTTCACCTCTTAAAAAAATGTCTTAAACAAAGTTTATTAGGTAAATTTTAGTTACTCAGGTGCCTATCCATAAAATATCAAATAAGTAGAGGTAGACACTCAGAGGCATCTTTCCCATAGGAGCGCTGAGTGCGACCGCACCCGGACGCCACCCGGGCCGGGCGATCAACATCTAAATGAATCTGGTGGTAGATAGTATCTACCTACCTTACCTTACCTTACATCGGCTTCACAAGGCGTAAAAAATAAAGGTTTCGTTAATCACGTAGTAGGTACGTAGGCACCTATAGGCTATAAGTAGGTATGTGTTAGTGCCTGGGTACTGAGCTATTTTATTATAAAACAGCGTTTGAGCCGACAGACAATGGAGAAGTTCAGGATAAGCCAGAGTACAAGAAGATTCACGAGGAATACAGGAACTTAGTAAGTCCTTTGAAATTACATATCTATCTACTAGCAATTAGGTACCTACCTCTTCTCTATCCTCTTATAGGTACGTACTTTTATGGTTCAACTGGGTTCAACCAGGGCCGTCAAGCAAATTCTTCGCCGGGGTGCGGGCTGGTAAGCCTGCGCCCCCGCTCTTGTCAACCAAAAAAACGCAATGAAATTTTAATGTTTCATTCATTTATTCCTCTCGTATTTTTCGCTTTTTCCAAATATTTAAAAATACTTAGATGAAACGCATTAAAGTTTAGGAGTGGGGGTCGCCACGTCATAACTAAGTAGATATAAATTGTACCTACGTCACACGGAATTTCAACTCAATTTATCGCCGTTATTAATATTATTTTTTTAATACGTAACAAAAAGGAAAAATACGTGTTTTATTTTTTTTTTATTTACAAGACTAAAAATTAAAATTTACTCGCCATGCCCATTGTTGGTTGGTTATTGGTTGCAATGACGTTGGTAGATATTAACTAGCGCTCGACTTGCGTGCGCCCCATATGCGCAGATAAAATTATACCTAATACTATACTCCGGGTAAAGGTTCAACGTATTTTTTTTATATCAATGGATCAACCTCTGTCTGCTATATAAGTAGGTACATGTAGTTACTTATATGTAAATAGGCACCTATTTTTTACATAGTAAATTCATGTGTCATTATTAAAACATTTCACTATTCGCTACACAAATCTCTATGTACCTACCTATACTTGAACCCAAACCATCTACATACCTACACAGTATAAGATAAGTCAGAATAGTATATTTCATTATAAGTGCGGAAAGTCTGTCATTGCAAAGAGTTCCGACAAATGTCTACCCGAGCCGAGGCGCAGCCGAAGGTGAGGGTTGACAGTCGGAACTAGTTGCAATGACGGTTCCGCACGTGTACTGAACAACTATTTTTAATACAGTTACGAAAAAATTAAGCAATTTAATAAAATATCAAAAACACAACAAACTCAACTAAGTTCCAACTGTGATCAAGAGATGGCGCTAGTCGTATTAGTAATGCGAAACCTACGTTTCGCAATGCAAAAAGTGTGTCAAAGTCGTGTCCATAGATAATACAATATATACGGTCGTGTCGCCATTTTTGACAGTTGGCAAAGAGAACGCACGAGTTCGGGAAAGGCAAACAAAAAGCTCGAGTATGTAATAGCCCACATCCCGAACGCTAAACGTCCCTGCAATACGCCACTTTTTGAGCAACTGTATTAAAATAGTATATTTCATTATAAGTGCGGAAAGCCTGTCATTGCAAAGAGTTCCGACAAATGTCTACCCGAGCCGAGGCGCAGCCGAAGGTGAGGGTTGACAGTCGGAACTAGTTGCAATGACGGTTCCGCACGTGTACTGAACAACTATTTTTAATACAGTTGCGAAAAAAATGAAGAAATTTAATAAAATATCAAAAACACAACAAACTCAACTAAGTTCCAACTGTGATCAAGAGATGGCGCTAGTCGTATTAGTAATGCGAAACCTACGTTTCGCAATGCAAAAAAGTGTGTCAAAGTCGTGTCGCCATTTGACAGTTGGCAAAGAGAACGCACGAGTTCGGGAAAGGTAAACAAAAAGCTCGAGTATGTAATAGCCCACATCCCGAACGCTAAACGTCCCTGCAATACGCCACTTTTTGAGCAACTGTATTAAAAAGGGTGTTTCAAGCAGAGAGGATTATGCTTTCTAATTTTTTTTTAAACTATTTTATGAACTATCGAAAAATTTTCATTTGTAAATTATTGGTGCAATTCACAATTTTTCGTCAGTTTATGCTTACAATAAATCGCCTGATATTATAAACAAGCTATTAGATATTTGTGAACTGCATCTCACAAAAGGGCAGACCCCCACCAGAAATCGAAAACTTCTAAAAAAAATAAGGAGTTTTTTAAAGACCGCCTTCTTACTTGAATGCAATTTCCCTTTGCACCCTGGAAGAGATAGCTCAGCGATAAGAGCGCCTTTTGTAGTAAAATTGATTTTTTATTCAATTTTAGGTGGACGTGATGTTGGGCTCTTTCATGGATGACATTGGCATAACTGCGGATCAATTCGAGGTTGCTTGCAGATTGTCAGCCCACAACCTCGCTGGTCTACCAGCTCAGTTCCACCGTCGTCTCTTTGAGCAGATATGGGCCGCGAACGATTATGAAATATTCGTGAAGATGATGACGCATAAAAACGTGGAGCTGCAACTTCAAGTAGGTACCTAAGTCTTACCGAGATCACAGCTCCAAAATCTTAAAATTTCAAAATATTATGTCATCAGCTAATTCACTATGACCAAAAACATTCTTTGCCCATACCGCGCGTCCCAAAAACACTATTCCGAACGCTCCAATATAAAATATTATACGGGATTTACACTCGCGCCTCGTTCCTCGCCTCGTGGTTCGTCTTGTGGCCAGGTACGAGGCGCGAGTGTAAACGCTGTTTTATCGGCGTTTACACTCGCACCTCGTTCCTCGTCTTGTGCTTCGTTTCGTGGTGGGGTACGAGGTGCGAGTGTAAACGCTGCCTCGTCCCGTCGCTCGTGCGTGCGACCGCGACCGCACGATCGATGGAAAAGAGACAAAAGAGCTGCGGCCTGCAGTGCGTTCAGTTCAGTTGTCTTTGAGCTAGCAACAAGGGAGGATGTCGAAGTGTTAGCGGCAACAAGACGACTTTGTTTACTGAGCTTTTACTACTACTCGATTAATTTTAATAAATGAAACCCTTACTTATTATTCTAAAAATCTTTATATTATAAAGTTTGTATGGATTGTATGGATGTTTGTTACGTTTTCACGCAAAAACTACTGAATGGATTTCAACTTTACAATATTTGAAACTTTACAATAAAACAGCTATAAAATATCAAAAAATAATAATAATAGCTATAGATTCCTATTATCATATTATATATCTACTGTCTGCTATCTGCTCTATAGGATTTTTTACCAAGCTTGGCTAATAATTATTGTATTAATATTGCGCCATCTATGTATTGCTAACAAAAGTTTATTCAAATTTGAACTGTCCTGTGCCTGTATGTGCGTGATACAGGTTCTCGACGGTTAAAATTTCATTTATTCCTGAAATAATCAAGAGATGTCGTTAACCATTATTTTGTAAACGTCGAAAATTAAATGCATGTATAGGCTAATATTTTGATCTTGCTTCAAGTAGAAGTAATTCAGAATAACAGATAGGGTACTTTTTATCCCGGAATTCCCGCAGGATCTTTGAAATTAACGCGGATGACACCGCGGGGACACGCTAGAATATAATAGCTAGTAAAATAAATTAAATAAATAATTAAACTTTAAATAAATAATTTAAAAAAATAAAATTAATAAAATTAATAAAATTGTCAATATCATCTTCTTCTGCGCCGGGTGTCATCGACTGTTTTTTGCACAGGAGATGCTGTCGAAAGGTTTATTGTTTAGTGCGGTTGGAGGTCTACATATCTATCTATCTATCTATAAAAGATAGAAAGAATCCGCGATTCTGTACATTGAATATTTTTAACAAAAACTGACAGGGGACGGACGGGGGGGGGGGGGGAAGAGTAACCAAGCACAAAAAAAGGGTTTTTAAAAATCTTTTCTGTCTTTCTGTCTGTTCACGATAATTTCCGAATCTACTGAACGGATTGTCATGCGGTTTAGGATTAAGCTTAACCTGGAGTTACATAGGCTTTGTTTCATTGAAATCGGATGTCGGGAAAAGAAGTTGTTGTATAAAAAGAAGTTGTTGTATAGAAACTTTTCGCGCGGGTGAAACCGCGGGGCACAGCTAGTACTAATATAATAAAAGAGTAGAATCCGCGATTCTGTACATTGAATATTTTTAACAAAAATTGACAGAGGACGATAAACGAAGAGTAACCAACTATAAAAAAAGGGGTTTTAAAAAATCTTTTCTGTCTGTCTGTCTCTCAGTTCGCGATAATCTCTGAATCTACTGAACGGATTGTCATGTGGTTTTCGCAGGTAGATTAAGCTTAGCCTGGATCTACATATAGGCTTTGTTTCATTCAAATCGGATGTCAAGAAAAAAAAGTTGTTACATAAAAACTTTTCACGCGGGTGAAACCGCGGGGCACAGCTAGTTTCTTAATAAAATCTAGTCCATATAACGTTTACTTTTTGGTTATTTTTGTGGAATCTATGTTTGGGATCCCAAATTATCGGTTTCTTTTAAAATAATTCTAGAAACCAAAACGTTTCTTGTTGCAAGTTACAACCAATCCAATTATTCAGTTTAAAAGCACACAACCATCGCGGCCCAAAGTTGAAACCCGACTGAAGCGAGAACGCGAGTGTAAACACCACGCTCGCTTTGACGCGAGGTCCTTTGACTCGTGACCAAAAAACCGCTCCGGAAGCGAGCGGTGCGAGTGACGAGGCGAACCACGCGGCGAGCCCCTAGCGCCTGTTCACACTCGCGCCTCGTCCCTCGCCCCGCGCCCCTTGCTCCTTTTTCGTCCCTTTGACTCGTGACAAAAAAGCCGCTCCGGGGGACGCGAGCGGCACGAGCGACGAGGCGAACCACGCGGCGAGCGACGAAGCGCGAATGTAAACAGTCGCTCGGGGCTCGCCGCGTGGTTCGCCTCGTTGCTCGTACGCGAGTGTAAATGACGCTTTAGAATAATATTCTGTGTGCCATATAGGACACGTTCTGAATGTGTTTTTTTTTAAGTGAAACTACTAAGCGCACGAAGGGGAAACAATTTTTGTGGCGCGTTATCTTAACACGGCGTTTTATGGTCATAGAGAATAAGGGCTCATTGCGGAATACAAGCCCCTTATAGGCTAAGATCCGAATTAGAAGCGACCTTCATTCATCTGTTTAATGGATGAAAAGTATTTTATATTAAACTAGCTGTGCCCAGCAGTTTCACCCTCTCGCGAATTTCGGAATTCGATATATTTTTTAACATCCTAAATTTGATGGTGATGGGTCGTTTCTAATTCGGATACTCTATAATATTAATCTAAGTTGTACCTAAGTACAATATAATATTATGTAACATCTGACTTTAAATGTACACTTGGTTGCAATAAATGTTATTTGATTGATTTATTGATTGATTGATTAATGTGGTTTAGGCTTTAGAGTTGATAGAAAAGCGCTATGGTACACTGCCAAGTATATTCTCGAGCGATCCTGACGATTTGGAATCGTCACGAAGCGACGACAGCGATGACTGGCCGGATAACGATGACGTCATGACCGAAATAAAAAAGTAAGATAACTTTAGGATGCGTGGCGAAAGCACTACGAAAGCGCGCGCGATCCGTTAGCGGCTTCAGGCTTGTGAGCCTTTATTTTACACTAGCTGTCCCGCGCGGTTTCACTCGCGATAGATAATTTCGGAGTTCTCGCGGGAATTCCGGATTACAATATAGCCTATGTTACTCGGGGATAACGTAGCTTTCTAATGGTGAAATAATTTTGGAAATTAGTCCAGTAGTTTTTGAGTTTAAGTTTTTGTTTGTTTGTTACGAAGTAGTAATCCACTTCGTAACAAACAAACAAACAAACAAAAAATCGTAACAAACAAAAATCAATTCTTTCCTCTTTATAATATTAGCATAGATAGTAGGTACCTAGACAAATGCGCGTTCGTGGTGCGTTCTTCAAAAGGAAATGCACCCTCACATGGACGCCGATAAGCAATAACATGTTAACCCACATCATTAAGTTATTGATACAAAACGCTTTATTGAGAGTCATGGAACGTTTTTTAATTCTATTTTTACCTTATAACATTTTTTAAATACTAAAAAATTGTTGAACATAAGAAAATGTTGACAAAAAATGGCGCTATTGCTTTAAAAACACGATTTACTCAAAATTTCTCCAGTGTGGGTTAACACACTATTGCTTATCTATGTCCACATGTGATGTCGGTTTTAGTGTCACAATTATTATTTGCACAATGACAGCAATATATGTACCAACCTACTGACCTACTTTCTGAACATGACGTCATTTTTCAGATTGCAACTCGAAGAAACAGAAAATAAAGACGACATTGTAAAAGTACAACCAGAACAAGTGGTGGCCGAGAAGCAAACTCTTCTATCAAAACTACATAGCTTCGAAAAAAAAGACGATAAGTCTCCAAAAAGCGCAGATTCACCGATAAAAGGGAAGCAACCAGTCATTAACGAACCACCGAAACAGCCTCCTAGAAAGGAAGAAGTGGGTGATCCCACTTCTGATTCGATAGTGTTAATACGCCTGTTTTTTGACATATCGTTTTTTTGATAAATATAAAACTATTTTTTTTTTGCTCTATTATTCCACAGGTGACAGAGGAGGAAATACGGTCACGACAAATTTACTTGAAACAGCAGCGTGATAAGTTATTGGCTCTGAAGAAACAAGTTCGCGAACGACAGCTCGACGCCGCGGAAACAGGAGCAACTTCCGGGGGTACATACCGATCTATATTTAAGACTAGCTGTCCCGCGCGGTTTCACCCGCGATAATTTCGGAGTTCCCGCGGGAATTCTGGATTACAATATAGCCTATGTTACTCAGGGATAATGTAGCTTTCTAATGGTGAAAGAATTTTTGAAATCGGTCGAGTAGTTTTTGAGTTAAATCGTAACAAACAAATAAACATACAAATAATCAAATCTTTCTTCTTTATATTAGTAGATATCTACGTTTGTTTGCTCTACGTAGGTACCCATGTGGTCTTTATGCATAACACAAAATCTTTTTCCCTGTAACCTTGTGTTCCTGTGCATAAAATAATCTCTCGCTCACGCACGTCTTGCTTAAAAAAACTGTACATAAAATATTCATAGTCAAATATCCTTTGCCTACCTCGATCCGCTTACCTCCTCACTCAGCTTTGAACACACTACCCGTATTGTTGGAAACGTGCCAATTTCTTAAAAGAAATTCAGCCGCTGTTTAAGGAGACGATCCGTGTGCAAAGTTACCATCAGTCGTTGCCGACAGGCAATTGTAGTAATGTATAAAATGGGGACTATACGACGTCATGTATAAGCACGTACATTTTTTTTATATACCTACTGTATTTACAATAAATCTTCGATATCATATTCCACTGTTTACATACCTACTAAAACTCCCTCGGTGCGCGAGTCCGACTCGCACTTGGCTGGTTTTGTTTTTATTATTTTTTAAATGTAAATACATTACTGGCTGTTCCTTGCGGTTCCATCCGCGTTAATTTCAAAGTTCCCGCAGGAATTCCTAGATAAAGTACCCTATGTCCTTCTCTGTTTCCTTGACAACGTTTATGCAAAATTTCATGATCGGTTGAGCCGTTAAGGCGTGAAAGCGTAACAAATAAACTCACATTCGGATAAGATATCCATTTATTTTTTGGTCATTCATACAGGAGGCGAAGGCTCGCACAACAATGCGGCGGGCCGGCCGCGGTCGGCGCGCGTGGCGCAGGCGGCGTTGAAGGGCGCGGCGCCACCTCCGCTTCCCGACGCGATGCAACTGCGCAAAGCCCTCGCTTCGAAACTAAAAACCCAAGTTGTTGACTCCAACCATTAATGCTTGCACTCATTTCTCAGAATCTATTAACGTATTACACATACTGTACCTAATATTTATTTGATCTAACTGTAAGCTCGTGTCCCATGTTATTAGATTTAATTAATTTATTCTCAAACATAAACTAAATTCGTCAAATAAAATTGTTTCATTTTTAAATTACATATCGCGCTGTATTTAATAGATATACACACTGAAAAATAAAAGGCAAAGATTTGTATTTATCTTATATTTATATTGCTTACTTAACTAGTGACATATAATAGCATTATAGTAAGCTTATTTATTTTACACAACTTGCCAATTTATAGCTATTTTTAATTCTGTGTATAAATTAGTTTGATGGTCACGCCATCTAGACAGATAAAAAATAGTTATTATTACAATCTACATTCACCTAGGACATCGTAATATTAGGGAAGTTATTTCAAGGAATATAAGAGTTACATAAATCTAATTGACAGCTCGATGCTATTATATACGTGGATATACATTGGCAGAATCGAAATAATATTATTATTACATAAAACTTTTATATATTTACAATAAAACTCTGACAAATTTGTTCCACGTATGTAATAAACTAATTGTGGATGTGGTACGCCTCGCGGCTACAGTGCACTTTGACCATTTCTACAAGTACGTACTTCGAGACCGAATAAGTAAACAATGACACCAACATGGATTAATCTTAATCTAATCTAATATATATAAATCACGTGTCACGTTGTTTGTCCGCGATGGACTCCGAAACTACTGAACGGATTTTGATAAAATTTTGTAACCATTTATAATATGGGCCAACTTAAAAGATAGGATAGTTTTTATCCCGGAATTCCCTCGGGAACTGAAGGACATAGAGTACTTTTTTCCCGCAACCTCCGCGGGAACTCCGAAATTACCGCGGATGAAATCGCGCGGGACAGCTAGTAATATATATAAATCACGTGTCACGTTGTTTGTCCGCGATGGACTCCGAAACTACTGAACGGATTTTGATAAAATTTTGTAACCATTTATAATATGGTCCAACTTAAAAGATAGGATAGTTTTTATCCCGGAATTCCCGCGGGAACTCCGCAATTACCGCGGATAAAATCGCGGGGGACAGCTAGTTATTTATAGAAGTCAACGCTTTGTTACCTAAGACTTTGGAATTTACCCGACGCGCGACGCTGACGCGTAGATATTGATATGTATTTGAGGGATGCTACCTGATTTCTGGTGGTTACAAATTAAAAATATATTTATATATAGGTATCTTATAGTTTTTTCTTCATCGAATATTTTTCGATTCTTTAAGAACTAGATACGACTTTTATTCAGTTAACGACGATCGTGTCTAGTAAGTAGAAAAATAAAATCGTAAATTATAACCTACTCGTCACAAGGAACGATTAAGACGATCGTGTGCGTGCAAATTTTCATACAAAAAGCCAAACCGTTTATCTCCCCTTAAACATAGACCAATTTTGATGATTTTTTTACATGTTATTGATGTATTGGATAACTAGGGCTGTACGTTTTGATTTTAAAGAAATATTGCTTATAACAAAAGTTATTAGCATCTCAATATCCATATTTTTTACAAAAAATCTTCCTCGAGTTTTTTAATTTATTAAAGTTAAACTAAACTGAATTACTAAATTAGAAAAACGTACAGCCCTAGATTAAGGTGTACTGAATCGAATGACACCAAAATTGTCTCATTTAGTGAAGGTTTAGGGGGGTAGAAAAGGTTTGGCCCGAAACAATATTTCAGAAGGAAAATTAGGCACTCGCCTCTAGGTCCTGCAAGTCTCTCTATCGCACGCATCGCACGGTAGCAGAGCGGCATGAAACAGATAGACTTTTTGCAAATACCTACTCGCGACGCGTCTCGGATGGAAACGATCCTCTTAATCACAAACAATAAGTATGTATTCGCCAAACACATCTTTTTTCATTACTCATACTCTGAAAGGTCTGAAGTTGCCTGAGGAGCGGGTTGTAATTTCAGCCCTAGAGAGAATCGTTTACAACTTACAGCTGTTAAATTATAAAAACTAGTTCTATTTTCACATTTCCATTAAAACGACTCTAAGTGCGGCTCTCTAAAATCTTTGCTACGGTCATTGATATCAATGGTTACGGCACGGTATAGCAAAGATTTTTATTTTTATTAACACAATGAGTTCATCTGAGTTCATTTCATAAATAAGAGGCTAAAGCAGTAGTGGAAAACCATTTATTTTTACTTTCCTTGTATTCGTAATGAAAAGCACATGTTTATCTCGGGTTAAATATCACTTTTACCCCTAGGTTAACAATTTACTATTAAACCCATAATTTTACTGTGCTTATTTGGGTCCTAAATTTTTGTAAACATACGTATTTCTTTTGTTGAAAAGTACATACTGCATCGCTTCCACTAGCAAATTTTATCTTTATGGGAACGTTTTAAATGCAAAATGAAAAAAAAAGTATTTTACGTAGATATTATAATTTATGAAAGATGGAAACATTTCAAATCCTATATTTCATTGTCAACTTTGTAAAACTTTCCCCGTATGCGGCAGTTCTAGAATATTTTACATTAACACTTTTTTTATTTACAAAAAATACGTACCGTACATTCTAAAGGTTAACAATAATAATAATAAAATAAACTGAATCTTAATCAGATAAATTTATCACATACACATTATGATCGCGTGTAAATAGCTACAACCAAACATAAGCAAAGACACTGGTGTTTTGAGACTAGAGAAATTGCATTTATTCATAGTGGACCCCGACAGTCAATAGAATTACAGAAAAAATAATTTCATCGATTTTAATATTAATTTATATAAATCTATTTAATACAAAACTTTCAATTTTCTAATAAAAAAGGAAGGACGAGTCAATAATGAAGAGTAAATAAATGATTTAGTAAAAAAAATTATAGGTACCTAATAGTAGTTCAAATAACCCTGAAAATCGGTAACAAAGTAAATTGATAATTTCCAATAAACTTATATTTTATCTTTTCTTAGTAGTTCAATTGACTTCTGCAAATTTAGAGTTTCATTAGTTCAATCAAATTTTATAATTGAACTACTGATCAAATAAAAGATGCAGTGCAAAATTTGATGCAATTAATTGAACTGTTAACTGAACAACTGAGAATAGACCCAATATTAAAACTTTAATTTAGTGCATAGCACTAATATGGAACATGAAATTATTTTTTCCTGTTGCTGCTGGAACTGTCTATAAAAATTATCTCTATTCCCAAAACAATAGTTGTGCTCCTTAGAAATTTGACAATTCAATCAAAACAATAAATACTTGCATACCTAGCTCTTTCAAGACATAATTTTCTTTTGTTTAAGACAGGGTTCGATTTAATTATGATAATGGGCATGCAATTCAAAATTCTATTTTTTCCGTCAGTTAGTAAAAAAATAATCGATAGACACATATTTTTTACTTTTTCAAATTATTGAAAAGATACTGAGATAAAACGCATTAAAGTTTAGGAATAGAGGCTCGTGACATCATAACTAAGCATAAAGTGTACCGAGGCGTGACGTCACACGAAATTTAAATTCCATGTATTGCCGTTCTGTTTTTATTACGTAAAATAAGGAAAAATACGGGTCCAATATTTTTAATAATCTAGGTACAAGACGGCCTACAAACTAAATATAGTCATCTAGCCTATTTGCCGCGGATATTTTGATAGTTACAAACCCTGGTTTATAAAACCACTAGGAGCTCCACCACATTCATTGTTATATTTTTAACATACATACTTCAAAACGGAGGAGATTGTCTAGGGGAAAGTATTAAATGAGCGATTAATTTATTTTTCCGGATGGTGACATTCTACAATGCCGATTAAGCAGTGGCTAACGTTAGTCATTTAAAAATGAGTAACAACATGCGTAATCCAATAATTTTTTAAACCTTCAATTAGAATTTACAATTTTCTGAGAAAGCTTACACTGCTCCTTTTCTGAGTTTTCTAATTGAATCGTTCAGACAAACATAGTTAAAATACGTTTTTAGATCAGGTCATAGAGTTTACTAATGGGGGTGTTAATTTAGAATAATTGTGTTAAAAGTTAAGTTAAATAAGAACTTCATAAAGTCTATTTTTGGATCAAAAAGTAAGCGCACTTTGAGATGACTGACGCTTAGTAAGGAAAGTTTTTCTGAGTGAAGATAGTAGGAGGCTAGTCATCACCATAAAAATATATTAAGTATAACTATCTGATACCCTGTATTTAAAAAGAAAGTCTTGAGCCAAATGTGTTTAAAGCTTCAATAATTTCGTGTTTTGGTGAGTGAGAAAGCTTCTTTATATAAGAAGATAATGCAATACGATCTACATTGAATTGTCTTGAATCTCTAAAAAGCACAACATCAAAATAGAATAAAGGAATGCAAATCATATTATTGTGCAAATAAATAAGACAAAACCTGAGACCATCATACGACATTGTGACAAACACTTGTTTATTAATAATACTTACAATCATTACGGAAAACCGAGCCGGTGAAAGGTAATGTGATTGCAATTCAACGGCGGTTTTAAAATATTAATGGTGTTTAAAACAAGTAAGTTTACTGCAGTATATGTTAGGTACTATTATACATCTGTGTTCACATTTATACACTTGCGTTCAAGATGTTACTCATTACTAATTTATAAAATTATTTAGACTTTTTTTTATTTCCACTCGTATTTTCTTTGTACTTTTTTTAAATTACATTCCTTAAAAAACATTCACTTAACCGAAAATTATTTCACATCTAATTACATGTCATAATCATTAATATTTTGTTCTACATTCTGATACCAACCAAGTTAATTATACTATAATGTATGGAGTGCCATACGCCAACTACCTGTTTACCCCGAGCTTCACCAGTTCTCGCTTGTGCACGTGACGGACGTGACGTCACACCAGACAATAGACAAACTTCACTACCTAGCGATGATCCTTCAGAATTCGACTCCATACAAAACACCAACTATTCAATATAATGCAATCTCAAAAACAACAAAGTTACACTGTCGTTCTATATTTCCCAACGATACGTTTAAGTTTGAAAAATCTATTTTTTTTTAAATGAAATTAATAAATAATACATAATAATGTAAGGCCCAGGTGAGGGGATTCCACTGGTGTCGCAACTCGGGCCATGGTCACAACCGGTCTCGTTATGAAACGTTATGCGTGTCCTCGAGGTGAAATACCTTGGGCGTTGCACGACAGGTGGCGCGCACATCGCGGCGAGGCGGCCGGAGGGTTTATCATACTCCTTGAAACAACGTGGCGGGCGGGGGGCGGGGTGCGGGGGCACTACGCCAGCCGCGGTCTCTTCGCGTCCCGCTCCTCGCCCCCGCTGCCTCCACTCCCGCTCCCGCTCCCGCTCCCGCTCCCACTGCTCTCCTCGTCTTCGTCCGAATCGCCGTCATAGTCCACCAGACCCTGGATACAGAAATTTTATTGCAATAACTAATTTAACAATCTGATAGCGATAAGTATTAGCCCTTTTATAAGTAGTAAAAAAAGTACTTGTCTCAAACACTTAGTTCTGCCCCCTAGCCAAATTGACATTCTACAATCGTTAACGCATAGAAAACGTAAGTAACGAATCGTCATGCCACTTGGTCAGTCAATAGGGCTTGAGACTTACTCTCAGAACCTAGGCACGCCACTGTTCTGAAGCATATATTCAGTTATATTTGTTTTCAGTGTTTTTTATCCATTTTATGCATTAAGTGATGCAGATTCCATATCACTTTAAAGTTTTTCAACATCTTTAAAATTTACGAATTAATTGTCTGGACACGTTTCCACAATATATTATAACATTTTACATAATATTAAAACGTTTAATCAAATATTATTATATTATGTAGATTATAATAAGCAAAAAATCTATCTTTAATGTAAAAACAACTGGTTGTTTTTGACTAACTTGACAATGAAGAAAATCAATAAATTCAACAACAAGAAATACTGCTGTTTTTATGATATTTTTTTAATAATTAACAAAACAATATACGGCCTTTTGATCTGCTTACACCAGACCTGGTGTATTAAAAAAAACTTTATGAGCATGAGAAGTGAGAATTGTAATTTCCAGCAATACAGATATGATGTAAGAGGGAACTAAAAGTTTACCTTATTGAGTAATCTGGGCGAGGATACCTGTACGTCGGTGTGCGCCGGCTTGGTAGCCGCCGCCGCACTAAGCAACACCCGGCTGGGGCCGTTGGCACTCTCTGTACTCGAGCACACTTTCTTTTCCACAATTTTCCCTGTAAATAGTCAGTA
This sequence comes from Zygaena filipendulae, assembly GCA_907165275.2. Taxonomy (NCBI): domain Eukaryota; kingdom Metazoa; phylum Arthropoda; class Insecta; order Lepidoptera; family Zygaenidae; genus Zygaena; species Zygaena filipendulae. Next base: position 5,863,881 of record OU015663.1, read on the forward strand.
GTGGACGCATGTTACTAAGATATTTATACTCTTTTTTTCTATACTGCAGAAGGTAAATCCACAATAAGTATTAAGGACCAATCTTCTTCAGTAGATGCCTTGTCTCAGAGTAGTGAAAGGATCGTACAAACATTTAATCACATAAGAACTTAATTAATCAACAATTTTAAGGTTTCAGAGTTCTGTTTCGGTCCCCTCCACTCTAAGCATGAGTGTGATCATGACAAAAATTCACCAAACAACATGTCAGTTTTTACCAAAATCTACTCTAATCTATCTTTCTGTTGTTAAGTTCTAGCGTCGCATAGCGTAGTGTCGTGGTACTTTAGATTTCAAAATAGCTATCATTAGGATGTCATGGTAGAACAAGTGTTGCAGTTCGTTTTTATTCCTGACTAAAATATTTATGCTATTATTAACTTACTATTGTTAATAATTTTATTCCGGAACAAAGAGTTCATGAGGGTGAAACCGCGAGAGAAAAATAGGGTAGCCTCAAAAATCAAAATGTTACAAAGACGTCGCCGTACCGATAGCGTCGAGCGCGTGGTGCGCGTGCGGGTGCGTGTGCGCGTGAGCGTGCGTGGGCGCCGGCTCGAGCGGCGCCTCGTCCTCCAGCTCATCCTCATCGTTGAACCACATCTCCTCCTCGTCGTCGGGCTGGCGCGCCTCACGGCGGTAGCGCGTGCGCAGCAGCGACGGCACTACGGCCTCGCCGACGCCCACGCTCCCACTCACTATCGAAGAATATACAGCTAAATATAATAATACATAGGTAAGTTAGGCTTTGATTTCTAAATTCAGAGAATACGTTATATACACAATTTTGGCACTGCAAAGTGTGTATATTTGTAAGAAATATTTCCAACGCTTTGACCACTTTACCAAATTCTGGTACGATATTATATTATAAATAATATTACTAGGGGTGTTTATTAATTCTCAAATAGAATTTTTTCTATAATAAATTAATTTATTATATACAAATAATTATTATTGCCGACTCAAAAGAATCGTTGCTATTTACTTGACACTATATTCGAAAAAATTGTTCAAATTCAAATATACTTTATTGCCCCATGAGAAACAAAAAAAATTAACAAATAAAATATGAAGAAAGGATCTAGAGCAAAAGGCGGCTTTATTGTGTAGAGAATATCATTTATGTATAATAGTTACTAGCTGTGCCCCGCGGTTTCACCCGCGGTAATTTCGGACATCCCGCGGGTATACCGAGATAAAAGTTCCTACTTACTACCCTATATTTTTTGTCTACCTACACTTCACAACTTGTAATATGCAAAATTTAATACAGATTCACCCTCGTTAATTTCGGAGTCTCTGCGGGAATTCCGGTATAAAAAGTACCCTATGTCCTTCTCGTATCCATGAAAACGGGTATGCGAAATTTCATGATGACCCGTTGACTCATTGAGGCGTGAAAACCTAACAAACGAACAAACAAACTCACTTTCGCATTTATAATATTAGTAAAGATTAGAAATGTTGCGTAGTATCGGACTTAATTTCCACATCGCACATCCCAAAGGGTAATTGCAACCATCATTTGAAAGACATAGAAGCTCTGATTGCTGCAATGAGTGCAGACATGGCAGTAATATTTTATTGACTAGAATACCATAGTCAAATGTGGTTATGTTATAATGTACTATGTACTTACCCCTGTCCCTTTCTTTTAGCTTATCCTGATGCTGGTCGTAGCGACTTTTCAATGCTTTAAATGTTTGTACATATTCGACGTCCTCCAAGATCTTTCCATAGTTCTCCACTACATGTGAACATAGTGATTTGATGTCTTCCAGTTTGATGAATTCAAATAGTTCTAAAATTGCAGAATCTAGTAAGTTGTACCTGAAAACAAAAATCACTAATTGTAGACATAATGATGATTAACAAATAACAATATCTTAATTTAGAAAAACTGAAGAAACTTAAACTTTATCAAACTTACCGGCCATTGTTCCTAAGGAAAGCATCTACAACTGGTGCGAAAAGACTGCCTTTAATGATGTATCTGTTATAATACTCGTCCTTGAGGGCGATTATTTTCCTCATGAACCTTAGGGCTCCCAGCACAAGGAATGTGTGTGTGGACCTCATAAGCACTAGTATGCGACGGAGAAGGTCCTATAATAGAACAACAATTCTACAATAAATAACAAAATAAAAACATCCATTTTCTTTAGGTGTGTTTATCTTTACTATTATAAATGCGAAAGTGAGTTTGTTTGTTACGCTTTCACACCTCAACGGCTTAACCAATCGTCATGAAATTTAGCATACACATTGTCAGGGGTAAAGAGAAGGACAAAGAGTACTTCCGTGGGTGAAACCGAGGGGAACAGCTAGTAGGTAAAATTTCTGCCCTACTAATTGTACATGCAGTAATCGACACTTTTGTAAATGTCACTCTTTTTTGCAAAAATTATATCCTAAATAGATAAATAATCTATATTTAATAATATATTTACAAGTTTCTTCTTATTAAACTTTAAAAGTTATATAGTATATAAGAGAGCTTTCTTAATTAGATATCACAAAATATGTTTAAATCACGTTTATTTCCAAACTGACATTCTGCAAGTACTGTGTTTGCAATAAGGAGGGCAGATTTGTCTATGGTTATAGAATATTATTAATTTGAAGCCACCTTATTCAATATGCATGTCTTGATATGGTATGTGTGATGTTCAACACAGAAGGAAAGCAGCTCCAACACAAGTCCCAGGAGTTGTACAGTATGGTAGTCCTCTTTCAGTGGTTTGTCACTTGTGGTGTTATTCAATAAAGGACCTGTAAGTAAAAGTTGAGGTGTTATAAAGTAGCACTAGTCTTGGTTTCCATTGTAAAAGCCTGTCTAAAAAGACCTGACCTTCTCAGATTTTAGTAGGATTAGGATGCACAGTTAGTAAATAATAATGATAGTCTTACCTATAAGGGTTTGTATACTATGCTTATAGAAGAAGTTTAAGAAATCGGCCTTCTCATTTTTGTTGACCGATGCAAGCATGCTTTCAGGATCAAGTAGTATGCGGAGTACACCCATGAGCTGCACTGCACCTCCTAGTTCAGGATCTTGGTCACGCAACATTTGCTCAATTATTATGTTTAAAAGCATTTGCTCCTGAAAATCAAAATTATTTTATTTTTAAATGAAAATAGACCATCAAACACTCAATACTTATGAGTTCAAATACACCAACCTCTTCAGCATTATTTGCCTGTTGTAATGTGTGGTCTCTCACTACAGATGGTGAAAACTCCACAATATATGTTAAAATATCTATAGACGCTGTTTTGGTTTTCTGATCATCTACAGCTAATGTTATTTCTAGCGCTGGCAGGATACCTAGTGAAACTAATGTTTTGTAAAATGCATCCTTATCCTGAGGCTGAAGATTTTGTGAAAAATTACAGAACTCCTTTAGAAATAATACCGAATCTCGCCTCTTAATTGTTGCTGTCTTATCATCCATAAGCAATTTAAACAAATCAGTGAGGAACTTTTCATCCTCTTCTATAAGTTTCACTATTTCTACTTTATTGAAAAATATAAAACTAGACAATGTGCTCAACAAGTTATCTTCAAACACTGTTGGAGTAGGCAACACAATATCCTGAATGTATTGCACTCTATATGTCTGATGTATTTTTGCTAACAAATCTTGGTTCCTGATAGGAACTGCTTCACGGAATTTTGCAAGTTCTCGTAGATATTCTCTGTGCTTTTTAGGTTGCGGCAGTGTTGGGTCATACTCTAGACATCCTACAACATCAAATATGGTATCATCCGCAAACATTGTGTCAAACAATGTATTTTTGTTGAGGAGAAATATACTTTTGAATATCTCATACAAGTGATGCAATCCTTCAATATTTTCAACATCTTCACACATGTGAAAAAGGTTAAGCAGCTTTTTTATATAATGTTGACTTTCTAGAGCCGCAGCTAATTTGTCTTTACGTGCCGGAGATACCAAACAACTGTTCACTAGCTCACTGATATCTTCAAGGCGTCCCATCTCACAAGCTGGCAACTCCACAGGCTGAACACTCTCAGACATTTCATCATATCTTTCATCTTCTGATTCTTCAACAATATCTTGAGTTATTTCAACTGATGGATCTTTACCTTGCACCTGATAACCAAGTAACTGTTACAGTAATTTGTTAATAAAATAATGAAAGTAACAAAAAAAAATTAACACAAACATGACTTTTCAGTTTCCATTAGGGAGTTTCAGTGGCAATATCCCAGTCCCATCCTTAGATCATCTCATATATTATGGAAATTACTTGTGGCAACAAAACAAATTTGCTAAAATTTGACTATCCTACCATTTTGGTACATCAGGGTAAACATTGTTTAGTCAGGGTCTAGGTGTTTAACATAAATCTTAAGTATGTATTTACAAAGGGTCCTTATGTAAATTAATATCAGTTGTCTGGTATCCATAGTACAAGCTCTGCTTAGTTTGGGATCAGGTGGTGCTGTGTGACAATATCCCAAGCATTATCATTATTTGCCATTAAAAAGTTTCAGTCCCTACATCCCAGCTCCATCATCATATCACCTCAGTGGTGCCATAATTTAGTCCCTACATCCCAGCTCCATTATCATATCACCTCAGTGGTGCCATAATTTAGTCCCTACATCCCAGCTCCATCATCATATCACCTCAGTGGTGCCATAATTTAGTCCCTACATCCCAGCTCCATCATCATATCACCTCAGTGGTGCCATAATTTTTCACTGTCACCAAACTTATATAAGTTGCTGGTAGCAAGTGCGTGAAAATTGTTTGAAATTTTTGAAAAAAGGTGGACCTCTTACTTTTGAACATTGATGCTTATCTTAATCTTAATATATATAAATCGCATGTCACGTTGTTTGTCCGCGATGGACTCCGAAACTACTGAACGGATTTTGATAAAATTTTGTAACCATTCATAATATGGTCCAACTTAAAAGATAGGATAGTTTTTATTTTTAGTTTTTTTTTTCCGGGAACTCCGGAATTAATGCGGGGAACAGCTAATTACCATAAACTACTGTCGGTTTACAAAGAAGGACATAGAGTACTTTTTTCCCTGAACTCCGATTTACCGTGGACGAAATCGCAGGGGACAGCTATAAAAATATATAAAGCAACAACTTTGACACAATATTAATTGTAACATGAATTGCTAAAAATTTTTAAGCAATAAAGCTGTGAACTTTAGATAAAAAAAAAAAATCCTAAGAAGCACATCAATGGATAACACTCTTGGCTTTTGGTTACAGTAATCTTATTGAAATTATTACCTACTTTACAAAATTTACAAAAACTAATTTCCCAAATCAACATTATTGGATACTTTTCATCGTATTACACAAATAGGACCAGTTAAATACAAGCAATATTTTGTTACTAAGCAGTTGTTTGTAAAACATAAAAAATAAAATTACCTGACATATCTTTTCCCATATTTCATCACATCCAGCTTTCTCTTGGAAGCTCAATGCCAAATCAAAATTGTCACCTTCTGACCATACTATCAAAGTATCTTGTTGTTTTTGGTATGCTGTGTCGGGTTGTATCTTACTTTCTAGGAGAACAGAGCCATCAGACTCTGCCCTCACTAGCAACGATGTGCCTTTCAATCGCTCCACAAAGCATGATGACACATGACCTGTTCCTCTGTCGTCCCACTGTCGGTCAGCGTTCAGAGCGTAAAGCTTTACTCTTCGTCTAGTGTCTGTCATGATGTCAAGGCTTGTGAACCTATGTGTAACAATGATTAATTATGTATAGCGGCGCTTATCGGATGCACCTAAGTTTTGAAACTTTTATTTAACTCCCATTTGTACGAAAACATATACACTTCTGAAAAAGAAAATGCAATGATTTAATTTCAAACAAGCATTAAGTACCTATCCAATTTAAAATAATTACATTTTTCTTGTCCAAGATTTTCTCAACAGACCTCTCCTTGAAAGGTTAACGGTATTTTTATCGGCAAAAACTCAGTCTTGAACAAAGTTAAAGTTATTTTCTAGTTGCAAACGTTTATAATTACATGACAATGGAAAATAATCACCAAATTATCGGAAATCACAAACAAAACAATACAAACGGAACTGCTTTCACTGATATATATTAACTATTTAAATTACTAAAACCAGACATACTTCGTACTGCCGGATAGCAAATTTTAATAATTTGTTCACTTAAAATCGTACTTGTACACAAAAAATCGTCAAATTGACGTACCTTCACAATCCTACAATATCAAATATCGCCATATTGGATTCACAACAACGCTTCTAAATCAGGGTTCTCAATTCAAGTTTTCTATGGCGCAATATTTGAATTAAACTTAACTTTTTTGGTAAAAATACAAATTCAGCAAAATTGTACAGTGAAAAAAATTTTTAGTAGGTAGTTTTATTTTAGGTAATTTTCTTGTTTTATTCATATTATATTTAAAAACCGTAAGAAATGTGCTAATGTATATTTTTATTATTTCTATCACCACAAATTAACTAGACATATGTCTAAATCTATCATACGGGATTTACACTCGCGCCTCGTTCCTCGCCTCGTGGTTCGTCTTGTGGCCAGGTACGAGGCGCGAGTGTAAACGCTGTTTTATCGGCGTTTACACTCGCACCTCGTTCCTCGTCTTGTGCTTCGTTTCGTGGTGGGGTACGAGGTGCGAGTGTAAACGCTACCTCGTCCCGTCGCTCGTGCGTGCGACCGCGACCGCACGATCGATGGAAAAGAGACAAAAGAGCTGCGGCCTGCAGTGCGTTCAGTTCAGTTGTCTTTGAGCTAGCAACAAGGGAGGATGTCGAAGTGTTAGCGGCAACAAGACGACTTTGCTTACTGAGCTTTTACTACTACTCGATTAATTTTAATAAATGAAATCCTTACTTATTATTCTAAAAATCTTTATATTATAAAGTTTGTATGGATTGTATGGATGTTTGTTACGTTTTCACGCAAAAACTACTGAATGGATTTCAACTTTACAATATTTGAAACAATATTTGAAACTTTACAATAAAACAGCTATAAAAATATCAAAAAATAATAATAATAGCTATAGATTCCTATTATCATATTATATATCTACTGTCTGCTATCTGCTCTATAGGATTTTTTACCAAGCTTGGCTAATAATTATTGTATTAATATTGCGCCATCTATGTATTGCTAACAAAAGTTTTTTGAAATTTGAACTGTCCTGTGCCTGTATGTGCGTGATACAGGTTCTCGACGGTTAAAATTTCATTTATTCCTGAAATAATCAAGAGATGTCGTTAACCATTATTTTGTAAACGTCGAAAATTAAATGCATGTATAGGCTAATATTTTGATCTTGCTTCAAGTAGAAGTAATTCAGAATAACAGATAGGGTACTTTTATCCCGGAATTCCCGCAGGATCTTTGAAATTAACGCGGATGACACCGCGGGGACACGCTAGAATATAATAGCTAGTAAAATAAATTAATTAAATAAATAATTAAACTTTAAATAAATAATTTAAAAAAATAAAATAAATAAAATTGTCAATATCATCTTCTTCTGCGCCGGGTGTCATCGACTGTTTTTTGCGCAGGAGATTCTGTCGAAAGGTTTATTGTTTAGTGCGGTTGGAGGTCTACATATCTATCTATCTATCTATAAAAGATAGAAAGAATCCGCGATTCTGTACATTGAATATTTTTAAAAAAAACTGACAGGGGACGGAACGGAGCGGACGGGGGGGGGGGGGGGAAGAGTAACCAAGCACAAAAAAAGGGTTTTTAAAAATCTTTTCTGTCTTTCTGTCTGTTCACGATAATCTCCGAATCTACTGAACGGATTGTCATGCGGTTTAGGATTAAGCTTAACCTGGAGTTACATAGGCTTTGTTTCATTGAAATCGGATGTCGGGAAAAGAAGTTGTTGTATAAAAAGAAGTTGTTGTATAGAAACTTTTCGCGCGGGTGAAACCGCGGGGCACAGCTAGTACTAATATAATAAAAGAGTAGAATCCGCGATTCTGTACATTGAATATTTTTAACAAAAATTGACAGGGGACGATAAACGAAGAGTAACCAACTATAAAAAAAGGGGTTTTAAAAAATCTTTTCTGTCTGTCTGTCTCTCAGTTCGCGATAATCTCTGAATCTACTGAACGGATTGTCATGCGGTTTTCGCAGGTAGATTAAGCTTAGCCTGGATCTACATATAGGCTTTGTTTCATTCAAATCGGATGTCAAGAAAAAAAAGTTGTTACATAAAAACTTTTCACGCGAGTGAAACCGCGGGGCACAGCTAGTTTCTTAATAAAATCTAGTCCATATAACGTTTACTTTTTGGTTATTTTTGTGGAATCTATGTTTGGGATCCCAAATTATCGGTTTCTTTTAAAATAATTCTAGAAACCAAAACGTTTCTTGTTGCAAGTTACAACCAATCCAATTATGCAGTTTAAAAGCACACAACCATCGCGGCCCAAAGTTGAAACCCGACTGAAGCGAGAACGCGAGTGTAAACACCACGCTCGCTTTGACGCGAGGTCCTTTGACTCGTGACCAAAAAACCGCTCCGGAAGCGAGCGGTGCGAGTGACGAGGCGAACCACGCGGCGAGCCCCTAGCGCCTGTTCACACTCGCGCCTCGTCCCTCGCCCCGCGCCCCTTGCTCCTTTTTCGTCCCTTTGACTCGTGACAAAAAAGCCGCTCCGGGGGACGCGAGCGGCACGAGCGACGAGGCGAACCACGCGGCGAGCGACGAAGCGCGAATGTAAACAGTCGCTCGGGGCTCGCCGCGTGGTTCGCCTCGTTGCTCGTACGCGAGTGTAAATGACGCTGTTATTTTTTTGTTAAATTTACCCCAATGGGAAAGGCAAAGGAAGCTAAGTCCATACAGGCAGTTCAGTAGTATTTTTCTTCTTCTGAAGTTATTTACATACATTGAAATGCTTTGGTGAGATGTATTTCGATGCTTTACCGGAACTTTTGACAGCAACTCTTCACAGTTGATAACTCGATGTGCAACCAGCACCGGTAACCACTGGTGCAGTGACTAATATATTCTAAATGTGAAAGTAAGTTTGCGTGTCTGTCTGTCTGTTTGTTACACATAAGAGTAATCAGGAAAAAAATATCATAAGAGTGAATCAGGAAAAAAATAATTTGTTTGTTGTTATTGTCTGCCATTTTGTTTTATTTCTCGTAATCAAGCTAGCTCGGAAAAGTAGACGTAATATTCCGAGTCCGAGTGCGCTCGGATTATGAGCTGCCATTTGCCACAATACAATTTGCGTCTGAGTAGGTATGCGAGTCGGCTCGGACCGAAAAGACTGATCGTGTCAACGCGGCGCCAATAAAAATGACTGAAACCTCGTGTAAACGATGGAACAAAAAATGGATACTTGTTTATTTATTTTATTTTTATTTTGCAAAATTAACTAATTATTTCACGTTTCACGTTTTCAAGCTAGTATTTTACTTAAAACTAAAACGTAGTGATTACCTTCTTTCTGCTTAAAACCATACTCATTGGTTAAAACAGTGTAATCGAAGGCGTCAATTGGGGGTCAGCTCAGAAGAATAACAGGGGGGTCAGGTACACGTGCGTCATTCAGAGAGAAGGTAATCACTACGTTTTAGCGTCATTCTCCGTCTGCGTCGGGCACGGTAAGAACCTCGTAAAGTGCGCTCCACACTATAAATGTGGTATCATGGTTCGCGGGTGTTTCGCGGCTTCGCGCTTGTGTGGACTGTGGACCGCGCTTCAGAAGAAGTTATTCTTCTGAGGTAAGAACTCGCTGTGACAAAAAAAAGTTTAAGTAATTTTTTTTTTCTTTGTTTTTTTCTTCTTGTTTATGGACTTTCACATAATGCATTTGGCCAGTTTCAAGTAAAATTAATTACAATTAATTAGATCAATGTATTTTCGAATGCTTCGTTGTACGGTTTGGTGTGCGTTCCGTGGGTTTGGGCGCAGTTGTTCGGTTAAAATTTCACTCGTTTGAGTTGCAACCAAGCCACAGAACGATCGAGTTGTTTTTATAACCTCAAAATATTTGAAATTTCAGGCGCCATTTGTTTTCTCTCAATTCACATTGCAAATAAGACTGTTTTTCACCCAATTATAAACTTTTTGTGACTACGACACCTCCCCTTTGTTTGTTAGAACTCCGATTGATTTCTTTTTCGACGAATCCGGTTTTTGGCGCAACCTTTGACACTTCATAAACAATACATAGCTGTCAGAGTGAAAATTAACCTGCTTCGGAGATGGTTGTTTGGTTGTTACACTCTGAGCCACGGAACGGGTGAAACTACACTCTGACAGTTGTCAGAATAAAATTTCACCAAGCCACAGAACGGGTTCAGAGCGCGCTCGAGCGCGTTCGAGTGCATTCGTGCGAAGCCACGGAACGCACACCAGAGCGCGCTCGAGCGCGTTCGAGTGCATTCGTGCGAATCCACGGAACGCACACTTAAAGTTGCAAGCCACGGTACTATAGCTTGCAAGAACTTTCTTGGAGCTCTTGGAGGAAGGAAACCGGAGAAATCCGCTCGAAATGTTATATATATTTTAGGCACATAAAAAACCATCGCTGTGAAAATTATTTTCCAATATAGCACCCAACATAACACAACAAAATCCATTATTAACCATATTTTATCGACATGAAAATAAATGACCGAACCGCCATCTTTGATTCCCGCCAAAATACTCAATCATCTTCGAGTTTCGTTCAGAAATAACATTAATGTGAAAATACAAAAGTCTAAAAAGGAGTAATAGAAAATATTAATTTCACTAAAATATTTTTATTATTTTGTGCTTGCTTTTTTAGACAGCATTAGCACTTTGTAATTGTTAACTTTAGGTATGAATGAATTTATATTTTGTTAAAATAATTTGTACTTAATTTCAGAACTTAACCGCATTTTGGCTGCCATTTGCTGTGTCCTGTCATTCTTTATCTTTTGATGTTTATTGAAAGGTGTTTTTACTTTGTTTTGATCTTAAAAGGCGTTAGCTAAAGTATTAAAGTAATTATTGTTATTTAATAATAATAAAAAAGCGTAATTTTTATTTTCACCAAATAATTTAAGTCAGTTTGGAACTGTTTGTTGTTTTTCATGTAAGGCTTAAAATAATATCATTTTTTTATATTTTGATTATTATTAAGGTTTTAATGTTAAATTGTGATTTAACGTGTCTCAATAAAACAGTGATTAGTATTACACTTGATTCAATGCCACTTTCAATCCTAAAACCTATAAAGTAGCAATCTCAGATTAGTGTATACAAAGATTTTATTTTTAAATTAAAACCATTTATTTATGTTTCTGTAGTGTGTTAATTAGTATAGAATGCAAATTGTGTTTGTTTGCAGTTACTTTTTCCCTTTGCAGGATGAATCAAAGGGACCAAATATACATATTTCCTGATAATTGATTTGGAAGAGTTGTTTGTGCCGTTGTTGTAAAATGAAAACAGTATGTCTTATTTGAGTAAATCAGAAAATGTTGGGTTAGTATCTTAAATAATGAGTCGTATCTTAAATAATCTTATTATTATAATTCAATAATCTGGTGAGCAATATTACTTCTGGTATATTATCATAAGTACCCACTTCATTTTTTGGTATCTAGAATAGGAAAGTGTAACCTTTTTAAAAATAATGAATTTAAAAGTGATTTAAAAATTCAATTTATTATACAGTGATTTACATGGTAAAGTTGTCTTTAAATTGTGCTTTTTTTAAATTAATATAATTTGAGGTTGTAACAAGGTGGCTATATGCCACTCGTTATGATATCCCGCCTCATTTCTAATTCTTTTTAATATTTAAATACTTTTCCTTTTAATATTTAAAATACTTACTGACAGAACTAGACTTACATTAAAAATTACAACAAAATAAATCTCAAATAATTATCTTTTATTTTTATTGAGCTAGCCGAAGGCCTTATACTACTATTCCAAACCTCACAACTGGCGCCCAACATGGGGCCGAACCTCACAAGGTTATAACTTGTTTCTTTTTAAGTTTCTGTTCAAACATAAAAAATATATTTAGATGAAAAGAGTAGTAAGTAACTCTTTTGTCCAATTAAGGTATAGTACAGACAATAATTGTAACTTTGAGTCATGCAAGAAACAACCAACCTAACTAGTTGCATTCATTTGTGCAATAACAAGTGAGTGAATGCAACAGACTCTGCTGTTCAGCTTTATACCAAAGAATACACAATAATACCTACTACATAAAAAAGTAACCTTTGCTAAATGGTTCATGCTCTGACAAACAAACAAATGTCTTTTAAGTTAAAAAAAAAAAAAAAATTAATTTACTGTATTACTAACAATAGCTGATAAGAAATGATGTTACTAACAAAAGTGATCCGTGGTTGGTTGAAATAAAAGGAAATTTTTATTATTATTACTGTCAACCTTAAAATACGCATGCGCACATGTGTACATACTAGCCGGTCGTCTTTACTTGTGGGAAAGTAGTTGAATCAGTTCATTTGTATGGAGTGTCATTGTGCTGGTATGATTGTATGTAATACACCCCACATTTTTCATGATGTATTAATTTTAATTTTCAGTCAGTGCATCATAATAACCAATATAAAGCATTTGCCATTTCCATATGCTAAAATAATTGTATTTCAAGCTTAATTAAAAAAAAAAAACGAAATCATATTACTGATTAATTGATGACAGTCACTTAATTTTCAGGTTCAGTGGTATTCCGCAAAATATATCAGAGGCAAGTTGTGCTACACAATATAAAATGGCTGTTGAAACTGTCTCAGGAACTTGTGGTGACATGAACATGTTTATACAAGATAGTTCTGGAGATGAACAGCCATACTTGCAACATCTGAATGATAACTTTTTTCATACTAAATTCAAAATAGATCCTAATGAATTGTATACATTTCCTGACTCAGATGTTATTGCAAGTGAAATAACAGTTGGTCATACAGATGATAATTTCATATTTGATAGTTCTGATGATAAGAGTAAACTTTTAAACAGTCCAAGTAAGGATTTTGACTTTATAAAAACTCTTGCTAATGGAGAGATAAAAGATGAGACTAAACATGTCACAATACCCAATGGGCATTATCCATCAAATGTTAATAATGCACTTGGAACCACAAACTACAAAGACACTAAGACTCTAAATACCAAAGTTTCAAAAAGTAAGACTCACATTAATAAGGAGCAAGTAAGAGCAGATTGTGTTAGTGTAATACAAAAACCAAGTGTTCATAGTCCCAAAGGGCACAATATCATTCCTAATAAAAGCAGTATTATTGTAAATCAATCCACTACTCCTATTGTTAAGAGCCCTGCATCAGAGACTTTTTTTGATGTTTTCAAAAGGGAACAAGGTCTAATTAATAGTACTTCTGAAGTGAATAGTAAACCTTCCCCTCCACCACCACCACCACCACCGCCGCCACCGCTACCTCCAGTTAAAACACCAAGTGCAACCCCTAAGAAAACATCAACATCAGGTAAATAAAATAATTATGCTTAGTCAATATCATACAATATCCTTACATTATAAAACAAAGTCGTCCACTGTCTGTCTGTCTGTCTGTCTATTGGCGATTAACTCAAAAACCACTGAACGGATTTTATGCGGTTTTTTACCAATAGATAGAGTAATTCAAGAGGAAAGATTAAGCATATAGTTTATCCAGGAACCGTGGGGGACAGCTATTTGTTTTGTTAAGGTACATAACTAAGTGTTCGTAGAGGATTGTAGCTGTTCTCCCTGCTGTTTTAATATTCTCACGGGAACTCTGTTTCAAGATAAAATTACAGTATCTTGTGTCATTTGCATCACTTTTGGATTCATGATGCAGCATTATTATTATTTATTATTACTATGCTTTACATTACTACACTAGTGCTTTGAGGTTACAAACAAAGGGTTTTTATTTCTAATGTTTATTATTTTCTTGACAAATGTGTCGAAAAACGTCGCATAAAACGCGTGGGTATTAGTCACTAGCTGTGCCCCGCGGTTTCACCCGCGGTAATTTCGGAGTTCCTGCGGGAATTCCGGGATAAAAAGTTCCCTTTGTCCTTCTCTGTACCCCTAACAACGTGCATGCCAAATAATAATAAATAATAATAATAATAATCCACGTATGCGAGGATAACAGCTCGAAAGCGCATTTTCATCCGACGTGCTTCAATTTTATCGTCACTGTTCAGCTTCTATGTGTCTTAGCGTTATGTTATATAGCCTATAACCTGCCCAAGAGTATTTACTCCAATCGTACCAAGTTTGGTTAAAATCCCTTCAGTAGTTTTTGACCCATGCGTGCACATACAGACAGACAGACAGACAAAAAATTGACTGATTGCATTTTTGGCATATTTTTGGCGTCTTTTTGTCTGTTGGATTAAATCAGTATTTTGTTGTTTTAGCTTTTTAGTTTTTGGAAGTCGGTTTTAATTTTTTTGTTAAAAATTTGTTTATTTCTTGCTTTTTAGTGAGTCAGTGTGTAATTTATCTAAGTTACAATAACCTAATGTCAACTGCTCATTACCTTTTACAAAATATTGCTTTTCCCGATGCAGGGACGTTAATTTTTGAGGAGTTCTCCTGGTACATTACCATCAGTTCCACTTCACCATATACATTGTGACGAGCATAAATTGTTTAGAAAACAAATTAAAGTTAACGAATTGGAACCTGTGAAATATCTAGTATTGAGTAGTTCCTATCATCAGTTCCACTTCTTCACATTTTGCTTTCCGAAAGCAAATGAACGATTTACTATAAAAAATACCCAAATCGCTATAGGTGTGCCTATAATTTTTGAAGAGTTCCCTCGATTTCTCCAAGATCCACTATATGTATCCACTTGTGGGAGAAATAAAGATAATTATTATTATTATCCCACCATCAGATCCCGACTTGGTGGCAATGGGACCTAATTGGGAGTAAACTATTTCAAACAAAAAAGAATTTTCGAAATCGGTCCAACCGTCTTGGAGTAATCGGTGAACATACATTAAAAAAAAGACATACAATCGAATGCATAACCTCCTCCTTTTTGGAAGTCGGTTAAAAAATAATGACGATAGTCGACAATACATTGAGTCGAAATATCGCGTAACGTGAAGATATTTGTTATGACGTTACGGGTCCTTTTAGTGCGTTTTATCTGAGTATATTTTCATCAATTTAAAAAGCAGCAAAACATACGTGTGTATTATTTGTTCACTAGCTGTTCCCTGCCGTTTCAGCCGCGGTAATTTCGGAGTTCCCGCAGGAATTCCGGGATAAAAAGTACCCTATGTCCTTCTCTGTATCCCTCACAACGTGCATGCAAAATTTCATGATGTTCAGTTGAGCCGTTAAGGCGTGAAAGCGTAACAAACAAACACTTTCGCATTTATAATATCGGTAAGGATTCTATCTAACTGACGGACTAGATATGTAGAATGTCAAAGAATCGAACGTATTGTAAGATGCGTCAAAATAAATTTCCATCACAATTGGCAGGTAAAACCGCCCAAACGAAAGTGCGCCGTGGCCGCGGGCCGGCGGTGCACGAAGCGCTGCAGCGGATACCGACGTCGCGGCGCGCGGTGCCGGTGCCTAACGACACGTGGCACGCGCCCGGCGACAGCCTGTTCGCGTGCGGCCCGCTCCACGACAGGAGTGCCGGCCCGTTCACGCGCATAGACAGCAGTAGCAGCGACGATGACAACATACCAGATTCCGGTAGATGACTTGTTTTATTCGCACAGTGTTCGTACGTGGGCAATTTTTTCATGTCACCAGACAGCCTATAAGTATTAACAGACCGCCGTCGTGCCTACCATTCCGACCTTGCTACAGACGTACCGACGGTTGGCCATCCAGCCGTCATTTGCCTATGCACTGAAGAAGTTTGCGGACGTCATGCCGCCTGCTCTTTCTAAACACGCGATAGCTGCTATTGTTGTGGCAGCTACCTTACAGCCTCCAAAGAAAAAAAGAAAGAGTCGAAAAGAATGGGCAAAATTCTATTTAAGGGAACGTGAAACATTTAGTTACATGAAATGTTCAGTGTTCAATGTCGCGTTCAGAGTTTTGCTCCATCGTCGTAAAACTAGTAACAGACGTTCCAATTTGGTTGGCACCAACCGCCCGATCACGACCAAATCGGACCAAATCTATAGGGTAGTCGGTCCAACATAATTATTATTAATACGGGTTGGACGTGGTCGGCTCGCCGGCGCACCCGACAAGCCAACCGTCCAACCAAATTGGTACGTATGGAGGCAAATGGTCCAACCGATGTGTCTCAGTCGCATTCGAAATGCCGCCGAAAAGTAGGTAAAAACTAATATAGGTAATAAATAAGTACGACGCGACGACAATAACCTTGTGTTGTGGAAACCTAGCAAATTCGATGGGATTTTTCCCTAACAGACCTGGGGTCGGGTACTGGCCCTATGTGCGTGGAGGAGGGCGCGGCGGAGTCCCGCGGCGCGCGGCTGGAGCTGCGGCGCGCGGCGCTCCGCCGACAGGTGGCGCGCGCAGACACGGCGCTGCGGCTCGCGCGGCACCACACCCACCACAGGGCGCTCGCCTCCATCGTTAAGGTGAGAGGTTGTGTTAAAAAAGTGATTCGTTTGCACCACATATTGAATGTCTATACTTTTTTAAAATACAAAAATAAAAAAAAAACTTTGTTAAAAGGCGCTAAAAATAATTGACCTGGTGGAAAGCTAGCTCCTTGAGTAACATAGGATACTTAATATCATAAAGTTTCCGAGGGTGTTAAAAAATTATTTGTAACTAGCTGTTCCCCCGCGGTTTTACCCGCGGTAGTTTCGGAGTTCCCGCGGAAATTCTAGGATAAGAATTACCCTATGACACTCAAGAACACTGCAGCATTCTATTGGTAAAATAATTTTCAAAATCGGTTTAGTATATCCAGAGATTACCCCCCTACAACCTCAAAAATTCACAAACTTTACCTTTCTATAATATTGGTATAGATATAGTATTATATTATATTATATTATATTATATTTGAATATCTATTCAAATCAAGTATTTTGTGTACAGAAACAGCTGAACGGGCAGAGGGCGTCGTGCCGCCTGCCGCAGCAGACGGTCAATCATTTGCTGGCGATGCGAGGCATGCCCTCTGTGCTGACCTCGCAAGAGCGCAGACGACTGAGGTAAGGCCCACAGGCTCGGGTCTCACGGCAGGCTCTCTCTCCCTCTTTCTTACTCACTCGCCACTCAGTCTTAATCACCGATGCAATGGCAGACCGCCATTGGGAGTTTTTTGGCGGCAATCAAAGGTGGCGGTTCGGTCATTTATTTTCATGTCGATAAAAAATGGTTAAAAGTGGATTTTGTTGTGTTATAACTTATAAGGTGCTGTATTGGACAATAATTTTCACAGTGACGGTTTTTAGTGTGCTCAAGAAGATATAATATGTCATTTCGAGCTGATTTCTTCGGTTTCCTCAAAGAGCTCCGAGAAAGTTCTTGTAGTCTATTGAGTACCATGGCCTACAAGATCAAACCGTACAACGATGCTAAACGCTAATTTGTGCATTTAACTAACTTATTTTACTTGAAACTGGCTAAATGCATTATGCAAAAGCCAATAAGAAAAAGCAAGAAAAGACCGCCATTGGAATCTATACATATAAAAATAATTGAAGCGTCTGTTTCTAATTTCAAATTAACAGCTTTTCACTATATGCATACGAAAGTATATATAAAATTTTTCTCTGTCTGTCTGTCTTTCTGTTTGACTTTGTTTCGGGTAATCTCTGAAACGGCTGTACCGATTTTAACGCGACTTTCACTGGGAGATAGCTGATGTTATAAGGGGTAACTTAGGCCAATTTTTATCCCGGAATTCCTGCGGGATTTTTGAAATTAACACGGGTGAAACCGCAGGGCACAGCTAGTCGTTATTAATATTTAACGACGCCGAACCAGAGACTTTGATCTGTTAGCGTAATAAAACTTAAAAACATACAAGTTGCAAAACTGATCGCAACTTTTTCCTTTTGTCACGTTTAAAAGGTTTTTCAATAATTCACTAATAATTAACTATCAATTTATTTAAATAATTATTTACCTACCAAATCAACAATATACAACGCTATGAAAAAGGATTAGTATAAAAAAGTTCATTCCAAACCGCCAAAAGGCACCGCCGCTTTAGGAATTATTTGTCTAAGCTTTTCAATATCAGTTTAATTAAATGTTGCAGAATAATTAATCATTCAAACGCTGTCTACATCATAATTCTCCTCCGATTTCTATTGCAATGAAATATCTTAGAAGATATGAGGTAAGGATCTCAATAAAATGTCCGCAGGGCGAGCGGATGGTCGGGCGGCGAGAGCGGAACATCAAAAGCTGACAGCACATCGGCGGGATGCGCCAAAGAGTCGTGCACGGCGACGCCCCTGCCCTGCGGCCGGTACTGTCTGGCGCACGTGACGCAGGCGCCCGAGCAGCGGCTGTACGCGTCGTGTCTAGCCGTGTTCGCGGACGGCGAGCGCTGCAAGCAGCCGCTGCTGCCGCTGCAGGATCACACGCAGCTGTGCGCCGAGCACGCGTGGAAACGGGTGAGAATAATATTATTGAATTTATTGATCTAACATGTAAACAACAACATCTATGTACGCATAAGGTTTGCTTAATTTGAGAACAGATGGCGCTGTGTGATTATTTCCAAGGATGATTATTATTAGTAACGGTTTTGGAGGTTTAAGGTATGACCGCACTAGGCGGAACTGCACTGCAGCGAAGCGACACGACGCGACACGGCCAAATATTCTTTGTATGAAATTGTATGAGGCGACGCGTCGCGGCGCGGCGCGACGAAGTTGACCAACTAGGCAACTACGTCGCGCAGTTGCCGCGACGTGCAGTTCCGCTGCCGCGTAGTGCGTTATAGTAAGCAGCGCGACAGCGACGCTTCACCTCATATTTCATACAAATCGGAATATATCAGACCTTGTCGGACGTGCAATTTGTTTTGTAAAATAGATGATTTTTTTTTTTATTATTTAGTAACTATCCAGAGCTATACGATTTACTAAATGAAAACTGTATGAATACTACGAGAAAAAATAACAATTGGCTAAAGATTGCAAAGGAAATAATTGGTCTTTGTTATTTTCTTGATTACTTTAGCCTTTATTTTTCCTTGCAAAGTAGTGACACTATGGCCACGTCCACATCAATTTCATCCATTGCGCTAAGTGGTTCTTGCCGATCGACTACGGACAAAACTGTCGCGCCGCTGCAGTTTCAGTGCGATATAGCGAACTCGAACTCTAGAAGTGTCGCGTCGCTCCACTGCAGTGCAGTTCCGCCTAGTGCGCTCATACCTTTAAAAGCTTCCGCAAATAAGGTCATTAGTCGCGCCAACTAGTGGCCACCATGAGCAGTCTATATTCTTTTTTCTAAGCTACAAATATTATGGGTTAATGAATTCTTAGAAAACTGTCCATCTGATTTTAATTTTGTTTGCCACCCTAAGTTGTTTACCTGCTTGCATTTTTCTGTTTCTCCAGAAGGGATAAATGACATGCATTTAATAGATAGGGACACTTCACAACACACACATCTACCTCAACTGGATGCCGATAAGCAATAACATGTTAACCCACAAAATTAAGTTATTGATACAGAACGCTTTATTGAGGGTAACGTTTGTTGATTATGTGTTTACCTTATTACATTTTTTAATCACCAACAAAATGTTTAACATAAAAAAATGTTGACATAAAACGACACTATAATTTTCTCAAAATTTCTCCAATGTGGGTTAACATGCTATTGCTTATCTATATCCAACTAAAATATGGGGGGCTCGTGACGTCACTAATCGCTATAAGCCGCCATGCAAGCTGCACCGGACAGTGACGTCACGCGATGTGTCGCCGGTATTTTTTCATTACGTAAAAAAAGAAAAAAATACTTGTCCAATTATTTTTATTAACCTACAAGACAGACTAAAACCAAAAATTAGTCGACATGCCTATTATTGCTGGCATAAGACGCTGTCCAGATGACGCGTTACGCGCGAGCGGTTTCGCGCGTTGCTACTCGCTCGTTCCCGAGATACTAGAGCTACATAGATCCCGTCCAGATGCTCTCGCGCGTAAAACGCTTGCAACGCGTCGGACTCTCGACTCGCGCGTTCTCGACTCGCGCGTATAACGCCTCATCTGGACAGGCTCTAATCCATGACAATCTTAACGCGCCCGGGTACAGGACAACTACGACAAGTGGAAGCCGCGCAAGGCGGCGCGCGTGCGCCCCCCACCCGCCGGCGCGCGCCCCCCGCCGGCCGGCGCGCGCGCCCCACCCGCCGCGCCGCGCCGCGCCAAGCGCCGCCGCCGGCCCGCGCCGCGCCGCCCCTGCCCGGCCGCCGCCGCGCAGCCCGCGCGCCTCGCCCACGCCGCCCGCACTAGTGATCACGCGACGCTGCACGCCGCCCACCGCTCGGCGCAATCGCTGAACGGTACGAATATATGAATCAATGAATGAAAAACACTTTATTGAGCACCACAGTCATAGAAACAACAAGCAAAGTTTGAAGTGGCTTCAAAGGGCGACCTTATCACTATAAAGCGATCTCTTCCATGCTACCAGGTGGAGTATAGACATATTTATGAAAGTAAAAAAAACAGTAAGTAGGTAGTGCAGTAGTTTATCAAAATGCGAAAAATTATATGTAAATTAAATATATTATAGTAATAAATAAAAAGTGTGATAACCTATGACTTAAACATAAACGAAGACATACCTATGATAGTTAGCAACACAATGAATTGTGTATCATATATTTTGTTTGTTTGTTGATTTGTTGTCTGGTACTTATCGAAAAAACTCTGCTCATTTTGAGTCCAGGTAGCGCTGTCTGGTAATGTGCAAGCATTTGCATTATTTACAGAAATCAATGTTTGCTCCAACTCATCGGCTTACGACAGCTCCGAGGACAACCCGGCGGCGACGCACAGCGACGGCGAATATATCGGCACCGCTAGCAATGCGCATGAGCTGGGTACATATTTCTTAGAAAAACTATACATATTCCTATAATATAACTGCCTTAGGAGTGGTCGTCCGAGGAGGGCGTGTACTGACCAGCTAGAGGATGCCCTCAGAAATACACAGGCGCAAACATCACCTATTAGTGTGGTGTAATGACCGACCGGAAAAGTAATGCCATCTCATCATATCTCACCCGCAAACATTACTTACCACCCAAACATTATTCGACGCGCTCTAAAAGAAAATGGACCTTGTGTAGCGGTCATAGCCTTCAAAATCAAACAATCATTGACACCCGTATTTATAAACGAGTAAAAGTCATTACTTGAGTAAAAGTCATTACTTAAGTAACGATTTGGATTTTATAGTTGAGTAATTGCTAGAAGTTAGAACTGTCAAACATTAGAATTCTCAGCCAAGTAATAGTCACCATTCTCTTTACTTAAGCACTACCTGCGAGGTTATTTTGGATGAAAAATTGCAACTTTGGATAGCATCGTAGCGGTTTTTGCTGTTGTAGATGATATATAAATGATAAACTGACATTTTAATAAATCTATTTTATTGGTTCTCAAATTTTCATAAATCTTTTTGTTAGAAGTTTTGAAGTTCACTTCCTTTTCCTTTTATATTACCTACTTACATTCTTTCATAATATTATGTTTTACACCAAGATTGTTTTGATTTCGTAAATATACCTAATTTTGACAGAAATAATTGTATCTATAATATAATCCTTCTAAGTAAAAAATCACGTGTCACGTGTATAATTTCGGTGTAAAAAGTAAACAATAAACATTTAAATAGGTATCGTTAAACCCTACTAGGGTTATATCATGTGATCATGTCAAAAAACTCGATTACCTACTTGTACTTTCTACTCATTCCATTTTGACCACGCGCTTACTAGAGGGCGCTAGGGTAATGTTTGCACACAGGCGCTACATGGGCTAGAGACGCCTCTGGTCAAACGTTTTGTTTATTCAAGCATTCTGTTTTTTGTACCAAAAATTAAATTAAATTATAACAATGTATTTTTTACAATTTAAACTACTTTATGCAACCATAATGCAACCATCAAGCGCTGGGTCTTACTTAAGCATTTGCTTAAGTAAGAAACGCATATTGCTTGACTATAGAATTAGATTTTGTTATTAAGAATTCTAGCTCCAAGTAATGACTTCACTAAGTAACTACTTAGCAACAAGTAATTACTTGTTTATAAATACGGGTGTAAGTATCACACAAATATTACTCGACGCGTTCTAAAGTAAAATGGACCTTGCGTGGCGGTCATAGCCTTCAAAATCATTAAAAGTCTGACTCTGAGATATTACATAGTATGGTATACTTGTATCTCTGAGTGTTCCGAGTATAAGTATCGGATGATAGTGTAATGGTTGTACTCTCACGTAATGTTTGATGGTGCATCACCTCGTGGCGTGACTCGAGTAATATTACTCGCAACTCAAGTCTAATCAGAAAGGCAATGTGGGGAGTAGGTTTTGAAAGGTCAGCGTGTACGAAGCGCCTTAAAATGGATATTTTTTTTACAGAAGAGGTTGGTCAAGTGCCACCTGATGACATACTCGACCCGTCGGTTCTCAGCCAAATACCCGACGAAGCGTTTACTGAGTTTTTTAACCAAGGTAACTGATTATATTATTAAGTGTTTTCTGTTAATATTTGTTATTCATATATTAATCAACTGGATGTGCTAAATTTCATTTAAATCCATTTCACATCATGGAATGGATCAACGAATTTTCGTATTTATAAGTAAATTTTCGCTGACTTTAGGGTAGATTTTGTCAATGAATTTTCTATCCCTCGCTTACAGTAGGTACTTTATTATGTATGAAAGGTGAAATCCTATGTCCTTTTCTCTACCCCGGACAACGTATATGCAAAATTTCATGATGAGTTTCATGAGAGTAGTTGAGGAGTGAAAGCGTAACAAACTAACAAAAAAACTCACATTCGCATTTATTTATTTATTTATTTACTAATTTACAAACATTGTAACAACTTGACAGTGCTACATAAACCTTTTTAGGTTTTTCCGTGCACCGACACATCCGTCGTTATTCGTATATAGGTATAAAATAGGTAATATATAGGTTTAATTATGAAATTATTATTAGAGTAACTACGTACCCGCTTTTTTTTTCTAATTACACTCCGATACATTTTTGTTTGCCAGATATAGGTAGGCATTCTACATGACTCACCACTCACTCCTAGGATTAGTAGGATAATAAATGAGAACAAGCGCACATGTTCATAACGTGTTTGTTACGGTAGCGGAGGGCGGCGCCCCGTTCGCGGAGAGTTCCGAGCTGGCGGCTGCTCTGGAAGCGGTGTTCGACGAGCGGGTACTCGACGAACGGGTGCTCGACGAACGGGTGCTCGACGAGCGGGTGCTCGACACCATCGCCGACTGCGTGTTCACGCACTCGCCGCGCTCGCAACTCGCCAAGAGCAAGGTCAGCTGATAGCCCAATCGAATTAACCTTTTTGACCGCCTTTGGCGTGACGTGCCTGTAGTAGAGCTAAGCTAATATGACGCGCATTCCCTCCACTCCATCGGGCATACCGCACACGCACAACCGTTAAAATATTGATACGGCACATATAAATCTGGTCTTGCCATTCGTCCTCAGTTGCCGCATAGTGTCGCCGCACTCACACTAGTAAAGAGATATTATCAATACATGATATCGCACATCTAAAAGTTCTACAACTGCTTATTGAGTAGTGGGGCGTGTCATTTTAGTTTAGATAAGCTCTACCCGGTTCACAAGTCATCGTTATCTTGGAATAAGCACTTCTTTTAATGAAAAACATGCAACAAACAGCAAACAGCACTAGCACAATAACCACGACCACTGAGCAAATAATCACTACGTTTTAAATATACGTTTTAAATAAATATAATATATAATTCATTGATTAAAATTGTTAAATGTAATCTATGGAACTATGGACTTCTAAAATAAAGATTATTATTATTATTTAAGAGTAGGCACTTTCATACTAATTGCTGAACCGATTTATGAAAGCATTTTGTGCCAACCTTAACCTTACCAATGTAAGACGCGGTCAAGGGGATTTGGTTAGGTATTCCAAAGTTGGTAAGGAAGTTGTTGCATAGATCCATAGTATCTTGTGCTTCAAGGCAGCGTCGATAGGCTGATCACGACCACTCTACCAGGAGTTTATGACCGAGAGAAAGAAGAAGCATAACTGTTAATAAATAGGCGCCATAATTGAAGAAAAAGAAGAAAGTTTACCTGACATGGTTATGCAATCAATTAAAACGATAAAATAAATTCAATGGTATTCTTTAACCCAACTTTTCTTTGGTATTCTTTATTCTTTTACAACGTCACAAACTCACTACCTTTTGCTCTTTATAACATTAGATATTTAATAAAGCAACTACCTCTTATATGAAATTTGAAATTCCAGGTACTACATGTCCCGTCGTCGGTTAGTATGGAGATGTCCTCGACCGCTCCGTCATAACATTAATTTTAGTATTTGCGTTAAGCTAAAATAAACTGTATGTACTATAAAACTTAGGAACAAATTTATTATTCATAGTCTCAAAGAGTTAAATACAAATAAAAATTCTTCATGCTTTAAATTCGTTGTATGTATGTGTGAGTAGGTACGTTCAATGTGATTTTTATTAGTGTGTGTGCGTAGATTGGGATGAAGTAGAATTTTTATAATATTGTGTACTTGTCGTTTGCGTATGGTAGTTAAGGCCCTTACAGGAAGGAGTCAATACTTATAAAGAAACCTTTAAGAAGACTTATCATTTAAAAACAAATGTTAGATCTTTAGGATGAATACTAAGTTTTGATGATAATTCTGCAGCATTTTTGACTCATGTAAGGGCCTTAAAAGAGGCCTTTTTATGAGAAATTTTGACTTATGAATCAAATTTGTTGCATTTTTTATATTTTTCGGTTCCGCACTTGATATTGAAGGACGGTAACTGTACCGGTGTATTTAAACCGTCCATCGAAAGGTCTTTTACTTACTCTCATCCACGATACAAGTGATACCACGCAATGGGCCGGTGCACTGAGCAAATAATCACTACGTTTTAAGAGTCTGCATTTTCATACTAATTTTCTATGAAAGCATTTTGTGCCAACCTTAACCTTACCCATGTAAGACGCGGTCAGGGGAATTAGGTTAGGAATTCCAAAGATGGTAAGGAAGTTAATGCATAGATCCATAGTAATTTTTGCTTCAAGTCAGTGTCGATCGGCTGGGCCGGTGCACGGTGTTCTAATAACAGTGAGTTGCGTGACCTTCTCTATATGGGTGCATAATTCTTCTTCTTTTTTGAATATGGCAACAGACGCCTTGGATAAGTAGGCGCACTATTCATGCCAATGTCAGTCAGAGAAAACGGTGGACAATTAAAAAAAGCAAATAAGTATTTGTTAGGACAGAATATGAACAGATTCAGAAAGATCGAAACATCAATATCAAATCTGATATCACTGTCGTAAATTTTGACGTTTGTTTAGCGACTTCAAAAAAGGAGGAGGTTCTATGTGAGACTGTATGTATGTATGTATGTAATGGTATACGTGTCCAGAAAATTTAGGTCATGCGAGTGCTATTTACTATGTTGCTTATTAAACAGTTGCTTGAAAAATTCATTCTAGCCAAAAATTGAATTAAACCGTGAATATTTCCGTTCACTTGCATCTTGCATTTTCGTGAATTTTTATGATTATTGTTTGTGTGTGCTCTGAAGAGCAATACTTTCCGTGAACGGAACTTGTTTTGGAAAATAATAAGTTTATTTGATAAATATATTCAATTTACTGTCTATCTCAAAATTTAAGTACAACACAGGTTTAGGCGGAAATCTGAATGGGTGTCAAAGTATCTAGACAAGTTACCTTAATTTGCTGTTTTTCTCAACACAAATTCTGGTTATCGAAAAATCAGAGATTCATTAATTAAAAAAATATATTATATGAAAAAATCCACAGATTTTGTGCTTAATGGCAATGCAAATATAGATCAGTGACATCCAAAACGTGCGACATAATTTTACGTTTTGTCCGGTCTACGAACTATAATTATATAAACAAAATGATTTAGTCAAAATTTTTCTTCGGGCCTCTAATTTTCGAGGGATGTTTGAATGAGAGTTGTCAACCTTGCGTTTTCATGGACTGATACATTAGATTAACATTTAGTTTAACTAAACTGCAATGGGAAATGTATTAACATTAAGCAATTGTAAGGGACGCTTTTGTATGCATTTGCATGGCTTGTGTAGGAGGAATAAGGATTTGTAGAGTTCTCACCGATCGCTGGTGCTGTCCGTACGGTTTTAGAATCTAATATAAATAAGACATAAAATTTTTACTGAGCAAATACTCCCATCACAAATGAAGCTTTGATAAATGAGTTTCTAATCGTGGCACGCACAAGACGTCCAACGCGACGTACATTCTTCTCCTTCTCTTTTTAAGTTAAAGTGTTAAGAGGGAAGACTGCCTAAATGCCTATTGTTTCCAGCGGGGTGAGCCAAGTTGACATTCAACAATTGTTAACGCAAAGAAAACTATGTAGAGCTTTAATCGTCAAATTTATTTCCTGGCTGTCGGATGACGGTGGTGTAATGGGGCAATTTTAGTGATTTGAAAAGGTTCCTAATTCTTATGATTATATTTTGTTTAGAAAAAAAAACAAAACAGAGCATGGCAGTGAGTTATTTGTTACGCTTTCACGGCTCAACAGCTCAACAGATCGCTTATCGATACGATATGCTTCATCAAGAGCATACAGAGAAAGACATAGGGTATTTTTTGTCTCGCGATTCCCGCGGAAACTCAGAAATTAATGCGGGTGAAACCGCGGGGAACAGCTAGTATCTATTATAAAAAAATATTTGCTCTATATTGTCTTTACATAGGAGAAACAAATACGTCTGTATGATTTTGTATTGAATAAACGCAGCCCGCCTTTCCTCTTTGGTACTTCGCTAAAAGCTATTTTCTTTAACGTACGCACCTATGTCTATACGTTATGTTATTTTAATAGGTAATTAAAATAAAGAACATCCTATAGCGCTGCTACTCGGTGAGAATTGAAATCCTTACTACACGAATTCTCTGTTGTAATTTTATTATATTTTAGTTAATAATAAATTACGCGTGTAGGACACTGTGTTGTGCTGTGGTCGTTGATTTGGTGTATTGTAATGTTGGTGAGAGAGAATAATGCTTTAACTTCCGTTTTATCGCTATTAGTGATCGTAGAATGTATCTATAAATACCAAAATCTAATTATTTTTTTTAAACCGTGGCAGTATTTTCCGGACCGATAAGCTTAAGTAAAAGTACTGTAAAATTGATTTCAAAAATCATAATTATTGTAAAGAGAAACATTCGTTGAACTAAAATATTATTTGTAAAATATTTCTTTTTTTTTTAAATATAATGCACGCCTGTATTTATTATTTTATTAAACTTCAATGTAGAGCAAAAACAAAAAAAAATGTCAATTCTTCTATGTTCTTTAATGGAATTATGAGATTAATAAAGATTTCTTATCCATACCGCAATCCAAATTTGACTAAAGACTATCCACTGTGGCAGAGCGAAGTGGAGCTGAATCTACATAGGTAGTAGATAATATTATAATTGGTACGCATAAAATTTGTGTGTGTGATTAAAGTTACGAGGTTTGCTTGTCATTCAACGTGTTCGGATATAAGTTTTGGGGAGCACTTGTCTTTCAATTCTCCATTAATTTTTGTGATACAAAAATAGGCGCACAATTCATGTTCCGATAAAAATCTATCAGATTACAATAACGATAGGGTTGTCATATTAGACAGTTGATATTACTTTTTCCATATTTTCCTTTCATCAGTTAATCGATTATATCTTTGTTGGAAAACCATGATTTAAAAACGTTCTCTCCCTTGGATTTATTGAACGACTAGTTTGATGGCTTCGTTTTTCTTAGTAACGTGACATGACCAGTGACCACACTGATTTTAGTTGGTGAGTCAGTTACGTAACTGCTTTTTGCTAGATGGTGGTAACCATCTCAATGTTATTTTAACCTTACATTTTTTTTTGGTATGATAAATGGACATAGATAAGCAATAGTGTGTTAACCCACACTGGAGAAATTTTGAGTAAATTAAAGTTTTATAATTATAGCGCCATTTTGTTACAACATTTTTATGTTCAATATTTAGTTACATATTTAAACAATGTAATAAGGTAAACATATAATTAAAAAACGTTCTCTAACTCGCAATAAATCGTTCTGAATCAATAACTTTGTTTTGTGGGTTAACATGTTATTGCTTATCTGCGTCCAAATATTATCCCACCAAAAACATAAATGTAAAAAAGGAGAGCTAAGTTCAATATAAAAATTATGCTTGGCTATGGGCTTCGCCGTAAAAAGAATGGAGATCTAAATGAGTGCCAAGTTCTATCCAAAATCGAAATATGTATTTATAGGAACAAAATAACATTATGAACAATTAGTATTAAACTCTATTTCTTTGCTTTATTGAACACCTATAACAATTCAATTTTCTATTTCAAAATATCTTTATTCAGTATAAACAATACATATTGGTACAGACACCAGTGTACATTAAACTTATCCTGGCGGTACTAAGATAATTGCTGTTATTTAAAAATGTGAGATCTTAAAGTAGGTTAGATTTTTCGATTTTGCTTAGAACTTGGCACTCATTTAGATCTCCATTCTTTTTGCGGCAAAGCCCATAGCCAAGCATAATTTTTGTATTGAACTTGGCTCTCCTTTTTTACATTTTATGTTTTTGGTGGGATATCATTACTTTTTGTAAAGAATATAAAAAAAAGCGTTAAACAACCCACCGTTGGCCGGTTGATTAGCGCGTATTACAAGTTTTTTGTATGGGGACACCACTTATTTTTTAACTTTTATATTTTTAGATTTTTTCCTACGCTTACACACAATTACTGAGCTGGATTCCAAATTTCATCCTTCTAAGTCATCTGGAAGTAGGTTAGATTTAGGTACTATATGTCAATCAATCAGTCAGTACTAAAATTTACGACTTTCTGACCTATATATCTTTATAACCGTTTGAACTACCTTCATGAAATTTGGGCTTCTACCTTATGGATATAACTAAACACACTTAGTTTTATGTGTTTACGTTAAAGAGGTTTTGAGTTATAGCACCAAGTGGTTCGTGTAATATTAGATACACTCGGCGCTGCCTGGCCAGTTCCTTTGCTTGAACTTGACTTGACACGCTGCCGCGTGTCTAGACTTCTCTGCGGTTTCATACGCGTTAATTTCAAAGTTCCCGCGGGATTTCCAAAAAAATACGCTGTAATTTATATACCCCTGCCAATGTGTATGCAAAAATTCATGATGATTTATTGAGTAGTTTGGCATGAAAGCGTAACACACAAATTCATAATTCGCATTTATAATTTATGGGTAATGTGACGAGAATGGTTTTATATGTATACTCTTAAGCTCCACTCCGCTTCTCTCAATGCCTGGTGTATGGTTTTTTCATAGAGTGTTCTAGCCGCTCTCCAGGAGAGTTTTTCATGTAAGTAT
Organism: Zygaena filipendulae; assembly: GCA_907165275.2. Classification (NCBI taxonomy): domain Eukaryota; kingdom Metazoa; phylum Arthropoda; class Insecta; order Lepidoptera; family Zygaenidae; genus Zygaena; species Zygaena filipendulae. The sequence continues at coordinate 5,893,602 of OU015663.1, forward strand.
ACGAGAAACGTCGTTATTTCAACCAGTAAATATAAACGTAAGTAGGTAACTTAAACAATTTTAGTTTCTTAAAAATTAAAATAATGAAACTTCCAAAAATTTTGAGTAAATAGTGTTTTAAAAATATACAACGTGTTAATGAATTAACTAAAAACCTGATACACCCCATTTAAAAAAATAAACAATAATATCATTAAAATATATTTTATGTCGAAAAATTTATACTTTAAAAGTTATTCAACATTAGTTTGGAGGTGACCTATCTACGAAATTCCAAGCGCTACGCCCGCGCCTACCGGTTCGATTTTTTTTTACTGCGGGCGGCGTACGCGTCTAATATTGTATTATAAATAATTTAGACATAGGCTAATAAAAATGAAAAAATATAACCTATATTAAAACACAGTGCGATCGATTCGCTAGTTGATTCTGAGCAAATTACTTTCTAGTTTTCAGTTAATTCATTAACACGTTGTATATATTAGAAATCAATATTTTATAATGTTTATGTTCCTACTTTTAACCTTTATGTGATTGTTTGTGACCGTTGTGAGTTATTTGTGTATTTTTTTTATTTATGTGAGTAAAAAATATAAGGTTAGCTATCGGTTTACTGGCTTAGAGCTTAAAGAAGGTACATAATGAAATAAAAGAGGGTTCCATGTCTCGAATCATTGTGACATTTTCTTTAACGGTTATTAAAAACAAAACAATTTCCCACGCAATAATAAAAATGTGAACTAGAAAATAGCAATATATATTTTTTAAACGATGTAATGTATGTCGATGATGTGTAATGATGTCGGTTTTAGTTGAATTGAGTGCGCTTGAATTGAATCGTAGGTGCCGTGTTTTTTCAACTTGAACAAATATTGTAGCAGTGCAGCAGACATATCAAATAAGCCGTGAGCTTTCGTTCATAGAAGCACACATTTATCAAACAGTTATTCAAAATTTATACAAAATAACAATCCAGTTACTTCTTAATCCTATTACTACTTAATAAATCAGACTCTGACTTTATTGTGTTCTAATAATTAACTTCTAAGATGATTTTCTCAAGATGTAACTAAGTAGGTATCCAGACATCATTGAGAAGATTTTTAACTGTGTAGGTTATTAGTACAAACTACAGAGAAACTGACTAACCATCTTTGGACATAGATAAGCAATAGTGTGTTAACCCACACTGGAGAAATTTTGAGTAAATCGTGTTTTAAAATTAGCGCTATTGTCTGTCAAAATTTTTTATGTTCAATATTTAGTTACATACTTAAACAATGTACATAATAAGGTAAACACATAGTTAAAAAACGTTCCCTAACTCTCAATTAATCGTTCTGAATAGGTAACTTAATTTTGTGGGTTAACATGTTATTGCTTATCTGCGTCCCTTAAATTCCAATAATTTGTAATGTATTCAATTTTAAACTACTTATATTCATACTTATGAGGTAATAATTTAGTACTCCGTATTTCTTTGCTTAACTGCGTTTCATTGATCCCTTGCCACTGAAAAAAAAAAATAATACTACGTGTACGCCTTAGGAACCTCTCACAGAAGCATTTATACAGGTACGAAGGCAATGAATAAAACAAACTGACGCGCCACGATATTTGTATATTTTTAGAACAAGAATTGTTAGTAAATAAATTAATTAATTAACTGTAACTAATTGTATCGGATACGATTCGTATTCCACATGCGGTACCTGCACTTTGGTATTTTTATTTTTAACACTATACATTAAAATAAACGAAACTTAGTGTAGCGATAGAAGTGTAGAATATTACTAATTATAAAACTATTGTATGTATTTTACTCGCTAGTAATTTATTATTTTTTAATTTTTTTTTTTAGATCAATTCAATTCGACTGCGCCTAGGGTGATGTTAAGTCATGTTTAAGTTAATATTTTGCACTTTAATTAGGTATGTATAGTTATTGTAAGATTATTATAACGTAGACGATAACTGGAGTTAGCAGTTGTTTAGCTTCCATTGTAACGGACGTTGCTGTTAAAAATGTACTTTTAAGAAGTCTTATTGACATCAAAAAACAATGTTACCTACATAATTCGAATCAAATTGTAGAATAGCTACCTAAATATTTTATTTTATATATAAAATGACAATATTTTGATGTTTGAACTTGATTCAGGAAATGTATGGATATCTTAATTTCTGCTTTTGTGACGAATAATTGGTTTTATTAAGATTATTCGAGATAAATTTCCACAGTAAATATCTTCATCATCGTCATATTATTATTTTTACCGAAGTACCTAGCAGTTTATTAATGAGACAAAATACCACTGTAAAAGTATTGTCTCCTCGATACGCTACAAATGAAACCAACTCTTTAAGTGTTATAACTTTCATTAAAATTCGTCCATTGAAATATAGACCTTGCAACCTATCCGTGCAGTCAAAATATAAAATACACAAAATTTATAAGAAGAAGAAGAAAATACATTTTTTCGTTGCAGCCAATAATATTATAAGTAATATTTATGTTCCAGCACAACAATCGAAAATTGCATTGTACCTATACAGTTATAATTTCACTATAAAGATATTATTATACAAAGATGATGGTAGTTTTGGCGGATTTGATAGATTTCTGGGTTTATTTTCTCTGAGTGCTTCTTATTCGTCACGCATAATGAAATAATAATGTAAGGATATCCAAAAATAACTCATCAAACAAAAACGACAGAAGAGGTTATTGTGGATTAGGTATGTTTCTTTTTTATAACTCTCCTATTGAGTATCGACTCAAGTCAAACTCAAGTAATCAACGGCGGTCGGCGGACGACTGGTTTAGGAAGGACCGTTTTAAAAATTCAATTTCAATATTTTATTATATTGTTAGTAATTTATTCACTTTTTTATTACTCTAGACGTAAAAATGAATTATATTGAAACTTGAATGTCAACAATAAGTATCATAATAATATAATTCCTTTCATCGGTTTTAGTTCTCCAAAGTGATTATGGGAAGTTAAACAGTTGGATCATCCTGTTAAAGTTTTTTTTTTACGATTTTTGTGTTTAATACACTAGGTATTAATATTTTTTCATTGAACTTAGATTTGATCAACTTGCACTAAATTTTGATCGCGGGTTAATGAAGCTTATTTGAATATAAATTTCACTAAAACGGAAAAGTCATCTACTCATAATTACAACCTACAAAGGCATGAACATTTTTTGAATTTTTAATTAATATTCTAGCGTAAAGTGTATTTGTAAGGCTTAAGGCTTAAGACTCGTTGTAAGCCTCGTGAGTCTAGCAAATACCTAATAACATTTCGCAGTAATAACTGTGGATACTTACGCCACTGGCGCAGCCTAAAAAGTGGCACCGTAGAACTGTAGCTCAGTCTGAGACGACAGCTTTTATTGTAATATTATTAGCCGTCAATCTAAAATGTATTTAAAATGCGATAGTAAAATTAGAAAGAACTGCTACCTCTTAAAATGCCTGAAGTTGTTCATACATTATTGTCCAATGGGTGTAAACTTGGAAATGATGATGTAAATGTAAACTTATGAAAACAAAAACGAAATAAACATGAAGAAATTTTGACTCTAGCCAATGCAGTATTTATTTGTATTTCATGATTTCCGTTTTCAGGGCCTTTAAGGAGTGAAACGAGCACCAACCGCTATAAAAAATCATATCTACCAATGTATCATATTTCATTTCAAAGGAATTGGCAGAAGAACATGTGAAAAGAGTTAATACTACGTTATTTTTGGTAATTATTCTTTAGCATTTAAACAAAAAAGTGCCAAAAACAGCCGATTTTGCAGTTTTTCATCAATTTTTTGCGTAATGTGACGTGCGTTTAAAGAACAGACGCACAAGAGTAAAATATAATATTTTAAGTAAATACCTACCTACAATTAGAAATAATTCCAACCTGAGTTTAGGATATACTATCAACAACGGAACACGTCATCAACACAAGGAAAGAAAATAAAAAGCTTTCAAATTATGATCGTATCTCAAAATATTTTAATTAAAATTTTAAATACCTATTTTATATCTATTAGTTTACAATAATATCATAATAATTTACTAATAAAAATCATCATTTTGAAAAAACAATTTATCTAATTGTAATTTACCTACTAATTTCTTCCATGTCTAAAGTAGGTAAACTTGCTTGGCGCGTATCTATCGTCGCGTCGATGCCACTTATTTATTATCCACCACTATATTATATTTAAATGAATTCCGGGATTTCCTCAAGAATTTTTCTAAAGGAGGTAATGGCATAAAGATTAGATATCCTATAAATTATGTACCTATAGTCATTTAAAAAAATAGTATATACCTACCCACAGACAGATACACTATAATATACAGATGCTTGTAGTACCTATAGCTAGACTTATACTACTAGACTAGAATTATCGAACAAAAGGTGTATGAACATTTGAAACACAAAAGAGTAGGTATCAGTGTCAACGGTAACCTATACCTATTGACTACTCAGATATTGCACCGATTAGTGTTTTGTAATGTTTGTAAATAAAGATAAGACACAACAATAAAATAATACGTAGATACCGATGATAGGTATTTACATAGAATGTCATTGGTAGAAGTAGTAGTAAACAGGGTATTCTATAACTAATAACTGGACGCAGATAAGCAATAACATGTTAACCCACAAAATGAAGTTATTGATTCAAAACGATTTATTGAGAGTTAGAGAACGTTTTTTAATTATGTGTTTACCTTATTACATTGTTTCAATATGTAACTGAATATTTAACATCAAAAATTTGACACAAAATGGCGCTATAATCTTAAAACTTTAATTTACTCAAAATTTCTTCAGTGTGGGTTAACACACTATTGCTTATCTATGTCCAACTATTCTAAACTAAAGTAGTAGTAGGTAAGTTAGATAGACATTATGCACGACTACACGAGTAGGTAATCTAAATCATTTTATTGTTCTTCCCCATTAGTTCCCCAGTAACACGAGCGTTTCATAATTACGATCAAAACAGTTTATTATAATAATACTAGCTGTGCCCCGCGGTTTCATCCGCGTTAATTTGAGAAAAAAACAAATATAGTCCACTATTGGTCGTAGCGTGATGTTAGGTAGGTATATTGGACATAGATAAGCAATAGTGTGTTAACCCACACTGGAGAAATTTTGAGTAAATCGTGTTTTAAAAGTAGGAGCGCCATTTTGTATCAACATTTTTTATGTTCAATATTTAGTTACATATTTAAGCAATGTAGTAAGTTAAACACATAATTAAAAAAAGTTTCCTAATTCTCAATAAATGGTTCTGAATCAAAAACATAATTTTGTGGGTTAACATGTTATTGCTTATCTGCGTCCTATTATAGTCTATGGCCTTCGTCGATAGACTATCCAACACAATAAGAATTTTTCATTTCGAACCAGTAGTTTCTGAGATTGGCGCGTTCAACCAAACAAACATACTCTTCAGCTTTATAATATATTGGCTATAAGCATTAGTAGGTAGGTAAGTCCGCTTAAAGGTACAGTAAAATAAGTAATTTTGTATTTTTTGATTCATTAAGAATTCGAATTCAAGAAGAATAATGAAAAGCGTAGTATATCCTTGCATCGTTCTCGAGCCCCAGAAGTAAAAAAGATAAGTGTACGGAGACAGTAGGTATACTGAAATATTTGTGTTGTCCTCAATACGCTCGAAGTCGTTACTGAGTCGACGTTGTGCTGGCCGCAGGTGTCACAGAGCTCTATTTCAGCCGATATTGTTCATGGGTGCATGAAACACGGAGAGCGCAAAAACAATATGCCTACCTACAGGTTAACGAAATTATTTTCTTCGAGCTATCAAAAACTTAATCAATAACAACTAAGATATGCTTAAAAATAAAAAGTACATCATACAATCTATCAATTAGGTATGTAGCGGACGCTCGAAAAGCGGCTCCACAACCTACTAAAGCGTAGATAATATGTGAAACACAACGTATAACTGGCTCATTTTTACACATTGACCGATTTCGATGTGACTTATCCTTTTTTGATCTGTGGTTTCGACGGCAGTTTCGGCGAAATAGGGTGCACGCAGGAGCAGTGTCGTTAGAGGCTGTTGTATTTAGAACTTAAACAACCAGCTAACCACACTGCCAACGCGGTCTACCCTTTCTTCCTATACTTCCCAAGGGTTGTTCTTCAATTCTTCTCTTGCAAACTACTGTTCTTCTTGAACAAATACTAGGTTACCACTTCTGTAAATCTTGACTGCAAGCCTCATCAGAGCAGAACTGCTTAATACAAAAAGGTTTTTCAGGAATACAGAGGTCAGGTTCTATTACCTACATTCAGATAATGATACCTTCTTTGATACAACGAGCAAATTCTTGGTAATAGCCATCTATTACCAAGTGATTAAACATGCAAAAAGATAAGATAATTATCTCGTGGTTATAGTAGATTTTACAACGAGTGCACAAAACAAACCATTGTTATCCGAGACTTTTAGCAGCCTGAGCCGAAGGCGAGGGCTGATAGTAATGTCGAGGGTAAAATAGTTTTGTGGACGAGTTATAAACTCAACTTTTCACTTCGATTGCGAGGAAATAAAACAGTAGTATAACATAACATTTCTTTAAAAGTAAAATTAGTAAAGTTTTGAATACAGAAGGAAATTGTTTATCCCGGCATATTAAGGGTATTTATGTTTTAAAAACACATAAAGCAAATAAATTAAAGTAAATATTATAAAATAACAAATTCTATCTATGAACTTCTTATTGTGTTTGGCTGTATGGCTCATTTTCTTTGCCTTAATATAGATACATTTATGAATAGATACGTTAATGCACTTGTGCACAAAATTCTATTTTGTTCAGCCTAGATCCTGCACAAACAAGGATTTACTAATGAAGCGCAATGGAAAGCAAGAACTTACCAGGAAGCGAGATTTTTACTTTTTCAGTTCTGAAACGTGGTTCATCAATTTACAAATCCTAATAGGCACGCGATTATAACTTACCGTACCTTTTCACTATTTTGACACTCTGGATCCGGTTCTGATTCCCATAGTAGGTAACTGGCCACATGGATCCGCACAACGGTGGAGTTAAACTGTTTAGCTTTACATAATTCTCAGTACGATATTTCTTGACATTTCCTCAAAATAGGAAGGAAGGAAAGGAAATAGGTTTACTAACGTAATGCCAGCTTCCAGACACGACCTAAATTAATATTATATTTTGTCTATGTCCAAGAGGATTAGGCGAAGACTTACTAATACGCCTCTGGCTTGCCATAATCCAATGCACCTTTCGCCTTGTCCACATTTATTGTACACACTTAAGTCTTCACGTGCGCTCCTCGTATTGGGGGATTCTACATAAGTTTACCTACTCTCTGTCCACATTTATTGTACACACTTAAGTCTTCACGTGCGCTCCTCGTATTGGGGGATTCTACATAAGTTTACCTACTCTCAATACGCCTCTGGCTTGCCATAATCCAATGCACCTTTCGCCTTGTCCACATTTATTGTACACACTTAAGTCTTCACGTGCGCTCCTCGTATTGGGGGATTCTACATAAGTTTACCTACTCTCCATGACGCTTCCCTTTTGCCGGTTCATCTTAGATTTTGATTAAGCCTACCAATATCGGTTTCTTGAAATGAAAATCGGAGGTCGCTGACTTCAGATAATATGCGTCTCGATATCTGCAATTAGAAGAATAAGCATAATAAGCACCTCTAAGTATTATATTATTCATTTATAATTACCGCGCCTGCGTATATATTTCAGGATATATATCAGGATTTAATGTAAGTATCTCCTACATTGAAGAAGTATCCATAGTATTATAGGCATAGAACTGCACTCAGCGCACGCAGCTGCAGTCATGGGACTAAAAGTGTGCGGAACATACAACCACTACGGAACAACTAGAGATCACGTGACTACGTCATTTGATGCAAACGTAATTACGCGCCATTCCATGCACACGTCGATTGGTTTAATGTGCTAAGTGCTTCAATTTCGAACAGAATTTTGAATGGAATAGGGATGTTGACGACTTAAAAATCAAAATTCTAATTAGTCCGTCAGTTAGAAAATAAAAAATCATTAGACACTTATTTTTTATTTTTCAAATAAATGAAAATACACAGTGATACCTAAAGCGCATTAAAATTTAGGGTGGGGCTCGTGACGTCACTTACCGCTACAAGCCGCCATACAAACTGCACTGGGTTGTGACGTTTCAACTCAATGTATAATGTATTGCAGTTATTTTTTGATTACGTAAAAAAAGAAAAAATACGTGTCCAATATTTTTTATTAATCTAAAGACGGACTAAAAAAATAATTAGTCAAATAGCCCATTAATATCAATAGCCATAATCTGTCCAGTAATTTTTGCATGTTGCGTTCATTATTCTGTGCCGTAGGTTATTTGGATAATTTTGGGCATGATTGGAGTAAATTTCGAGGTTCAATAGGAGTTTCGTTTTATATGAAACTTTTCTGAGGCATAAAAGAATAAAAAACAATATGTATCTAGATAATTATCCAAAGAGAGGATGAAACGTCGCTAAACTCATTTTTGTTCTCTCTATGTTCATCATAAGTGTATATATTTGAATTTTAATATACCTAATACTTAGTCAAAATATGTTTCTGAGGTGGACGGTGTGATTAGTGCGACACTATAGTATCACTACATAAGGTAGTATAAAACTGAAAATAAAGTCGCTTCCCGCTGTCTGTCTGTGTATGCTTATAGATCTTGAAAACTACGCAACGGATTTTGATGCGGTTTTTTAATAGATAGTGATTCAAGAGGAAGGTTTATAAGTAGGTATAGTTTATCCTGGAATTCCTGCGGGTGAAGCTGCGGGTGATTGCTAGTACGAGTATTTAAACATATGACGGACAAATATTTAAGTCTTCATTTATTATTCTATAGTAACCTTATGCTGATGATATCCTTACATATTATAAAACCAAGTCCTCCGCCGCGTCTGTCTGTCTGTTCGCGATAAACCCAAAAAGTACTGAACAGATTTTCATGAAGTTTTCAACAATAGATAAAGGGATTCATGAGGATTGAGGAAGGTTTATATGTTTTTATGTTTATCCTGGAATTCCCACGAGAACTCCGAAATTACCGTGGGTGAAACCGTGGGGGCCAGCTAGTTTTTAAATAAATCTTTTGCTGCCAACCCGAATGATATACGTTATCAACACTTTTTCGGTTAATATCCGTTTGGTACTGACTATAGGTACAGTCCAAGACAGCTAGATGCAAGGAGTAGCTAGATGAGTCGTATTTCAAGAATTTAGTAGGTAACTCACAGTCACATCTGTATTTTACGACAATAGGTTGCTTATGCTTGACATGTCAGAGATTATGGGACTTTATTTACCGAATTATATAGAGGAATAAACTGATATGTAATGTCTTAAACCAGTTGTAAGCTAAGCTTGTCTGTAGACAAAGTAGGTATCAATCTCTCATGTACTCGCAGACCTGCAAATTGCAAGCTGCTCTGGGACCTGGGCAATTAAAGAATTAAGAATACCATAAAATTAAACCATGACTTTATAGCAGAAAGTAAACAATAACATAGATATGTACGATTTTTAGATTTCAATGATTTTGTCATGTCACCGGACAACGTACCGTAATTTTTTACCGGACTCACAGTGCTGTATGGCCTTTAATGAGTGTGTACATGCACTGGAATCTGGATACCGGTCCAGCGATCAGTCTTCGCCGGATGCGCCTCCGGATCCCCTTAGTACGGCGTTAAGAAAGTGCGGTCGCCACTCGCCTCACGCCTGCAGTAGTGCAGTCACCCATGCCAATCTACTGGTGCGTGTAGACGCTGCCTGACGTGTCGCTCAATTTTAGAAATTGAGTGCTGATTTTAATTGAAATCCTCACTATTATAAATGCGAATGTGAGATTGTTTGTTACGATTTAACTCAAAAACTACTGGAACGATTCCCTAAATTCTTTCATTATTAGAATGCTACATTATACTTGAGTAACATACTGTACTGTACTGTAACCCGGAGTTCCTGCGAGCGGGAACAGCTAGTTGGTAGTAAAAGTTGATATTTTTATTATTTGCATCCGAAAATAATTGTAAAATTGTATTCCATATTCTAACCTGAAAAGAGTACGAATATCCTTTGCCAATAAAACCTTGAATGTACCGACCCAAGAAGACCTCTTATGATTTGTTGTTTCTTTTTGCTTTTTGTGTAAATATAAGGTTACGCCAATACGCGTTTTTTACTGTTCGACATTATCGTGTAATTCCTTTGGCAACTTCCATTATAAACGGCACTCACAGCTAACGTCGTTTACTGTCGGACATCCGTTTATTGAAGTTTCGTTGTCCGGTGGAAAAAAGGGACGTTTACTAGATGCTGTACAACGCTGTTAATGGCAATAGGTATAGGTAGATACGTGTCTGGATTCCGGACAGATAGCTAGCATACATCATGTATAATTTAGAATAGTGATCAAACATCATTATCAACACACATGTGCATAATGTCATCAGAATAGTTTAATCAATAATTTTATCAGCGACAACCTTTAGAATCACAGCTATTTTCCTAGTGCACTCATAATTGATATATAGAGTTATGTATAGATATGTAGATAAGGATACTAAGTTGTTAGGTGGGTAACTCAATAATTAGATAGTAGATACGCTGTTTAAGACAATATAAACTGTCTGAACATTCCTTGCGGTTTCACTCGCCCTATGCAACTCGTTTAGAAGTTGAATTCCCAAATGACTCTTTGTTTTATCTTGCCTACATCCTTACTATCCTAACTGATATTATAAATGTGAAAGTGAGTTTGTTTGTTTGTTTGTTATGCTTTCACGCCTTAACTGCTTAACCGATCATCACGAAATTTTGTATGCTCGTTGATAGGGGTAGTACAAAGAAGTACGTAGGGTATTTTTTGTCCCGGAATTCCCGCGGCATCTCCGCCTACATTATAAAATAAAGCTTTGTGATTTGGATTGTGCTCTGGTATATCGGTCATCCAATTTCTTCTTTTATTTATTTAGTTAAATAGTTAGGTTTGACTAACTCAAGCCAGTATTTCCCAGTAAAAAAATAAACCCTAGGTACTCAAAAACTGGTCACCTCTATGACGGGGCCGCAGGGAACATGCTATATAAATTCTAATTTCATTACGAGTAGTTTTTACCTAAAAAATATTTATATTTTCCGTTCATTAGGTCCGGTCTTAAGTCCTACCTCTAGCTTTCATCTCTTCATATTCAAAAGTACCTACTAAATGCTCATATACCCAATATTTACTCATGTCTTCATGGACGTACCCAAGTGCTGAATCGCTCGAATTACTTTTCGCACACGGAATATCAAGATTCACGTGTGAATGCTTAAAAAATGTATGAGCATTCGCACGTGAATTCGCGATTCCGTGTGTGAAAGTAATTCGAGCGATTCAAAAATAGGGCCCCTGGGCCGGGGGACAAATCAGATTGTTTCTGGGCCAGGGGGCAAATTAGATTTTTTAAAAGCATATAGTAAAATAAATAAACAAAAATAAAAGAGGTAATTATTTATATAAATTCTTTAATTAAGTATACAATAGCTGAATAGCTATTTTGAAAGTAATTTATACCTGTATGGTGTTGCAAATTGCAAAAAGTTCTTGCATGCAATGTAAGCACGAGGGGCAGCTGCCCCCTCGTACCCATGCATGTCTTCGTATCCCATAAGAGGATGGACAGCCGGGCGGCATGGTTTTTGCTGGGTTGCTTATTGAATATTGCTGGATTTTTTAATGGTTTGATCTACGAGCCTGCATAAACTATATCTAAATGTAGCATAGTAAGCAATACCTAAATAATATTATTTTAATAAATAGGTACAGTCTTTGGCTATGATACAAAGTTCATTAAATATTGTATATTGTAAACTGTGACTTGTAACATGGGAATTTGGAGGTGTTGTCCGAAATGATAATGATGATCAATTCAATTACGTACTTTTAAGTTACGCACATTTAATAATAATTTCATTTAGTATTTCACACTGTACCTATTCTCGAAAAGACATTAAAATATTAAAATATAAAATTTGGGGGATGGCTTTGTATAATTAATATTAACAACAGTTGAACAAACAAAAATAAAACAACATCGAACCAAATGTTTTTATTACTTCATGCACAAACATTGAGCGAGTAGGTAAGTATTTGTAAAAAAGAAAATGATATTATAAATTCAATTAATCTAAATTGACTAAAAGTAAGAAATAACTAGGTAGGTAAACTAGATACACGAAGAGTTGTCGTAAAGTTATCGATATTATAATAATATTTAAAAGATACAAGAGTGGGTGCTTATTTTAAGAGGCAATCCGACTGCACGTTGTTTTGTGTAGGTAGGTGAACAAGACGACTGAAATGGGATTACGTGCGCCCTATGTTGCCTTTGTAAGGCTTCTAATAGCAAACGTTGTCACACGAGTTCAGTTTAGGTCAGGAACATTGGCATACTTTTCTTTACGTACTTGTAAGTATTATTTATAATATTCAAGCAGCTACAGTCAAGTACAATGTACCTACTGATTTAACGGCCAGAATTTGTATAAAATTGCGAGGGATGAATGCCGGTCCTAAACGGATCCCTCAGGGAGTCCCAATTCTTTTACAATTTATGAGCACGACAAGAGTCTACACTATGTATGCTTATACATAGATCTTGGATGTCAATTATGCAACTAGCTGTCCCCCGCGGTTTCACCTGTGGTAATTTCGGAGTTCTCGCGGGTATTCCAGGATAAAATATAGATATAAACCTTCCTCATGATCAACTCTATCTATTAGTGAAAACCGCATGACAGAAAGATAGCGGATGGCTACTTTGTACTATGTAGTGATTTTAAAACTCAAGCTGGGGTGTTGATTAAAAGAACGATTCCTATCATAGGTATAAAATGTATGATGTTCTAAGCAGAAAAAGCTCACGGATAAATTTTGTACCTATATAGACGTGTGAGCAGCCACTTTGTCATCTATTACACGCATATACAATTTTTTTTAGTTACCTACGTAGAAGAAAAAAACGTCTTTTCCAAATGTGCATCAGTCAGCAATGACATTAATTTATATTGCTATTAATGTAAGAATATAGATAGGTACACGATGAAAGGTTTAAAAGACGTATTCAAGCCCTCGATAGTTCATGTCTACATACACTACATACTAATAGAAAAAAAAAATGGTAAATCACAGAGGAAACCTTAAACAGAAACGTGGGTTCATGCGAATGAATGACTGTCAGCGGCGATACAAAGTCGTTGGGTAGGTACCCTTACCGCATCGGCAGCCCGGTGACACTTCAAGCAAATGAACTGATTCAAGTGCTTTCCCACAAGTAAAGACGGCCGGCTTGTACGTTCACGTGTTGTGCGTGTGTGCGTCAGCAAAGCTGTCAGCAACTGTCAGCTGTCTGCTGTCAGTGAATAATTGTCATATGTATAGTTTCTATGTACTTGTGACAATTTTTCACTGAAACTACCATCAACTTTCGCGGGGCATGAGGAAGCATGAAATTGGTGAGAGGCAGAGAGTTTCGCTTCTTTTTCTTTAGTAATATTATGTATTCTTTGCCTTACGGCAGGGGAGCTCAAACTTAAACTGCTGGCGACCTACCTCAATATTGTTAGACTACGATCGATCGACTCTGAGCCGCTGCAAGTATGTGTAAAGAAGGATTGTCGTGTAGGTAGGGTGTATCTTGGCATAGATATTAGTTTTCCGCACAATATTTATGTAAGTACCTATATTTTTCTCGAGATCGACCCAAAAAGCACTCGCGATCGATCGTGTGACTCTTACGCTCAATTATTTTTTTATACAATAAAAATAAGTTTTTATTTTTTGTTATTTCATATTTGAGACAAGAACCGAATACTGAATACCCTCCTTTATTACGCCCCTTACCTTACTCACTCTATAGGTTGGTAGGAAGCTACACTGCGTATTTCTTCTGTAGAGCAGGGTACTCGTACCTAACTACGTTTGTAGCGTTTCTTAGAGATCAATTGTCAGATTTATGTCGTCATCATCAGTTTATCATTAATTTTTATTAATTTATTGTAATATTGTATCCAAGTAAGCAATAAGAATAAAGCTGTTTCCAAGATAAATACCAAAGACTTACAAATATAATGATTAATTAGATTTACTTTAAGTACTTGAGAATCAAACTCGCTGCACTGCTTAAAATTAATAAGATACTCATTGATTTGAGTGCGATCTTTATAAATAAATATAAGAGATTACACTACCGATTCGGCGGAAACTTTTGGTTTAATTTAGAGACACGGACAACATTTATAGAGTTCGGCTCTACATATCGATAAAGATTTCCTTCATCATACCTTTAATTATTATGCGATCAATTAAATACGTTTCCGTTTTATATTCTATTAGCGTGTACATAGGCTCTTTACTTTTTGTTTGTTCGTTCAGAATTCCCGCAACTATACTTAACTGACGTCATCTTGAAGGAGCTATTATGGTGACTAGTATTTAACTCAGTTGGCTGTTGGATGTCCAAGGCCGAGTGAGAATAGTTCAAAACGGTAGGTATGTGGTACGCCACAGCAACATAGTTGTTGTCTATGTTTAACTGGTACAGTCTAATTATACTTTGCTGGTGCCGTGTTTGAGAAGTTCGGAGGCTAACAGCTGACAGCTGTCAACAGGAACGCGCTCGTGTTCGCTGCATATTAGAAGCACCCACCGATGCCAAAATTTTATTGATAATTACTTACCTACCTATAATTTCTGCATATTATCATGTAATATAAAGAGGGAAATAGGACTCATATGGAAGTCAAATTAGCGCAATCCGCTATAAAAACATATGCCACATATTCTAATTGTAGGACATTTATTTCATAATATCTTCTAAAATCTATGTTGACCCTAACAATTCAATGTAACAACTGATATGCTCGCAAATATATGGGCCTTCCGGAGACAGTTTATCCAAGACCAGGGGACTTTAAGTTCCTATACCCGGGAAAACTAGCCTTTGCCGTCGAGGTCTTAAGGAAGTAGAGGAAGAATTATAGGATCCCAACAACCCAAGGGTCGAATTACCTGCCTAAAATATGATGCACACGCAAAAACAGTGATTTTCCGCCTCTTGTCTGTATCCGGTGATATTTCACATATAATTAAAAATATTATACTGGACAGCACGTGTAAAACCAAATCTTGAGTACCTACTACGAGCAGCTGGTGTTGAATATCACGGCACCTAGGTACACATAAAAAACAAGAAATATCATAGGAAAATTAAGCACTCTTCATCTTCTTTGATAATAACTTTTATAGTAATAGTGCCAATAACAATGTGTGACTTTATAGACAATACAAGATATAAGCACTCTATTTAAATCTATAATTTTTCTCATTTTGAAATTTAGAATACTACAAAATGGCTAAAATCAAGCACCTTTGACAAAGTTTCGTGTGACAAAGTTTTAAAACAGCCGATGAAACTAACTCTACAATTTCCAGCCTTGACATGCCTCAGCTTTAGCAGTGTTGCATGAATGCTCTTAACACCTATTTTGCATGTTTCTATCAAGTAGGTATCAGCAATCAGCAACAATATTAGCATGAATATTTATAAGTAAAAATAGAAAAGCTATTTTGACAACATTTAGAATTGGTTTATAGAGAATTTGAAGTTATATAGTAAAAATGTTGGTAAGTATAAGTTTTTAAATAAAACAAAATAATTTTCGATGTAAGCTGTAATAAAAAATCACGAAAAAAAACATAACGAGAAAATATACTTAGAAGTAAATATAAAATTGTACTTAAGTAAATAAGAAGAATAACTTTAGAATAATACAAAAATTATTAACTAAACATAAACTACACACAGCATAACAATAAAAAATAAATAATACTAAATAAGTAAGTTTTGCCATTTGCTAATAAGTAATAATAAATGATATAACATGAAATATTTATAAAAACAATAAAAAATTACAAATCAAATATCTCATGTTAGATCAGTGCCATATAATATATAGGTAGGTACTTATGAAAGTAATATTATCTAAATTCTAAACACAATAAATTATATGGAAACAAACAAGTAAAAAAGACAGTCTCTTTGTAGTCAGTTGGTAAAACTATCACTTTAGAGTTCGTATTTGTTTAGAGTTCATTTAATGAGGTTGATGTCCCGACCGGAGGGGCAGGAGCGTCGCAACACGCCCCGGGGTGTCGTACCAGATAGTGCATTTACAGTGTCAACTTTGCCGAAACGCAATCAAGTCGCGTGCTTTGCAAACGCACTCCTGGCACGAACTCCGAGGCGAAAACATAACTTCGATATCGATAAGTCACTAGTTGAATGGCGCAACACTAAACTGTCTTTGCACTACGGAACGTCTTTGCCGGTTTTAACTATAATTTTTTACTAAAGATAGATTATTATTATATTATTCGAAATAATATTGAAGCAAAGTTGATTGGCACAGAATGCCTCTATGGTATCATAATAAACCTATAATACTTTGCAATAAGTTTAAATAAATATTAAAATAGTTTATGATGTTAGTTAGTAGCAATAAGCATTGTCAATGAATTGTTAAATCTTATATGCGCGTCGTGCATATTAAATCAGTCGTTTAGGTATTCTTTTATTATGTTTGCTTTAATACAATTTTAATGTTGCTGTATCATTTACGTAAGCTGTTAATCGCTGACACCGAAGAGTTATTATAATAGTTTAATTTCTTTTTTGCCTATGAGTAGTGTGTAATATATAATATCATTAAATAACTTATACATCTTCTATCTATATATATCTATACCTATGTAGTATAGTATTATATTATCTGTGCCTATGTAAATAAAATTGAAGTGTCTGTTTGTAATTCTAAATTAGCGGCTTTTCACTAAATGCACATGAAAGTATATACGGTACTTACATAAAAAAAGAAATTGTCTGTCTGTCTGTCTATTTGTTCCAGCTTATCTCTGAAACGGCTCGATTTTAACGGGACTTTTACTGGCAGATAGCTGATGTTATAAGAAGTAACTTAGGCTACTTATATTTTAGAAAAAAATAGTTACTCCGAAACTCCCACGGGTGATTCTTCGAAACGCTTCGACGAATTTTGAAGGGTCTTTTACTGCGAATTAGCTGATGTTATAAAGAGTAAATTAGACTATTTTGGAGTTCCTGTGGAAATTCCGAAATGCGGGTGAAACTGCGGGGCACCGCTAGTACAAGTACCTACAGTACCCACACAGAGCTGCGAGTACCTACTGTAGGCTTTATTCTGTGCCTGCTGGTTAGATTTCTTATAGACACGAAAACGGTTCTCGCCTTTCCTAGTCAACACAAGGCAAGGTTGTAACTAGCACGCAAGTAGCTAGTAGATAAGGCAATGATAAAGTTATGTTGCTAGCAGACAATACACAGTACCTATCAAAAATTCAAGTCATCGTCTAACTAAATCATCTATTACAAATGATCCAACTCTACATTTTCGGATAGCTATAACAATTATAGAATATTGAAACACCTATTAAAACTATCAAACTTGTTCGAGTTTAAGAGTTTTAAACTCAAACTCAAAGTTTAAGAGTTTGACTTTGGAGATAAAACTTTTGAGAAAGGTATAAAAGTTTAATTTCGATGTGCGCGTTTTTAGAGAGTTGTTAAATAAAATTACTACGTTGAATTAAAATTAAATTATTCATGCACCGACTTTACAAAATAAAAAATTATAAGTATCATTAAAATAGCGTTAAATACGTATAGGAGCCGCCTCTCGCGGCCTCTTGAAAGTGAGTTCCTTTTTTGTGTATTCATAAAATATTCGAGATGAAAGTGTGAAGAGAAAGCGAAATTAGTTAATATGGTGTGCGTTACCTTACTATCTAATACATGCTCGCTTTTTATTTGCTCACGTTACGTGCTATGTTTGTTAATTGACTTTTTCTTTTAAAATATCAATTACCAAGCTAAATATCATGTCACTGTACTAATTAACTTGTCTATAATAGAAATCTATTTAAAATTTATGCAAAATTTATATGAAACATTGGGAATAAAGTTCCTTATTTGTAAGATTAAATATGAATCTTGACTAGGAGTTCTAAAACTACTATTAACTATTTATTTAAAACTTGTATTGAAATTTATGAAGGAATTACCATTGCTTGAGGGACGCGATTTTGATTCGGTTAGATTATCTTTTTTTGTTTCAAAGATTTTATAAGAAAATGAATTAGAATTATCTTTTAATTACTGGAATAAATGTAGTTCTCTCTTTCTTCTCTAGGCCTAGGTCTTTCTTCTTTCTAAGTCATAAAAATAACCAAATTTACAAAGTCTTTTAAAAAGAATGGCACGTAGTCCCTATGCCCTATGTTTTCACTGTCGATAAGTATGCTTTAAAAATTGCTTATTTACTGTTTATAAACTTTCCGGAGTTCGTTTTAATCGTTCGTTTATTGTGATGGCATTTTTCTATGTGACTAAAAGATTAAATACAAATGAAACATAGTATTCAAATACAAAAGGAACAACTTGAAATGTAATGAGGTATGTCAGAAGTCAACAACAAGCGGGGCAGGTAATAAAAAGGCGACGAATAAAATCAACTTTATATTGATGTTATTGCTTTTGTACTAGGTACCTAAATTTAAAGTGCAATGAACTATTACGAGTATGTTCTGTAGTGGCGACATTTTTATTGCAAACATTTTTATTAGGTAGGTACTCATTAACTCGGGTTATTCCTGGTATGAATTGAATAGAATTTTTCTTCAAATTTTCCTAGCCGTGTTATAAGTTTAATGTCGCTGCAACCATGGTGCACCATGTTGGTGAACCATGTTGCTATGAATATGTTATAAAGACTCTGCTTCTAAACAACGTACTCGTCAGTCATGGAAGGCTTAGAAAAAATAACGAAGCTATAGCGATAATTATGGCAAGAACTCTTTTGTCTAACGTGATTACTTGTTATGTCATTAGAGTCTGGTTTTGCGTGGCATAATGTGAAACAAAGGTGAGCGCAAGTGGGTCATACCAATGGCCTTGCGCCTGCGCGAGCCGCGCGGGGATCGGCATAAAATTTATAGGGTTGTCAGCAACAAATTAATACTAAGCACATTAAACTGCTTTCAAATCAATGGACAATCACTCGTTACGTAACAGGGGGAGAGCGGACGAGTACTTGGCCTGCACATAGCAATGCGAATTGTCTGACTGAAGAGGGAAGCGTGATCAATCGATTGTCAGTAATTTGCTTTGCACTAATCCATCGGTTTGTAGTATATACTTTGTACTATTGCTAATATAATTGCTATTGCTAAGAAACTGACGTAAAGATACTAAAACATGATTTGCTTATAATAACCAGCAATTAAATGAAGCATCATTATGGCTAAACAACGAAGAGTTGGGACAACATCAAACGCTTCTGAGCACCTATAGGTATACTATGATAACATTTTTTCAACATACCGAAACACGTCTCGGTGACAAGCTTATTCAGCCCGAGACGAGCGGCTTAAAATAATATAAGTAATTATAGAATGTGTAGTGTTAGTTGTGTACAATAATAAAATGATGGATTAGCTACAGCGATAAATAGCGACTGGTCGGATAGAGGCAGAGCGTAGGTAATAAAGATCTCCTACGCATGCTCCCGCGGACTGCACTTGGATGCAACGGTGACGCAACACGTAGTAACGCTCATATGTACATAATATGTATACCTACCTACTCGCGTGTACAAATTTATTGCTATATTATATTATTATTTATTACTCGCACACGAACAAATCGCGGTTCATAATTATTGCAGAAACGGATAAACAATGTTATTTTAAGTATATACCTACCAACCTAGTATTAAGGCGAAGTTGATATTGGTCAGCAAATCGATTTGTTTTTTTTTTTACATATTTAAACAATCAATATTCTATTGAAAATAAAAACTAAATATTTAAATCTAAATTTTCCCAAAGACTAATGTGATAGAAAGTGGGACAAAATAATGAAATTGTTAGCTCTCATGCTCTAGATAAGTCTCATTGTGCAACGGAAACGTGCATGGGATCGGCGAGCCGACGGCGGTGAGACTGGCAAATAGTAATCCAGTCACTTGATTGTCAGCGTACTTGCACGCTATTAATATGCCCTTGGGAATATAGACAGCTGTAAAAGGTACCACTGCATATGGTGTGCTCGACGCGAATGGCGTTGAATGGATTCCTGTAGGTAAAGCAACGCGATGAATGTGAATTAAGAAATTATAAGAATCGATCTGCAGAATGATTGTGGGCATTGTGCACTGCCAGCAACAATATTAGTTGTGCTCGGAAACCGTCACGGTCGGTGGAATATACTTTCCCTCTCTAGCCGTCTATTACGACTACAATACAATTATAATTTTTTTCCTAGTTTAACTTCTAATGAATTAATTAAAATGCACAACATAAAACCTGCATTGCGAAAAAGCGTAGTCGATTAGATTTCTAAAACGAAAGCGTTAGTTAAGGCAAAAGTATGTCTAGTAACGAATTAGATCACTAATATGCTATAGAACTAGAAAGGGGAACAGTTTTTTGAAGCTAAGTGAGGGTTATAAATTAACGTAGAGGTTAACGCATGACAAAGTGTATTAACATAACAAGTATAGAATAAGATTAAGCGCACAGAAGACTCGTGTACTGAACATGCATAAATACACAAGTACCTATGTATGAAGGTAAGTACGATAACACGTGATTTGCATATTATGATGATGCACATGCGGTATGTGGCTTTGTACAGAACGTAAGGGTTCGGACACTGGTACACGGATCGAGGCCGTGGCCCGTCTAATTATCTAGTTTAAAATAATCCCACTGTGGGCGTAGGACTTGCGCAATACACAATTCCAACGTTCTAGAAGCGACACAGACACGACACTGGGAGGGGCACCACACTGGAGTCCGCGGAGCGTGCAGAGGCGGCGCGCGCGGCCGCACCACTGCGCCGCGTTCCACTTTTCCTTCCGGCGGTGCGCGAGCGGCCGCGAGTTGGCAGCGACGCGCCTTGCATAACCACAGTTTCGCAAAGCAGTTGCTGCAGCGCGGGGCTGGCTCGAAATACGCACCCGCTCTGCCAACGGCGCGGTTGACGCAACCCGACCGCGGACTGCGGGGCCAGGTGAGCCCTCCGCAGTCCGCACCAAAACACACCTCTCCGTGGTTATCGTTGCGCCCCACCACTTACTCGTTCCACCTGATTTCACACATAATAACACTTTCGCCGGCTATGACAGGCTCGCTTTCATCCTTACTGCATCTCATTCAACTTTGATATTTAAGTAGGTATGTGGAATCGAGTAAGTATTACTATGAATATCTAGGTACCTAGATGAGAGGTAGGTACAGATAGGTTAGAGGATCAGAGAGCACGCGAAAAGATAAGTGTGCGCTAGCGCAACCAGATGCACGCGTAACTAGGCCATCGCGCACTCTGCCGTGTTCGCATGATTGCATTCTATTGGTTGTAGGTTTTTCACTCCATGTTTTAATTGGCATATCTATTACACATCGTTACATTCATTAAAGGTTTGTCCGTGGTGCTTGTCCAAGTCCATAAATGTCGATTTTAACATTTGGTCGTCCGTTGCATTAGCACCTATATAATGTATTGTCTCTGTAAATATCTATTTTATCGTAAATATTCGAATGGTATGGGCAGCTGGGAACGCAACTAAATGGAACTGTAATTAATATTTGTTTATCTCAACGCTTTTCATATGTCAGTTTCAATATTTTGTCGTCCGCGGGCCTCGAGCGCCACAAATAGATGTTCCATTTCGATGGCCAACTCGCAGCGACAGGGAAAAATATCGCTGAATGGATTATGATGTTTATTGTGTTCTATCGTTTCTCAAAAGAGAGCCAAAATCTTACTGATTAACTTACAATTTCCAATGTGTTCCATTACGCATCACAACTATTTAATTGTGATTTTTTTTTTACTAAGCACCAGACAGCTTTCTCGATGCTCATTAACTTTAAAATAAGAATTTCAAATAAATGAAATTGTTTTTTTCGTCAGGTCAACCTTCAGCCTGCTGTCGCCGGCCACCGCTCATTCGTTCACAAATTGCATTTCGCATGTGAACTAATAAATAATATTTTAGTGTTCAACGGCTTACTATGTCGAGCTCAAGGTCGGGTGATTCACGCTCCCGTCTATTCCACAACTTACTCACACGTGTGATGCTGCAGTGCTCACATTATGCACATAATTCCTAAATAACTGCTGCATTCTTTGAATATAATACAAACAAGTTTCTTGCGGATTTCAATGCTTATCCGCAAAATTGTCGCAATTGCTATACTAAGTAGACCAAGATTATTTTTGCGTTTCTGCACATATTAGCAGAATCGGAAAAATTGTAATGTATTAATAAAGTAGAATAAGGTATAGTAATATAGTAGTAAGGTATTAATGTAGTAGTAAGGTATAATTAAACAATTTCCGAGCATCCGAGAAAAAATAATCATATCCGCTTGCATAGGACTATTTTCTCTTGTGCGTGAGACCGAAGGGTTTTTCGGTGAAAATTACTAACGTTTTCCGAACAGAACAATGCATTATTAAATATGATGTTTAAACTTTAAATACTCGTATCGCAAAAGCACTTAGCTTAGTGCAACTGCTAATGACGACCAAAGATAATAATATACTTGTATTTTGTAAAATACATGACTCCTTAGTTTAGTAATCGGCCTTCACCTTACTTTGTTAATAATTTTATTAGTAGCAGTAAAGATATTTCAAATTTGAATTTTGAACGGATCTTCTAGCGTATTAAATGCACTGACCTATAAATGTAAAGTATGCTTCACACTTGTTTCTTTTAGGCGCAGCTGACGGGTGACGTGGGCCTAGCTGCCAGGCCGAGGTACTAACAGGTGTATTTTCGGCCTCCTGGGAAACGATACCACCGTGTGACATGTTGACGTGGGATAAAGGTTTGCGAGTAATTAGAGTTCGCGTTCATAAACCATTGAATTTATCTGCAATTTTCCGTATTTTAATGCGAATTAAAAGGCCACAATGTGGGAACGACTGCAGAATTAATAAACCTATATCAGATTCCTTGTATTGAATTATCTGATTTATTACTATTTCACAATAAAGGTTCACTTGTACGAGAGATATTGATCTAATTCCTAGATTCTATAAAAAAAGAACAACGCTACACCACAACACCAACACTATGCTAACCACAGAATATCTACTGGACAAAAACTGCAATAGATTACTTCAAATAATGCTATACAAGGTATATGCTCTACGAAGAATTTGAAACAAGAACCGAACACTAATTAGCTATTGACAGTAATGGCGGAGACTTCCTGTCGACTTCGCATCCCGGCCCAGGAGAGGGGGCGAGGGCAGCGCGAAGGGGGGAGCTGGCAAACCGCCCGAGGACGTTATTCAGGTGACCTAGGACTAGAACATGCCGTGGTCATGGTCAGGTCACACCTCATTGTTACGAGAGTTATTAACCATCTCTGACACATTTTAGAACTCACTGCAATGCGGTCTTTACCTTATATTACTTTTTAAACTAATTGTGATTAACATTTGGCAGAAAAGAGTACAAAACGTAATTGAATCATCGGTTCTTTATCATAATTTATTATTTTATACTTAAAAATATGTAGTATACCTATGTCAACAAATTTATGCCTGAAAAAGTTACTATTAGCCATGGAGCAATTAACTATTAGCGAACTAACATTTACCTAATGAAAAGAAAATTAAGTGATTAATATATGTATGTATATCGAAGGTATGCGTGTTAAAATAGAAGTTGCAATTGAAATAGCATTTCAGTAGCAAATTACTGGCATGTAACGGAATTTGCGAAAACATTGCAGGGAAAGAAATAAAAATGTTAGCTTGCATTGCGTGTTGCGTGAAGCTGGTGGTCACAGGCATGAGGCAGTAGACGAGCGCGAGCGTTACGACACGCTTTAGAAAGTCGAGCCACGGTCAACGGTCTTGTGAGCGAAAGTTCTGTTTTTAAGCGCATGTGTACGACCATCTTAACATGCGCGCCACGTACGGTTAATTTCATTTGTCGACACAAACTTTGACGTAAATTATTACACGGAGAAAATTTTGTAAGCTAATATTTAAAATAGATACCTATGTCGCTTTTCGTTTTAACTTATTTTTCAAAAACATTTTCAGACTAATATTAAAAACGATTCTGGTAGGTATGGTTATGAAATTTAAATCTTGTAAGCTATTCAACACCTAAAAATTCAGAAACCATATTATACATACCTAACTACATATTTTTCTGAAATAGAAAAACTATGGTTTTTTTCATGTAGGTAACTTATATTTAAGTTACTTAGATTTCAGTACGTTAACAAGTTTAGCTTTAGTTTAAAAGATTACACAATATAGAATCAACTGATTGACAAAGCGAACTAACTTATTGTATTAAGTAGGTAGGTACCTATATTTAAATAGATACGAACGCACTCTGCTTAGTAAACAACATGATTTAGTATCGATACTCGATAGACAACTAAGCACTCACACAGCTATATAAATTTATCGTTCTGTGGGTCAATTGTTTAATATAAAATCAGTCAATGCACAACACTCGTAACAAGTTATGGCAGCTAAGTTATCGATAAAGTTTATTATCGACGCGGCCCATCCCGCGCCTCGCGCATCAACCGTATCTACCTACTACCCATATGGGATGCCTGAGAACTGAGTTGCGTGGGTGGGTCGACCCTGGACAGAGCTTGTTCCAGGATGCACCTGCGCGTTTCGCTCCCCGATTAACTACCTATAGCATTTCCCTACCCACCTCAACGACCTCCCCCTACCCTTCCCCCAGCCACTTCTGACCTTCAGTTCTGCATCCCTGGCTGATAGCCAATTGCAGCTTGCATATTACAGCTCAATAACGCCTTGATATTAAATGACATATACAATTATACATTATGCAATTGTGGACATACTCTATAAATTATATGTATAGGAAATTAGTATAAGCTTAGTACAGTGGGCCACATAGACAAATTGCCGTTTTTGCAGCTACAATATTTTACAGACGTTTACAAATATTATAAATTTTAAAAGGCGGTATACTTGTCTATGTGACCCACTGTACCTCTAGATGATTAAAGCTGGTCATAGTATTAGCTTATTGGTATTACTTCAGTGCGTGACAATCTTATTGCATGCAGTGCTATATCTACCTATAATATGCCATAAGTACTTAAAATTTTCCGCGGATTCATATTAGGTGTGTATTTAATTTATTTCAAAGGACATCATGTTAAGTGTTTTAGTTATATTGGAATGAAACTTATGTATTGCGCTATAACTATATATATATGTACCTAATAGTTATCATTAATATGTATTGTATCTATGTAATTATATTGTCACTGTATTATATTGACATATTATTTCAAAATATTACCTGCCTACTAACAATAATATTCGTGCAGATTTACTTATGTGATCAATAACAGGCAACAAAAAAATATATCTTTGCAAAAATGATTAAACTATAGTCAGATCAATATTTAGGGATAGATTACTTGACACCTAGATAATATCTTAAATCTAACTAAATTGACATTAAGTGTAGGAAAAAACTATAAACGCTAATAAATAAATAAATAATACATAAATGCAAATAAACGAACATTTATCAAAAGAACACAGAATTACAAATGAACTAAACAATATGTAGTTACTTATATCCGTGGCACATTAGTTAAAGTAACGTTTGACACGTAACAAAAATTATAAAAACATATTGCAAAGACTGGTTTAGTGCAATTGCGCGTTGTAGGAATGTGAGCGGTGAAAGTCGACGCGTGAGCTAACGAGAAAAACAGTTTTCCTCGCGATTTCACCTCGCGACGCGCGACAACAGGTGTCCCCGAACCACCAACAACCAAGACGTCACTGGTAATTTTACTATTCAAAATTCGAAAATATGATTATCCCGATTCACATTTGTTATAGATGGTTGCTAATGACAGATTGCACGAGGAAGTTCTACATTTTATTGGGAGGTACTCTGAACGTGCGCACCGGTGGAGGAGCGACAAACGACTGCGACGATCGAGTTGCACCGAAATAACTGCTCGATGCAGCCGGGCCGCTCGATGCAATGCAAGCCCTTCCCTCCCCGGCCTCCGCCACTCCAGGTCACGGCTACAGGTTGCTATGGTGGTGTGGGTGGAGCCCTCGATCGATCCAGCTGTTGCTTTATGGCACCCAGATGTACGGAGAACTTGAACCCGGTGATTTTTAGGGAAAGATCAAAATGATCAAACGTCTAATGAGCGAAATTGCATTTTTACTAAATGCAGCGTGCATGTATAGTTTTTAAAGCCTTTAAGGTTTATACTAAATCAGAATAATATGCTTGGACACAAGACCATCTGCTCTGAAACTAAGCAGTGTTGTACGATGGGCATCAGATAACTGAGCCTTATTCACTATGACCATAACACGTCACGTTAAGATAACGCGCCACAACAATTGTCTAACCCTCGTGCTCAAAGAAGTTTCACCAAAAACACATTTACAACGTGTTTTATGGCATACGGAATATTAATTTGTAATATTTCGGCATCTGGAGCGTTTGAGATTATATTTTTGGGACGCGCGTTATGGGCAAGCAATGTTGTTTGTCTTAGTGAATAAGGGCCCTGATATAATGCTTCAATACATACTAAACACCCAGACTTAGGATACACTTACAGGAATGTTAATCTCATAACTGTTTACCCTGTTGAGAGGATCGAATACACACATGGCGTAGCAGTAATGATTGCTAACCTCTAGAGCTATGGACCAAACGTTGCAGGTTCTCAACTTAAATCAACAACTTTGTAGAGTTTCTGATGAAATCTGCAAATCCAAGGTCAGTGATACCAGGAAGAGAATGACGAACTGACGATCTTTATGGTTCATTAACTTATGCAACACAATTAACAGTTTAGCAGAACTTCGCCATTTCAAATTAATTTTGAATCAGAATAAAAGTAGGTAATACTTATCTACTCTACAATATACTACCACTATACCAATAAGTCAAAGACATTTTCTATATGAAAGAATATTATAAGGCTCTTACTCGTAAGCATAATGATTTAAATTCACAATGTCGAGTAAAAAAATTTAAGCCTTGTTATTGGTAGGTACTAATATAGAAATATTTTCAAGACAAGTCTTGTCACGAACAAAAAAAATTTTTTTTTCGGCGTTCTATTGGTAAATTTCTTTAGAGCAGAAGAAAACGCATTGTTACAACGTTTTAGTATCGTATTACTACTCGTAGGCTCTGTTTAAAGTCCGTTAAAGAACCCTAACAATAAGTTTATTTCAAACCTAGGTACCAAGGTAAATAAGTTTAAAGTAGTTTTTTTTATTATTTCGAACAGATAGATGGACGGACTGACGAATAGACAAAGCTGAAAAAAATAATTCAAATCACATTCCGACACTCCAATTTTGTTTATTTGTAGATTTTGATTAATTAATAATACGCCTGCCCTTGTACCTTATAAAATTGTTTATGCAATAAAGGGGATGTGTCAGAGACAATTGGCGCACGTTTTGGCTTATCTATCGTAACACCCAGTCAAAGATATTTAGACTTGAAGACGCCAATAAGCTATTGTTCACAGTTTCTCGGTGTTGCTGTTGTTTCAACTAACAAAAAAGCATTATTGAACAATAAGAATTATATAATAACGGAAAAATATTACGAGTAATAACGGTATTGCAAGTATCTTGACATAGTATATATATTTTTCTTTTTTAATTTATTTATTCTATCGTATTAAATTGAGAAAGCTTTCTGAAATAATCTAATTATATCATCAGCATCAGAAATATGTATTTCAATAATAAATAATCCACTGACCAAACCGTGAACATGCGAATATTTTTATTTTAGGAATCACTCGTAACAGACGAAAATTTCAAAACTATGAAATTACACTTTCGTAAATCACAAAAACTAACGAATTTTGATTAAAAAAAAAAATCAACAACTCTCTTTATCGAATCTTAATGAAGTTTATGTAAAATTCGATTTGGTGTCAATGATATCCTTTGATACTTAACTCTACTTAAATACAAAAATCACATTGAACAAGCATCAAACTTAAACTATATAATATCTATGTATGTATAAAAACAGCAGAAATTATTAGAATGACATAGTTATTTGTTATTATATATTATTAGAAAATTACCTTTCACATTTTTGTTAAACTGAGTAACTTAAGATATTTTTAATCCCGGAACAAAGAGTTCCCGAGGGCGAAATTTACGCGAGTAGATACGAGTGCGAGAACGGTGGGAAGTAGTTGTTCTGCGCATTAGTATACCCCTCGTAAAGGATTCAAACTTAACAGAAAAATCTTTTTTAAAAACTTTTTTATAAAACAAGCTTTTATTGAAATGCACTATAAAAAATAAACCATACATTGTCATCTAAACTAATTAAACATTTATACATATCAGCTCAATCGGTTGACCCGTACAAACATAGTTAGTTACATACATATAGTTACATACATTGCAAGTTAAATAAAAGCTTTTAAAAATAATTTAATCATGCTCTTCAATAAAAAAAGATTGCATTAAATCCTACTTTGTCAAACCTTGTCTTTATCTATCATTTTTCAATCCTATTCTCACATCTATAGTAGGTATAAAATGCTTTGTCCTGAATGACTGATTGACGGATCAACACACAGCCTAAACCGCTGATCGTAGAGACCTGAAACTAGGGTGTGTTCTTTGTATGACGTATAGGCATCCGATAAAAAAGGATTTTTGAAATTCATCCCCTAAGGTTAAAAGGGGGTGAAAATTTTGTAGGTATAGAACAATTTCGCGGGAACTCCGAAATTATTGCGGGTGAAACAGCTAGTACTAATGAGACGCTAGTATTATTATAAAATAAAACAAAGTCCTCTGCCACGTCTGTCTGTCTGTTTGAGATAAACTCAAAAACTACTGAATGGATTTTCATGCGGTTTTTACCAACAAATAGATTGATTTATGAGGATGGTTTATATGTACAGTTTATTCTGGAACTTTTGCGAGAATTCAGAAATTACCGCGGGTGAAACCGTGGGGGACAGCTAGTAACTTAATATTGTAAATGGGAATGTCAATTTTTTTTGCTTGTTTCACTAATCTGGTGATTGTCATGAAATCGCCTCATTTCTAATATTTGTTATTTATTTTTTAATCTGTTTCTTTTATATTTTAAAATTTTGACTTTTTACTTTTTGACAGAACTAGATACGATTTAAAGAATACAAAAGCTCAAAAATATCTTTTATTTGAGCTAGTCGAGGATTTTTACTACTTCCGAACCTCACAATTGGCGCCCCACGTTGGGCGCCAATAGGGTACTTACATGAATTTTTTTTTTCAGTCTATTTTAAAGATATATGGCCTACTTAAACAAAGCAATAAAAAGAAAAAAAAATGTATGCATAAATTAATGAAATAGAGCGTTTCAAAGTTCCTACTTTAGACCTTACCGCCGAAACGCGGAATGACTTCACTAGTTCAAAATTACGCCTTATTAATCTGTAATAGAAATGTCACTATCGTATTGACAGGGTCATGTGACACTGACAGATAGATAACTTCAATATCCAAAAGCAAAATTAAGGTTGAACTGTGTCGATTTACTTCCAAAAGTTCCAGTAAAGAATCGAAATGCATGTTACCGATGCATTTTAAAGTAAAAAACTTCAGAAAATGTAGTAGTTAGTTTAGTTTCTTTTGCCTTCTCTGAAAGAGGTAAATGTTTCCTAAAAAAATAAAAGTGACGTCATGTGTCAAGCTTGGCTGTGATTGGTGTTTTGTTGCAACGTTCCGTTCCACAAAATTAAAAGTTGAATATTTTGGAAACTATTGAAATTTTTTTAGTATATCTTTCACGATAACGCTTTTCTAAGGCTCTATTTTTGAAATATTGACACAATTTCTTATTATAAATTTCATGCAAGTACCCTATTGTGGGGTTCGTGGTAGTAATAGCCTTCGGCTAGCTCGAATAAAAGATATTTAATAAAATAAAATCGTAAAATAAAATTTATTGAGACGCAAATAATTTAGATGTTTATTGTGTCCAATCTCGAATTGGAGTCCTTCAAAAAATACCAAATCAGAATATAAAATATATTTGAAATTTGTAAAAAGAATATCAATAGAATATAAAAAGGAAGTATCTTAAAAATAAAAAGTAATACACATGAGGCAGGATATCGTAACGAGTGGCATACGGCCGCCTCGTTACATACTTAAACGAATTAGCTGTTCCGATCCTCGTAAACTTCGGTACCTACCCCCCGGGATTCCTTTATTCCACGCTCAGACCAAATAAAAACTAAAGACGGAACGTCTCGAACAACGAAGTGAAGCCGGTTGCGTATGCATGTGGTGATTAGGAAAGTGTATGGATTTGCAAAGTTTACTTACTGGTGATAAGTGATTTATGATGTCTTTTTCTTGTGTGTGCGTGTTTCTGTGTACGTGTACGGCGTGGTGTCTTTTTCC
Source organism: Zygaena filipendulae (assembly GCA_907165275.2). Lineage (NCBI taxonomy): Eukaryota > Metazoa > Arthropoda > Insecta > Lepidoptera > Zygaenidae > Zygaena > Zygaena filipendulae. Next base: position 5,924,319 of record OU015663.1, read on the forward strand.
TGGCTTCACTTGTTTGTTCTACGCGTTCCGTCTTTAGTTTTTATTTGGTCTGAGATTCCATGATAAAAGTACATATTCTGCCTTTAGGTACAATATGTGGTCTTCCAAGTAAAAAGCAGTAGTGGGGGTATTGAGTTAAGACTAGATTCGGTATTTACAATAGTCAATTGATAGTAGGATTGAAAAAATATTTAAAAAGTAGCACAGTTTTTTTTTACAGACATTTGAAGTTGAAACTCTGAAAAAGCTTGATTTGAGAAAAAGCATTTGAAAAGTTTGTGTGAAATAAAAAAACACACTTCTACTTGCATGTAACATACATTATAGAATTTTTAGATTACAGAAGATATATATTATTGCAGATGAAATTGTAGAAAATTGTACTGGTATCTTTTAGCTTGGACGCCCACACTATATGTATACTTTGCTTCTTGTCAGTGAAATATTTTTTAAAATTGGTGCAGTAGTACCAAAAAATAATATTAGTTGAAAAAACATAATATTATCAAATTATTAGTATAAGTATGGATATTTTTTTTAATTTAACATCAAACTTCGTTTTTCGATATTTATCTACCGTTGACCACCAAAAAAGGCCCCTGCGCAATCGAGCCAGCGTTTCTCTATGATTTTTCTGCGGTGCATGTGGAAGGACTTCTATTTTCTTTTTTCTTTCTTCCACAGGAGCTGCAGGTGATCTTCTCTGTCCTCATATCTTCAGAGCGAGTTCGAAGTGGGGTGAACTACGGAACAACTGAGATACCACCAGCTGTGTTCACTCGCACTTATTACCGAGAGAGCACAGCGTGGCACCCGGTCGTTCGATAGCCGGTGATGACGATGGCGATGATGCTCTTCGAGAAAGCTCACTCGCTCAATAACGAAAGATTTATTTCACATATACGTATAGGTAGATACCTATATAAAAATCAGGATTTCAAAATCGATGTGTTTCTCTTTCACAATATCCACAATAAAGTCCAGGGACTCCGTGTGTAAACACAAAAAAACGGATGCATGGACCAAAATATGAAAAATTCATGAGACTAAACACGGCGCCAGCGGTTACGTCCGACACAATTACGTGTACTCACAATCGGTATATAGTAATATTTGGACATAGATAAGCAATAGTGTGTTAACCCACACTGGAGAAAAATTTGAGTAAATTAAAGTCTTAAAATTATAGCGCCATTTTGTTTCAACATTTTGATGTTCAATATTTAGTTACATATTTAAACAATGTAATAAGGTAAACACATAATTAAAAAACGTTTTTAAAAAACGTTCTGTATATCTCAATAAAGCGTTCTGTATCAAAAACTTAATTTTGTGGGTTAACATGTTATTGCTTATCTGCGTCCATTTATAAAGTTACGAAAGGGTTTCACACATTCTGAATTCCGACATACCTACTTAATCTGTATCGATATTTTTCTGCTCTGCTTGAGTTTCACTTTAATAAACAAAATTTTAAGAAAAAAATTAAAACCGACTTCAAAAACACAAAACTGAAAAGCTAAAAATAAAAAGCTAAAAATAACAATATACCGATTTAACCCAAAAGACAAAAACACACGTAATGTTATTATTGGTTTGTGCTACCACTGATCGGTTTGAATTCGGTGACAAGCCCGCTGGTGTCTGCCCACTTGGGTTGTTCTGCTCACGGAGAGCTGGTGGCGGGAGTCGACTTAGCCCATCTACCCCCTCCATATTTCGCTTGTCACCGACTTCATACCGATCAGTGGTAGCACAAACTAATAATAATATTACGTGTGTTTTTGTCTTTTGGGTTAAATCGGTATATTGTTATTTTTAGCTTTTTATTTTTAGCTTTTCAGTTTTGTGTTTTTGGAAGTCGGTTTTAATTTTTTTGTTAAAATTTTATTTATTTTTCGCTTTTAAGTGACTTGGTTCGTAATTTCTCTAAGTTACTATAGCCTTATGTCAACTGCTCATCACCTTCTACAAAATATTACTTTTCCCAACGCAGGAACGTTAATTGTTGAGAAGTTCTCCTAGTGCATCACCATCAGTTCCACTTCACCATTTACATTGTGACGGGCATAAATTGTTTAGAAACCATATTAAAGTTAACGATTCAGAACCCGTGAAATACCTATTATTGAGTAGTTCCGATGACCACCGGTGGTCTTTATCATCAATTCCACTTCTTCAAATTTTGCTTTCCGAAAGCAAATAAACGATTTACTATAAAAAATACAAAAATCGCTATAGGTGTACCCATAATTTTTGAAGAGTTCCCTCGATTTCTCCAAGATCCCATCATCAGATCTCGACTTGGTGGCAATGGGACCTAAAATCGGTCCTACCGTCTTCGAGTAATCGGTGAACATACATTAAAAAAAAAATACATACAATCGAACAGAGAACCTCCTCCTTTTTGGAAGTCGGTTAAAAATGTATAAATTAACACCGTATGAGAAGTTGCACTTTATAGAAGTGGGCAATCTCCGCACGAAAACTGATAGAAAACTGTTTTTGTCAGGACGCGTCTGAAATATCTGCTTAGCTCTGGCGATTGGATTTTCGATGCCTTCATAGCTCAAGGCCCGTTTGAAGCTTTTATATTACGATAATATTAGTTATAGCACAAATAACTATAATTCTCTTCTTATCAAATTGTTTTTAAGCCGATAATTTTACAAATTCAGACCATTTGTTGCCTTTGAAAGATTACCTACTTAGTTGTAACTAGTGATTAACTAATATTCAATGTGATTAAGCGAGTGCTTTATTCAATATCATGTTCATTCAAAGATACGTCTGTCTACGACACTTTGGCGTGTGGACAATGAGGAAGAAATAAAAAAACAGAGTCACCTGTCGTTTCAACCGCAAACTTTTGAGATGGGTATGTTGTGTGTATACTGTCTGCAACAAATTCTAGCGCGCCTTTTCAAGCGCGATTGAGTTGCGAAGACTCTAAACAGATGGCACTTTTTCACCCAACTGCGTATAAATATTAGTGGGAATTTCGTGCGTGAATGAAATTTTCCGTCACGGCGTCATAGGTGCACGCTTATTAGTTAATGGTTTTTGGAACGATTATTATTGGTTGCTTATTGGTTTTTTCTTTCTTGGAAACTACGAGGCGCAGAAACTTCGTTCTATCCGAGTGTTCCACGACACTCAAGCATTTTTTATTTCAGGCCCTTACAAGGGTAAAACTAACATCACCTAGCTATAAATAAATATTTCATTATATTATCTGAAAGAAATTTGTTAAAATTTTGTGACATGCATATCATCAAACACTGTAGGTACATATTTACTAACTTTACATGTTCTTCCATCTATTTTTTTTTTAATTTAAGTATACCTACTGGAAGTGGGGTGACCGGATTTTACAGATTGCCCGTATTTCCTGAACGAATCTTTCACTGTCCCGTGATTTGGCGAAACCAATACAGAACGGTACCTACACTACATTGTCCCGTAATTTTATGACATTTATTTTCTTGCACACAGCGGTGAACACAGATAATATTTATAAAAATTGTTGTTTTTAAATATTTAATATTGTTTTTTAAAGTCTTTCTATTTTTAATAAAAAAAAAATGACTTGTTCCATATTTTAACTTCGAATGCCGTATTTTCAATGCAGCTTAACTGGTCAGTCTAACTGGAACTGGAATAGTGTTTTGAAGTTTGACCAACTTCAAAACACAATATTTACAGCACAATAAAAGCTATCAAGAAGTTACCATTTTATAAAAAAAAAAGATTTTTTAATAGTTTTTAGATTACTTACGTAGGTATTTCTGGTAAGTAGGTCTAAGTACCTAACAGTTTAGCAAAGTGCCGTAGTAGTATTACAATGGCATGTTTACATTTGGTTTGCATGATGTCTCAATTAACATAAATTATAACATAATACAATCATAATATTTTAGCGATTTTTTTTATCAGAAAACCTAGATGTACCTACCTACCTACCTAGCTACTTACTTAGAATGAACCTTGTATACAAAATACCCATTTTCAATTTAAAAATTATATTTCCGAAGTATTTGCGTGCTCCCCGACACGCTAGGTTAGTTTTGCTGTGACCACAAGAAAATGGTAACGATACCTATATTATGGGTACATTTGACTCTTTTGTAGTGTAGTACCTATTTCACTTTTATCAGCACCCACCACAACGCATTTTTTGTCCTGAGCATTTTAAAACGTTTCCGTTGGTCTACAAACTAACGGTTTTCACAGTTTTACGGTGACATACCTATATAAATTACAGAATCATTGTTAACAACCTTATAACCCATACTGTGATTTAAAAAGAAGACGTTTATTTACTCAGATGGATACTCTAAAAATAAATATAAATTTTGAATATGTAGGTAGTATAGACGCCCGAGTTTACCACATCTATTTACCTCCAAAGCTGCGTGAGCAATATCTATTCTAATGAAAGGAAATTATTGTACCTACCTAGAGATGGCTTATCAGAGAAAATAAATAGAAGTAGTTATTGCAGTAGGGATTGCAACATTGCCCTTTATACATTATGTATATAACTAACTGTTCCCCGCGGTCCCACCCGCGGTAATTACGGGGTTCCCGCGGGATTTCTGGGTTACAATATAGCCTATGTCACTCAGGATTTTTTCAGTTTGCATTGATGTAGCATGAAATAATTTTTGAAATCGATCCAATAGTTTTTAATTTAAATCGTTACAACCAAAAAAACAGATAATCAAATCATTCCCTTTCATAATATTAGTTTACATGTACATGGACTGAAATAAATGTAAATGACCTCTTAACATATTTCAAACACTTTTTTTTACTTTACAATATCCAAGACACACATTGTATTTCGTGAAGTTATTGTTTAAGAGGATTGCATGCGAGGAGTTCTGGTTTCACCGTCACGGGCGTAGTTTTGGACAACCCTAACGAAAATGGCACGTGCCAAATGTAACCTTGAATTAAACACACACAAATGTGCACACAGATAACTAGTGCACTTTACGCCCACACACATCTATAGATAGCCAAGCTCTACGTCTTTCCGTGACATCATCCCACAATCTTTAAATGCACCGCTTACATATCCCGCATGCATTTACCTATTGTTTATTCACTGTGTATTATTTATATAAGTACACGTAGATTATGATACAAGGAACAATACTGTTTTATATTATTGTATGTTTTATTTTTACTACCGAGGCGGAATATTCTATAGATTTGAGAAGATGGCAACACTACTTACAACCATCTTCATTCTGTTACGTCATATTATATTTATTCTTATAATACCGAGACTAGCCCATTGAATACAACTTGTAATTAGTCACTTCAAAATTAAGACCCTTATTTTAAGTAATAATTGAATCTGATTCCGATGGGCGGAGTTGGTATTTTAACAAACTTCATAAGGTTAAATTTGATACCTAGACTTCACTCAAATGCGATTTAATTACTGTATAAATGCTCTGTAAAAATCCATGAAACATTTATTCTGTGAATGCCGTAGGTACCTATAGTGTATTATGCTCCAGCAAATGACGTACCTACTGCAGCGTGCGCTAATTAATGAGTTGTGACGTTAACTTGTTTGAAAATATCGATAAAAATCAATACCAAGATGTAAGTAGCTCTACATATCGTTCGATAACAACTAATTCAATATACGATGCATCTGATTTAATAAGTTTGTTTTTGTACCCAAAATTTGGAGAACCGGTCTCAATTTCTTGTTCGATTTGCTCACAGGGTTTGCTGCAATGTCAAGTGCGTGTGTATGTTTTTATATGTATTTTTACTATCGTATACATTCTACGAGTAAGTGCCTTTTGTTCATGTGATTTTATTGTTGGATCTAAATGAATTTTTAATTATGTTAAAATAATTATATTTGATAAACACATCGATATATCAAGTAAAACTATTGTACGTTGTTGTTGTAACTAGGTATATTATACTCACCCCTTTTAGCTGGTTACCACCAATCTACAGCAATTTTGTCGGTCAACATCTGAAATAAAAATAAATATGATGAAAATATGGTTTTTAACCGTATACAATATACAAGGTCTTCATTATATATCTCATACCTATTAATAAAGATACCTACCATTGATATACCACAATACCTACAGAAAAACAAAACGTACGTGTCACGTGACCAAATTATATTATGTACAGAAGGTACCTAGTAACTGACTTCGTTTTGACCCGTTTTTCGTTTTATTATTTATTAAATTCATCATTTTAATCAGTCGTATCAACAGTTACCATGCTCGAACAAATGAACTTAGTATCTTAAAATAAATTAAAAATCATAAAATCTACGTAATAATAAACATCTGGTGTCTACCTATCACAATTTTCTTCTGCGGTAATCTCCGAAACTATTAAATCGATTTCAATGACATTTTGTGCACGTGTCTTGCTTGGTTCAATTTGAGAGATAGGATTCTTTTTAGAGTTCCCGAGGGAATCCCAGAATACACACGGGTGAAACCGCCGGGGAACAGCTATTACTAGCTTAATACATAGATATAAGAACAAGTAAAAGTTCGTATAGCATTAGCTATACTTATTGTAGCATTAACTTCGTAGCACTCGTAGAGCCCTCGTAGAGAGTATTTTCAACCAAATGATAGTTGCTATGATTTATATGAATGACGTATAGTGTTTAGATAAATTATTTCGAAAAGGTATGAAAGCAGTAATTCCTACATTAACGTATAGAAACTTGGCAAGTAATAAAACTATCATGTTGGAATTTCCGTTCATTGTTCCATAAAATTACTATGTATAACGTCATAGGCATGACTCATGGTACCTATCGTATTAACAAAGAAAGGAAAAAAAAATATTCTCCTATGTAGGTATATGTAAAATTAGGGAAGATCCGCGTGTTATGTGTGCGTCATAAGAGACAATAAAGCGACGATACCAGAGGCACACAACCATTTTAAAAATATTAACATGCAATAAAACGGTTACTTCACTGTAATGTATTTCTTCATCACTGGACTACTTTGAACTAGTTTATGCCTGCAAAGCAAGATATTTGCTAATTGAAAGAAAGAAAAAAGGAAAGAAAGAAAGAAAATACATTTATTTAGCACGACACAAGAAAAAAAAAACAAACATAAACAGTGCGTAATCTATATTTGTAGTTGTAGACATATTATATTCTCTTGCATGCTCTGCCAAAAGGGTCTAGGTGTACCCTTAAATGTGCTGGGCCCTTATTCACTATGACCAACGACATGTCTTATTACCCATAACGCGCGTCCAAAAAACGCACTCCAAACATTCTAGATGCCAAAATATTAGAAATTATTATTGTGTATGTCATAAGACACGTTGTAGATGTGTTTTTCTGGCGTGAAACTTCTTTGATTACGAGAGAAAGACAATTTTTGTGGCGCGTTATCCCAACGCGCCGTGTTATAGTCATAGTGAATAAGGGCCCTAGTTTTCAGTTGGCAGCCCGTTGTCACGCAGCTCAGGGACGGGGGTAACAAAAGAAAAGGAAAAAAAAAATTATACTCGTAACTAATTGCTATTTACAATTAAAAAGGCCGGGTACAAACTAACACGTCATCCTTTGATATCCCAAAACTGACCCATAATATTTTTATGGACAAATTAAACCTTAAAAATCTGGCTTAGTCAACATCTGGACTTAATGATCTGTATACGTAAAAGTTAATAATTATTAAAATTTAAGACATAAAGCTCACTTCACTAGCGGTGGAAAAAGCAAGTTTCAAATTAAATATTAACTTCTAATGATGCAATTATTATTGTAAAACTCAGGTTTAAAACCTGTCGTAATAATAGACAATGCATCACTGCCACTAAGATAATGACACACCACGGAGGTTATGTTAATGTCATTTTGATCTTGCATAAATAGCGCTTCCGTCAAAGTAAATAAGGCAAAAAACACTGTGCTAGTCATAACAGAAGTCAGAATTAGAGAAGTGAACATAATATTATTGTGTCATTTGTAACGAATCAATGGTGAGAGCCATAGTGAAGTTGATCCTGATTTGACTGATTGATTTTTTGAGGAATCTCTTAAAAAAAAAGAAAAAAGAAATGTGCTTCACACTACACGGCAGAACTGAAACCTTCTTTATATCTTTAGATAGGTATTAATATTATTACATACTATTTACACTTATGTACTACTCGCACGTTATATCCCATGTAATAATTGTAGTTTTAGTGCGCTTTTGCGTTTCACCCATTTTCTCATCACAATGACGCTGAAGAACTTTTCACTTCAAAAACAATTGTTTTAGTTTCGTCTTTATTCTTAAGGACGGTAAGTACCTATTCCTAAAAACTTTACAAATTGAAATGACACAGATTGGTTGTTTGTAAAGGCATCTTTTAAAGGTAAGTAGGTACCCGATTAGATATTTATTAATGCCAAATAACCTTTTTCTGCGAATATTTGTAAATCTTTAGGTACACATAGGTACGACCTACTTCAAGCAAAAAATATTTAAATTTAAGTTGTTCTCTTCAAAATCTAACACATTCGCAACATAAACCTGTTCTCTTGACCTAGGTATATGAGGGAATTGAGTTTGACACAATTTTATGAATAACTAGCTGTGCCCCGCGGTTTCACCCGCGGTAATTTCGGAGTTCCCGCGGGAATTCCGGGATAAAAGTACCCTATGTCCTTCTCTGTACCCCTGACAACGTGCATGCCAAATTTCATCCAAATCCGATCAGCCGTTTTTGCGTGATTGAGTAAACGTATGCGAAAGCGGATTTTCATCCGACTTGCTTCGAATTTATCGTCACTGCTCAGACAGCCTATATCCTGCCCAGGAGTATGGACTACAATCGTAACAAGTTTGGTTAAAATCCCTTCAGTAGTTTTTGACCCATGATGCACATACAGACATACAGACAGACAAAAAATTTACTGATTGCATTTTTGGCATCAGTATCGATCATCCTCCAATATTAATTTTGAATATATATTCAACTAGCTGTCCCCCGCGATTTCATCCGCGGTAATTTCGGAGTTCCCGCGGAGGTTTCGGGAAAAAATTACTCTATGTCTTTTAGTTCCCGAGGGAATTCCGGGATAAAAACTATCCTATCTTTTAAGTTGGACCATATTATAAATGGTTGCAAAATTTTATCAAAATCCGTTCAGCAGTTTCGGAGTCCATCGCGGACAAACAACGTGACACGTGATTTATATATATTAGATGTACAGAATTGAGCTCTCTACAGTTTTATTATAAGTATAGATGTATTGTTTAATTTACGAACACCACAGCGCTTGAGCATTAATGGACCTTGAGATGATCTCCACCTCGGAAAACAAGCTCCACCTAATGGAACGTTCCTACTCAATACCTATGTTTATGGTGCTTGTAGCGTACGTATAATAATTAAATCTTTAGGCAAGTAGTCGCCGTCACCTAACGTTTCTTACAAAACTTTACTGATCATGGATGATCAAAAATAAATTACGTTGCTATATTCATGCATTTCTCTATAGAGCAAAATATGTAGGTATCTGAAGTTTATAATTTCTTTATTCTTCAGACATTAAAATTTCCAGTTACTACCATCAATACCTATGTAGATTAAGTCACTTTTGACGGAGTTTTATACTCTTAGTTGTTTTTACTTTTTTTACAGCTAACATACGCGATTTCTTTGTGTTTATTTAAGATCATTCTTCATGAGTTTATTTAAAATTTCAGAGGTTAATAACAATTAGACTGACCCTATAGAGATTAAATGTCAGTTGTTCAACCGGAACCTTTTGTATTGGTATAGATTTGACTCGTTGTTTCCAAATATAGGTACCTAATACCTATAGGTCTATTTATAGCAGGCTTTTTTCCCCTTCACAACACACAGATCTACTTTATCCCACAGTAAGTAAGCTATTATTAGCTTGTGTCCTGGAAACCCAGCAAACGTGGTATATACTACATAGGATTACATATAAGTACTATATGTATTTCCTATGTATTTACAGGATTCCTATTTATTTACAGGATCAGGCGCGGTCGCAGACTGAAATTTTGGAGAGGGTCACTCGGTCGCAGCCTGAAATTTTGGAGGTGGTCACTAATAAATTAAAAATAAAATATTTGAGTAAATTAGACTTATTGCACAATACACAATTTTATTGCACACAATTCGTACGATTTTGGGGGGTCATGTCCCCTGTGACTCCACCCCTTCGGATAGATATAGGTATATAAACACGCCCAGACTGGAAAATGGAACCCTATGTTCTAATGTTTGTTTAAAAAGATAAAACATTGGTATGAATTGAATTTGATGTATGGACTATGGTATACTTAATATATTATGTATTATTTAAGTTTCCATAAATATGCAGTCAAAAAAAAAACGAAAAACATTAAAAAACGGATAGTCGAATTATTATCGTCCACAATCATTGCCTCGATTCACTACGACCATAACACATCATGTTACGATGACGCACCCAAACCTCCCTATGTTCCAAAGAACAATCACTTAAAAAAACACATAGACAACAGGCATTTGGAATACAAGTTGCAATCTTCTACCATCTAGAGCGTTTGGGATTGTGTATTGTGATTTGTGTGTGTACAGGCACACGCGTTATGGGCGAGGAAAATTGTTGGTCATAGTGAATGATGATCCTGCAAACGTAGTTAAAACAGTGAGGCTGCTCACGTTATTTCGAAACGAAATTTCCAAAATTAAATCGTAAAATTGTATAACATATTGGATTTTAGCTCTCCTTTGATCCACGCTGCCGATTACACTATTTCGGAACGAATTTACAAATACAAAACCGTAAAATGTTACGTAGGTGTTTTAGTTTTTGCAAGCTTGTTCAAGTTCGGTCAAACGTTATTCAATATTATCTTTAAAGTATGAGTTGAAACGTTATCGTTAAAATATAATTAGCGCGATACTAAGTGGACTCAACGTGTAATATACGTATTTATGGTCTTTTTTTATTTATTTATTTGACACAACACTTAATTAGGATTACAACGTACATGGTTAACTTTTAGTTCCAGTAACTAAAGTGTCAGTGGGTATAGGTATGTCACACTCATGCAGAAGATATTCTAGCAATCAGCGCGAAGATTATTTTCGTTTCGTCCTTTATAATATAGGTACGTACCCTTAAGATTGGAACATGTCGGAGTTTGTGTTTCCGTCCGTTTAGTGAAATACCTTAATCAGAGGACTATAATTACGCAGTGTTATACGAATTCGACAAATCACTCTCGGTTGATGGGCACACGTCTATAAATAAAGCCTGAAATGGAGCTCTTGTTTGTGCGTCATCTGCCCACGCTGCGTCGTGGGAATTCAGTTTAGGAACGATAACGCAGGGGACCCCGCCCACACTGCCGCCCGCCCTTAGGACCTACAGAGAGCGCATGCGCTGTCTTCCGCCTACGAAATGTCAAAGGGCAATCCCGGGCAGCCTGGATGTGCCTAGGACTTGTATAGTAACAGTTAGCTCACTACTGCACAAATTGATTCACAGACTCTTACCACCATTATTTGTGTCAACTCGCGACGGCAATAAATATCAACTAATACATTAAACCATCCGGAATAACCATTGTTAATTTACAAAAACAATATTATTAAATATTAAGCAGTTATGAGAATACAACAGAGACACCGACTTTAGATATTTGGACGCAGATAAGCAATAACATGTTAACCCACAAAATTAAGTTACCTATTCAGAACGATTTATTGAGAGTTAGCGGAACGTTTTTTAATTATGTGTTTACCTTATTACATTGTTTAAGTATGTAACTAAATATTGAACATAAAAAATATTGACAGAAAATGGTGCTATAATTTTAAAAAACGATTTACTCAAAATTTCTCCAGTATGGATAAACACACTATTGCTTATCTATGTCCATTTATCCTCTTGACCTCAAAAGGAATTCATCTTGATCAACGCACACTTTTTCTTCAAAATCTTTTTCTTCATGTTCAATAACCTGCCTATCTACTTAGTTAATCAATAAAATAAAATATACGCAATTAATAATTTATGATAAAACTAGCTGTGCCTCGCGGTTTCACCCGCGTGAGTTTCGGGATTTCCACAGGAACTACCAATTTTTTTAATACAAACCTTCCCTTAACTTCTACAAATACTTCAAGATCAAAATTAGCCAAATTGGTCCAGTCATTCATTATTTTGCCCTATTGGATCGAAAACGGGTACCTATTGTGCATGGACATACAAAGGTAAAACTTCACGTAAATAATACAGTTAAAACAAACGATAAAACAATCACCACTTCGCGATATGCTACTTAGTTATTCGCGGTACGCAAATCAAACCTACTAGAAACCGAAAATGCACACTAGGGTCCGTATTCTTATCGTGTGCCCAATACGACATAAAAACGTCCGGTTGAAATTGCATGCTAACGTGCAGACGAGTATAACAAAAATAAACGAACAAGTCTGCGCTGGCAGCGCTGGTGTTGCTAGGCGCTCTCAAGGTCTCCGCGACCCTGGCCGTGCCCCCCTCGCCCGCCGTCCACCCCGCTCCGACTGTGCATCGAGCAAGCTGCACTCGCCCTGACCAACACATGCAGCGCTGCACACATTGGCAGCGAAACTTTACCCAGTAGAACAACGACACATGTAACCAAATTTTTTTTACACAAAATCGTGTATTAAAACTTTATTTTTACTGCAGGGACACTATTGATATGTGTACGTAAACATTTCAGAGTGTACCAAAACACGATTTTTCTATAGGGTTTATATTAAGTGCGATCATCACATACGACGTTTCGATAGTTGCAGACTGTCACAATGTTCATCGGTGTGCCGATGCCGCTGCGACACGTGTAAGCTTAGAAAGGGTTCGCGTTTGTATGTTCTCATATTATGTTCTGTGCACACGACGATTGATTAATGACGGCGCAACATAATATAATATGTTCATGCATAAGACAGAGACGTAGCAAATAGAGGTAGAAATAGTCGTAAGTGTGTACATACATATGGGTACATTCTGAGCGGTTCGCGAGCGTTCCATTCGAACTAAAAGTGGAAACCGCCAACCCAGCTACGTGACATCCGCGATATGAACGAGATAGTTACCTACCTATGCAACCATCTAGTCTATAAAACTATACTATGTTCAACTTCTTATCTTTCGTATATCTAGTTATTAGGAATATCGTGTCGTATGGATAATATTTGAGTAGTATGCCCTCGCTAAGGTTAAAGACAAAATACAGAATATTATATCATATATCATAATAGATTTATTTTTTAAAGGACACCTTTTGTTTAAGGTGCCAACAAAAAATACACCATGAAATGCAGACACGTTGTCAGGAGTACAAGGAAGCACATAGGGTACTTTCGTCTCAGTATTCCTGCGGGAACTCCGAAATTATCCAGGGGGAAACCGCGGCGAACAGCCTCACAAATTGGCAAAAGCTTTAAAGTAAATTTAGATGTAGGGGTGATTTCTGTAACTGCTGGACTGATTCTAAAACTCTTTATCTGATAGGAAGTTACAGCACCTATTCGCGAGTGACAATGACAGTGAGTTCCCAAGGGAATACCGAAGTCCACGGGGGTGAAACGTCGGGGAACAGTTAGTGTCTAAAAACACGCATCATTTTTTTTAAACCTATAGTCAGACGTTTGTCCACGTCCACTTGACGTCAAGTAAGTGACCAACTAGTAGGTACCCTATAACCGGTGGTTAAGTAATAATAAAAGTAATTAAAAATTTAAAAAAGCATGTATAGATATCAAATATGGTGCGTGAACTCATATAAACAAAACCCAGTGCCTAGGTATACCTATTCTACGAGTACCTATAGATAGGACACTATCAAGTCTAGTGTGTAATTCAAGTATTACGACCTTGATTTCACAGTCTACTGATACATCAAGACGCGGATTTAAGTCGTTATGATATTTATCCTTCTACTAGTTACAATGCAATATAATTCCAGCAATATTTTATTAACAATATTGTTTTTTTATGAATCTAGTGGTTGATGTAATAATCTCCATATTAAATAGATCTACACGTGTTCGCAAGGTGAATATAACATACTAATATACAGTAATATTATATAAGTTACAGTTATTAATTCAATGCACGCAATCTGGAACTGGATATGGTGCGAATTCCTTTACAAAATAGTCTTTTAAATTGTATACATGAGAAATTATTCAGACGTGATTCAGACATTTAAGTACATAGGTAAATAAGCGAGGCCACTTTTGGCTGTAGTACATTGATACGTACACAAATACCCACCTGAAACTACAGCATGGCTATCACAGGCAAAATAGGTAGACCGAAAAAAATAATTTGAAAGAAACCATTTAAAACTATGTAGAGTTTGTGAGAATACATATTATTTATATGAGTTTTATAAATTATATAAATTTATAAAAAAAATAAATATTAATATATCTTAAGTAGGTACATAAGTCATAATATTTTATTTAGTCGTTGAAGACCTTAAAAGTTAAAAGAATATAAAATCATCAAGCTTGAACAAGGTCGAGACTTAGGAAATTATTATGTAACGTAACACAGGCGTTACGTAACAACACGGAAACGAGATGTGTCTACAACAATACAATTAGCTTTGAAAACAATTTATTTTATTGTACATAATATTTTTTTACCTAAAGAGGCAAAGAACTGTATAGTGTATATACCTAGTACCTACTTATATTCTCTTCTGTGGCCCGTTTTAGCTTTTCTTTTTTTAATGTCTGACAAAATATATCCTGTAATCAGTTTCAGTGACCACGTCATTAATTTAGTACTTGTATGACTGTTGAAACATTTTTGTGCTGCTGTAGCTTTAATATTCTTCGGGCACTTCATAAACATTGAAAGTCCACCGAAAGAAGATAAAAAAATTCAATCTTATATCTACTTTTGCTAACCACAGAGGTAATATTACCTCTAGAGGTAATATTATATGGTAGCTAACCATAGAGGTGACATTGAGTTCTGTTTAAAATGTAGAGACTTTTCTAGCATAGTTTCGGTTCGTAGGTTTTTGTTGCACTAGAAATATGTGATCTCTGTAATATATCTATTGGTTTTTAAATAAGTAAATAAATAAAATTAAATGCTTATTTGATATTTTGTACCTTGCAAAACCGAAAGTATAAACCTCATGTGCTCATGCTTTATTCTTAGGTAGTGTTAAAGACAGATTAGACGGGTGACTAAATTGTTGTTAATTCGGATAAGAATCGGATAAAAAAGATTAAAAAAAAAAACAAATTTGTTCTTCATCTTGAATGCTTTATGCAATTCTATAGTCTGCGCTGGCTTCTAAATAATATTAGCCATGGAAGTAGGTAGATACCTACGTGCCTACATCAATATTAGGTAGTTTTCTATTTATAATAAAGTTAGCTGTCCCCCGTGGTTTCACCCGCGATAAAATCCGTTCCCGCGGGAATTACATGATAAATTTATTTATTTTTTAATTTTTTGCACAATATGGTACAAAAAGTGCTTAATGCCATTGTGGCATTCTCTGCCAGTCAACTTTCAAGATCTGCAGAAAGTGTGGTGGATGGTGCTTGTCAGGTTATAGAGTATATAATATAATACCTACGTAATTCTATATGATTAATATACATATAATAAACAAACTAAAACATAAATAAACCATGACACATAAATGCACAAATATGATTTACACACAGCATAGGTAGGTACTACCTATTGAAATTACTACCTATTCATAAGAATTACTGTTTGCTGAGGAGATATTTATGTACCTTATTTTTGAAAAGAGAATTTTTGTTAATGTTGACAAACTATACGTATAAAGTTTTTCTTAAATTTCTTTATCTATATTGATGAGAACTTCATGAAAATCCGTTCAGCTGTCTTTGAGTTTATTACGAACAGGTAGACAGATAGACAAACGAGACGGAGGACCTTTTGTAAGTAAGGAATACGGCGAGGTGATGCCTCTATAGAGCGCCTCGTGATTCAAGGCAAAATTGAAGGCACAAGAGCACGCGGCAGATCACCATTACGCTGGACTGACCAAATAAAGGCTGCACTTGACAGTCCTCTACACCAGTGCACTAGACGGGCGGCAGTGAGGGATAAATGGCGGCGGATTGTTAGACGTGCCACCAGTAATAAAACCCAACGTGATGACCACGACCACTCTGCCAAGAGTGATAACGACTAGGAAGAAGAAGAAGGAATACGGGCGAGACTTCTCCATAAAGCCTTTTTGAGGTTTCCTTTGGTAAGTAGGTACTACCAATAACCAAGGTAAGTCCAATATATGGGTCCAGCATTCAAAGTATTTATTAACGTAGGTTTTTCCCGAGTGACAACTGTAAAAGCTTAATTGTTTAACTCTACACAGAATATCTAGCACTGTTATTGTTTTCCGTCATTAAACATTTCCATTTTTGTGGGCAATATTTTTGTTGTAAACAAACGGCGGCCATGATTGCCGCCATGTTGGTGACGCCCGACGCGATGGTGACGCGTCACACGGCCGCGTGTCAGCTGATGCGGGAGCGACGCGCGACGCGGCCCTCGACGCTGCTCATGCAAAATATAATTTCGGCGAAGGCCGCTCAAACCACGCCGGCCGGCCGCATAAACAACGTGAACGGATGTCGGTTCGACTTCGAGAAAGGCGAACTTCATAAATAAATGCTTACCATCACATCACCGACCTACACGTTTATATGAGATGCCATGCTTACAAAAGTCGGTCTACATTTAGATTCAATCGTAACGATGAACAATAAATCGATTTTAAACTTTCAATATACCGCGGGGAGCACGTTTGTTTTGGTAACTCTATAACATAAGTACGTACATTCATAGTCGAATAACATGGAAACGCAACACAATATACCTACTTTTAAATAGGTAGAGTATAGTCTAATAATAATTTTCTACAATTTGTTAGCTTTTTCTTAACATCCGCTCGTAACGAAGATTGCTTGCTAAAGTCTACGAAGCGTATAATTTTTAATGCTCGTTTAATTTTTTTATTTTTTCATAAGCATTCTAATGTTTTATTTTATCTATAGGTAACTATAAGCTTTGTAATAGAGATAACCACGATTTAAAAACCAAATTTACTCATTTATTTATAAAGCAGCTAAATACATTAGGATAGAAACAAAAGATACCTATTCGTATTGTTAGTATGTTAAAAAATAGGAGAGCTCTATAAGATAGATAGATACGAGAGTTATGGTATAAGTATGTAGATAGTAGGTAGGTATATAGCATTATTTTGTTTTTTCTCATTATGCCATTTGTTTACCAGATAGGTAGATACAGAGATTTATTTTCGGGCAAAGTATTATAATATATATAGCCAACTGTCCTGCTCATGGGTTTCACCAAGGCACCTATTATTACGAGTTCGGTTATTGTTATTCAGGTCTGCGCGGGCGCGGACGGCGCGGCGCGGGTTCAAGGTGGAGCCGCCATGTGGGAGGCCCCAGCACTGCCTATGTGTCATTTAATGTATCTGTGGCCATGTGGCTTTTGTTAATTTAAAAGAAGAGCAAGAGAAATAATTTTGGTCCTTGCTATATACCTACCACATGAAATGAATTATTCACGTTCTTCTAATTTTGTTTTCCTTCTTCCAACATAAAAATTCTACCACCGATGGTGGTCAAAAACTTAGGTGTATAATAAAGAAATTTTAACGGTAGATCTCAGACGAAATAAAAACTCTTATTTCGTCTGAGCGGTAGATAGGTAAAGTATTGAAATAATTGACAAGGTACGATCTGGAATGTATTTTATAGTAAATACCCTACTAATAAGAAAGAGTGTCTGTAACTTTGTGATTAGATACTCTGTAGGTAGGTACTTGACTGTAACGTAGCCTTTATTGGCCATTTTCCTGATCGACAGGTGACGTAATCGTGTGGCTCACTGAAGGAATTTGTACCGCTCTTATAACTTTTAAGTAATTCGTATTCGTGAGAGAGTTTTTATGTATATACAATTTACAACTATTAGCTACGAGACTTGATCTAAACTTTGAAACAGTAACTTTTTAATGCTGGTGTCAACACTACTTTTTACGTTCTTTACTTGTTCTTTATTACACACTCTGTATACGTAGAAATGTACCTAAAATATACATTTATAATCAATTTGAATGAAATGACGATGATAATATGTGACATTATGGTTGATTTTACAAACTTACTAGCTGTCCCCCCGCGGTTTCACCTGCGGTAATTAAGGAATTTCGGATTCCGGGACAAAAAGTACTCTATGTCCTTTTCTGTACCCCTGACAACATGTGTGCAAAATTTCATGATGATCGGTTGAGCCGTTAAGGCGTGAAAGCGTAACAAACAAACCATAGACAAGCAAACTCACTTTCGCATTTATAATAGTAAGGATTATTATAATAAATATTTGGTATTATAATCCAAAGACCAAAGCGTGCTTTGTTAAAATATGTGGTACAAAGCTACCGTCATACGACTGGGATCACTCGATTGCCTTGAACTCATGCGTCGACATTTTTTGCGAGCAAACGCCACAACAGGATGCGAACTGTTGGGAGGCGGCCCTTAGCAGCTATAGTTGATGCCCTTGAAGTCTTAGGAACCTTAGGGGCTATACAGACTATATAGCGCAAGTGGGAGCTCAATATGAGAACATACAATGCTGTAGTATGTACCTGCAATGCTTGTTGTTACACTGGTCAAAAATTTGTGGTCATAAGTTTCTTCAAATGTCTACAAAACTTAGGTTTCTTAGGTTTTGCAGTGCCACCGAGATTAGTACCTAAATCACAAGTAGGAAGTAAAGTAACAATACTTACTGTTGTATTTTCAATTCGTCAGTATTGCATCAGGAAACAACGAAGACTCGAGCCACATCGACGTCGACAAGTTGAATGGCATGGCACAAGATGTTTGTTCATCGCAAAAATTCCGACACGTCGCGAATAAACCGCACAGCGTCGATATGCAGTATACGTTTAACAATGAGTCACCTGAAAAAACCAAAGTTATCATGATACTACACAGTCTTTTCCACTATATACCATTGTAATTTGTTTAAGTGTGTACCAAATATTGTTGTGGATTATTAGTCAGGTGACCCATTAAAGTGAGGGCACGGAAAATTTGCGAAGCGGCGTGTAGCGCGAATGCCGGTGGAGCACTGATGGCGAAGCCGGTTGCCGCCGCCGGCCGCTCCTGCATTGCGGCGCGCAGCCGCACTCGCGCGCGCATGACCTTGGCATTGAACTTGGCAATGGGCCGGCGCAGAGGCGAAGCGGCGCGAGGGGATCGGCGGGCAACGGAGGTGCGGGGTTGTCCCCGCCCCGGCCCCGCCGCCCCCGCCCCGAACATGGGGTGGGTGGTGCTGGTGATGCACCGGCAGCTGCACCGCCCCTCTCCCGCCATTCTTTCGTCATTGCAAATGCTCAGCCATATTTGAACACCGATCACCCGATCCTCTAATTATAATAAGCATCCCGATCCCGCGATGGTCGGGATGGTCCCATTTTGTGTCGCGAAATCACCGGCGTTTCCTTTTCCTGCCTACCCCGACACTCCAATATTTTATTATTTCCTTTGACTTTTGTTCGCTTGTTTTACTTCATAGGCGTATTGGTTATTAGAGTAGAGCGTTTTAGTTAGAGTCGTTTACGAGCCTACGAGTAACAAAGGTTAAAGTTGAGCGATGAATTTTACAATGCGTATACGTATGGTGGATATACGTACCCAGTGTGACGTAATAAAAGTACTACTACGGCTCTACATTACTTAATAGGTATCCCATTAAGTCTATGTAAATAAATTGTAAAGTTCCCACTTCACTGGTTTTTATGAATTTTTAATTAACCTAGGTAGGTAATTAGGTATACTCGTAATTAATCTCCGTAACAGAAATACATTTGCAATTTTTCTTGTCTCAAAACCGTCATTATGATTTCTAAGCATCCTTTCCAAGAAAAAGTTCGACTCTTCCCACGTCCTTGAGACGTACCTCAAAATGTGATTGTTTGATAGTCATCTATATACTAATATTAAGTATATAAAGAAAGAGGTAAAGTTTGTAACTTTGTAGTGGGTAATCTCTGGATCTACTAAACAGTTTTTTAAAAATTCTTAGGGTACTTTTATCCCGAAATTCACATGGCAACTCCAAAATTACCGTGAGTGAAACCGGAACAGCTAGTGGTTGTAGTTTATAAGGTGTAAGAAAAAGGAGGATAATGATAGCTCTACATAGCATAAAATAAATTAAATATTCACAAATTAAGAGCTGTATTAGGTAAAAAAATTCAACTTTATCCCAAAAATTATATAGGAAGAGGTTACCTATACAATATACATTTTTTCTTTTTTCTTTTTTGGGCCTTACCCATTTTTTTTTTACAATTTCCCACCAGTTTGTAACATAGTAAATTTCGATCAACTCATCATAACTTTCACTTTTTTTTATATTTTTTAGGTCACGAAACCTGGAAACTGGGTATCCAATAACTGTTTATTACACTGTGTCTACAGTCTACACGATTATCACCCCAAAAACAATAATCATGGAACAGCCTTCTCGGCTTCTTCTCCTTCCGTGGAACATTCCAAAAAACTGATATACAAGTAAGTAGGTACAAGTGATATTTGTTGTCATACGGCCCCACTGAGAGTCGTTTACTTAATTTTAAGTAAAGATTTTTAAAATAAAATAGCCGCAATCAGAGACGTTCATTAAATTAATGTTAATTGGCATTTAACTATTTGGTTAAAGTTAAATTTAGTTAAATGCCAATTAACATTAATTTAATTAATGTCTCTGTTTTGCGGCAATTTTGTTTTAAAGATCTTTATTTTTTATTTATTTTTTTACTTAAAATTAAGTAAACATTAAATAGGCCAATAGACTTTTACGTTATACCAATTACGTCGCGTTTCAAATATTTGAAACTCGGCAATATCGCACTTTAAAAAAATTTAATTCTTGCTTAAAAATAAAACTTAATCAAAAATATTGATGAAGTGTGCCTTCATGAAATAAAGTTTGTAAAAAAATATTTGACTCTTATTTGAATCACATGTATATTCCCTATTCCCGCGGGAACTCTGAAATTACCGCGGGTGAAACGGCGGGAGAACAGCTTGAACTATAATATAAGCAACAACTTTTCAGCTAAAGCAATCGTGCATATGAGGACCACGGAGCAGATACAAAGAGGAGACGGCTTAAGTAACTGTGCACTGTGATTCTCAGATAGGTCCTGACGTCATCACATTAGGCGTGGCTTTTGTATCTGCTCCGTGATGAGGACCGAGGGCCATCGCAAAAAATATTGAAAGTTGAAATTAGGTAGTTTATTACGACAAAATAACAAGCGAATGCCTGTGACTTGCGCGCAAAAACGCTTCTCCTATATTGCCATGTATTTTATTTGTCACGCTCCTCCTCTCCAATAAACGAGGTCCCACCTTTTATAACATTATTATTATCATCTTTTTACACGTTTTTATCACTGTCCCTATTGCTGGGGCCTATTTCTACCCTAACGCGGTTTGTGACTGATAATAATCCATCCAGCGGGTTAAGTATGAATATTGACCTTCAATTGCTTTTAATTAGTGTGGAGATTTCCTCATGTTTCCTTCCACGTACAGCCTGTGGTATAATAATTTTAATTTGCATACCTACATGCACTCATTGGTACTTAAAGCGTAATTATTATTAATACAACGTAAGCGAAACCTCGGTATCAGTCCACAATAATCAAATACAGGAAATATACATAAATTCGTTTTCTATAGAAATATTTAATAAATCAAATCATCTCACACAAAGTATCTACATGGTAACACCGCCATCCGCCATCTCATAAAAATTATTTACCTAATTATTTACCTACTCCTGTCGTGTCATCAAAGAAAGTAGAAAATACCAGCTAATTGGCATTTAGAACTGATGATGTAAACAAACCTTTAGTAACTCATGCCTTTCGTAGAACTTGATGCTTATTACAATTTGTAAATAGGTAGATAGTTAAATATCTATAGAGCGAGGAGGGAGATGTCACCCGCAATTAACCTTTTTCGTTCTATTTTCAAATAAGTAGTCTTATAAAAAAAAAAAACAAGTTTTTAGAACCAGCAGTTTGGGCGGTATACTACGTATACTGTACCGATCCGATCGTACCGATCGTCATCAGTCGTTCTTTTTCTCCTTCGGTAACAACAACTTTTTAAATAAGTACGATTATTTGGATGTTTCCATAGTAATACTGATGGTACTTATACGATGTTTTGCACGTGTCTGTGTTTAGTGCCGGGAGCCTAGGGAGGCTGGGGACAGTCGGTGGAGGTTTGAAGCCTAAATCGATGTACCGACGCGCGCACGCTTTGCTGATCTGTGTTGTGCTTCTGTGCGCTAACTTTTTATGCCGTGCTGCCTCAATAACAATCGTTTTGAAATCAGAATTAAAATCACAACTTTTTAATCTAGATAGACATATTGTAAGGCATTAAAATATTGGCAAAGTATAAATTAATATCATGCAAATTTTCTTATACAAATAAGTTTATCAAAGTGACTCTAATAACAGTAGAGTTGGTACCATCCGTTACCAACATAATACAAACTTCTTATTTTGAAATTCTAACTATAAATGCTATTAAGTAACAGTAATAACTTTCTTATTCTGGTCTGTGTAGGTTATATAAATGTAATAGTACATTGTTATCCTAGGGGTGAAAGTAACTTAAACTTAAACTTAACTTAAAAGTAAAGGGACTAAATAAGTCTTTCTCCCGAGGGTAACACTGTGCTTTTCATTACGAATGCAAGGAAAGTCAAAATAAAAATAGGAATTAGCTAAAGAAAAAATGAGTGAAGATCGGATAGTCGCTTGATACTTTCCCAACTATTTCTTTTTCTTTGGCCGGCTGGCTATTCAGCCAGTATTTTTTATTTACATTGTGGCGACCTAAAAAAAATATTATCTTTAATTATTAAGTATTAATTAAAGAAAATAAAAAAAATATAAATGGGAATTAGCTTAAGAAAAAGTGAGTGAATTTATTTTAATTAATACCTACTTAAACTTTACGTTATTTCAATTTTACATCGCGCTGGCTGTATAGAAAGTTGAAACATGGTTCAATAGAAATGTGAAAATAGACCTAGTTTTTTTTTAATAATTTGACAGTTGTCAGTTGAAAGCGATTCTCCCTAAGGCTGAAAAGGGTTTCTTTCAACCCGCTTCTCAGGCAACTTCAGACCTACTTTCCGAGTATGAGTAATGAAAAAGATTATAATGTGTGTGTGGGAAGCTCGCATCGAAAATATGAGTAATGTTATTTCATTAACAAAAGAAGAGACATTTTCTCTTCTTTTGTTTGTAATATAAAAATAACCTCGATAAATAATCAATATTTAGTGTAGCTATTTTAATTCGCAGGCTATTTGTTACTGAAGCAGAAGAAAATGGAGGCGTTTGTTTTCCACTTCACTGAAAAGTTTTCCTAGTAATACTAAAATAGTTGAGTGTTTATAAAACAAGATAGAATAGGTTTTTGATACATGTTACGAAACAATATAATAAGTGGGGGCACTCACTACATTAGACAGGGATTTTAAAAAATCACCACACTACTGAAAGACGCACGTAATGTTGTGCGCGCGCACTACTATTTTCTACTATTTTCCAAAGTTTTATCATAATCGAATCATTCATGGAATTAGGAATGCATAGAAGACGAATAAACAAACGAACATACATGGGAACTCTATAGACAAGTGAGTGTTTTCTAAAGTATGTTACAAAAACGAGTTGTAAAAACACACAAATGTTAACTCAGTAGGTATATTAAATTTTGTGTACTTAATTTATTATATTATCATATAAAGATTCTTTTAAAACACCCGCCAATTCATGAATGGGGAGTGAAGTGTGTTTATAGAACATAAAAACTAATACACCGCTAGAAATATTGTCTAGAAATCCAATGGTGTAAAAATAATAATCGTTTATTTAGTTACGATTAATTAAACTTTTAAAGAAACTTTCTGATTTTTGTCACGTTTACGTTTATTTACAGTCTGTTTTATTTCCTCGCAATCGAAATGAAAAGTGTATGATGCTCGGCTCTAAAAAGTATTTTCTCGGATAAAATACTATGTATTAAGCGATTCATGTTATGTTACAATTAAATAATCACAATCTACAATTTTATACTTGTTTTGTAAGTAAAAAAACGTAATACAATCTTTATAAAATTAAAATATTCGTAATCTTGTCCACATTAAAACCCAGACTTAGATAGAATTTTGGTTTTGTTGTAGTATGTCAAAACTATCATAAATATGACATGATAGATGATAGTATAGGTATGATAGGTTGGGTTTAACAATTTCACAAATTTTATTGTCTGTAATATAACATTTTGTTAGTATGTCTATATGTACGTATTTACTTTCATACGTTGTAGTATTTTCAAACAGGTATCACAAGACCATCATTATTTCAAATTAAATTCAATATTTTTAAACGTATTCATTAAAAAGTTTATCTATTTATCTACTACTACTTGTCATCTCTCCCTATAACATAATGTGTATGTATCTACATAGAAAGTTTTATCAGGAAGTACATTTAGGTTACAAATTGCATTATGTTAACATCGTTTCGCTTCCAAGAAAAGGTTTTGTAACACTGACGTCATCACTCACCATCTAAGGAGGTATAGGAGTATAAAATCAAATTTCTCCTTCGACAATTCGAAGATCTATACACGGCACATGCGTATATTGCTAGGAATCCATAAAATGGAACTAATTTTCCCGATAAATGCAAAAACTTATAAATGCAAAGTACATGAATATAATTATCATCTATCTATACATATAAATTGCTTTTTCCTGAATGACTGACTGTAGAGACCTGAAAGGGTGTGTTCTTTGTATGACGTATGTAACCGATGTGAATAGATTTTCCTATATTCTACCTTGCAAAGTTTGTATGGAACAATTCCGTGAGAACTCCGAAATTATCGCGGGTGAAACCGCGCGGGACAGCTTGTACCAATATAAAGATTTTGGCATATTTAGTAGTGCTTTATATATGTGTCACCGTAAAATTGTAAAAACCGTTAGATTGTAATCTGTCAGCATTCCCAAGGTATTTGCGTGCACCCCGACACACTATAGATTTAGTTAGGTTTGAACTGTGACATCAAGAGTCAAATGGCACTGATTTCTCATGTGTGGGCACCAGCAATCAGCTATCACGCATTTTTCGTCCTCAGCATTTAACAATAACACTCCTAGTTTACAAACTAACGGTTTTTACTATTTTACGGCGACATTTTAATCAAGTTATTTAAATACCCAGTTAATTACCTTTAGCTAGTTCTCAAAAAAGAAAAAAATTATCAATCTTTTACTCTTTGAAAAATTCTTTACATTGAAGTCATAAAAAAGAATCTAATAATATCGGTGAATATTACCAATTACCATGCAGCCTTCAATACGGGCTATGCTTATACATTAGCACCTACTTACATTACATTATTGGGTTAATTTTAGTTACATTAATTACCAAGGTATATTAACTTTCTATATAATATTATTTTGTAAGTAAACGATCATTTACACCTGCGGTAATATAGTGAAGGTCATACGTATCTACTCTATAATATTATATGTATCAGATGATTTAACGTAACTTATGGGTTTATACACGTAAGGTAGCATATTTTTCATGTTATATTAAAAAATATCATCTAGGTATGTCAAAAGCTTTTTTAGAGTTATTCCTATAAAGAAAAATGGAAAACGAATGATTAACTGAAAAAAAAAAAAAAAAAAAACATTAAAAATCGCTTAATATCTGGGAAGCAAAAATAGGCTATTTGACAATTTTTTTTCCTAAACCGCAGGCAAGAGTCAAAAATAATTTTTTTTATTACTATTACGGTTCTAAAAAATATCACACGGCTCATACAAAATTATAATAATATTTTATTATCAACGCTTATACATAGGATTAACAAACGAATGATAGCGAAACAGCGCGATAAGGATACGCCAGGCAGTTATAAAAGTAAATACGTGAGCTTAGTTTGCGTCCGCCCGCCCGCCCAGACTCCGACGTGGGCGGCCTTGCCCTTGAGGCAATCGATCGGCGCGCGCCCCAGCCCAGCTGAGCAGCGCCCCAACCGCGCCTAGCCCGAGCTACAGCCCAAACATACACTGTGTACGCAGTTACACACACAATAACTACGCACACTGTTTGTTTAGGTTTTGCGCTGGGATATTTTACGAATGTTATACAAAAACACTCTCAATCCTCACTACTATAATTAATGCAAAAGTGAGTTGGTTTGTTTGTTTGCTTGTAACGCTTTCACGCCTCGACGGGTCAACGGATCATCATGAAATGCTGATACATTGTCAGAGATACAGAAAAGAACATAAAAGGTACTTTTCCCGCGGGAATTCCGAAATAAACGCGGGTGAAATTGCATCAAATTTGCATACTACATGTTGTCAGGGATAGGTACACAAGAGGATATAGAGAAATTTTATCCCGGAATTATCGCGAGAACTCCGAATGTACCGCGGGTGGAACCGCAGGGATCAGTTAGTAAGTATATAAATGAATTCATGAGATGTACGTTGAAGGCTCTATTGTGATTGTACGTGAAATAGATTTTTTGTAATGGACTAGTTCCTAGTCTAAATATAACAAAGCGATTAAGCGGTAATCTTTGTAGGGGAAATCGGCTTATCACTTCCGGAACCTTCTATTTCCATACAGAATGTACCGAAAAGTTAAACCTTAAAGTATTAGTTTGTCATTTTAATATTACATAGTAGAATTTGATCCTTATAACTAATAAGACTAATTAGCGACATTGTAAATAACGCTATAATACAATGAGTTACTTTTATCAATGCAAAACCAAAGGTTAAATTCCAAAATATTAATAATAATCAGATTAAAAATCTGTTCTGAGACTTGTGTTTATTGGGCCATCCAAGCCCAACTTCGTAATCAAGTGGTCCTGCGAAGTTTCTGGTTAGTTCTTCAATAAACAAAATCAATCTATATCTAGAGCGTCCATTACGATTTAGTAGAGTCCATTCTAGAATTTTACACAGAAATAAAATCGAAATTCTCTGTAATATGGAACTCTATGATAGAGACTAAATGTCTTCTATTGAACTCAGACGGTTATTTGTATTCTAGGTATTAAAAAAAGCTTTAAAAAAAGTTAACTGTCAGTCTGTATGTCTGTCCGAACTAATCTTTGGAACGGCTGAATCAAATTTCCTGAAAAAGTTGGTGTATATAGTTACTTTAGAACATATAAGTTCAGGAACAGTGACATCGAATACTTTCCATGAAATAATAATTATATTATTATATTAATAGTAATCAGTTATTGAAATTTTGGAAACTAAAATTGACTGCGCACAATACCAGTAGACCCCGTTACAAATCACGTATCATTTGAGCCCGTGGAGCACCTCAGACGGTGGACAGTTACTTAGTTACTTAACTTAACAATAATCCTACTAATATTAGAAATGTGAAAGTGTGTTTTTTTATTTATTTATCCACAAATATACAATATATATAATAGGTTGTTGGCGAGAAAGCGCCCATCTTAGTTTTAATAATTATAATGTTAGGATGTTTGTTACTCAATCACGCAAAAACAGCTAAACGGATTTGGATGAAATTTGGCATGCACGTTTTCAGGGGTACAGAGAAGAACATAGGGTACTTTTTATTCCGGAATTCCCGCGGGAACTTCGAAATTACCGCGGGTGAAATCGCGGGCACACCCGTGAAGTGGATTATTATTATTATTATTATACTTACCTACCTAGACAATTGATGTTATATTTTTTTTTAAATAAGACGAATTCCTGTTTATATCCAAACACAGGTATTTAGATTTACCTGAGGTGGAAATCGAACTCGTGACACCCAACGTATCGCAGTCAGGTTTGCGAACCACTAAACTATCAGTGCTGTGAACACAAACGCGGGACCGAACATACAGTGTTATTGACACCGAATTCAATAGTCGAGTAGGTACAGGTAGTATGGATACCTACAAACAGTTTTTCAACATTTGTGACATACAGATGAACGAAGCTGTGAGACAAACAAGTTCCAGTTTTTATGCTCGGCTATACCTACCTGCCTAAATCTATTTACGGTGTAAAAAAAACAATCTCTACTCCAACGAGTTATGTATTTTGTATAGAACAACATTTCATAACTTAATTAAACTCATAACTCTAACTTTTTATTGGATAAATCATTGTAAAAGAGTATCCATGACATTATTTATTTACTACGGTGACATTTTATTGAAAATAAATTGTTACCTAAGGTGTTTCTACTTGACATTTTTCTGTTATATTATTATTTAATTCTATTTTCTAAACATATTGACAATCTCTTTTGTGAATTTATTTATTTTTGACATAAAATGAGAATGGAATTTTTAAAGAGAGAATAAAATATGTATCTATCTATCTTGCAAATAAGTGATTGAAGTTTTGTAAAGGGGATCTTTTCTTTTGATGAGTTGCTTACGACAAACTTAATAAAGATATTAAAAATTATTATATTAGGTATTGAAAATTAGTTAAGAAACAAAAGTAAAGCAAGGATTACCCGAAGAATATAATAAAAGTATCTAATTATGATAAATGATTCGTTTATTAATATATTTACGTGGTTATATTATGTGTAACAAAACTTGCCATGAAAGAAAATCATAGGAATCAAACTAATTGCAACCTGTTATAAACAACAATTTTTTTATTGGAAACCGCCAAAACTGACCTTTTTTGTACTGTTTGTTTAAGCTTTTAGATATCAAGTTTTAACACTGCAAAATACTTATACTAGCTGTCCCCCGCGATTTCATCCGCGGTAATTTCGGAGTTCCCGCGGAGGTTGCGGGAAAAAAGTACTCTATGTCCTTCTTTGTACCCCGACAGTAGTTTGTGCTGGAGTTCCCGCGGGAATTCCGGGACTAAAACTATCCTATCTTTTAAGTTGGACCATATTATAAATGGTTACAAAATTTTATCAAAATCCGTTCTGTAGTTTCGGAGTCCATCGCGGACAAACAACGTGACACGTGATTTATATATATATTAAGAAAGATAAGATTATTATGTTATATCCTCCTATTGTATTTTAAAATTAAATACCTACCTACGAATAGAATAGAATACTCTTTATTGTACACCAAAATAATGTTACAGTCAGTATAAAAAAGTCTTATAAATTAGGCCATACAAAAGGCGGTCTTATCGCTTTACTACCGATCACTTTCAGACAACCTATATTATACCTACTGCAGGCTAGTATGGTCTTTTATAGCGGGTGGCGCTGCCTTTTAAACGGTACGTACTAAGGGTGCGACAGTCAAGTCAGTCAGTCATTTTTAAACACTATTCAACCCGAGTCGCGGGAGCTGTTGCATGGATATAAAATGAAAACTATGTACATGATAACGGCAAATATAATATATATTGTATGCAAGAGCTGGGTTTGGTCGATAGATCGACTTTGGAAGAGCAACAATGATAGCCCACCTACGTCACCCTTCCCCATCCATCGCACCCCTGACACCTCGCAGCTTCCCCTGACCTATATAGGGGGATGGGTGGCTTTTAGTACGTACCTACACAGCTACGCTGACGCACACACATGCGCCATACCAGCCTCTATTGGATTGTTTTGTGTTGAATACGTATCTACTTCCCTAAGGGTAGATACAATCTATTCAATCAATTTATGGTACGACAAAGCAGCCTGGGTGATAAATAGAGGACATTGAGTTGTAAACTTTTCGGATGTAGCTTTACATAAACGTTTTGTATGTCTTTGATTATTATGCTTAGGTTTATTTATATCTATACCCTTTATTTATTTTCAAAACAAAATTAAATTTAAATAATATTAAGAAGATTTAATTGGTATATGTATTTTTTTTTTAATAAATTTTTATTAATTCATTAAGAAGGTTTTTAAAGTTTGTTCAAACGCTTCAGTAAACTTCGGGTTAAAGATTTTATTCCCAATAGGTTATGCACGACATAAGTATAATGATTGCAATCTACGCACACGGTCGTGCGATGGGCCAAGACTAAAAAATTTTATTTCGTCGTCGTTTATTCTCAAACTCTCAAATATCTTAAAAATAAACATTAATAACATTTAATCTACCTACTACCTATACCTGGAAATCAGGGAAATCAGAACCATAAATTAAACATTAGGTAAGTTGTTTTATTTATAGCTACATAGTACTAACTACCTACTAGAAATATAATTATGTGACGTTGATGCACTGACTGTCCACACAAACAGGCAAGTTTATCCAAAACTAGCAACAAAACTGTATGTTCAGTAGATTAGTGCTCACGATGACGCTTGCGATGTTGTGTACAATGTACATTATACCCACCTAGGTACATATACAGTGAGTCAGTATATTTTTTTGCCGTCAACTTACTGCTACACCGATACTTATGTATAAGATTTGTGCCAGCCGAAACAAACACCCGTGCCTTCATAGAACCACAAAATAGCTTAACCTGCATGAGTAGTTACTTCTTTAAACATTAAAAACACGTCAGCGTCAATAATAGGTACATACTTAATAATACACCTAGCGTGATGTGATTACAAACATTAGGTACACAACGTAGCTGAAAATTTTCAATGGTTAATCTGTTTCAAAATGTCACTTTATAGTTCAGCTAGACAGGGTTTTGATGGTTGTAACTTTTATTACCTTAGTTTACTGTTGATCCAGGATATCTAGAAACACTCGCGACATGAAATTGCGCACATAGCCTTCCCCTGAAATTAGTTCCAGAAAGAGGGCGCGCAAGAGAGACCAGCCGACGCGGCGGCGCGCGGCAGAATCGCACGGCTGGTGCGGCCTCGACCTTGGCCGCCAAACTCGCGCATGCGTGCCGCATGCCCCGCGCCGCATCCGCGAACCGCTTCCCCGTCAATTATGTCATTACGAATTGATGTGGCCCTGGTGCTGCCAGGCTCACCAACCCACCGCTGCTGCTATGAAGCTATATGATAAAATTGTTAAATACATGCATGCTGATCTCTTGGGATTTGCTCGTAAGAAAATGACACGGAAACAATAGTTAAATCGATTTTCGGCGATTATGGCATAGGTAAATAGGTAATTTTAAATATATTTCTTTTTGCTTAAAATTTGTCAACAATTACATTTTAAAAAAAATGTGATATGATATGTACATAGAACATGTCATTCTAACCTTGAATAAATATTATTATTTTTGTACCAACAGATACAATGTTGTGATTAATTCTTCAATAGATGATCTAAGTAGGTACATGTACCTATATATATATAGATTGTTGTTTATTAACTTATCAAGCTAGTTGTTGTTGGCAAGTTTTAGAAATATATTGCCAATATATTAATTATTTATTCCCATTATTTATTTATTTTATATATTATTAATATCCATTTGTAAATTAATAGATAAATAAAAAAAAATTAAGAACTGATCAATAGAAATTTATTTGTTAAAATTGTTTACAGTCAAATTTTAAGTATATATAGGTACATAATTATTTTGTTTATAATTATAATATTTAAAGTAAGCAAGTGTTGTCTAAAAATATACACGGGTATAGCCAATCAACCAAAAGGTATCAACAATATTAAGTATTGCCAGAAGAAAAACAGAAAACTTAAAATCAAGAGTCAAGATATATGTAGATAAAAAAAATTCAATGCATTTTTAAAAACTTTAAAATAAATAAGCAAAAATGAAAACAATTATATAATTTTAGTTGAAATTTTCATTATTTGCTTTTTTAAACGAGCATAAGCACCCTCTTTTTAAAACACGACGTACCTACTTATTTAATACTATGCTTTCCTTATATGAACATGGCTACCATTTTTAGCATCTTTACATGTCACATGTTTTGTTTGACCCGAGTTATTACTGAATTTGTTAGATGGCACTGTTATAAATTGATACAGTCACAGTTGATACAGTTGATACAGTTGAAAAATAACTGAACTTTGCTATTTTACAACTTTGCGTTTTGAATTATACTTTTTAATTTTTTTATTAATAATACCTATAGTTTCATAACTTATCATTATATATTTTTTATTGGGTAGATTAGGAAAAAAAATATGGGTACCTACTACTATTAGTAGGAAGTTTTTGCGAAATTACGTAAGCCTCGCAAAAACTCGAAAATACTTAACCCGGCCTATTTGAATAATTCTTTATGCTGTATATAACTGTATAACTCTCTATTCATAATTGTTTAGGGCAAGGGTTATAAAAAAAATGGTCCAGAATCGTATTAAATTTTAAGTGTTTATTTGTTGATAAGCCGATAAGTCGATAAGATTAGACATTTGCCTACCTACTGTTAAATAGGTATAAGTTTTATGATATTCAAACTTTAGAAGAAAACATGACAGTAGTAGGTAAGTTATCCTGGAAATATCCATTACTGCTGCTTGCCACTTCTGTCACACGATCAGCGGTTGCCATTACTGTTGGATCTCTTTGCTCGTTTAATTCTTTTGTTTGATTTACTCTGTAAGTGTAATAAATAAAATATAATAAGTTTTAGCTCTTTTGTTTAAAGCTCATTTTATGAATGTAGAGTCATTAAGAGATAAGGTAAAATTAATTTCTATTCATCACTGTAAGTAGAGATTTCCTCACAACGTAAGTAAGTAAGTTAGCTGCTATTATTGATGAATCTTATTTTTTTTAATCAATTACTGTGATAAAAATATTTTTTGGCAATGAGGAAACATGGAAGTTGGTTCACGAAAGACGTAGATTCGCAGTGGAAGCAATGTATGAAATATTACCCTGACCACTAAAATTGCTTAAATTTTTGAGAAATTCAAAATGTTTAAACTATTTTAAGGAAATCACTAAAACAATAAAAAATAAATGAATTATAATTTTACAAATTTATGTTTAAGTCAACATTTTCTGGAAGATCGTACCAAAAATTCTCCACCCTCTCTTTACCCTCGACAACGAAATCTTAGTATGTAAAAAGAATGTAATAGGATGCAAAATTAAATGTCAATTTGCTCACCGACATCTTAGAAATAGAGCGAGCAGATTATTAGCCGGAGCTTCACCCAGGAGCCAAATAATTAGAGCGGCCAAACAACCCCAGAATATGAAACCGGCTGATGCGTTTAACTGTGAACAAATTTTTTAAATCAATTGATAGAAACGAAAATTACTGAAGGATACGGGATGAAATGTCAAAAACTCACTAGTTCGAAATAGTCGTTATGTTCCGGATTCCTCGTGACGAACACGTTACGAGTTATGAATATGGTGTGCGTCAGGTACAGGCCGTATGCGAGCCGACTGAGCGGCACCCACGGGTACCAACTCAAGAAAGCCTTAACAAAGGCTGAAAAAGATATTAATTACACATTAAATAATGTATGAGTTATTGAAAGCCTAGCTGTGCCCCGCGGTTTCACCCGTGGTAATTTCGGAGTTCCCGTGGGAATTCCGGGATAAAAAGTACCCTATGTCATTCTCTCTACTCCTGACAACGTGCATGCCAAATTTCATCCAAATCCGTTTAGCCGTTTTTGCGTGATTGAGTAACAAACATCCAAACATCCATAACATCCACACTTTCACATTTATAATATTAGTAGGAAGTAGGATGAATACACACACTACATTTAGATGAAATAATAAAATTACTATTATATCTATAGACCTAACAAATTTTGTAATACCTAAGAATTACTGCAAAAATAGTTAAATGACAGTTGTGCCAAAATAATAACTAGTTAGTTACCTACTCCCAAAAGAGTTACTCCAAAATACTTACGCACATATCCTAGAGAACAGCTCATAACAATAAAAGCAACCCCACAGGCCCATGCAGGTCTATTAAGAGCGGCATACACAGCGCCCTCTAGGGGATGATAGTCACGCCATAGAAAGGTAGTTCCAGTGATCATTGCCACCAACATTATTAGCATGCCCATCACAGTACATAGTACTGACCATTTCTATAACATTACGATAAAATAGTCAATTAAGGAGTAAAATCGTTTTCTATAAATAAGCGCTATTTATAGAAAACGATTTGACGTATTTTCCGAACTCTGTTGGTGTTTGAATAATGAAATTTTAAATGCTACAAAGTATAGGTAATAATTGTAATCTTTAAATGTGTAGGTAATAATATACTATCTGATCATTATAGAGCATTTACGAAAGAACTATTTACTTGAGAATAACTGAAAATTTAATGATGCCACCTTAGGGAATTAATTTCAAGCTATTAATATATAAGATATAAACAGGATATATCCAATAGTCAGTGGGCATATATGGTCAAATCATAAACTATGAGTACCTAATGCCTCGGACACCCACTTGAAAGTTCACTCCAAAGAAATTTGATCACGTTTTAATCCAATATAATTTAAAACTAGGTAATGCCTACCTTTGAAATGACCTTAAGGTTTCCCTTTGCTTTAAAATATGCGACGAGATAGCCACTATAAAATCCCACCAGATAAGCGGCAAAACGTGTGTGACTTTTAATGTAGGTCAGTTGGAACTGCTTACTGCTCCGAGGGTCAGTTATAAAACTAGAAAAAACAAAAAATGTAAATACACGTCAAACAAATTGCATTTTGTAAAATTTTATACAAAGAGTCAGGGCACGCGATTTTAAAAAGTTAATTTTAGGGTTTTTGTTACCTTTCGCACACGGAATCGCAAGCTTCGCATACTAATCCTTACAAAATAACTTAATTTAAGCATACACATGCGAATCTTCCGATTCTGAGTGCGAAAGTAATTCGAACGATTCCAAAATACCTACGTAAACGATGTTTGTTGAATCCTGCTTCTATTTTGAAAATGATTTTAATAGGTTATGCCTGCACTATGTTTCCATTTAAAGATTAAGATATGAATAAAATCTTCTGAGCTAAAGAACTCCTCGACAGACGACAGCAAATTGCTGGCGATTAATGCAATAGTTACAAAGAGTACTAGTAGGTAGGTAGTTTGTAAGACCAGTACAGTAGCTATTTAAAATTACAATATTTTCTAATTCATAATGTTTCGTAGATTTTATTTAGGTATGTAGTTATTGAAGTACTCGTAAATTTTAACCTATTCATTTAAGTTTCTATTTCACTGAATGTTATAAATATATCGTCCATAAAGTCAAGATTACCAACTCTTAACCAGGAAGCTATTTATTTCCACGGAGATTTCGTAAAATCGATCCTCAGTGCCGTATCTGAATGAAACAAAGAATTTAAAAAGCTGTACAGGTATCCGAAGTCACGCGATGTTTACGTTATGAGATGCAACTATTGCAGGGCTTATGTTCCAATGACTGTCTGTCTGATGCAAATATCTATGTATCAGTCCAATCGTCGTCATGGAAAAAAACAGACAAAACGCCTCCGCAACCCAATAAAGTGAACTGTGAAATAACCATCCACCCTTTGTCTCACTAGTTTTCAATACATAAATAGTAAAACACTCAAAGGCAGTAATTTGCCGGACAATTAATTACATTTCAATAATATAACTACTGCATGTACCTACTGGTTAATTATTTTAAAATGCAGATTCATTAAAAGCACGCAGAGTCGGCACGCTGCTAAATACGCAGCTATTTAATGTTATCTACATCTATCGGATATAATAAATATACATATTACATTTATAGGTAGGTACGCAGGTCATATTATTATACAGATGGATATTAATTACAAAAGCCTTCAGAGGACATTACTAACGTGTTTTTGCGTTACATGTCATAAGATTTAGGTTGAAAGTCATCGCTCAATCAAATCACTTTTCAAACAAAAAGAAGTAGGTATATGAATATCGTTTCAGTCGCTTGAGAGCTATATATGAATTACATGCAGATACACGCATTAAACAAATTACAACCTTCTGTTTACGTCGGAGATTAAAAAAATGTCTCTTACCTATATGTAAAAAGTTGTATTGCAGGCAATTCATTGACGTAGTTGATAATTCCCGGAGCTAATATGGCTGCTACGGTTAGCACTCCAGCGCAGGACAATGCTAAAATTCGATGTCTCCTGAATGTCCAATACAAAATGACTGCGATCACAAAGTAATGGAAGTCACAGGGTATATACCAGGACGTCACCATGCACTGATGATTAGAAAAGTATAGGTACGTTTTATTAAAATTAACGTGTGTTAGTTAAATTCAACATAAAATATATTTAGATAAGTGTTCTTTGCCACTTTAGTATTAAAAATTATTATTTATTTATAAATTTCATTTAGTTTCAAATTGTGTCCTGAATCAATATGATTAACAATGCGTACTTGTAACACATTATACAATCTTAAAATAGAAATGCCATAAGAAACATTGTCTATAGGTAGGTACGTATTTTTTTTTA
This sequence comes from Zygaena filipendulae, assembly GCA_907165275.2. Taxonomy (NCBI): domain Eukaryota; kingdom Metazoa; phylum Arthropoda; class Insecta; order Lepidoptera; family Zygaenidae; genus Zygaena; species Zygaena filipendulae. The sequence continues at coordinate 5,960,880 of OU015663.1, forward strand.
AAGTGAAACTTCTAAGCGCAGGAAGAAAACAGCTCGCAAAGTACATTATCGCAACTACGCATCATGTTATGAAAAATAAATCATAATGGTCAGAATGGATAAGGGCTCTGTAAGCTTTTATTGCAAATACTACTTACAATATGTTCGCTGTCGACGTAATTGCTGACCATAAGAAGGTTGAGCCACCAGTTCTTCAGACAAGGGTCAGTATCTGCGGATATGGCTCTAGGCCATAGCGGACCCGATCCAGTGTGCGGAAACACGGCACATATATAAAATATAACCAATGCTAAAGCCACTACTAATCTGCAAATAGTATGAAAAAAGACAAAAAAAGTGATTATAATAGTTTTATTTTTTGTTGTGAACTGGCAGATTAGGCGTTTGACAACAGTTCAACAGTATTTTAATTTATAGGTACATAACTACCATACATATTTTTTTCCCATTTAACGATCTAATGATGATCTTTGAGCCACTCAGTCACCGTACTAATGAATAAGATGTACAAAAAAGCAACAAACAACTCATCAACACAGTATTTATGATAAAAATAGTTGTGCCCCGCGGTTTCACCCGCGTGAGTTTCGGAATTTCCGCAGGAACTCCCAATTTTTTTTAAACAAATCTTCCATGAACTTCCACAAATTTTTTCAAGAGCAAAATTAGCCAAATCGGTCCAGTCATTCTCGAGCTTAGGCGAGACAAACGAACAGCAATTCATTTATGTATCTACCTATATAAAGATATTTCCTAATATTTTTGTTAAGATCTTACCTTACGTATCTTTTAATGATGATGACGAATGGATTAGGGAATCTTTTGAATTTGGTAAAATTGGTTACCGCCAGGAACCCTGATAACAGGAAGAAGGTATCCACGAAGAGGTCGTCGTGAAGGATAAACATTCCGATTGAACTATTAATGTCCTGCAGAAGACAAACATTATCTTAAGACGGGTGCAGCAAATTTATATAAATTAAAATATTTCTTTCTTAAAAATAAAAATGTGCATTTACATAACAGGCTTTGATTAAACTGCACTGAATTTATTATTTTGGTGAAAACTAGTTACTTGCTGCTTAAGCTTCACTCACCATTAATCAAAAAGAATTCCTTCCAGACTTCCCGCGGGAACTCCGAAATTAACGCGGATAAAATCTCATAAAATTTTGCATACACGTCGTCAGGGGACACAGAAGGACTTTACGGTACTGTTATCCCTGAATTCCCGCGGGAACTCCGTTATTACCGCGGGGAAGAGTTAGTAACTTATAATAATCGGTAAAAGACTGCCAATCAATATTTTAGCCAAATAATAAGAAAATGAATGAATTCATACCTGGTCTACTTCAAGGCCGTTGCTAATTGGTCCTGAGTTAAAAATTCCTATGGTATGATCCATAACGATGAAACATATAGTTAGAAACCGTATGCCATAGAATACTTCGATACCTTCCTTCTTAACATTTAATAAATTCTTGATATTCTTTTTTAGGCAAAATGCTTCGACGATATCCCATTCTGGAAAATGAAATGTAGATAGGTATCCTTGGTTTAACGTCAGTGTGAATTTTAAAATTGAGAAGGTAAGACCGTGCTATGGCATTCAAGTTCAATAAAGATATCTAGGAAATACGTACTAAGTGTATTATGATCGTCTTGTCTCCTACTGTACAAATAAGTGCACACGAGGGCAGTGATTGTTAAAAATCCACAGAGACAACTAGAAAACAAAAAAAGATTATACATCTGGTGTTCTAAACATATTATGACATAAATAGAATAAATATTTAAAGAATAAACATAATATAGAAGATTCACTAACAAAAAGCCGTAGAAAAGTCCGTCATATTCCCGTGAGTGCCTCGCCGACTGACATGTTTCGGAAACTGAAATGCGCGCTCTCATCCCTGCCACCCCTAAGTGGCTCCGAGCTAGGGCTATCTTAAGAAGTTGCTCCACTGATCTTGGCGAACACACAGCAGGTACACATATTCCCCATGTCAACTCGTTCAGCGGTCGAGTGTTGATAGGCCGATGCTGAAAACAATAATCCATTGACCATCTGATGTGCATAAATGTTTTCAGGCAGTATTCTCATTTCAAAATTATCTATACTTACCTATATACTTGTTAGTTTGTTTGTTTGTACAAAGGTCTAACAAATCTTTGAAGAAGGTTAGTTAATAAACAGCACATTTTCATGGTGATTCGAAATAGTGAAGTAAACCCTACATCTATATTTTACCTGTATAAATCCCAACGCTGATTGATAGGGTCCAAAAATCTCGTAATGTTTTCGTTTTCTAGGACTTTCAAGCTCAATATCAGCTAGGCAGTATTGTGTTTGGAGCTCAGGGTGAGTTTTAGACCATGGTGCATTTAGACATTCATCAAAGTTTCCCAGCTGGTATCTATTCCCAAAAAGCAGTCCTTGAGGTTCAGATGAGATGGAGTCCCATTCTATAAATAATTTATTTACATACATAATATGAACTTAAGCATAGTTTTTTTTAGCAATTCTTCTTTTTTAGTTTCGCTTTTGTTTGTCCTTCGATAAAAGGAATTTATTCTGCGTCCGATAAATCACTTCAAGGCCAGTAGTTTGCGTTGGGATCTTTGACTAATAAAATACTTTTATCACTGTAACTGTGGAACTCTCTGCCACATGAAATCCGTGACTGTCACCTTATTTGAAAAGCGAGTCAAGGAACACTCTTTCACTGCCTGTTTAGTTTTTGTATTTATTATTTTTGTATTTGGTTGTAGATATAGTATTTATTTACTACCCCGTGTCCCGCGGTTTCACAAGCGGGAATTTTGGAGTTCCCGCAAGAATTCCGGGATAAAAAGTATGTCCTTCTCTGTACCCCTGACAACGTGCATGCCAAACTTCATCTAAATCCGTTCAGCCGTTTTTGCGTGATTGAGTAAAAAACATCCAAACATCCACACTTTCACACTTACCTATAATATTAGTAGGATTATATATTGTAAATGAATTATATGTATGTAGCTAGGTACTGTTAATATTACGATTATTTTTCGTTTTATTATTTTTGTATATTGTATAATATACCGAACTGGGGCACACCAGATCAGCCTATTCTAATCTGTTTTCCTGTTGCGGGTCTGAAATTCCACATGGAATAATCATGACCCTTGTACATGATTTCTTTTATACTGTCTTTCTTTGTTATATGCCCTTGTGTGTGTTAATTATTGAATAAATAAATAACTAAAGACGTTGGGTATATCTAGATCTTTTACAACTCAGACATTTTCTCACACAAACATACTATAATTCGGGCTGTAAAAACTCAAATAAATATATAGAATGGAAAATAACATATTTAGACAATACTTAAAACATAATTGAATTAAACAGTTGGTACTCACCCCAAACTGCCCATAGAGTAAAATTTCTTAAACTGTCTATCAAATGTAGAGTCTCGTTAAGACACCGTTCATCAGTACTCCAATTCTGATTTTTCACTGCATACAAAACGTCTTCTAAATAAACGAAATTCTCAATAGCATCAGTTCTGGTAGAGTTAAATCTGTTATTTTTCTTAATTTGTGACCAATTTTTTGGCGTGTTGTTTTCATTTTCTGAAGACGAATTTGTCGTTGTTGACCAATTTCTATCACGCAATGTAACATGACATTTAGAGCTACCAACTATTGCAAAAAATAAAATTAATACAATTTTCTTCATTGCTTATTTTCTAGAGCACTGATAGTAAACTGAGCCCGATGCAAACAGTTGTTTTGTTAAGTATAAAAGAATAATATTGCATTAATGTTAATCAGGCAATTATAAGAGTCATCGGCAATTAACGAGCCTTTGTGATTGTTTCCATTGTGAGAAACATATACTTTCATTCATTATTAACGTAACGCTAATGCTAGGTATATTTCAGACGGGGGTAGGAAGGAATTTGGAGCGAGACGAGAACTATAATGGGCATGTTAACTAATTTTTATTTTTTAGTCCGTCTTGTAGATTATTAAAAAATATTGGACACGTATTTTTTCTTTTTTTACATAATCAAAAAATAACGGCGATATATTGAGTTAAAATTTCGCGTGACGTCACTATTCTGACAGTTTGTATAGCGGTTTTAGCGGTTAGTGACGTCACGACCCCCTCACCCTAAACTTTAATGCGCTTTATCTCTGTATATTTTAATTTATTTGAAAAATTAAAAAATACGTGTCTATTGTTTTTTTTATTTTCTAACTGACGGATTAATTAGAATTTTGATTTTCAAAAGTAGTCCACATCCCTATTTTAGCAAGTGAAAACTGATGTTGCAATTTGCAAACCCATTGTCTTTGCGACAGTGAAGAAACACTGTAAGTTTTAAAACCGTAGGGCAGCATCATGTTAGCAGGACTTTATATTAAAAGATTTTTAATTTTTAAAGAAAATTTCATGACTTTAAACTCAAATATAATATAATCACCATTTATCATAATAATATTTAATAAAATATTTATTTATTTATTCATTCAACCATAAAACTACAATCATTAGTACTAGTAGATAACAGGCATAAATGTCATAATGCGATTGCGGTTACTCAGTTATAGGATGTTACTTAAACTATATAATGTGGTGCCCCATTGCACTTATCTCTAAAATATAAAGAGTAGATTAACATACCCTGGATGCCTACTATACATCTATCTATACTATAATAAAAGAGTAGAATCCGCGATTCTGTACATTGAATATTTTTACCTAAAATTGAGAGGGGTGATAAAAGAAGAGTAACCAAGCACAAAAAAAGTTTTTAAATTTATTTTTTGTTTGTCTGTCTGTCTGTCTGTTCGCGATAATCTCCGCATCTACCTAACGGGTTGTCATGCAGTTTTCAGTAGTAGATTAAACTAAGACATATATGGAGCAACATATAGGCTTTGTTTCATCGAAATAGGACACAGGGGAAAAAAGTTATCATCAGTTAAAGACTTCAGCAATGGTCAGCTTCGATATAATGTTGCATAACGAACATGATAAAACCTTTTTAGAGATAATAATATGCATTTTTTTCTTTTCAATTGATTTTTCGCGAGGTGACAGTTTTAAGGCTTGGAGAGACAGATGATGTGATTATATTTTCTTTGAGACCAAAGAGTGTATAACCACTACGTTTTAAAAGAGTGAGAAAATCTAACGTCATTACTATCATTGCAAGGGTCGGAAATTCACGCGGGTGAAACCGTGGGCACCAGCTTTCACGCGGGTGAAACCGTGGGCACCAGCTAGTATATAATATAGTAGTATGTAGTATATTTATTACTCTGAGATAGCACTGACAACCCTAGTTGTGCCATCTAGTGTAAGAATATATTATGATTTTTAATGCACCCTTGCACACACCTTTTACAATACTAGGGGTTGGTTGGATGTAACAAGTCCCTGTCACAGGGCCCTACTCAAATAGTTAATTTAAAGTGTACTAGATGGCGTTCACTTTCAATGGCGACAAAAAGTGTTGTTATTATTTACTCTTTATATCAGGATGAAAGTATATACGCTATCTCCTATTCCAAGACTAAAATTATTCGTTACTACTATTTTGTAAAATCTCACCTGAGATTAGGGGAGGGGGTTGAGTAACATCTCATGCCCGACATCTCACAAGCGGGGCTAAGATGCGCAACACGATAAGATTTTATCGAGCCATTTATCGATTCTCGTCGACATATTGTATCGTTTTGTCGACAAGAATCGATAAAATGGCTCGATAAAATTTTATCGTGTTGCGCATCTTAGCCCCGCAGGTGGAGAGGGGAGGTCGAAAAATCGCCGAATTCACCTCACGTAATTAATGGATGCCTCCTTCGCTACCCAAACTAACAAACAGGGTGGTTTCACCTGTCTGTCACCCTATGAATCACTCATGAGATTGCATTGCAAAAAATGAATTAGGTACTTACATATATCCAACGTTTTAATACCTAGTAAGTTATCTTCCTTAGTTCATATTATAATATATACATAAAAAACCCTAAAAAGATTCCAGATTTCTGGGGAAAATTTCCAATTATTATTTGGTAAAAAAATCTCATTTAAATTATCATAAACATTTCAAAAAAATGAGCTAAATTAGTAGTTCTCAAGTGATGCACTTACCAACGAACAGCATTTAATTTTTATTCATAGAAAAACATTTCTTATTCAACTCCTACCGACTACCGACTAGTACTTGGTAGGAGACATCACTTGAGTACTAGCTGGAAATATACCACTTCGCTGCGTTGGTATTTGGACAGCGTGACGTTCCTTTGCTCTACATCTAAGCCAAAAGACGTACTTACGGAACTGATGATAGGAAGTTCCGAATAGTTTGCAGAAAAACAAACGTTGTTTATTATAATTATATTATTGTAGATTACTATTAAACTTGACTATTAAACTTTGTGAGCTGGTGTCCACTACATAATTCATGAAATTGCGGGAACTCTATGTTATTACCTGGACATATTTATTTCAACTTTATGCCAAGAGAAAAAAAAAAACTTTGTAATTTTTAATTAAACCATATATTATGCAGTGCTTGCGAAAATTAAGCACTAAAGACTTGCATTAGGTACCTACCTACCAAAATTTATTACTAGGAATGGATGACGAAACCTTCCGAAAACTGGTTTTTCTCTGGTATATGGGATTGCAACAATCCTAAATCCTTACTATTATAAATGCGAATGTTAGTTTATTTGTTTGTTGGTTTGTTACGCTTTCACGCCTTAACTGACCGCATCATGAAATTTTGCATATACGTTTTCAGAAATACAGAAAAGGACAGGACCTACTTCTTAGAAATTAACTAGGATGCAAGTATAAATGAAAGAATACATTATTTTCTTTAATTTTATTATTTTATGTGATAATGGATACGATTTTTGTTAATATTAAGATTATTTAATCTTTTCTTTTACTTACAGATTTATCTACTTACAAATAAACTACTTTCTAATTCAATAGTAATAAATAATACTATGTATTACTTCAATAATTACATCAAGTTATTTTATCTGATAAATCATGTAAACATTCAGTAAGTTAGGTACAATAAATAATGCACTGGGTAGGTGTGTACGATAGTGAAAGTATTATTACATATTAGGTACAATGACGACTATTATATTGATATTGATGCGAATTTTAGAAAAAGCTGAATTATTTCATCAGTTTTTTCCATAAAATTATACCTACCTAGTGGATTGCAATATCTACCTTTTTCAGGGAACTACAAGTATGGTTATGGTTTAGTCAGAGGACATAATTATTATGAAGTTCCCAAAAGCTCGAAAAAAGTTTGCATGAACGCTATTCAAAACAAATGGAAATACAAGCACAAGCCATAGACAATATAGCTTTTGGGTAAACCAATTTTATTTTTTCAGTTTACATTTTTCATTTTTCAGTTTCATTAATAAGTATGTCAGGTAGGTATGCTTACAATATTTAAGTAGTAATTTAAAAATTTATATTTTGAAATTATTCCGTGGGTTGAGATCGTTGGACTCACACACACACTAATATATTTACATACCCAATAAAGATACTGTTAGACCCACAAACGCACTACCTACTGTATTTACATAGACGTGAAACTCTTCAAGCAATGCTTTAAGATTTGCCTGGACAGTAACACAAATTTTAAACTCTACATGCATCATATTCACTTTGAAATATATTTTTGCGGTTATTGTGTGTACAGGATGTATATCTAGGGTTAAACTAGGGACTGAAGGAGAATGTTAAGTATCCGATTTCTATCTTAAATATCCAAAAGAACATTTTTGACCTAGAAATATGAAATATTAACGAAAATTGAGCGTGCTATGCCGACGCGCTGAAGTATCATAGCCTTGTAGATAGGTCGATGCCCCTTTCGTTTAGGTATATTTCCAATGGTGCGCCGACAAGTTTAATGTATGGGTCATTGACGCGTGTAATATTACGGTTTTTTTTTTCCTCTGTAATCATTTTTAGTTACATATAGGCACGAGTTACTCCTCAACCTCGTTCGGCCCTCGTTCAACTCTACATCCTGTATATGCCACATTTGCGGCTAATAAAAGATTTTTAGGTATCGAGTGATGCATTTTTTTCTATGCAGATCTTAAAACTTTTACTAATTATATACTAATATATACCATTATTTTTTACGAAATACGAAGTAAAAGTGCAGTGTATAGATACAAAATGCGTGACTTAAGTAACTATAAGAACAAAACACAAACTCACAAATAATTAATTTGAATAAATTAGGAATAGAAGATTAAGAAATAATTAAACCTTAAAAATAATAAAAATTAGAATTGTTTACATACTGTACAGAAAAAGCAATTATTTTCCCCCATTTTATTATAACTTCTAGATCATTATATAAATTGTAATAATACTATTAATTTACGTAATAATATTCAATACCTATTTGTAAATAGCGTTTTTCTTTATTTACATCTTTGGAACGCGTTACAAGAACACACTGACTAGATTCCACTCAATATACCATTTCGTATAATATATTAATAATAAATACACTATCTTAATATATTATAATTTAATTAATATTTCATAAATATAATCTACTTTAATTAAATAATCATATAAACTTTTATTACAATTTTACAACATTTCCAGTAATATAATTTTCACGAATCCATAAATATTAAATACTTAATTATGTATAAATAGGTAGGTATTAAAGTTAAATTCTTTGAGATATGTTTAAGAATGTGCAATCATTGTTACAATTAGCACGAAGACAAGAACACACTCGATCATAATGGTGGTTTTATACGAACCATCTTTAGGACTATGCCTGTTATACCCCCTGCAGTTTATCATTACTGATACATGCAACTTACTTTATATCATTTATATAGTTTAATTCCACATTTCCTTATCATCGCGTCGCTCGCACTTTAAAAGGGCAAAACCCTATGAATTACGTAGTTGTAGACAGATTAGACTATATTTTTATGTATTCGTCTCTCTAAATTATTACGGCCTCGTAGTGAACTTAGAGTAAGTACCTACCTAAATCAGTGGTGCGCGTGTATACTCACCTTTCGGTAACCTATAAAATATGTTTCTTAGATATGTTTTCAGATTATAATGAAAGACAATTTGGATGTACTGACTAGATATATTTGCTTCCTAATAAGGAATTGAGATCATATTATATAAACCAATTTAGACTTGACTAGTATAGATTAGATTAATATATTGTACGAGTACCTATATTATATAGCTTCTATCATACTATAGTAGCCTATTAATAAATCGCCGCCGGATTCGTCTAAAGAAACTGTAAAGTGCTCTACATAATTAAGATTTCCATTTTCATGAAAATTCGTGTAGTTTAAGTACCTACTCTCAAAATGAATATTAATAGATAAATTACCCCAATTTTAGTTTTTTTTTTTTTTTTAAATAAAGATTTACTTAGCAATTCTTTCATGATACGGTACAACGTACAAAGAATATTTTTTCTTATTTATAAAATTTAAGACTAGAATGTTGACTAGTAATTATGATTTGTATATGAATAAATTACAATAATATTGGAATAAATTTTTAAAGTTGTAAGCAAAAAATGGAAAAATATGTAATAAAAAGTAAAATATAGATGTTACTTGGACCAAATGTAAATAACTATGAAGAGTAAACGATAAATTATATCATATTTAAAAATTGGTTCACTACAATAGGTACGTGACTATAGGCTATTTTCATTCATATGTACTTATTTGAAATTTCTGTGACTAGAATTGTATGACTAGATTGTTGTAATTAAGATATAGGTATGTAACGAAGTTGTTATAAATATTGACTAGATGGATGTTTTCAGACTACAAAATCGTTGAATAAATAATATAAATAGGTAAATCGATAACGATTTAAATACGTTATCGAATTATGGTTATAGTATAAGATTAATCCAAAGTAAAAATTTTATTTCGATTAAGAGAGATCATAAGGTGACTAGCAAATTGACTAGAGAACGACACTTAACTACACAGAGTAATAAAATAAAGATTATGATATAACGGACTAAAAAGATCACATTCCTAAGTACCTACATAAACAAGAAAGTGAAAATATTAGATACAAACAAGAATTACGCTATTGGAAACTTAAGATCACATATAGAAATTACGCAATAAGAAAAGGACTAGCTCTAAAATGACTAGACTAAAAAATATTACGAAGACTAGATAAGTAGAAAATAAAATGTATAGAAAATCGTGACTTAGAAAACCATGACTAGAAAAACAAGGGACTAGAAAATTACGTATAGATTAAGGGCACACATTAAATCAACACCTACCGGATAATTTAACTTAAAAGCTTTGAAATATTTACTGAAGTGTTTGAGTCATTACAGTTATAATGTACAATACTAATCTTATTTAGTTGCAATTTTCTTGTTAAACGTTGTAAATAAAATTTTATTTATCGATCGTACAGTTCCTAAAGATACGTAGGTAGTCCTAAAACAAACGACCTAATAAGACATGGATCGTTGCACGGCGAATTAGTACAATTCCGATGTGCGATGGCGATTGATGAAAAAAATATGAGATTGTTCGCATGCAACGGTTTGTACTGCGGAGTGCGGTGCATCTAAAAATATGCCGATGGTTTGGATCGATTGCGATGACCCTTCGCCTTCTAGCCACGTTGCCAACGATCGGAACGCGATATGCCAACAAATGTCACGAGTCGCTTGTCTTGGTGCCAATCGTAATAACAATGTACCTACACGTCAATTAGTAAGGATAATAATATGTTCTAATGCGTTAATCTTATGAACTACTTTTACCTACATTTTAATAAAAAGACACGTCAACGTTTGTGAACATTATGTAGGTGCGTGATGCTTTACCATTTGGAATGTTGCTGCAGGACATTGTATAATTTATTTACACTTACTTACTAGGAAAAGAGAGCACAAAATTTTGTACAAATAATTTAAATTAGCACACATTATTACGTTACGTAAAAATTATATTTACAGATCGGCTTATTAAAAAAAAAATCTTAGGAAAATTAATTAAAACAAGAAAAATATTCAATTTAGAGATCTAAGAAAAATATAAATGTGTGTTATCGGGTACATACGTTGCTGAATAAGGGTAGAGCGGGTTAGGTACGGCTGGATAAGAGGGGAAGCGCGGCACGGGCCGCAGCACACATCGTCAGCCGTCTCCAGTCCCCCCACCTTCGTCTTCAGACCCCGTCACATCGAGACTCCTGGAATCTTCGGAGGAACAAGAAGAGGCACAACGCCTTACATCTTCCCAACCAAAGTCTTGATGAGATGCCGGCAATTTATTCCAGAAGGTGTTAAAATTGTCATCCCGTAAGGTTTCCTGTGGTAAATTGAGAAATTACGTGATATAATTATATAAATACAGCTTTATGATATTGAATCAGCTATAGTTTCCTAAATTTTAGTTTTTAGTCCATCTTGTAGATTAATAGAGATAATTAGAAAATATTGGAGGTACGTAAGACGTATTTTTTCATTATTTTACGTAACTAAAAAATAATGGAGATACATTAAGTCGAAATTTCACGTGACGTCACGCCGTGCTACAATTTACAGCACGTTGTGACGTCACGAGCGGGGCACTCCTAACTTTGGATGCACTTTATATCTAAGTATTTTTCATCAATTTTAAAAACTAAAATATACATGTCTATTAATTTTTTAATATCTAACTGACGGACTAAATACATATAGAATTTTGATTTTAATTTCCTGGAAACTACCCTATTGTATTCTAGAAGTAATCAACAAAAAAACACAAGTACAATACCTACACATCGATATTAAGTTAATGTTATAAGGTTATACATATGTGGAACAACATAGCTACGTCATAATAATCTATCTATCTATACTTATAATAAAACTGTAGAGAGGCCATTCTATACATTGAATATATATTCAAAATTAATATTGGATCGATACTGATGCCAAAAATGCAATGAGTAAATTTTTTGTCTGTCTGTATGTGCACGCATGGGTCAAAAAGTACTGAAGGGATTTTAACCAAACTTGGTACGATTATAGTCCATACTTCTGAGCAGGTTATAAGCTATATAACATAACGCTAAGACACATAGGAGCTGAGCAGTGACGATAAATTTGATGCAAGTCGAATGAAAATGCGCTTTCGAGCTCTTACCCTCGCATATGTTTACTCAATCACACAAAAACGGCTTAACGGATTTGGATAAAATTTGGCATGCACGTTGTCAGGGGAACAAAGAGAAGGACAAAGGGTACTTTTTATTCCGGAATTCCCGCGGCAACTCTGAAATTACTGCGGGTGAAACCGCGGAGCACAGCTAGTACTATAATAAAAGTATAGAATCCGCGATTTTGTACATTGAATATTTTTAAGAAAAATTGACAGGGGGCGATAAAAGAAGAGTAACCAACCACAGAAACAGAGTTTTTAAAATTATTTTCTGTCTCTCTGTCTGTCTGTCTGTTCGCGATAATCTCCGAATCTACTGAACGGAGTGTCATACGGTTTTCACAGGTAGATTAAGCTTAGCCTGGAGCTACATTTAGGCTTTTTTTCATTCAAATCGGATGTTGGGAAAAAAGTTATTACATAAAATCTACACAAAAACTAGTTATTTATATGTGAAATTTCAGTTCGTTTCGATTCTAAAATAATTTACGAGATTTTGCTCTACACGCAGGTGAAATTAAATAAAGCAATCAATTCTATTAAACAAACATAATAATTTTATGTTAGGTAAAGGGTCTTTCAATAGGGACGGGTCGATGTTGGCAGCCTGTGGCGGCCATGTTGTTTTAACGTCGTCTTTCTAACCTATATTTTTTTATTCAGTTAGTAATGCCAAATCACCATGGCAAGTTACACGGTTGAGCAACACGTCCAAATGTTAAAAATGTATTACCAAAATGAGTGTTCGTTAGTGCAAACGTTACGTGCATTGCGCCCATTTTACGGCAGACGAGGTGGTCCTTCAAAGTCGACTCTCCAACGTTTGGTGGCCAAATTCGACTTATCACCTTTAGACTTTTTTTTGTGGGGTTTTCTTAAGTCGCAGGTCTATACCAATAAGCCACAATCGACCGATGCCCTTAAAGTCAACATAGCTCAGGCTATCGCTGAAATTCAACCCGAACTATGCGGCAGAGTTGTTGAACATTGGACAACTCGAATTCGTGCCACCGTGAGAAGCCGCGGCGGACATTTAAACGATGTGATTTTCCACACATAATGGCATATATAGCTCTTTCAAATAAAAAAAAAAAATCGTTAAAATCTCACAGACGGCCTTTTTTATTTCATGTCAAAATCGACCCGTCCTTATTGAAAGACCCTTTACATATTTTATTCTAATAGCTTCAAATTGATAGGGAATTACTATCGATTTGAATATCAAATACTATAAGAATTCATGTACATACCGTCGGGTAAGCAGCGTATTCCGTGTGAACCTGTCGAAAAGCCGACGGTTCTTTTTCAGCTTCAGCCCCAGGTTGTTCGTGAGCCAACAAATGTTTCTTCAAATATGCCTGCCTCCGGAATAATTTGCCGCAATGTTGACACGAAAACCGGCCAGTCTCCGAGGTTGTCGGTTCACGTCGTTTGGTGGTGCTAGGGATTCGCGGTTTGTGCCAGCGACGGTGGGACGCTAAGTTCGCTGGACAATTGAACACCTACAACAATAAGTATAGACAATGAGTAAACAAGAAACTTTTAATTCCCTAGACATTTTGTAAACTTTAAAAAAACTTATTTAACACTATCTTTTTCCTGCGGTTTCACCCGCGGTAATTTCAAAGTTCCCGCGGGAATTTCGGGATAAAATGTACTCTATGTCCTTTTTATCCCGAAATTCTCATGAAATTTTGCATAAACGTTGTCAGGGGTACAGCCTGACAATGTGTATGCAAAATTTCAAGATGATACAAACAAACTTACGTTTCACATTTATAATAGTAATTATGTTGGTAAATTATTTTCAAATTGAAAATCCGAATATTATAATCAACAGCTTTATTTTTTGCGCTAAACACAACAGATACTAATTTATTATTATTATACTTCACGCATCATGAAACGTATCAATTAGCGTGTATAAATATTTCGACAGCAATTGCGGACGCCGCTTCCCATGGAAATGTGACAAGTGTTTACAATTGCTGCATCCCCTCGCTTATTACCTGAGAGTATCTACCCTCGCGTAAACTCGTTCCCACGTATACAGAACGAATATAACTCTTATTTTTGAGAGACTTCGTATTGTAGATAATAATTTATACTTAATTAATTATTAATTGATTATCAGTTATAACGTCACAAACTAAAATGAACGTGAGAAAATACGTGGCATCATTATTTTTTTATCAAATTGGATAATTGGTCGGTATTATTTTACCTTATCGCATTCAGGACATCGGTACTCGATATGAACAATCCTTGAGCATCTATGTTGTGCTAACGCAAACGCGTCGCAATACAATCTTCGACAAAGTCTGCAAATGTACCGACCCAGGCGGTTTTCAATACTAGCAATTAGAGCCTTAGCCTCTTCCGTGACTTCCACAACATTAAACGCGGGGTCTATGTCACCCTACGGACAAAAAGAAAAAATTAGAACTCCATCGATCATGAAGAAAATCTAAATGCTAGCACGAGCATATTAAAGTAATACTAGACTATTAAAATCTACTTTATCGTGACTAAATGAAACAATAAAAGTTTACCATCTTAATCTAAAGAAATATTAATGGGAGAAAATATTGAAATGGCCATATATTTCGTACTTAATGTGTTATGGACACACCCCTTAACGGCGAGCGTTTCGAGTCGCCTTTAAAGCTGTTATTAGCGCAAATACACTACACAATACGCGATTTCATGCCCAGTTTAATTGCCGAACCGATAAGGAAAGTCGCCTTGCAACTTACTGTAATGGTATGGTAAGAACCTTTAATTAATAGTTCCTGTGCAACTTTGCAGCGTGCTTTGAAACAAATACTCGATGGGTATTTGTTCTATTATTCCCAAGTTCTGTTTGAATTTAACTTGATGAAAATGATGTCGTACTTATAGGTAAAAAATGCATGTTCAGCCTTTTTATTATTTTTACTGATGGTGCACAGGTCAACCCCAATATTGAGTCTTTGTGGACCATAGCCCATCACAAGGGCCCAGTGCGCGTTATCGGACTTCACATTAGCTTCAAATTATGCACTCTGCAAGTTTCCTGACGATGTTTTTCGTCACCCTAAAGCCTATGGACAATAGTTTTGATTTCTATGTAGATACATATTTGTATATCTGAAAAGTCTTATAATATGTTTGCCGTTAGAGGCTGAAATCGAACTTCCATTCTCTAAAAAATAAGCGATAATTCTACGGCTTATTAAGTAAAATATATCTACGCAATGAATGGTTAAAAAATTACCTTTCGCACAACTAATGTTTCGTCTTCAGCTAAGTCACGTATTATTGTTCCCGACACAGGTGACGTTTTGTCTTCATCAAACACTAGTCTTCTCACAGCTTTGCTCTTTTTGAGCGGTTGCGTGGCTTTAGGCTGTGACTTTTTAGGACGTTCCTCAATATCTTTCACTTCTATCACATCGGGAGAGCTTCGTTCACTTTTCGATGGCGTTTCGGGTTCAGGTGGCAGACAAGTTTGGAGTTCTTCAAAAAATTGTTTGGTGAATTTAATTTTTTTCTCTTCAGGACTATCGCTGTCGTTAGAATTTTCCGCATCATGTTTCCTTTTTTCCGGTTTCCCTTCAATTTTTTTTGTCTCGTCATCTTCGAAGTGTCTGAATATTTTTGGTGGTTTATCGGTTTTTATTTCATCAGATAATTTTCTCTTGGGTTGTGGAGGAGGAGTACACGGCGGAGTGATAGTAGTCGTGGATTTGAGTGAAAGGTCGAGAGGGACGAGTGGTTCGTGGTAGTAGGCCAAATATTGTTGGAGTAATGTTGGAGGTTGTTGAGGGATTTCGTGGAAATAATTGTTGGATATTCTGACGGCAGGAGCCGCATATTGTTGGTAAAAGCGCGAAGATGTGAGTCGATGAAAATGTGGCAACGCCGCTTCCATATTCACACGGTCACCGACAAATTACAATTCATTGTTATCTTTTTACAGTAGCAACTTAGAATTGGTTTTATCTGCAACAAAAAACAATATAATTTCAATATGTGATATATTTTTTTTAAGGAAAATGGAATGTACTTTCCATCAGGTTCAAACCTCTTAATATAATTTTGCTGAAAGTCTCAGTAAGTAGATAAACGGAAATAAAATATTTATTTCACCAACAAAAGGCGAAAACGTCTCTAAGCGTTGATTCAATGATGCTAGAGTGCTCCGCTTCTACTTTTCTGATTGTAACGACGTGCTTCACACACTGTGTGGCTTCATATAGGTACCTATTGGTCTTTTACTGTATTTTTACTTAAATATCTACTTGTTATACAGCTACGTAAGTTTTGTGATCTGCAGATTATAGGAAAGTTTAATAAAATAAAGTAACTAAAAGTTTTAATTTAAAATGTTTTACGTGATTACTATATACCGATAGGTATGAGCATATTTTAGGTAAACGTTTTTTATTCATATATTTCGGATGGGCAGCAATTGGCTACATAGCTTAGAATACAATCATCTAACAATATAATGCACTGCAAATACAGCGTGTAGGTAATTATTAATTATAATATGACGGACGGACGCATGTGTATTAACAACAAATACCTGTTAGGTATACATTTTTGCTCATAGTACAACTTGTACCAAACTAAGTACAGCTTGTACTGTATAAGCTCTATTTAGTTTGGGACCAGGTGGTACTTAGGTTAACACTTATCTATACTTACATATAAGTAAAATTAAAGTGTCTTTTTTAATTTTAAAATAATAACTTTTTACTAACAACATGTGAAAGTATATATACGGGGCTAATAACAAAAAAATTAGTCTTCAATTTTCTGTCTGTCTGTTCGTTTGTTTGTTAAGGTTAATCTTTAAAACAGTTGGACTTTTGACGGGACTATTACTGGTGATTTTATCAGAGTTTATTTATTTATCTTTTCTTTTTTTTATTTATTTCTTGCGAGAATTCCGAAACTTATACGCAAGTGAAACCGCGGAGCACAGCTATGGTTATATAATATATAATATATTTTGACACAAAACTTAGTGCACGGAAGGTTGAGGCACAACGAATTGGTGTCGTAATCCACGATGTCTGGTAGGTAAACAATTAACAAGGGTGAAATGGGGAAAAATAGTTTAGGTACCCATGTTACCTAATTACGGTCGCCGAGATCGCGGCTCCCACGCTCACCCTCTCTCCAGTACGGTCCCATCGGAGGGACTAAGCCCTATTTCCCCTCAATCCTCAATACATTTGGTTGTACTTTGGTTTTAAAAGCATAGAGTAAATAAAATGTTTTAATGCCAGAATAATTTATTAAAGTCCACCACGATTGTTGTTTTCAAAATGCGTTTTTATTCACAGAACGTCCCCGTTACAGTTTTAGGTATCATATTAATAACATAAGGATGTGTTATTTGTTTAAACTTTATTCACGTCATGGTACAAAAGGCGGACTTTGCCACAGTGGCAATCTCTGCCAGTAAACCTTCACGTAAGTAGTACAAAGAGTTCACTTGGCGGTGCATTTACGTGGTAATTCCAATTGGTGATTTGTTTACGTAATTTATTGCTTGTAAGAAAAAATACATTTTGGTATATCATTGACTAGCTGTACCCCGCGGTTCCACCCGCGTGCGTTTCGGCATTCCCGTAGGAACTCCAAAGTAGCTTAATTTACTTCTCATAACATTAGCTAATTAGCAGTGAAATTCTCGTAAAAATCGGTTCACCCGCGTTAGTTTACGAATTGTCGCAGGAACTCCGAACTTCTTTCATAAGATCCTTCTCCTTACAATAACAAACACAGCAAAAAGATTTGGTGAAATTGGTCCTGCCGTTCACGAGTGATGCCGTGACTAAGAGAAATAGGGATTAATTTTTATATATAGTAGGTAGGATAATTTTTCCGTAAGTGATTTACATAATTCATTTTTATAGATGAGGTAGGTACAGGTTTTGTTCGACTCACAGGTGTATATACCCCTCAAGTTCAGTAACATTATAATCATTTATGGAAGTACCTATTAATCCCCTAGGGCAAATAGATTTGGGCGGATTTCGTAATATTCTATAGGTGCCCATAATTACGGGGGCGGATGTCTCAAAAGCGGGGCGGGCTTCAATGAAATAGGCTGGTAGACCCAGATTGACGTCACCAACAAAACCGAATGATATCGGAAATATCACAATGATTATTATTATACCTTATGTAATGTTAGGTATATCTAATAGTATATTATTATTAGATATTATTTGAAAGATAAAAACTAAATTATTTATCAAGAAAAAGGAATATATCCAATAAATCTTGTTATGCGTATATACATTAATTTACCAAAAAAGGGCTTGTTCTTTCATTATACACTTACGACCTGTGGGTTATGAAGTATTATTATATGCCTTTTATTAATTAATTACACGTTACTTATGTACCTATACGTATAAAAAAGTGGTGTCGATTGTACTAGTTGGGAAAAACTCAGCAGGGGTTTATTTTAGTATCCGAAGACAAGAATTAAGCTACCTACCGCATTAATAGGCAAAAGGGTGGGTAAGGATTGTTTACAAGTATGTGAAGACAAATCTAAGTATAATTACTTATTTTAAGGCGAGCAACTCCAATCCAAGGCCCTTCACTACCCGTAATCACAGCCTAAATAAGGTATATTTTATTATGATCATCCGCCCCGCCGAATTTAACAAGTTGCGATAAAAAACATGTACCTACTAGTGTTACTTGATGAAAGAATTTGCCAACAAAATATATAATTTTTTTTTAAATTTAGCAGTGTATTGAAAAGTAAAAATCCAGAAAATGTTTATACCTACAGAAATGGAATATTTTCTGTGTAAGTAGATATAAGCAATAAGCATAGGTACTAGTATAGTATTATATTATCTGTGGCATATGTGTATGGTATGTATCGTTAACGTACCATACATTACCTTTTAAAACCAACTCATACCGATATAATTATATCATCTGTACTGCCTATACTCATGAATCATTAATTGATATTCATTATTCACCCTACAACTAGTGCGTGTTCTACACCTTCAATTATAACAAAATGTAGAGTTAAGAGGTGTTGGTTGAGACAGTTTATCATTATGGATAAATATAATAAGGTTTAGGTACGTTAAATTCAATCAATTATACCTACTGTAAAGTACACTTAGTGAATGATATAACGAGAACCGATGAATAATATGAATTTAATTTAAAAGTTTATTTATTTATTTATTTATTGGCACACCAAAAAGCATGGCTTAGCATAATTATACTGTATTACGGTACCAGCGGAAGACCAGCGTTTTGTCCCTAAGCCGGCGCTTATGCTGAGCTGGTTGCCGTTTTGTTGCGACACGCTGTTTGATGCTGTTTTTGTTAATATTTGCTTATGCCACAGTTATACTGTTGTCGTAACAAATAAAGATGATTTCATTTCATTAATTTCATTTCATATTAAGTTATAGAAATTACATTATTTGAGTCTTGATGACATACATGCATGCCAATTAGTGGTATGCAGGTCATACCTAAAATAGGAATACGAGATACAAAATATAATACAACAGGTCTTTGCACAAATAAAATTCAAAGTTGTACTCGTATACCTAATGAACATGCAACCTTTAGCTTTATAAATAAAACGGAATGTCAAGGCATAATCAAAGAAGACTATTAACGCTGTACAACATAAGATCAGATTTACTCTAGGTCCAAGGTAACATTATCTTTACCATAATGCTCGCCACAGTTTCAGACCAGGTTGGTTCCAATTACCCACACGGTGAAGGCTTCATGCAAACTTCGACAGACTACCACGAAGCGCCAAAGTTCGCAAGGAAACTTAGTTCTGATACGTTATCCGTAAGTTCTACTAATATATAGTGTAGGAGATAAAAGTACGCGGTTGGTTTTCAGGCCTTCAAATTATGCTTTATAACCCTGATGAAATGTCGCATACACATTGTGAAAAAGACACACCTACTTTTTATTTGGAAAAAATACTGTTCCTGAGTTATAGAAAGTTGATTGACATAATCTACGTTAACGCGAGCGAAGCAACAATCCTTACTAATACATAATATTATGAATGTGAAAGTGAGTTTGTTTGTTACGCTTTCACGCCTCAACGGCTCAACGGATCTTAATAAAATTTTGCATACACTTCATTGATTTACTAATGATACACTTACTTTATCAGGAATACCTACAGAAAAGGACATAGGGTACTTTTTATCCCGGTATTCCCGCGGAAACATTGAAATTAACGCTGATAAAACTTCATAAATTTTTTCATTTTATTAAACATTTAGGGACTAATTAACTATGTACCTACTTATTCTAATATACGTCTACTTTACTGCCTCAAAAGAAATATAATAAACCTTAGACAAACAAACAGAATCATAACACGGCTGTGGATAGGAACAAGAATTGATCTGCACCTAAAAATTTGAAACACAATATGCCGTGTCCGTATGCATTCCTAATCTCGGCATTCTTAACTTAGACAGGTGCGTAAAGGGAGGGCGTTACTATGGCGAGAGGAGTGCGGAATTAGTGAAGTGACTCATACCTGTGCCTGGTCCACTGCTGACTCAGCGACACCCCTGCATACTGCACTTGTTGAACTTTTATTTAAAAATAAAACAAATTATTTAAACTATTGGCTGGTTAAATTTTTTTTTTCGAAATATTGTTTTGATATTTTAAGGTTTGATATTTGAAAGTTTTCGTTTTTCGTGTTCGTCGGTGGTTGTCCAGGGGTGTGCGATGGTCCGCTCGCTAGGGCGGTCGGGACAGGACTGACGGGTTGCTGTGGGGTGCACACCCTGGCGCGTGCCACCAAACGCCGCACACCTTTGCCCTCATATAGGATGTTCCCTTTAAACTAAAATATTTATTCTTTGGGTAACTTCCTACTAATATTATAAACGCGAAAGTTTGTAAGTGTGTATGGATGGATGGATGGATGTTTGTTAATCTTTCACGCAAAAACTACTGGATGGATTTAAATGAAACTTTACAATAATATAGCTTATACATCAGATTAACACATCGGGTACTTTTATCGTGGAATTCCCGCGGGAACTCTGAAATTAACGCGGGTGAAACCGCGGGGCCCAACTAGTAATACATAATTTTTCTTTTATTTTAACACAAATTACTGTACAGAATTTGTTTATTTCAGAATTGCGTTTAAAATAAACTTTAAAGAGCTATTTTTTGATGACATTTAAAGATGTGTTATCGAAAAGTACAGCCTATAGTTGTGTATCGAAGCGTGCAGCAGATAGGCACGTATTGACAACAATGTCTGCTGTAGACCCCCATACACGGGTCACAAGTGTTTACAACTACTGGTTTTTTTAAACTAAACCATAGCTATTTCAATGTACGACGACATTCTTCGATAGGAGATAATACCCGCATCTAACTTCGGAGTACTATATAAACTCGCAAATTTTTCGCTTAAATTACACTTGTTTTCAATGTTAGGTGTTACTGAATGTTTAGATTTTACGACTAAGATAAATGGTAGGTACGCTTCATGAACTTGCTTTATGAACTTGACTGTGTTCAAGGTGAACATAGTGGGTAATCGACTAAAAACCGATAAATATTTATTCCGTTCTAAATATAAATGTTAAAAAAAAATAAGAATTCGACTGACTATTTAATGATCTATAGCCGGAATTTTTTTATTAGAAATATTTTATTAAATATTATTGATTGAAGTATATAATCACATGCCTACGACTTAGTTAATAATTAGAACTACTTTAATTTAATTTTATAATTATTGTTTATAAAAAAATATAAATTAAAAAAAGCATTTGTTCGTGATAACCATCTTCAATTTCGAGGATCAATTTTTTTACATTTTTCTATTTGAAAAAAAAGTGGTGAAACTAACTTGGTGAATAATAAAAATACATGTCGCAAAGAGAATAAAATAAAATCAACGTCATCGTTCTGGTTGGGCGGATCACAGTGCCGCCCGCCCACGCTTGCCGCCCAATCCGCTCGCGCCACGCCCAGCCACGCGCTAGCCGCCCTTGCTCCACAATCGCAATAATTGAGCGTAATTGAATCTTCCCAACGAAGTATTCAATTAATACTGCATACAGCGAGCCGACATTCGCTAATTATTACCATTGTGCGCCGAATTTCGCACTAAATACAGACCCATTCAGTAAACACTAGCGACCGGTTTTAGTCTGGAGATTGCGTAAGTCGGTTCACGGTTGCGAGCGTTTCCTATGGCACGAGTAGATATATAGGATTTTGAAATACAATATACGTATAGCTACGAAATTTTTACTCAGGTCTTTAAGAACGAGATGGTGGAAGAGTAAAAAAAAATCAAAGCAAAATTTTAACAAACGACCCCCCGGAATAGTATATGAATCAAAAAGGCTAAACTGTTAACATATAATACATATAAACTATTGCTGATTTTCAAGTTGCCACGGTTACGATATTTTAAAAGACGTCGTTTTTATAGGTAATATACTAGTTGTGCCCCACGGTTTCAGAGTTGCCCCATCCGCGTTAATTTCAGAGTTCCCGTGGGAATTCCGGGATAGAAAGTACCCTATGTGTTAATCTGTTGTATAAGCATTATTATTGTAAAGTTTCATTTAAATCCATTCAGTAGTTTTTGCGTGAAAGAGTAATCCATCCATCCATCCATCTATACATTCTTACAAACTTTCGCGTTCATAATATTAGTAGGATTTTATTATGTTATATCTGAAGATCTGAGTATTATTAATATATTATATTTAAATAACAGAAGCTATATTTGCAGGTATATAAATAAATAAATAGGTCACACTACACCTGCGTCTATTTCGGGATCGCCTTGGGAATTCCGTGAAAAAAAGTATTTTTTGTCTGAACATACTGTGTGCAAAATTTAATTAGCTGCTATTATTGTATTCAAAAGTGTTTTTATCTGGAAAGCTGTTGGTCTTCCTAAAAATAAAAAAATAAAAATAAATAAAATAATTCAAATCCTTTCTGTTTGAGTGATTGATTGAGAAACAAACATACAAACATCCTCACACACTTTCATACGTATAATATTAGTAGGATACTCTGCATGTACCCATTAACAAAACTTCACCTATAAAACAAAAAAAACTTGAACCAGAAATCCTTCCTTTTAGACTTATACGTATGTCAATAGTGTGTACCTGGTAATAAATAAATTTTCAAAAAAAAAATACCGTTAAAACATTTAAAAAAACTATAATAATAACAACAAGCGGGACTCATTAAAACCCAGGTTTTACTAGTAATCAAATTCTGTACTTAAACAGTGCGGTCTTATCGCACGTGCGAAGTAGGTACATCGTTCCAAGAGGTCAGAGCCCCAGGTGTTCACAGCGGATCTGCGAAGCCCTACTCACGCACGCGCCGGAAGCGGCGCCGGCGCATCCTCCACTACCGGTGTCACTTACCAACCCCACTCTCTGCCTCCCCCTCCTCTCGTCTCCAAACTCCTTCCTCACCACTTGGGGTAATTGCAGCGGTTAGGTATCGATTTACTTCAAGTACTTGACATTTCATATGCACTTTTTAATTACACAGTAAAAAGGGTGGTTCCTGAATCCGTGTCCTAGTGTTATTGTCGAGGATACGAAGCTATAATAATGCAATACTTTAAAACCCATATGGTCATACTTCCTTCATTCTCATAGGCTTAAGGCTAAAAACTGCTTTTCGAATTAGTGACAAGCATAAAAAAATGACTATATACCTACTATCCTTACTAATATTATAAATGCGAAAGTGAGTTTGTTTGTTTGTTACGTTTTCACGCCTTAACGGCTCAACCGACCATCATGAAATTTTCATCATGAATGTCAGGGGTACAGAAAAGGACATAGGGTACTTTTTATCCCGGAACTCCAAAATTACCCGGGTGAAACCGCGGGGAACAGCTAGGAAGTCATAAAATAAAACGCACTTGTCTTATAACATTTAAAAGTTACTTTGGTCCATATTTTATAGAGGTGAATGTTCTTTGACAAATATGTACTATAGGGTCAGTGTCATCTCAAAATCCTATTTATAAGTATTTTAAGGAAAAAGCATAAGTGCGATTTTATAACGCTGTGACGTACATATCTATAACTGTTTAACGCATTCAATATATTACGATATATTATATGGCGTTTACTTTTAAAAGTAAGTATGTAAAAGAATATGTATTAGTCTGTGATGATAGGTAATGAGAATCAAAAACATACCTACAGCATCTTCCTCGTTTTTGCAAGTCGGTTTAAAATAATGACGGAGGCATAAAAAAATGTGCGAACTATGGGAAACAATCCATAATTTCGTTATGGGTATTTATTGATGAGAATCAATATTGAGGTAAAGGTGTTCACGCACATTTTTTTTTATTTACTGAATAGACCCCGCGTTGCATCACACGATCTGTCTAATACACGTGCGATTTTCACATGTCAATATAGTTACAAAATAAAACAAAAAAATATTTTAGAATAGATTTAACAAAATTAAATTGAACTGTTTCTTAGAATCTGTAACCACACTCTCACTCTCAAGAATATAGTTAAAAAATCTTGACAATCAAATCAAATCACGTTAGCAGCTTTATTAGTTTCGGCTCTACATTGTAATGTCAGTCAGTCAGATTTTTCCTTTGTTAATAATGTTTTATTTTTATATATGTTTTATGATTAACGTAAAATTTGTCTGATAGTACCTATGTAACTTATGGTAGAGATTGTTACTTATACGTATACCTTACTATACTTACCAAAGTGCAGGAATAAAAAACAAAACCTTTTTAGTCACTGGATTTATTACATTTTTGTTGTCTATTTAGAGTGATAAAATTAAAACGGTATAAAGTCATAAAATATTGATTATGTACTTAAAAAACTAAAAGAAAGAAGACAAATTCAATTGAGAAGAAACTCAAAGTATCGACTATGTTACCTAAGTCTTATCAATAGGTATTACATTCTAGACCTCAATGAGCAACGTATTGGCATCAATACATAACGACCCTACTGCTGAAGTGGTCTGAACCATTGTATCTTTGAGTCCATGATTAAAACAAAAGAGTAGTTCGACGTGGGAACTGGGGAGTACCGCTAGCCATCTCGTCGGAAGGATGCGTGTTGTCGACCCGCCACTTTATTGTTGTAGTGTAAAACACACCTTTCGCCGTAATTGCTTTTACCCCTTGTTTCCTATAATAATATCATACAAATTTAATGGGTGAGAAATATCGTCAAAGTTAGTTTTATCTTATTCACATTATAGAAAGTTTATATTGTGCCGTATAATAAAAACAAATATAAATAAAAAACAAAACTAGTTTCGCCACAAATCTCTCTACCTAGATACAATTTGTTTTCTTCTAATTTATATCTTTTAACATTTTGGTTAGGCATTACAGATTTTTCCCTTACACACGTGAATTATGAAAGTATGGACAATTTATTTACACATATAGGGTACCAAGTGGTAAATTGGTTATCAAGCGACTGGTAATTTATAGTGTCACTATTAATTATTTACTAAAAAAAAACATTTTCCCAACAATATTTTACTAGAGTATTTTTTTATCTACATTCACAATTTAAAACGTTAACTTCTTTGACTATAAATACAAACACAGGCATAGGTACAGCTTAGCAAGTGATGTGGTAGATATATATTTCTATACATTATAATCTTAACTAATATTTGCTCACATCGAATAATTTATCCGTAAATTACATACATTAAATTACTTTATCGAAAAATATCTAGTTTCCGTGCGTTTTAGATCTTGAAAGATAAATGAAAAATTTAATCGAGCATATTTTCGTATAATTGCGGTGGAAGTCAAAGTAAATAAGTTACACTATAGTACAATATTATCGGGAATACCTAGGTAAGAATACGGTGGCAAAAATAACATTACAGATGCATTCACATTGTACGATAAAGCCATCTATAAAATTTTACCGTTACATCGAATATCGATTCGGACATTACCATGGAAATCAGGACAGGGGGTGCGCGCACGCCGTCGCCCGCCGACCAATCACGGGCGGCGTCGGAACAGATGCAAGCGCACCACTATTGTAGTCAACCGCATTGTTCCCGAGGATAAGAGCTGGGGTAGAATGGAACGCGTGTGAGTGCAAACACATGAGCCAAACATTGCTTAACTGGCAATCGCCACGATAAAAAACTGTATGGGGTAAATTATATCTGATACGATGTCATGCTTTTAGGTTGTAATAAATGGGTTTTGTAATCGTCATTTATTTTATCGAAATTTATCATTATCCATCGAATATAGATTGTTAGTTGTTGTAACAAACTTAGTTTAGTGTTTTAAAATATTAAATTCAAAAAATTTGAAAAACTATTTACGAAAATCAAATTTTTATCATATACTTACATGTATTGTCAATGATCGGAACAATCAGACGCGCAGCTTTAATCACCAGTCATCACCTCAGACCAAATAAAAACTAAAGACGGAACGTCTCGAACAACGAAGTGAAGCCGGTTGCGTATGCATGTGGTGATTAGGAAAGTGTATGAATATGCAAAGTTTACTTAGGGTTTACTACGCGTTCCGTCTTTAGTTTTTATTTGGTCTGAGATCATCACTATCATAAACTAAGCAAGTGAAGCAAAAAATATAAGATT
Source organism: Zygaena filipendulae (assembly GCA_907165275.2). Lineage (NCBI taxonomy): Eukaryota > Metazoa > Arthropoda > Insecta > Lepidoptera > Zygaenidae > Zygaena > Zygaena filipendulae. The sequence continues at coordinate 5,987,802 of OU015663.1, forward strand.
ACCGATTAGAAACTTTTCACTTGCATGCTACGCAGCGCCGTAGCTCGTAGAAGTGCTACGAAGTCACGTCTCTTTGTTCACCGTGAAAACTTTATCTCTTTATTTTGGCTTGTAATCATAATTGCTTGTCTTCTATGTTTTAGTTACTTGTAGTATGAGAGAAAGCGTTAAGTTCAAAAGTTGTTTATCAGCGCGGCGTTGCCATGGCGACGCACCCTCGCCGTGCGCCCATGCAAACCGCGTGCCATCCTGCAGGTGTGCTCCTGGATTTAATCTACTGATTGTAACTGACAGCCATATACGTCATGGATAATAATAATAATAATTATATTTCACAATACACTGAACTATTTGATCTCATACTAAGCTCTACCCTACTTCTATAACAATATGGCTAGAACGTCGAGTCGTGGAAACCAAGAAAACGTGATGTAAACTAGGTAGGTAGATTAGAAACTACGATTTGTTGAGTACAAAAAAATATTTCATTCTTCATTTTTAGTTAAATGGAAAAGTTTATTAGTTTGTAACCTGACTGATTTTGCATTTGATTAATTTCTTAGGTTGGCTTCATGAATGTTATTTTCAAACAATACTTATTGTTTTATGAGAATTTTTTTCCGGAGCTTAAATTTTAAAGCTTTCCCATAATGTGACCCATGATTATATATTTTCATGTTTACATATACCTACGTATCTAACTATGTTTTGTTTTCTTTCTCTCATAGGTACATCCCTTCGCTAATTGGAAATAGCAGTTTTGTAATTTACCCAGCTTTATAATCGATTGCAGCCTTAGAGAATACGGGAATAGAAAGTGCTGGGAGTGTGTGGAACGTTGGGCATGACAGTACAGAAACGCGGCGCGCGGTACGACTGGGTACTGCGCGCACGCACGTGGCAGGCACGCGCCGCGCGCGCCGCCCGCCGTGCACCTTGCCACCGTCTGCATAACAGTAGCGTAGTCAGTAATAATTAAATATACTTATTTTATGGAATATAAAATACAATATTTAATATATTCTTCACTATAAATGCGAATGCCAGTTTATTAGATTTTTTATTTCTTATGTACGCTTGCACGCCTTCGTGGCTCAACCGATCATCATAAAATTTTGCATAACTACACGTTTTCACAGGTATAGAGAAGGAATTCCCACGGAAATTTTGAAATTGAAATTAACGGGGGTGAAACCATGGGGAACAGCTAGTGCCTAAGGATATAATTCTTTCGTCACAAACAGTTTGGTAAAAGAAAAAAAAATCCTGGTTCAAAACTAAGACACCTTTACAAAATGTTACAAGTTTTTTACCAATAGAATCTACATGTTTTACAATTTTTGAAAAAACCGTAAAACATGGCGGTTTTCAGAAACAACAAAACTGGTTTTTAAGATTATTTTACTTTATATGAGAAGGTTTTACTGTATAGGTAAAATATATAAAATATGAATATTTGAAAGGATTTACTTTCGGGATTATCTCATGTTATAAATTCGGGTTGATCCGATGTAAAGTTTAAGTTTGTTTTGCCCTTCGTTATCAGTTTAGATATTTCGGTAAATGTTACAGCTTAACCAATCTGACTGCAACTTAGTGTTGGTTTGTTTTAGCAATAGTTTTGAATAATATGATATTAAAAATGATGTTATGAAATGAGTGTACTAATACTTATAACTAATATTTATATTTTTTAGATTACTGAGGTTGCGCACGAAACTATTGTTGAAAATGACAACTGTGGTTACTACGTTTATTAAATTTCAAGCAATTATTTTTATGTGGATATTTTTTTTTTCAAACTGATGTTACTTTAAGTATCATTAGAAAAAATAAATGAGATTTTATTATCTTCTTAACACAGTATAAAATGAAGTCGCTTCCCCTGTCTGTTCGTGATAAACTCAAAAACAACTGAACGAATTTTCATGTGGTTTTCACCAATAGATAGAGTGATTCATTAGGTAGGTTTATAACTATGGATCAGTAAGATTGAAAACAAATATACTGTCGATTTTGCTGACTATACTTTCGTAACAACAAAAGTTTTAGGATTATTTTATTGTGTTTTTTAACGCACACTCTTCACAAAGGGGAGCGTTACACAGGCTCACCTATATATGTTCCGAGTATTACGAATAATCAGGTAATTGTTGGAGAAAAATACGGTAAAATTTTTTATTACTACACTAATACGAGACATAACACTCGACTGGCTTTCTTGGCTGTGTAATAAATTAAAAAACATAACATTCAAAGCAAAATCAGCAATATGTCACTCACGTATTGACTAGATATATTTCTTGTTTTTTATCGAATCTTCATGTCTGAAGGTCTTGTTTAGCATCTCACTTGATGCCCTGATACAGAGGGTCTATTCTCAGTAGTTCAATTAACAGTTCAATTGATCGTAATACTGCAACTTTTCAGTTTCATTAATTTACTCCTTCAAAAAGCTCATTAATACTATTGACTGCTTAAGCGAATTTGATGATCTAATTATTATTTTTTTAACAAACTTACATATATTTTACAGTTTAAATATTGACTTGACTAGTAACTTCTTTCATCACGCGTCGATCTCTTTTATATCACAAAAATTTAATGCCTATTTATTTAAGAAAATATAAATACCTATACTTCTTTTTTTTTTCAAAAGGCTACTCCATACATAAAATGTCATTGCTTACTCCCTACTCCCTCAAAAATCTGATGTTTTAGTCAACGTAAAAAATAATTATTATATGTAATTTATTTTGACAATCCGTAAAAAATATCTACCTGCTCCTCTTTTTTATTTTTAAATATGAATTAATTTCGTCTACTTACGCTCACAAATGCCCCTATAATTAATGTAGAACTGGTTTTCTCTGATCGTAAACAAGACAATAGTGACAGTTGAGTTGAAAGGTCGCGATGTGTGTAGAGCAGAGAGCACATTGGTTGCAGCTGTCACTCAGACGTCCACACCGTGCGTCCTGATTTAAGCAGGTGAGGTATTATATTCTGCCAAAACTCCGCTCACACATGCTGAGGCGATTTACAAAAGACTTCATTGATATTTTGAAGCTAATATGTGTAAAGGTATATAAAATACGTGAATATCGTGAAACGCTCGATTGGAACTCAGTTTCTGCGCGTCGTAGTTTCCGAGATAATTATGTTTGCGAAGAATTTTTTTATTAGATTTTTCGCTCTGTTGTTTTCTACTAGCACATTCTTGATTTAGTGTACCTCGAGAATGATTAAAAAAATTAATTAAAAGGTAACTAAGTAAGTAGATAATCACTTTTTACACATTTGAAAAAAAAAAACAAATACCTAATAACCTAAAGTCAAGCTAAGCCTAGGTCAATAAATTTTAATTTCGCTGTTTTTCGGAAAAAAAACTGGAAACTTGCAACATCTGTTTTTGCTGCTTCATTTAAATACCATTTGTTGTTGAGTCCTTTTGAGCGCCTTGTATTATGCAATACCTCTATAATACTTATCTGCGTACCCATTGGACCGAGCCAAATGCGGGCACTCCACCATGCTTTAACTTACATATTATAAATGATTTTTTTGCCTAACAAATCATTTGATAAAGCACTGAATAACAAAGGCTTCTAAAGCTTTTATTTAGTGTGCACCTTGTGCATCAACTGCAATTACCTCCATGTTTTTACTAAATACTTACCTAGTCATTACTAAAATATATATTAATAAGTATATATTAGTTTGAACTAATAAAATTACTAAAAATATTTACGCTGCTTAATCTTCTTTATAAATAAAAAGGAATGTTTGTATGTCTGTCCTCTATGCGCGTCAAAACCTTTGGTCCGATTGTGATGAAGCTTTGGCGGGTTGTTCTGCCTGCGTCCGCAAAGGTTCCTGATCCTGGCAATGGCAAAACTAGTCTTATAATAAAATTTGATTGATTGACGTTACTGAACAAAATCCACAAAAATAATAATAATAATGCTTAGACATTAGCACAGAGTGCCAGCGGTCTGTAGTACAGTTAATTATCAAATTACTGATTATAAACTTTTTGAAAGTAATGTCACGTAACCCAATACAGTTGTGATGCTTAGAAGTATTCCCCAAAACCACTAATGACATATGAACCCCACGATCATACGCAGTGGAGAGTTTATATAGTGTTGTATATTGCTTTGATACGAATGTATTCATTGACGAAAATAACTTTAAAATATATACCTACATGGGTTTTTTTTTGTGAATCCATTGCGACAAACTAACACCTAATCTTTGATTGAACAGGGTTTTTGCTATTGCCTCGCTTAAGGTTCAACTTGACTTACCGCCGCACTCAGAGTCGACTTTAATGATTACTAAATCAAGTATGCATTTTTAAAACACAATTGCCGCAATCAGACAAGTTTAATAAATTAATGTTAATTGGTATTTAACTAATTATGTTACATCTCGTTAAATGCTAATTAACATTAATTTACTGAACGTCTCTGATTGCGGCAATTTTGTTTTAAAAATCTATACTTAACTAAGTAATCATTAAAATCGACTCTGAGTGCGGCGGTAAGTCAAGTTGAACCTTAAGCGAGGCAATAGCAAAAACCCTGTTTAATCAAAGATAGACTGACGGAAGTTATGAAATACTGTTATAAATGATCGCACATACCGCACAAATGCAGGGGTCTTAACCCTGCATTTGTGCGGTCAATGTAGAGAGTCGCAGTTATATTTTTATTACACTTACAGATTTGAAAGCTATAGGTGTATAAATTTAATACTGACGTCTTACAACCCTTCATAGAAAAAAAATCTATGTTATGTTAAAAAAACGTGAACAAACTATTCATTATATCAATAAGCTCGTAAAAAACCCTCAAAAATAACGCGATCATTATCTTTATCGCTCCTTAAACACTCAAGTTTGAACCTGTTGCCCACAATTCCCTCGAAGCACGTCCGCGAACATGTGCGCTTAGTAAGAAGGGTGTAAGCAGCAACAGGTGGCAAGGTAACACCTTGACCTGTTTCTTATGGGGTGCGATACCGCGCCGTAACACTTGCTTGTACACGTATTTAGCTCAGCGCGGTTTACTGGAAATCGCAATTCGAAGTTCTTATCAGATATCGTACCATTTCTGTATAATCAATAGGCTAGGTACTCGTAGGTATTTGACTAAATTTTTGTTTTTAGTCCATCCTGTAAATTAAAAAAAACATTAAACACGTTTTTTTTTTTCGTAATCAAAAAATAACGGAGATACGTTGCATTGAGTCGAAATGTCGCGTGATGTCACAAGCAGGTACAGTTTTTACCTGCAATCTGCATATTATGATGTTAAGACCCCATTCCTAAACTTTTAATGCGCTTTATCCAAGCATATTTTCATTAATTAATTTTTTTATTATCTAACTGACGGACTAAATACAATTTAGAAGAAAAAAGTGTCAAATAGCCTACTACTATTATTGTTTTGTGTTTTTGCAGTTAAATTAACTTTCTATTATTATTTGATAGCTAAAATGTATTAGGTAGGTATATGTGTAATGGAAGGTATTGATGAGAATAAAACAAACCAGCCCAAATTCGACTGTCTTGCCATTTTTTTGATTCGCTATATTGCGACTCTATCATCAGGTCCTCTCGATGGTACCATAATGTTGTATTGTATATGGTATAATAAGTGGTTATGGGTCAATTTATTGGAATTATTTAGTATAAAAGCCAATGAAAATAACCACTTATTATATGTATAGTATAATGAACCAAAGATGTTTCGTCATTGGATTTTTACTATGGAAGTAGTAAGTCACAATGTGTCATAAAACGAATAGAAAAATTTAAATATATACATGATATATTAGGCCAGGATGTCTTCATGGTAAACCACGGAGTTTTAACAGTCATTAATTTACATAAGTATGTCAAATTTGATCACAATCGGATTCCAGTAAGTGGTTGAAAAGTGGTTCAAAATTTTTGAAAAATAAAACTAATATAAAAACTTAAACTTATACAAGTTTGTAACATGAGGTTCTCTAATACAAAAGCTGTAAAATCTACCGCTTTGGTATAAATTCTAAAAATAAAAAGTTTTATAATGTTAATGCCAAATGTGTGATAAATATACGTAAATCTCCTTCTATATCTTTGCTTATTTCATCTAAACAACAATAGGTATTTTCTTATGTTTATAACGGTTTTAGATGTAGTTTTGGACAAATCATTTATCAGGAGTACTTTTAATTTACTACCTACTTTTAATTTATTTACTAATGTACTTTTAATGTTTAACCTCATACCTATTAATTTCATGGTAGTTTACTTAGTATGATAATTTAGTTTAGTAATGTATGCTATGCGATGATAAATAGAAAAACATACAACATTTTTATAATCCTAAGGGGTGTAACAACAAATTATTATTCATAACCAAATAGCATACCTACCCCAAATGAAAACTTTATATTATACCTAAAATTAAAATGTTTAGATGGTCTGACAGCAGTAAATAAGATAGCACGGTTGTATGTACCCATAACAATGCCAGCTTGAGCAAGGAAGCATCGGAAATTAGTCAATTAACATAATTAGACACGCAAATGTTACCTCATCGACCAGCATTGGGTAAACACTGACTTTGAGGTTAGTAGGCAAAGTAGGTATACCATGGTCGTTCTGTAGACACCAATCAAAGAACTATTTAGACACAACTTTACAACCACCCCTTGGTAATTAATTTTTTGTTGACAAGTTTAAATGCTGCAGAAGTAGATATTATTAAAATATTTATTTTAATGTTATTTTTATTAATGTAAATCTTAGAAAATAGTAATTAATTTTTATTTTACCCCGGTAAAGATATTTACAATTAAAACTTTCATGACATGCTGTGGATATTTTTATTAGAAAATTAGCAAAGTACCTAAGCAGCATTTGTTACACCGTTACAACAGTAAATCAAAAAAACCCAAAAAACATCAGTATTTCGCAAAAAAAGGCTTTTACTTCCGACCCTTAAAACTCGCCCCATTGAACATCTGACGAGGTGAATGAATCCTCAACATTAGGGCGCCTTGCCGAATGATACAAAATGTATATCTACTCTATGCTCGTACTAGTAAAGTCCCGAACACACAATTACATTCCGGCACACATCTGTCGGGGTTTAGACAATCACAATACGTCACGCGATTTAATAACAGGGTTGACGGGTTTTGATACACTGTTGTGTTTAAAAAAAACCGCGTAAAATATTAAAGTTTTTTGGTTAACAACAGTCGTCCTTTACTATAATATTAAAAAATGTTTTAAAGTTAGAACTAATTAGTAAGTAATTAACATTAAAATATGTTTGTTTGTTTGTTTTTTTGTTTGTATACTTTATTGAGCATAAACAAAGTTTATATGTATTACTTATATTTATTTTAAATACATAAAATATTGTTGTATTATTATTACTATATGCGAAATGACCAGAGAAAAGAATTAAAAACAATCGTTAATTGAACATTTGAGTTTTCACTTCATGTTGAAGACGTATCGTCTTCTCGATTTCATTCGTTTATTACATAAATAGTGCCACTGGCTACATAGTTGTAAACTTTTTCTGATTTTTCCCGTATAATATGTCAACTATCAAGTATCAACTACGCTAGGTCGCAGTACGCGCGACTCGACAGCTGCGGCGGCGCGGCGCGCACGCACCCGCCACGCATTCATACGCTAATGCGCCGCCTTTTAATTACGTACGGCGCTGATAAATCTGCGCACGCGCGTGCCGCTCGTGTGGACACCGCCTTATGATTAATAATAATACTAACTACATAATTCGGGGCTGTTTCAGGTTTTCCTTTTTACCGTAACTAGTGACTTTATTGCTTAAAAATATAAGCAGGTATGTATAGTCTAGACTAGATACAATATAGGTAATACAATATGTTATTACTACAGGTACCCATCCCGGGAGCCGGGTTTAAACTCGTTGCTTGGTTTAAGCATTTAGTATGGTATCCAGTATAGATGTTTATGGGTGTTTACGGGTGTTTAGCGGGTTTCAAACCGGCTGATTGCTCATCTTTAGATTAGTACCCGACTTCAAAAAAGGAGGTTACTATCACTTACCGTCAGGTGTACCACCGCCCCTTTGCCCCCTATGACATAATTTTGTTTTTTTTTTTACATTTCGTTAAGCGAGTACTAGGTAATCAACAAAAAAATTAGTTACAATCGAAATATTTTGTTAGATATATTATGTATACAATATGAAAACACAGAACTTTTTTAGGTAGATATTATTATGGTGGGTATATAGGGAGTGATATGCAAGACAAGTGTCAACAAGTAAATTTCTAGCAATAGTTACGAAAACGTTGTAGAGAATGATAAAGACGGTGAGAAATATGGATAAAGTAGGTAATTAGGTACGGATCTCTAAAGGTTTATTAAATACTAGCAGCTGCATGAAACATTTTAGCGCGACAACTTTTTTTCCCAACATCCGATTTAAATGAAACAAAGCCTATATGTAGCTCCAGGTTTAGCTTAATCTGCCTGTGAAAACCGCATGAAAATCCGTTCAGTATAGGTTCGGAGATTATCGCGAACAAACAGACAGCCAGAAAAGAATTTTAAAAACTCTTTTTCTTGGTTGGTTACTCTTCTTTTATCACTCCCTATCAAAATTTGTCAAAAATATTCAATGTATAGAATCGCGGATTCTACTCTTTTATTATAGTATAGATTCCAAATCCGACACTGTTCGTGATTTTTATCGGTAGTTATTATAATATCATAAAATGTGTACATATATTTAGTGCTGTGCATTAAATAAAATGTAGGTAGTTACTTACTAAAATTATGTAATCGTCAACACACTTCTATATAAAACCGAATTTCATGAAACGCTGGACTTGCAACATTAGGAGCTGAGTAAACAACAAAAACACAAAAAGTTGCTCATTAATAAAATTTGAATAAAAACCAAAGGTGGAGTCAAAAATATACCTAGTATTCGAAAATAATTGTCTATAGGTACTTCTGGTTCTGGTTAATTATATCTGGTATTTACCGAAATCGTTGTTCCCCGCCGCACCTAATTACGTCACAGGGTCGCGGACTACACTGGGGACAAGGGGCAGTGCGTGGCGTTAAGGGGCACACGTGCGCTAATAACTGTGACATTCCACTCGCTGATACCGTGCATTGTCTCTGGTGAATGAAATTGTCATTGATTCACCCTGCATTCACATGGAAGGTACTTGGAGTATCGTCAGTCAATATTTTGACGGCGCTTTTGATGTGCCCAAATTGTATTTTATATTATGTCTTGTCAATAGATGCTGCTAACCTGTGCTATTACGGCTTCACTCGCGTGAATTTCATTTGTTAAGTATAATCTATTTGTGCATATATAACATACATTACATAATATGTAAAATATCTAGGTCACCTCGCTTCGCTCGTTGTGTATAGCGCCATCTGTTCTTACGTACAAAAACAAACACTCATTTTTCATTGCCTGAGAACACGGATTAAAAGACGTTTTCTAAAAATGAAACCTAGTTAGATCGATTAATCGCCCCCGAAACCCCTGCATACCAAATTTCATGAAAATCGTTGGAGCTGTTTCCGAGATTTTGATTATATATCTTATCTTATCTTATCTTAATATAGGTATATAAATCACGTGTCACGTTGTTTGTCCGCGATGGACTCTGAAACTACTGAACGGATTTTGATAAAATTTTGTAACCATTCATAAAATGGTCCAACTTAAAAGATAGGATAGTTTTTATCCCGGAATTCCCGCGGGAACTCCAGAACTCAGGGGTACAAAGAAGGACGTAGAGTACTTTTTCCCGAAATTCCCGCGAGAACTCCGAAATTACCGCGGATGAAATCGCGGGGGACAGCTAGTATATTTATATATCTATGTATAGATATATACAAGAATTGCTCGACAAAAGAAAGTAGATTTAAGATTTTTTTAAATAACAGTAAAAACCGCATCAAAATCTGTTGCGTATAGATTAAAAGATCTAAGCGGACACACTGCAGAGAAACGCGCATAGGAACTTCGTATTTACATATAATTTTTAATATAAAAAGAAATAAATTAATTATTTACATTAATCTCTCTCCCTCTCTCTCTCATTTGTTATTCATATCAAACAAATATCTAAATACTTAAATAATGTATAAACTAACAATAAGATCCTGTCTTTCAGTCTAGATCACCTTTTTATGACAGTAGTATGATCAAAGATTTTTACATCTTACAGAAATGACCCTTCGAAACCACTGCAGCCGTGCCACTTGCACTAGAAACAAATGGACATAAAGGTTTTACAAAATTGTTTATGTATTTTTGCCAGTTAAAAATAGACTTTGCTACTATATGAATAATGCACTTATGGAGGTAGAGCACATTTGTAAATCTTAAAAGAGAAAACTGCCAACCCAGCCAGGTAATCTAGTAGAAGTCCCATGTGACTAGTGACGACTAGTACGGATATCTATTTTGTTACTGTTTGGACAGTAAATTGTTAAAAATTTGATTAGAACGTTGTACATTGTTAGACGGAAAACAAAATAAACAAGACTATAATAAGTTAACTATTTATATAAATAAAAATTAAATATCTACTGGTCGTTATTAAACGCATCACTTGGCATCGACTGACTTTTTAATGTTTGCTATAAATTATAATCCGAATATGGTTAGGGAAAGAAAAATTCGAAAGAGTTCCCGGAAAATTTCAATATTCGGGAAAAACAGACACTACGTCTCTCCGGTCAGCTAGTATATTGTTTGTCATCATGATTATGATTTTATGTTCTCAAACTGTACCTCATTAGGGCCCCGTTGACGGAGCACAAGATACGATAATTTTTAATTATATCCATTAATCGGATAAGTTCTAAACTGCACATATTATATGTACCTACTTTATAAACGAACAAATTCAGAATAAAATATTAGCTAAAAAGCATCTATATATCTACAGCATAGACCGATAGGGTGATGGGCGAAAAAAAATTATCAATTCAACGAAACTTATGGTCACCCTAAGGGGCAAGATATACATACTGTCTTTGAATCGAGATTACATATGTACAGTGCTTCGATCAGTTGGTATTGTCACAGATAATATAATACTACTCGTATGGTACTGTGGATCGAAGGTACAGGGGGTCGATTTTTGAATCGCTCGAATTACTATTCGCACACGGAATTGCAAGATTCACGCGTGAATGCTTAAAAAATGTATGAGTATTCGCACGTGAATTCGCGATTCCGTGTATAAAAGTAATTCGAGCGATTCAAAAATAGGGCCCCAGAGCGACGGAAGTTGAGTAGATACTTATTATAGTTTATATGGACGCGTTTGTAGATTGAATACGTATTTTTGAATGCGTGAAATAGTATTTTTCAGTAGTTTTCAGTAGTTCAGTAGTTCAGTAGTTTTTGCTCGAACAGACTGACAGACGCGACAAACGCGGCAGAGGACTTTGTTTTTAAGGAAGTAGGTGATCACCGCTACTGATGTCCGATCATCACATTTATTTTACTTCACCGTAAGCAACAATATGTGTGTACCTATACTAGTAAGGGTAATAATGCGTTTTTTAACCGTATCAAATCTGTTGACATCCGTGGAAATGATGGTACAACCGACCGGTTATGCATATACATACAAGGTGACAGCAATCACACTCCCGGAAGCGGAGCAAGCTGCAAAGTGGCCCACACCCCCACCGCTGCGTATGGATGGATACCTACTGACAAAATATGTACACCGACAAACATTACAACTCTCACGTACTGGATAGAAATAGATACGATTATATACCTTAAGAGCTAAATAACAGGAGTGTACGTGATTTCACTTAGTTGCACCATGAATGTTGTCCTAACAAAGGACGTCAGTGTAGGTTCCGCTGGCATTTGGTTACAAGTAAACTACACTCGAGAGCAATGAATCCGGGTCACTTAAAGAATCCTAAAAATCTCGGAAACTAAAAATGCTAGGTTAATGCAATAAATCGTATTTAATAGACAATGTAATACTCCTTAAATGAAGGTATTAAAACTTCTTAATTATTGTAAAGTTATATCATAAAAAAATCAAACTTGAAAAAGGGCCACTTTCGAAGATGGAACTACGAAATTACAGCATTTGGTTTTGCTTTTGTTTGTAATCTGTCATTTATGTGGGTACATAAACCATGTTGATAGTGCTCTATATTCATTATTCAAGCTGAAATTATGTCGCTTACGCCTGAAGAATGCACCAGAATACTTACAATGCTGGAAACCGGCCGGAGTCAGCGCGATACAGCCAGGACTGTCAGTGTGTCGCTGTCAACAGTACAAAGAGTTCTCCGACGTTACGAAGAAACTGGTTCTAACCTACGCAGACCAGGAACGGGCAGAACCAGGTGTACCACAGCACGAGAAGACCGATACTTGGTGAACACCATGCTTCGAAATCGCTTTCTCACAGGAACTGAACTCACAAATCAGTTTCGACGCCTCGGAGGAAGTAACCCAAGTGCATGGACAGTAAGACGTCGGCTTGCTGAATCTAACTTAAAACCCCTTAGACCTGCAAACGGCCCTAAACTGGAGCGTGCGCATCGTATTTCATGACTAAGATATGCCCAGAGCCACGTAAATTGGAGTATTGAAGATTGGTCAAAAGTTATGTTCTCCGACGAATCAAAATTTATGCTCTACAAGCACGATGGAAGACACAGAGTGTATCGAAGACCAGGGGAAAGATTCAAGCAAGCATGCATCGAAGAAAAAGTAGCCTACGGTGGTGGGTCTGTACTTGTGTGGGCCGGAATTTCTTCTGAAAGTCGCACAGAGCTGGTGATCATAGAAAACGGCTCTTTAACTAGCGTAAGATATGTGGAAGAAATCCTCAATGATCACGTTGGTCCATTTATGGTCAATTTAGGTGAGGATGCTATATTTATGCATGACAATGCCCGACCTCATACAGGTAGGATTGTGAATGACTACCTTCAAGAGATGAACATTACTCGTATGGAGTGGCCAGCGCGCAGCCCGGATATCAACCCGATCGAGCATGCTTGGGACGAGCTAGGCAGATGCGTAAAACAACGAAACCCTCCCCCAATCACGCTTCGTGAGCTCAAAATTGCTCTCACAGAGGAATGGGAGAATATTCCCCAAAATCGTATAAGGAACTTGGTGTACAGCATGCCAATCCGCGTAAACGCAGTAATGGAAGCACGAGGAGGCAATACGAAGTATTAAAATTCAAGAAAATCGTAATGAAGTTCAAAAATTTCATGTTTCCTATTTTTGTTTTAAGGAGAGATCAGCAGTTTTTTTCTTTATGTAATTTTGTGTTAATAAAATGTATGGTGACTCATATTTTTTTTACTTTCATTTAAGGAGTATTACATTGTCTATTAAATACAATTTATTGCATTAACCTATCATTTTTAGTTTCCGAGATTTTTAACATTCTTTAAGTGACCCGGATTCATTGCTCTCGAGTGTATTAGGTCTCTTACATTAGGACAATTTTACTTTAATATGTACCGTCATGGGAAACCATGTCTTATGCAAATAAATAATTTATTATTATTACTACACATGATTTCGTCCGTGAATATAAACGATACCTCAGGGTCGTTAGGAAGATATCGCTAGAAAAGCGATAAGACCGCCGCTTGTAGGCCGCCAGCCTTATGTTAATAATAATAAAAGTTACTATTAACATAATAATTGTAACATTTTGTTTGATAATTTTGGTAGGTATAGGTACAAGAAAGAGTTGCTTCTAAATTATTATTTTTTTAAATAGGTATATGCAATGTAAAATTTAATTACATTAACTCTTTAATATAATGCTTAACGGTTTTAGTAAATACTCATACCTACTTTTTTATTATTTATTAAAACCAATATAATACAAATACATTTTTCAGTTATTTCCAGTGCAACAAAAACCACTTTATCAAATTATATTTAATTAATAGAGATTTGAAAAACCTTAAAAATAAAACTATTAATAATTATTCTTAACATTTCCTAAATAATCAACTTGCGTTGCTTGACCATTAGTACAAAATAATTAATTGATCAACGGTTTTATCGATTCATGCGTGCGCGCATCTGCCTGAACCCACGCGTCACTAAAAGTGCAATTGAAACCGCACAATATCGAATGCATAGTTACTCCATTATTTAATGTGAAGCCATGCTAACTTAATGTGTAGGGTGGATGCTATTACTTTGTTCTCAGCGATTTATTTCTAAAGAACGTAAAAATAATTATATTATATTTAAGTATAAAAACACACAAAATTGTTTTTTTATATTTTGTACTTTTTATATTCTGTAAGGATTAAAAAAAAAATCGATATGAAAAATTATACATTACATTACATTATACCAATACAGTGCCTACACGTAGCTAGAAATTGATACGGTATGAGCCAGAAATATGCTTCGGGCAGACATTATAGTGTTATGTTACGCTGGATTATTAAATGGACATAGATAAGCAATAGTGTGTTAACCCACACTGGAGAAATTTTGAGTAAATCGTGTTTTAAAATTATAGAGCCATCTTCTGTCAACATTTTTTATGTTCAATATTTAGTTACATACTTAAACAATGTAATAAGTTAAACACATAATTAAAAAAACGTTCCCTAACTCTCAATAAATCGTTCTGAATAGGTAACTTAATTTTGTGGGTTAAGATGTTATAGCTTATCTCCGTCCAAATATGCGTATATTATGGCAATGTACAAGTACTGTCCGATGCCCGTAGCACTGATCTGCACCCCCAGAAAATTGTATATATAGTACGTACCTATGTTCTTCTAACAGCAAAAAAAAATGTCGTGTCTAGCTCGTTTACTAATGTTACAGTTATAATAATTTTCTTTTACCTATGCCGCAACTGAGACGGTGTGTATGCATTTAGGCTTACAAGTTACCATGTAGGTATTTGTAGTAAGCTGTAAGGTATATGCATGTAAAAAGAATTAAGAATGTACAATTGTTGCCGTTTGTGCTTATAAACGCATGCATCATTGAGACAATTAAAAATTATTAAAACCGATTCCATCATATTATAATATTATCTTTATCACAAAGCAGAAGCTTCTTTTCTGTTTTAAAAGTTGTTAAAAAAATTATCCTGCAGAGTTAGATATTATTCCGTAAAATTTTAGAAATTAAGTATAATTTATTTTACCAGCAGTTTTCTTATTAAAATTTCATTAAACGTCTGTTTGATAAAATAATCAGAAGAGCGAGCTGTTTTCCGCGCAACTTACAGAGTAGGTAGGTACTTGAAAGCCGTTTGTTATTTAGCCATCGTGAGTATAGCCGGGTTTATTAAAAGGTGAATATAATTAAATTAAGCCAGTTTCTTTGACGCCCCATCCGAAGATAATACAAGTATTTAATTTTAATAGAGGGATGAGGTAATGGCGTTATAGTTAATAAATATATCGATATCGATGATATGACTATACTAGCCATTCCCCGCGGCTCCACCTGCATTAATTTTGGAGTTCCCGCCGAGAATTCTGGGATAAAAATTACCTTATAAATGTCCTTTTCTCTACCCCCGACAATGTTTACACAAAACCAACGTTTATGCATAAAACCTAATATAAAATTTTCAGTTATAATATACATTATAATATTAGGATTACAATTATGTATATTGTGTTGTTAGGTATTTTATTTTTAGCAAGGGTATTGACTTAACAACGTAATCTGTTTTTACATTAATATACTAGCTGTCCCCGGCTGTTTAACCCACTGTAATTTCCCGGGAGATCCCGTAAGAATTGCGGAATAAAAAGTAGGTACCCTATGTCACTCAGGACTACCGTAGCTTCCTATAAGTAAAAGAATTTTCAAAATCGGTTCAGTAAATCCAGAGATTATCCCCTACAACGTCACAAACTCACAAACTTTACCTCTTTATAAATTCAAATTCAAATATACTTTATTGCGCCAAAAAAACCACAAAAGAGATAGTAAGACAAATAAAACGAAAAGATAGAAGGTGGCCTTATTGCTAGAGGCTATAATATTATATTAGAGGTTATAATATTAGCATAGATAGATAATTATGCTGCTTGAATAGATATGGATTCAAAAACCTACATCTTTCAGAGAAGTATTTACAAAAACTACTCCTTAAGATATTTTTTTCTTTAAATAAATAATTTAGACAAGTCGATTTTATTGAATAGCTTCACCAAAATGCTTTTTATTGAAAAGTACTCTAAATATTACCTTTTGTCGATATGTTGTTCATATCGGCAACTAGATATGAGGAGAAATATTTTTTCTTCGCAATCTCAACGAGAAAATGTCGAAGTTTAAAGTGTAATAATTACTAAATTATTTTATGAGAAAACTTCCGCGAATACTTACCTACCTATTTTTAATGTGAAAAATGAAAAATAAAACAACACGAAAAACAATGCAAAATCAATTGTTAGGCAATATTGAGGATAACATCTTCAATATTATGAATGCCAAAGTGAGTTTGTTTGTTTGTTTCACGTCTTAACTGCTCAACCGATTATTATCATATAGTAAAATTTTGCCTGCATGCATACGGAAAAGAACATAGAGTACTTTTATCCAGGAATTTCCGCAGGAACAACGAAATAAATGTGGGTGAAACCGCGGGAAACAGCTAGTTAGCTAGTTTCTTTTTTTTCATTTAAGACAGTCCCATGTCCCATTATATGATGAATAATAATAAGCTGGTCCCTATTAAAATAACAAATAAGTAAATATTTTGTATTTGCGTTTACCCTGGACCAGGGTGTTTAATATGTATGTAACATAAATATACTTAGTAGGTATGTATTTACCAAAAAAAAGTATATATACTTACATAATAATTGTAAAACGTTCGGTCTGACTAGACGCCGGCCCTGCGTAATAATTTGCAGGGATTATTACCTACTTACTACCTAGTATAATATTATAAGTAAAAAAAAATCGGCAGGTCATTAGTCTATACTCTATATAGTACCTAGTAGGTAATATAGTACCTAGTATAGGGAACAATGTATAAGAAAATAATAGATACGTATTAAAGATAAATTGTATTTGGTTTTTCATTCGCTTTTAGCGTATTTCTTATAAAAAATACGAATCAAAACATCTTTAAAAAACTTAAACCTATTAATAAATTTAATTTGTATATCGCGATCTCTATATACAAACACCTCAAAAACGTGTGACGACGCAAATTAAAGTTATACTTCAAGCTAATTATAATACGCTAAGGGCAAAGGTGTTATCGTGATTGAAAGAGCCATTGTTGGCTCAACTATGTGTAATTGCTTGCCTGTAAAAAAAATAAATGGACAAGAAAATTTTCCATGTGGTGGCACTCACGCTAACTAAGGCGAATTCATGCAAACTAGCTCTATTGTATACCTTATTTTATTGCAGTTTGATGCATAATCTTCATAAATAAGCATAAATTTAATAAATTTTTCAGGGCAACTCATAAATTTTTCACTGCAGAACTTTGCTGCCCATCCAAGCGACCACTGAAAGGTGGATTGGAAAATATACTCTTGAGGGATAAGTCCACTTTTACGCTTAATACCTAATACACGATAGACACATAAAGCACCGGTTTCATTCAAAATTGTAATCGAAATGGATGTGTAATGTATACGTGAAACAGCGTGAAATAACATTCAAGCCAAGAGACGTATGTGATTCCGCTACACGTGGGATTGAATTACTCTGAGTGCAGCGCTGAATGTGATCCTAATATACCTAATAATTCTATGTAATACATATTAAAAGTTAAATTACAGTAAGTTAAATTAAGTTAAAGTACAGTTTTAATTTACGCAATTTTTCATTATTGCACAATGCTTGCAGGATAAAAAACAAATAAACAAGGTTCAAATTTTTTTTGCCATGATTGGTACTTTCTTTCATTAAATACATAAGGTGGGTAATCCTTTCAATCTGAACTGTTATAAAAAGGTATTAAGAGCTTTTTCATAATATTTGATTTCATTGTGTAACAGCAATCTATCTCTACTTCAAAAAAATACGTTAACAAATTCAGTTTCTTTTCCCTTTTTTCCTTTTTGTTCCTTTCTTTTCCTATCTGTAAATGTAGTACCTACAATAAACTCTTTTATTTTATTATCTCATTTATTAAAAATACATCTTTTAAGTTTTTTAATCACCAACACTGATGCATCTGGCTCTAGTTACCAGTTGTTAAGATCACAGTCATATTATTTAGTAATTTATCTAGTAATATTATTATTGTTTAATTTTTTAAACCGTTTTATGATGGCAAAAATATATATAGAAGATTGGAGTTGTTAAATAGATAAGTTGAGACAGTAGACTTTACGCGCCGTCCCTCGCCCCTCGTGACTCGTCGTTAGCTAACGCGACCGGGACAACACCTTCCGATTTCAAAACACACTCCATCCAAATTGGAAGCTAAATGCTGAATAAAGTTATTTGCCATGAATGCCTCCGGGCACAAATTTCAATTATTGTCGCATCCGAATAGTTTCGTAGGGGATCAACAGTACAGTCGTGTAGAAATCTTTTGGTCATGATCTCTTCACATCTTGAAAAACGATTATTCTTTCCTCGATAGCTTTTAATCCCAGTCAACGTATCTAAGTAAAAATGGTAAATGTAAAGAGGACATTATAGTAGGGATTTCGACTAGAAAATTCGTTTCTAACAAATATTTCATAAAAGATTCTTTTTATAATAATAAGACAATGCTAAATTTCCAGTCATATTGCTAGTAGGTAAGCGTCATTGGAGACAGTGCATAAAAAATAATAATCTTTGTTTATGTTTTAAAGAAACGTCCGTAAAAAATCATAAGATGATTTAAATTCCCGGTGTCGTTTCTCAAACCTGTCGATATCGTGCTGTGTTATTATATTTATGTAAGTATACATTTATTATTATGACCTAAAGAGTGACACTATTATTTTTTAAGAGAAATAAACTTCTTCGACCGTAAAAATTTCGTTTGCTATTGTACCATATAGGAGGCGTATTCGACTTGTAAAAGGGTCAAAATATTTTATTAGCCTTGCGATTTTAACTGTATAGCGGGGCGCCAACGAGATTAGAGGCCCCGGGCGAAAAGTGACAAATCGAGGCTTGACTAGCCAAGTCGCACTCCACATCACCCTATTCGATCAACTTAATTTCAGCATAGCCACACAAATTCGAATTCTATTGTATTAAAATAAGGTTTGTTTTTCGATTGAAATTCCTTTTTAGAACGCATGTAAGGATGCTTGCGAATATTTTTTATGTATGAAGTACGAACGCAACTGCAGAACCAATTTAATTTCCACTAGCCATGAGTCAAGTGAATGAAGTGCTGATTCTAAATGTCAGTCGCATTCATGATTGGTTTGTAAGTATAAATGGTTAGTTGGTGCATAGCTTTAGCTGTAGGTTACTCATGTACCATAATAATCACAGTCAGTACCTATTTTAATCCAAGTATGCTTAACATTAAAGGTTATATTGTTAGTAAAATTCATACTTCTGAAGACCATTTCGCGTGGCTTTTCCAATTTCGGTTAAATTGTTATACCTACCTAATAACGAATAGTTTAAAAACTCTACCTACGGCCACCACGGCCATTTTGTACCTACTTATTGTTAGAGTTTTATAATTATTCTTGCTCGTGACGTGACACATAATCGTGTTTAGTAAAAAGATATTCATAATATTACTTATTAAAATACTAAACCACCATTATATAATATATACCTACAGCATTAATTTATCTTAAACTATATCAAGTTTAACTGGTCCATGACTATATGTATCTACTGAAGAGTAATATCTACTAAATAATAATCTGTAGGTACCTAATACAAAAGGTTCGTTGCCACTACTGAACAGAGTTCCATGATGGAATTACTGTTTTTTTTTACTGTAGTTCCTTTTTAAAAGAACCTGAAAATAATGAAACTAATGTCAAATTTTGCAATGACTAGTTCCACCTTTCTTTTTTATATGTAACTTAGCTATGAATCTATATACATTATACATATCTTTCTATACATCTAAATCTATGCATCTATATCTATTTGAAGTGTCTATTTGTAATTTCTAATTAACAGCTTTCACTAAATGCATATAAATGTATCTAGGCTGTTACAGAAAGGTGTAGTCATATTTGACGATTGTGTTTACGTTCAGAGAGAAGGTAACCACTACGTGTTTACGTTATCATTTGCAATGATTTGACACAATTAACGGAACCAGGAGGCCGATCGCGCTATATTATAACGACATTACCAAAACAAAACCAAACATCACACGTTTAAACTTAAAATTTAAAATTAATATTTTAAGCATATTTCATATCGCGCTTATTATTTTAATTATATATTATTTTCTAAATATGAGTTGAATCGTCATCTTTAAAAATAACCAGCGCGATACGAAATATGCTTAATTCAATTAAATTTCTTGTATTTATGGCGGTGCATTTTAATAATATGCTTAAAATATTAATTTAAAATTTGACGTTTAAACGTGTGACGTTTGGTTTTGTTTTGGTAATATCGTTATAAAATAGCGCGATCAGCCTCCTGTTCAATGAAATAAACTACCCTAAAAGCAAGATTTGTCTTTGTTAACTTGTCTGTAAAAAACCTAAACGCTGATAAATTGCATTAAACGATCTTGAACTCGTCACCTGTAACCGATTTATGACTTACCTAGTTATGTGAAATATTTAATTTGTTGCAGAAGTAGTCGTTTAATATATTTTTTCTTTCGGTTGTGAAATTATAAAGCCAGGTTTTTGGGCAAAATACCACGGTCAAAATATTGTAAAAGATTACCAGATTACGATCTTGAAATATAACTAAACCTTTCCGTCACATCCTGTATAGGTACAGTAGTTGCATTGTAATTTTTTTTTTAATATTTGTCTGTGTGTCTGTCTGAAACGGCTGGACCAATTTTAACGAAACTTTCCCTGGCAGATAGCTGATGTTATAAAAACTAACTTAGGCTACTTTTATTTTAGAAAAAATTGTTCCTGCTGGAATTCCGAAACTCACGCCAGTGAAAACGCGGGGCACAGCTATTCTAAATAAGAAAAATAAAGTCTAACTAGGTATGGATCAGATTTATAACTTCAAAAGTAATATATTTTCCAAAAAATAATAAGTGTACAGTATAATAACAAATCATTAATACGGCGCTCGGCGTGCGACTCTGCACTGTTGCCTGTTTGTGACGTTACCACCGTCGCATTGTCGCCGACGTCAAACTGGAGCCCTGTAATTATTGGCTTGCTACTGACAACCCACTGTTACGGATATCATAAGGTACAGCTTCTAAAATATACTGAGAAGTTGATAGGTAAACGTTAATATTTATTCACGCAACAAGTCTCGATTTTTAATTTTTTTACTTAAACTCCGATACGAGAACTTTGTCGTTGTAAATTTTCTCGTTTACTTAGATTTTTCACTCGTATAATAATCTCGTCGCGCCGTTATCGAAGGAGGCTGGATTCAATCAGCCTCAAAGTACCTCGCTGAGAGGCTTACAGTTCCGGAGGTGTTCGCGACGTATACGCTCCGACGCATCCTCGGGGATTCCGTTCGTTCTCTAAACGAAATTCGGTGTACCTTCATATTTACAAAAGATACTATGAAATGACAGAGCGTGTTACAAGTTCAACGATATGTAAAGCTCGTTACGCTTTTTTGGCCTGTTCAAAGGCAAATCGGATGTTTTTAAGCTATTTGTATAATATTATTTAATTTTAAAATTTAATATCGTTGAAATTAATGGCAAAGAGACACACCTTCCCAGCGTGAATTGCGGAATTCTCTCAGAGACTACATAATAATATGTTTTAATCCAAAAAACATACTGTAGGTGTGCATGCCAGATTTTATTTCGTGAAAATATAAAGTTACACGTACCTAAATGTAAGAATGTTAAAGAAAAAGAGGAGCCATTAAAAATTCATGGGAAAAATCTGTTCGCATAACAAATTAATAGACCATCTCAACCCTAAGCGAAATGTTTTGATGTAGAGATAGATGCCGAGCTAAACGGGGAAAGAATACCCTATCCAAGACTCCCCTGATAGTTATTTGATATGATTTATTCATACACACTCATCGCTCGTCAGCCTACGCCACGTCAAATGGAAGTTTATATAATAGAAAAATACTTTCCGAAATCTATTTATAAAGCCATTATGGAAGCTTTTTTTTTTTCATTTTAAAGCTGTTTGTGACGCGTTCGCGTTTTTTATGCAAATTATAGAGAGTGGAGGGTTGCTACTTGCGGCTTGTAGTGCGAGAGATGTTTATCCAACTAAGTATAATGTTTACGCGATGGCTGAAGAATAAGGGTTTGGATAACAACGATAATATTCCCTTTTTATTAACTAACTGGCTATTCCCTATGGTTTCACCCGCGTTAATTTCGGAGTTCCCGCGGGAAGTCCAGGAGAAAAATCTTTTTCTGTACCCTGACAAGGTGTATGCTAAATATTGTGATTAAGTAATTAAGTCGTACAAAAGTAAGGAACAATTAAACAAATAAACTCGAATTTGCATTTAGACGAATTAAGATTCATTTCTATAAGGCAACCATGCGGAATTTCATATTGATAAATTTTGTAAAATTGTATTATTTGCTAAAGATATACTTCATTGTTATTTAATAAGGACAGAAAAAAGATAACTTGATCAATGTGAACACTACGCTCACTAAAACAATTGACTGCTTTACAGTAAATAACCTACAGCTAATCTACAACGATCTAATCTTTCTCTGTTTCGACTACGTAGACATTATGCTGAATGGTTATAAGATGGAACTGGTAGAGTCAACCGTATCTATTTCTGGCCTCAGATTAGAGCCTTGGCTAACAGACTTAGTTCAGCTGCTTATGCGATAAGAAAGGTCCATCTAAAAACTGCTCGCTTTGTATATTTTAGCTATTTTCATAGCGGGTAATATCTTATGGCTTACTGCTCTGGGGAAAAGCAGCTAAAACTGAGACTATTTTCATTCTCCAAAAGATCAAGCTCAGAAAGCTTTCATAGAAATCGGGTTTCTGAGAGTAACTTCATAGTATATTTATGATTGTGTAATTTTTGTGCGTAATAACATACAATGTTATAATAAACAGCGTAATGTGTATAGTTTTAATATGGGAAATAAATAAAATTTAATGTTGCCATCATTTAGGTTACAAAGGGTTCACGGCTCTTTTCTGGTTTAAGGTATACACTTTTATAATAAAATTCCAAAATCTATTTTGGACCTACCAATTGCAAAATTCAAAAGTAAGTAGGTACTTACCTACCATAAAAAGTTTTTATTATAAAAGGGTAGGTACTAGGTACACTGGACGCTTACATAAGCGATAAGTCCGCATGGACGTAATTGTTTTATTTATTAATATTATTTATTTTATTATAATCACACATAAGACGCCTGATAATGTAATTCGTTTAAATTGTTGTTTTTATTATTGTCATTGTTTAACATGATTATACAAAAGCGCCTATAAAGGATAACTTTAATAAGAATATTTATATTTTGATTTTTTGAACGCTCTTTATTGGTTACCAGGCTGTTTTATTTCTCACGTAAATTAGCCGCGAAGTATGGCTGGAAATAAAAATAAAACATCAAAAAATCGCACTCACTCTTTTACAAAAAGAAGGAAACGCTTCAACTTCCGTCACTTGACCAATATTTGTAACAGAATAGTGCCAAATTTTATTGGTAACAACGGCCAGCACTCAGCATCCTCTGAGCTGATCAAGTATGCACAAAACGCCCCCGTAATCTCTGAGTGGAGGATCGCACCCCGGCCGCCCCGCCCCACAATACTACAAGCGGCTTACCACGACCTTTGTGTGTATGTACCTCTCTCTACATACCTATATCGAAACTGTAACCATAGGCGAATCTGAACATTGAAAATATTTCGATAAATAATGTCATAGGTATAGAGATCCCAAATAGCATAGCATAAATCTCAAATAGCATAGCAGAAGCCAAAATAATTTTATTCAAAATTTGCCTCTCTGTGTGTAACTATAGATACTGTAGGTACGTACGCGCATCACGCAGAAAGTAGGTACCTATACTAAACCATGTTGAAAATTAATTTATATTGCCTTGATTTATAGTCTCACTTGTTTTTTTTTAACTTTATTGCTCAATAGTTGAATTTAAAGTTTTGTGAGACATATTATTATCATCACTACAGCTTAATTAGAAGGTACTTACCTACTTTATTGAACAAATTACACAAAAGGCAAACTCAATGACTTTTGCCTAGGCAATTTCCTTCCAGATAACTTAAGAAATTGAGAAAGAGAAGAGAAGAGAAGAATTTGCATAACTGCAAGTTACAAGTAATAAGAATATTTCACTCATATTGTTAAAATCGCAACCCATCTACTAAAAAATACTAAAAGAGTCAATATGATAAATGATAATAAAATACAGTGACGCAAAGGGAGCTAAATATTTAAGTTTTAAAATAATAGAAAAATCCATAAAATTTCGTGACCAGAGATAAAGATAACTGCATCAATACATCTGTAGAAGGTCCTAAACTGAGACTTCACTAATTTCTATAAGTTATATTAGTAGGTAAGC